>JALGQZ010000015.1:20285498-21485498 GCA_023105745.1 Austropuccinia psidii
AGCTTAAAAATCAAAATTAAGACAAATTATAATTTCAAAGGTTGTTAAGATGATTGGTCTAAAAATCCTCAATTTAAATTAATTCAAAATGTGGTTCATTCATCCTATTGTTTCTTGAGCTATCATCAGACAAATTGAAATTATTTAAATTGATTAATTTATGCTTATAATTTATTAATAAAACACCAGAGGATTTTAGAAAGTAAATTAACTTTTGGGAAAAAATATTTGAAAAAATTATTAGTAGAAATTACCAAAAAAACCTAGACTCAAAGGAATAATTTTTTTTGCTTGAATAAATCATTTCCAAAATGAATTGTTATCATTGATACTTTATCTATTAGTTATCTATTGAATGTATAATTAGGATGATATTTCTTTCATAACTCTTACCATGTATTTACTTTTTACAAAACAAGCAATGAAACTCATCATGTCAATTATCATTCTGTTAATAGTATATCATTTAAGAACAATTGAAATTAAATAATCTAAATTTTTAATGTTCAAACATTTGATTTGATATCTATTCTCAAGATTTGATAAAGTTATTATATTTAATAACACATTGAAATTCAATTTTAAACAATAAGTGAATTATTTTATGAAACTAGTGTAAGGGGACTGAAAAATTGTAAGGTGGGGATTTGAAACTTGGATTAAAAATCAAGTACTTTTCCTCTCCTCAAAATTTGTGTAAGGTAAAAAATGTTACAAAAATAGTATGAAATAGTATTTTTATAAGAAAACACACCAATTATATTGTTCTTAACTTTATACATATAAAAAAACAATATTATAAATATTTATTGTTTTAACCAACAATAAGAATTTATCCAAAAATACTCTACAAAAGATATTTAAGGCTACAAAAGAAATTTCTTCAAGAGCAATTTCAATTGGAATTAATTGAGAAAAGAACTGCAAGAAATTAATTAAATAGAAAAGTCTTTCAAAAGATATTTCAGCAGAAAACACACCCAAAAGTTACCAGAGTGAATTTGGAAACAAAGTGACAAAGCTTACAGTGATGAAAGTTGCTTTAATTCACTCATGGGGTGGTTCTGGGGTAAAAATTATTATAATTATTTTTTCACATGGTTAAAAGTTTCAAAATGATTAAAAAAGGGTGGTTGAAATCTTTTATTTATTGGTTTCACAGTGTTTAAAATAATTATAAAAGGAAAATATTCTAACATGAAGAGAAAAGTGGGGCAAAGAAGACATTCTTTTATAGGGATTGATTTTCTTACACAAAAAGTAAAGTTTACTCTTGTCAGGTTTGGAAAAAACTCTGACAACAGAAAAGCCAATTGTGGCATCATTGAACCCTTCTTTAGACCAAAAAAGGGCGGGTTTTAGCCATTTTAGACCCTTAAATCAGCCATTGCTATAGTAATACATGGTCTAGAGCCTTCAAAACACGTCAGAATGTGTTTAAGAGAGCTAAAAACCAGTTAAAACTGTTATTACCAAGATTTTTTTAACCTAAGGTATTTTTACCCTCTTGGAAACATTTATAGCTGCCCTGGTTGTTATCAAAACCTCATCAGCAATTGAGTCACAGACCCTGTGACTCAATTCCAGGCCAAAATTGTTGAGCTTTTGCGTGAATTTTGCCATCTCATGCCTGTGAGCAAGGACTTTGGGGGTCTGGTGCCCCCTTAGAGCTAGAGTTCCTTTTCCCCCTCCAAATGAATCTTTCCAATTTATTTTTCTTTTAACTCCACATCATGTATTATACTTGTAATTTACATATGTGATTCAGTTGAGTTTTACAATACACTTACTGTAAGAATTGATACCTCATATTTAAATTGAAGTTCACTTATGTAATACATGTGCACATTTTGACACTTCAATTGAAAAGAGTTCAATTCCTCATAACTTCTAAAATACACCAAAAATTTATTTTGAACACCACATGTGTTGTCAATTAAGGTAAGTTTTTTAGGATCTTCATCCTTTGCACAGAAAATCCTAAAAGCTTAATTTAAGCTTATTTAGAGTTGAGTTACAGGAATTTCACTCAGAGGTCACCCCACCTTATTTTTTATGAAGAATCCAATGGTGAAATAATTTTATCATGTTTATTTATTGGATAAAAAGCTATTAGATACTTTATGTAGCTTTTTACCAAAAATATTTCAATTTCATTAATTTTATTAAAAATTTATTTTTACTTAATTTTTTCAAGTAAAAATGTATTTTCATAATTTTAAAATTTAATGTAATTTTTATTTTTGTATATAAATTTGTATTTTTGTTTTAATTTTTATTTTGATAATATAAATCAATTCATTTTATTTATATTTGTATCTTGTTTTGTTATTTGTGGTCTTTTGGGTATATGAAGATACCTCTAAGGCTCACATTCCCTCCCCCTAAAGAAAGAATATTACTTTGTAATATTGTTATTTCTAGTGTGCCTGAACCTTCTGAGAAGTTTAGTAGCTTCAGTTATGTCCTTTTCTGCTAACCATTCATCTTCACATTTTGGTTCACTGTACCTAACAAGGTATTCCCTTACTTTATCGGTTCTCAACTTTCTTTCTTTGAGAAATTTGGTGATTTTCTTCATACCAGATGATTCAATAGGGTGTATAACTTGGGGAACTTTATTTCTCAAAGGAAACTTTTCAGCCTCACTAAATTTATATGGTTTTATCAAGCTCACTGGAAATGTAGGATGCGTATTGCTAAGTTCTTCAGATAACTCTACTTCAACAGCATTTTCTCTATGGAGGGCCTCAATAACAAAAGGTCCTGCAAAGGAGTATTTGAGATTTTTAAATCCTTTGATTTTTTGAAGTTAGTGGTGGATAAAAGTACTAAATCCCCCACTTTAAACTCTGGAGTGGCATGTGATTTGTCTCATTTATCCTTAGCATATGCAAAGAAGTCGTCCATGCACCTCACTGCATGCTTTCTAGTTTTATCTTGAATTCCTTTGAAACTAGCAGTTGTAGAATGTATCTCAACCAAATCTTTCCTCAAGGAATATTGAGTTAGTTTGGGATTCCATCCTTTTTCTAAAATAGCAGGAGTTTCATTGGTACTGGAATGAATGGATGTCTTATATGGCAATTCCAATGCTGGTAAAAGAGTACACCAATCATGGGTAAATCCATCACAATATTGAAATTCAAGGCCATATGCACAAAATCTTCTTCCCATGTCTTCCAAGGTTTGGATAAACCTTTCAGCCAGACCATCAGTTTGTGGGTGGTAGGCTGTAGAGAAGGATAATTTGGTTCCAAACATTTGGTGAAGATTTCTCCATAGTACTGAGGTGAATTTGGCATCTCTGTCACTAATGATGTTTGCGAATATGCCATTCCATGATACTACTCTATTTCATATTGGAAGAGCTGTATCCATGGCTGTATCACCCTTGTGACATGGTAGAAAGATTGGAGTCTTACTAAATCTGTCAACAATCACTAGGCAAGCATCATAACTTCTATCACCCCCTGGTGGTAGGCCAGTTACCCAATCCATATGGAAAATTTCTCAAGGTCTTCTGGGCTCTTGTATCTTGATCATATTTCCAAGTCTTTTGACAGTGGATTTATTTGCCTTTTGACATTTGCCACAGGTTTTGCAATAATCTGCAACATCTTTCCACCACATTGGCCACCATATGCAGGTTTTTACTTTTTCTCTTGTTCTTTCTTCAGACAGATGTCTTGAGAAAGGGGTGTCATGGCATTCTTTAGGTACAAGATTGATCAAGGGCCTGTCCACAACTGTCATGATGCATGTATGCTCCGCTCTGTGGTAAATTATATGATCTAGTAATTGGAATCTTCCTTCAGAATATGATTTTTTCCATATATCATCTAAGGCATTTATCAAAGAATTGTCTTTACAGTCCTTAGTAAGTAATTGGCATAAAATGCTACAATTATTATTCTGAGTATAACTGTTTCTTACCTCTTAAACAAAAGTGGTGTGTAGGTCTTTAACACTTATTCCTTCTATGGGGATCTGTGGAGAAGTTTCTTCTGGCACATAGCATCATTATCAATATTATTTGGTAGTGGACATCTGCTCAGTCCATCTGAATTTTTATGAATATTCCCATCTTTGTGAACAATAGTCATATTTCCTCCATACTCTTTAATTTCTATTTTCCATCTGAGCATATGTCTGTTAGGTTTCTCCATGTTTAAAAGTGACTTAATAGTGGCAAAATCTGTTATCACCTCAACAACACATCCCTCCAGGAAGTAATTTAGCTTTTCCAAGGCCCAGACAAGGCATAAACACTCCATTTGACTTGCTCCATATCTGGCCTCAGTTGGTTTGATTTGCCTGGATATGAAGCATATGGTCCTTCCACAGGTTTATCATTTATAATCTGGACTTGATGAAGTGCAGCACCCAGTCCATTCCCAGATGCATCAGTATACAGTTTAAAAGTCAGCTGAAAGTCTTGCATAAGTAAGAGTGGAGCAGTGGTCAAGGCTTGTCTCAAAGATTCAAAGGCTTTGACTCTGTCAACAGTCATTTCAAATACTGTGTCTTTGTCACATAATTTATAAAGAGGTCTTGCTATGGATGCAAAATCTTGAATATGTTGCCTGTAATATCCTGAAAGCCCCAAAAATGACTGAATTTTTTTTGTTCTGAGGCATGGGTTTCAGCAATACTGCTGCAACCTTGTTTTTGTCAACTCCAAGGGATAAACCAGATACTACATCTCTTAGTTCTTTGAGTTCTTTAAAATCAAAATGACATTTCTTTAAGAAAATGTTCATATTTATAGATTGAATTTTGTTCAAAACTCTGGATAATCTGTATATAGGGTCTTGGAACAGACAATAATGTCATCAATGTAGATTATTAACCATCCTTCTCAAGGTTCTTCAAGGAAGATTTCATTTATCATTCTTTGCAAGTGTGAAGGTGCACTCTTTATACCAAAAGGCATCCTCAAATATTCATATAATCCACAATGAACAATAATCCTCAAGTATTTTCTTTCCCTTGGTGTCTGGAACAGTAAAAGTGTTTAGAGCTCTAAAGTCCCCAACCATTCTAGATTTTCCATTATTCCATGTCACTATGACTGGTGTAGTTATTTCTACTTCCTCATTATGCCCAACATTCCTTATTACACCAAGATCTAGAAGCTGTTTAATATGAATTTCCATAGCTTCTCTTGACATAGGATTTTCTGGATATGCAGGTCTTTTTAAGAGTGGTGGATAAGGTCTTTCAATGTTAAGGATGATGTCAAATTCATGACCAATAATTTCTCCCAAAGGTTCTTTATCTGATGCAATTTTTTTCTCTGTGGTCATATGAAAGGCCAGAAAGTTAATTTTCCTGTTTATCAGTCATATGAAGGCTTATTTCAGCTTCAATTAATTGTTAAGATTCAAATTTCTCCAACTCCAAGTTGACTGGTGCTACTTTGCTTACTGTAATTTTTCTTTTGAATGGTAAAAAGGCAAATTTTCTAGACTTATTATCTTTAATAGTGAAGTATCTGTCCTTGTTGTTATGCAGGTCTATTACATACATGATCAAATAGTTCTTTCCAAAAGTAAAATGGGTACTAGAGAAATTTTCTATAACAACAAATTTAACAGTGATTCCTAAATTTCCATCAATATGTGTAAATATAAAATTGTTCTCAAAGATTCCCAATGCTTTCATTGGATTACTTGCACTATTGAATTTTATGCCATAAATTGGTAACAATTGGTATTTGAAATTTGGTACACATGTTTGAAGAGAAGATTTGCCAACACAAGAGCAGAAGGCTCCTGGGTCAAGTAAAAGCTTAGTGGGTTTGTTGTAAATTACCACTTCTGTTATACAGGAGTTACCAGATGTATGACCTTTCCCCCTGTTTTGTGTGGTCTTCATAAGTTGTGCATCTTGAATTTTTGACAAATCAAATTGACCATTACTTAATTTTGGCAAGTGGGGATAATATTACATGATGTCAAAGATGGAATTGATATTTTCTATCTCTTTTCAAAATTCAGAAAATATTGATGACTTATCATCTGAATTTTCTTCAATTATATTATCATATTTTTCAAAATCAGGTCCTTTTTCAATGTCAATTTCAGTGATTTTTCCCTTTCTTGGAAATTTATTGGCTAAGTGGGTGGTACTCTGCCAAATATGGCACTTTCTGATTATATCTGCAGACTTATACTTCATATCATCAGAATTTTCTTTGGGATTTTTGTCCACAGAATCTTTCCAAGGTGTATTAAACCTTGTTTTGAGATTCACCCTACTAGAACCAATCCTGATTCTGGTTGTAAGGTTTGTCTATGAAACTCTTGATAATAGTAACAATATCAAGAGTACTATGACTGTCCTCAGTAGAAAAATATAATATAATGAAATATTATAACCACAAATTTAAATATAATTATTAAAAATAATTATATAAAAAAAATAAATTTAATTATTATTATAATAATATAATAATAAAAAAAATATAATAATTATAATAAATTATAATTATTCTATTATTGTTATAGTCACTGACAATTATAACAATAAGAAGTGTAAAGCTCTTAATGAGACAATTACACGTGGAAAATAAGAATATTAACCACTTATAAATAATATAAATATTATTTATAAAAAGAATTAATCACACACTGTGCAGAAACAATTCTTTATAGAATAAAATTCTATATAAAAAAACTATTACTAGATAAAAAAATATATAGAACTTTTAGAGAAAACTTACTTATAAGATTTATTTAATACAACAAGTTATAAAACAACAGTTATTATATTAAATAATGATTATAAGTTAAAAACACGCCAAAAATCAATAAAATCAAAGATAAAACAACTTTTTATACTAAAATTTATGATTAAAGAGTTTTTAAGAGGAATTTGTGGATTTTAAAAGATATTTAAGATGATAATTTTATATAATAAAATTTATTATAGATGATTACAACAATAATCTGAATTCTATGACTTCAATTCTTTAATTTAATAAATAAAGAATAAAAATAACTTAAGAATTACTTTTAATAATAAGATTTTATATTTAATAAAACTTTACCTGTTTAAATTTCTAATATGATTGGATTGATTATGAATGATGGACAAAAACAGTGATGAAAAGACTCTTTTTATGTCTACAGAGCAGCTCTCATGATTCATAATGGATGTAGAGGGCGTGCTCAGGTCAAAACTGAAAAACCATGCTTAAAAATTAAGTTCTTAACTTAAGGCAACTTATTTTTACTTCCAATTTAAAGTTATCAGTGTTATTCTTAACTCCAAGTAACTTTAATCCTCATTTAGTTTAATTATTTTAAGTTTTAATATAAAATAAGTTTATTTATATTAAAGTTCATCACATGAACAACATAAAATCAGAGTTTCAAGCAGAAATCTCTTAAACTGAATTTTTAATTAATTTTTAAAGAAATCATAATTTTCTTTAAGCTTAATTAAAAAAGTAATTTTCCAGGCTAATTACCCAGGAAACCTATTAATAAAAGATACTTAAAATTTAATTTATATATTGATAATATTAAATTCTAAGCTGTGTGAAATTTTCAAGCAAATCCATTAAGATTTGGATTTTTAATGAATTTTTGAAGTTATTACTATTTTTCCACGTAAAATAGCAATACACACAAAACCTTAAGTTTTGATAAGGTTTTGATGATTGAAACCTTAAAGTTTTAAGCTTATTTAAGCTTTTTAAGCTTGATTAAGCTTTGACAGTTCTTAAAACCTTGATTCCAAGCCTGCTTATTGGGATTTACCCTCTTGGCAGCTTGAAATTCCTGTCCAATTTAGGATAAAACCAGTTTAAACCTTAAGGTTGGATCAAAGTCTAATCTTAAAGTTTAAATAAGGTTGAAAATCCTCCAATACAGGTGGACAACCTTAATTGAATCCTTGCAGATCCAAAAAGTTGGGTACCCCAGCTCTATTTGGTCTTTTTCCTTTGTCCCACCTTTTTGCGTGGATTTTGCCCTTTTATTTATTTAAAGCCATACTATGGCCTTAAACCCTTTTAAATTGAGCTCACGCAGGATTTACATTCTGTATGGCAAATCCTTAGCCAATTCAGTAAATATACACCACACCTCAATTTTAACTAAAATTTTGGTAAAGTTGCATAAACCTTATGTAACTTTAAATTTAAGCTTAATTAAGCTTAAATTTAACAATTTTAAAAAAATGTTAAAAAGTTACATTAGTACTGTGAGATTCTTAAATCTTCTAATAACACAAGAAATAAGTGTTTTTGGGTATAACACCCTATGGGTGTACCCTAGGTTATTTTTGGTGTAGAATCCAAAAATGACATAATAATTATAACTTTGTTTATCCAAAAAAAAGTTATACTTATTTTTTATTATTTTTTATTTTAAATTCAACTAAAAAGTCTGTTTAAGACAAATTTAATTGTTTATAAAATCATTTGTGGCCTTATGGGTATGTTAAACATACCTCACAGGCTCACACTGGTGGTTACTTCTTCTAATATATTAATAATATCTTCTGCTGAAGATTGTTCAGTAGTCCTGCTTTTGGCAGCATGCTCTAAATCACCTCCACATTTTCTCAGAATGTTTCTGTGGATCATAAATTCTGACATGTCAGGATACAATGCTGTTAATCTGTCCTTTTTTGGCAAAACCATGGTAAATATTTGTCTTTATCAGAATTAAATTTGGAACATTCAAAGGCTGTTTCCGCTTTAACCCTCCAAGAATCATTTGCCCATTTGTTGTTAATTTGGGTTTTTGACCAAATCCAACTTTGGTGTCCATGTGCATTTCTTAATTTGATATACCATCTGTGGGCTTATCTGGTAAACAAGGTGTTGAATCTTGCTTTTACCAATCTTTCTGGTAATTCAAAATCTTCTTTAATCATGTTGATACCTCTGATGAGTTCCATATGGTCATATTCTCTTTCAGCACTGAAGTGAGGCCATTCTTTAAGTTTTGGTACTTCTTTTAGGAGTGCTTGGCCCATGGATGGTTGCAAGCTATGAAAAGGAGTGGAGAATTAATTTTTCAACTTTAAATTTTCAGAATCCAGTACTTGTGGATTGGGAATTCCTGTACCCTCATTTCAATTCAGAGGTGTAGACATTCTTGGTAATGTGTTCAGTATCTGTTCAATATCATTCATTTTACTGTTGCTACACCTTTGGGAATTTCTGAATTCATGTTGAAAGGCTTGTATTAAATTTATTACTTCAATATTATACATGTCTTCTTTATGTGTTAATTCTTGCCATAACTCTGTTTTTCTTGTATTATCATAAGTGTCTTGATTCAATTTCATTGTTAGTTTTGATGCTTCTTCTTGTGAAGAATCAAAACACTTTTTCAAGGAAATTGTATATGTATTTACTTCAGTAAATGAATTTGAAATGTCATCAAGGACTTTCTTTTTAGCTGTCTTGTTAATATTTATGGCTTGTTTAATTCTTGTTTCAATCATGTCATCAATATTGAATTTAAAATATTTGTCTGTTAATTCTTTGATAATGGCAGATTGTTCATTTATCTTATTGCCAAAAGAATTCTCATTATTAGAAATTTCAATTTTTCTTAGAACTTTCTCAAAACACATAATTGTTTCATTTATTTTTCTCAGACTTAAGTTTTTTGTTTTAAGATTGTTAAAAATGGATGAATGTTTATCAGAAAAATGACTATTTACATCATTTATAGCTTCAATCAACCCTGGGATAGTATCGAAAGCTTCAGAAATCATTTCTGATATTTCAATCTAGCTTCCTCCTTTTTCTGTAATTCCATCATTGTTCTGGCCATCTGGAATACATTTCCCATGGCATCCTGCTTAATCTTTGTGATTCTGTAACACTGGCTGTAAGTTTTTGTGGCTGGTGCCTTGCCTTTCCCCTTTTTCTGAGTTTTTGGCTGCTTTTTAACGTTGGAATGGCTGCTTCTGGCTACTGGTGCTGTTTTTGGCACTTGCCTGGGTGGTGGAAGGTTGTATTTCCTCCATTCTGCTGTTAAAAGCATCATCTTCTTCTTTTCCATCAATGAATGCCATCCATTGAGTAACTTGCAAGTGTTGGAATGGCCCAGGAGTTTTCTCACAGTCAGGTAAGAATTCATGCAGTTTTTCCACAGATATGCAAGGATCTGGTACTGTTTTTGCTGCAATGCATTGTTGTAGGCCTTCTGGCTGGCTTTGTATATGTCCACTGAGGCTTCTTGTGGCAGTTCCAGCTCTGTTTGAAGGTAAAACAGTATTATCAGATTCAGAATGGCATAATTTATTAATTTGGAAGTCATCAACTGACCCTTTTCCTTCTGTAAGTGATTGGCTTCTGCCATAATCACATCTATTACCTTTTTGGGAGCTGCTTTAGGGGTTATAGCTGGCTCCTGATCTGGTTGAAGGCATATCATATGATTGAAAAGCTTAAAATAGTAATTTTACATCAAAAAACTTACTATTGGCCAATTGTTTTGCCTTCTGAAGGGTATTACTTATATCCAAGTTAATTAATTCAGAATGAAGTGGTTCTGGTTGATTATTCTGAGTTGTAATAATTGTACTATTATGGTCAGAATAAACAGTACCTTCAGGAATAATGCTGGTTACTATTGAGGCTTTTTCAATATTTTCTTGTCTTACCATGTTGCCAGACACTAAAATTAATGGAAAAGCCAATTGATTAAGTAAAAATAAATATTATTTCTAAAGAGAAATAAAAAATAAATCCTCACTTATGATATGAAAAAAAATCTGTTTTTATAGATTTTTTGAATTATAAGGATTTTTTACATGTTTTTAAATTTTTCAATATAAGAAAAAAATATTTCAAAAGAGTAAAAAATTATGTCACAAGTGAAATATCATGGCTGGGCCCCCAACATGTACGGTGTGGATATGAAACTTTCATTAAAAATCAAGTACTTTTCCTGTCCTCAAAATTTGTATAAGGTAAAAAATGATTAAAAAATAGTATGAAATAGTATTTTTAAGAGAAAAAATGCCTTTTGTTTTTATCTTTATAAGTATAAAACAACAATATTATAATGATTTATTGTTTTACCAACAATAAAAATCTATCCAAAAATACTGTACAAGAGATATTTAAGGCTACAAAAGAAATTTCTTCAAGAGAAATTTCAATTGGAATTAATTGAGAAAAGAACTGGAAGAAAATAATTAAACAAACAATTCTTTAAAGATATATTTAAAGAGAAAACAAGCCCAAAATTGACAAGAGTGAATTTGGAAACAAAGTGACAGAGTTTACAGTGATGAATGATGCTTTAATTCACTTATGGGGTGGTTCAGGGGTAAAAATGATTCTAAGAGTTACAAACAATGATTATAATAATTTTTTCATGTGGTTAAGAGGTTTGAAATGATTAAAAAAGGTTGTTTGGAATATTTTATTGATTGGTTTAACTGTGTTTAAAATAATTATAAAACGAAAAGATTCTAACATGAAGAGAAAAGTAGGGCAAAGAAGACATTCTTTCATAGGCATCAATTTTCTTACTCCAAAATTAAAGCTTACTCTTATCAGTCGTGGAAAAAACTTTGACAACAGAAAAGTCAATAATGGCATCATTGAACCCTGGTTTAGACCAAAAAATGGCTGTTTTTAGCCATTTTAGACCCTTAAATCAGCCATTACTATAGTAATACCTGGCTAGAGACTTCAAAACACATCAGAATGTGTGTAAGAGATGTAGAAACCACCTAAAGCTGTTTTTACTAAGATTGTTGTAACTTAAGGGTAGTTTTATTCTCTTGGCAACAGTTAAAACTGACCTGGTTGGTATTAAAACCTCAGCATCAATTGAGTCACAGACCCTGTGACTCAATTCCAGGATTTTGGGGGTCTGGCTCCCCCTTAGAGCTAGAGTTCTTTTTCCCCCTCCAAATGAATCTTTCCAATTTATTTTTCTTTTAATTCCTCATCATGTATTATACTTGTAATTTACATATGCAATTGAATTGATTTGTACAATACACTTGCTGTAATAATTTATACCTCATATGTAAATTAAAGTTCACTTATGTAATACATGTGCACATTTTAACATTTCAATTGAAAATACTTCAATTCCTCATAGCTTCTAAACTACACACAACACCTCAATTTTACCACAAAAAATAGATGGTTAACACCACATGTGGTATGAATTAAATTTAGCTTTTGAGGATTTTAAAAGTTTGTACAGAAAATACTAAAAACTTAATTTAAGCTTATTTAGAGTTGAGTTACAGGAGTTTTACTCAAAGGTGACCCCACCTTATTTTTTATAAATAATTCAAGGGTGAAATAATTTTCTTATGTTTATTTATTGGATGAAAAGCTATAATATACTTTATGTATTATTTTACCAAAAATATTTCAATTTGATTAATTTTATTAAAAATTCATTTTTACGTAAGTTTTTCAAGTAAAAATGTATTTTCATAATTTTAAAATTTAATGTAATTTTTATTTTAAATTAAAATTAACTTTTTATTTTTTTATATAAGTTTGTATTCATCTTTTTATTTTCATTTTTATAATATAAAAAAACTCATTTTATTTATATTTGTATCCTATTTTGTTATTTTTGGTCTTTTGGGTATATGAAAATACCTCTAAGGCTCACAAAAATCAATTTCTACAGAATCACATTACTGTTGACCTGAATCAATTTTACATATTAAGTTTTTTCAGAACTGGTCAAATTTTATGCCTTTGTGTAGTTTTATGATCTTCTAATAAAAACAAATATGTACAAACAAAGTGGGTTCCAATTCAAGTTTAGGACAGGATTCTTTGAATTTAGAACAAGAGATTGATTCTGAAGCCAGGAAAACAATCTACCCAAAATTATTCAAGCTTCAGAGAAAGAAAATTGAAATCATTTTTTCTAGATAAGATGAATTGTCAAAATAGTGTTATTAGAAAATAATTATGCATATACAAAGATTAGGATAGAAAAAAAACACCAAGTCAGTAATTTAATAAAGATTTTCAAATTCACATCTCCTTGAGCAGGAAAATTTTCAATAATACCCCAAAATTATTGCATTAATTTTTTTGATAATATTAAAAAGTTAATAAAAAATGATTTACCCCAATATTATTTTTTTTGTGGGGGGAATTTAAGTTTAAATATTAAAATTCTTATTATGTCTATATTGATTCTCATTCAAAAGGGTCAAGATTTTGAATATTGAAAAAAGACAAAGTTGGATATCATGGCCTTGAAACAAGAAAATGAGACGCAGTTAAAATTAGCACAAGTACAACAAGAGCCTGCATAATTTGGAGAGATAGAACAAAAAGAAGCCTCAGAGAACCAATAAATAGAAAAAAAGAATAGGAATGAGTAGAGTTTGGAAATTATATTAATGCAAAATGAGGCTCAGATTTCAAATGAGAAGATGGTATTTTTATGGTGGGTATGATGGATCAAATATTGGTTCTTTATCCTCCTAAATTTAATATACCTCTTTTTGAAATTAATAAATTTTTTTTTAATTTATTTCTCTCTAAACAATTTAATTACTTGAGTTCTTTCAAATTCAAAAAAAATTTAAAAAAAAAAAAAAAAAATTGTTTATTTTTGATAATGAAATTTCAATCTTTGAGATTTATTTATATTAGGGGGTGTCAACATCACCAAATCCCACCTTAAAATAACACGGGATTTGGAACCCAAATCCCAACACTAAATACCAGGTTTTTTATGTGTAAATACCATGGAATTTTAATTGAGTCCCCTGGTATTTTGACCAAATCCCATGCATCTGGGATTTCAGCTTGAAACCTAACCCAAATGAGTACTCACAATTTATACCTGTACAACATATTCTTCTACACTCCATTTTGGACAATCTGACCAAACAGCTTACATTCCATTTATACTTCATCATCCATATAATAATGCCTCAATCCAAAGCAAGACAAATCAAGACAGATATGAAGATCACCTCTGGCCTGCCTCATCCATCAGGTCACTTAATACGTACAGATTATTTAACCATAATTAATTGGCTTTCAGTCAAATCCAATTTTGAGTCATGTTTTGGTACTAGCGGTTCAACATCTATTGGAAGACCTCCTTCCTCAAAGCAGCATGGCTTTCAGCTTATGGCCATTGAGGTCAACAAAAAATCACGAAATCGCCTAAACCTTAAGTCAAGCAGCATTCAAGATCAATGGAGAACATATAAAAAGAAATATATGGCAGCAAAAAAATTCGAAAACTTAACAGGGGCTGGAATAATGGAAGAAGATGAGAGTAAAGGAATAAAATCAATCAGTGAAAAGCTGGAAATTATGTGTCCTTGCTATGCGGAAATGGATGTGCTCTTTGGCCACAAGCCCAATGTCACTCCCATTGCAAGCTATGATTCGCAAGAAAAAGACAGTTTCAATGGTGATGATGATCATCTTTTGCTTGATAAGGTAAGTTATCATCTCTTCCTTTTTACCTCGGATAATTAAAGCTCATTTGCTTTTCAAAGGAGAATAATCGCTTGGATTCACCTCCAAATGTGGATCCTTTGCTTAATAATGATGATAACTTGATTCCAGTGGAAAACCTTCAAGATGATTTGGTAAGTACATTTGAGAGTGATACTTATTCACTCCAATATCGATTATTTCCCCTTTGACCAGAAAAGTAAATCCATAATGCATTCAACACAAAAGCATAATCAAGCCATGACACCCAACTTGAATGACAAGAGTGGTTCTAGGAAAAGGTCACTGGATATGTTTGCACCTACTTATGCAGATTTACTTGAATCATGGAACAAACGTATGACTTGCAATTATGGTTACTATGATGAATCCTACTGACAAAATTCATGATTATTAGCCTGTGAAATTAGTGATAATGTGCGTTTGGAGTGGGACAGGGAGAGGTGGAATGAAGAGAAAGTGTGCAACATGGAAAAACAATGGTTTGAAGAAGTCAAGTTACAAAAACAAATGGAGTTTGACAAGAAGCAACATGCAAAGAAACATGAATTTGAAAAAGAAAAGTGGAATCGGGAATGTGAGCTTAAGGAAAAGCAATGCCAGATGGATCTCACTATTGCGGCATTGTCATCAAGCAGGCCTATTGTGGATCTGGAACGAATTCTGAAATTGATCAATAAAAAATAACATATTACATATATGTCATGTTATCATTTCATACCTTGTGATTTGTCATATACAATTGATTTTTATTGGGAGCTTATCTTATGTTTTTGAATTGGATTGCAATTTATTACACAATTGAAAATTTGGGAAATTTTGGCATCATGATGTTATGTGCCAAAGATCAAGGTCCATGTTTGAACCAATTGAAATTGAAGGTGCCGTCAAAATTTCCATTCTGTGGTGGATTTTTTCCACTTAAGAGTGGATTGTGCCTTTTCTTTTTTTCCCCTCTCTTTGTCTCATTTTTGTTTAATTTAATTTAAATAAATTTCCCTTTACCACCCTCTTTCTTGATTTTTGGATAATTTTGGTATGCCCTCTTTGATTTTTTTAAATATATTGGTATTTTTTCTTCGTGTTTATCTCTGTTATTTGGATTTTTTTTTGTTTGATGTGAGTGTGTTTCATGTGGTTTCAAATTTTGGGGTTTTAAGTGTGGTTTGAATTATCCCATTTTATTATGATTTATTTTGATTTCTTTAGGTTTTTGCTTTTTTTTTGGGTTGGTTGAAGTTTCTTTCAATTTCTTAAATTTGATTTGCTTTTTAGGTGGAGAACCCTCCTTTTCATTTTTTTTTCATTGTATGGACGTTTGCATTTTAAATTCCATTCTTTTTCAAAAAGTACTAATAAGAATTGACTGTTAGACTTCTTTCCTTTTAGCTCGTGTGAAATTCTTTTTCACCAATTTCCGTTTTGAGCACTTACTCTTCCAATACCCTTCCTTCTTGACACAATCACATTAAAAAGACGTTTTAGCAGATTATTTTTGGATCCTCCCTAATTTCTTGGATTCCATTGGCATTTTTCTGCAGGTTAACTCACATTCGCAGTTGGTTGTTTTGGCATCTAGGTGGGTCCTTTCACTTAGATTGTTTTTTTCAACTTTATGCAATTAACAATCTTTGTAGTTTTTTCCTCTGAGCTATTAAATATTTGTCATACGTTCAAGGTGAGTCTTTAACTTAGTTTCTCTTGATTCAACAGGTTCATCTTAGGCATAAACACCTCCATGTTGGAGCCAATTTTTTTGGCCACCTCCTTTTCATTTGCAAGAGGCCGATCATAAGCGGTGGACTCAGGACTTGGCTAAAACTATGAGCTGACATCTTGAATTGTCTCTTGAGACCATTCAAGATGTCAGATCACACAATGGGCAATTATATGAGCAAGACCGCCACAACCGCCACCTTGCATAGCGCGTTTATTTCTTCCCTTCCAAACAGTAAAAGCCAAGACTTTGATAAATGTGAGTTGCCGGAAAACAAGGCTGGGAGACTGGAAAAAGAATGCCAACGCGATGCAAAGGAGAGGGATGAATGTGCGCCAAGGCTTAAAGCAAAAGTGAGTGATAAATAGAAAAACTTAGTGGAAGATGAAACTCCCAAACTCACTCCTGATAAAATTGGACAGGCAAATTTAGAAAACAATGAACAGGCCCGCAAGACTGCTCTGCCCAATGTCAGAACCAGAGCTAGGCAGCAGGCACGCAATACAGGAAATCGATCGACATAGGCAAGAGTTTCTCGATGATCAGTACCTTCATGAAGCCGGTTACTCTAAGGCTGGTGGCTAGATTGGCTGGAACCAACGAGGACAAGTTGCAGCGATGTCGGTGGCAGCCAGAAGGGATGATGAAATGGGCATAATAGTAGGGGATGGCGTTGGTTATTATTAGAATGCAGAACTAAAGGTGCATTTCATTAGGTTAATGCTAAAGGTAAGAATATAAAAAAGAGATATTAAATACCTAAAGGTGGATGACAAGTATATAAACAATAATAAAATAAGGACAAGATTGATACAACTGTGATCAACAAACACTAAAGAAGAATTATTAGTTTGTTGTTCAAACAATGACAATCGATTAGGTGATTAATCATACCTATGATCAGCTAAAACACTTTGGAATTAAAATAAAAGAGAGACTAGAGAAATAAAGGAGATGATTGATAAAAAGAATAAGGAGAGTGGAGACGAAAGGATTTAAGTGAGAGTAGGAGATCTTTAATTATTCAAGAGGAGTTGTTCGCTCCTCTTGTTGGTATAAAAAGGTGTTGCTAAGTATTATGCACATAGGAATGTGCATAGATCTTGAATAAATACATTGGGGTTTGTGCGCGCAAAAGCGTAATTAGTGTCGATCACACCACATAGTGTCGATCATTCTACATCCTCCCTCGCTTTCAGCGCCAAAACACCAAGACAACATAAAGCTTTACCTAATACAATTCGAGAGACTGACTTCGTGAGGAAGTCAGCAAGCATTTCGCCCGTTGGGGTGTAAACCAGGCGAGTCTTTGCACCCGCAATTGCTTCCCTGACAAAATGAAGTTGAATATCTACATGCTTCATCCTTTTTCCGTTAATCCCGCTGTTCCCACTGGCTGCATCAATGCAGCCCTGATTGTCCTCATGTATCGGAATTGCCAAACCGGAAACACAAAGAGCGGCCTCTTCACACCACTGTCTCATCCACAGCAATTCAGAAGTTACGTCGCACAGAGACTTATACTCTGCCTCGGAAGTTGATAGTGAAACTGTCGGTTGTTTCCTGGTCTTCCAGATTACCAGACACCCATTAAAAGTGGCAAGATACCCTGTTACTGACCTTCGGGTGTCAGGACAATTACCCCAATCCGCGTCACTATACGCTACGATGCCAGAGCTATCATTCCGACGATAGGTGAGAGAAAGATCCTGAGTTCCCTTCAGGTATCGAAGGACATGCAGGAAGGCTTTCCAGTGGTTAATTCCTGGTCGCTCAAGAAATTGCGACAGAGAGCTGACAGCGTAGGAAAGGTCTGGCCTGGTGGCCGTGCTAAGGTAGTTAATGCTACCAATTGCACTCCTATAACTTATACCGAGGGAGTTGAACAGAGAGAGCTCTTCCTCACTTGCCAGGGAGAGATGGTGATTGGGTACCAAGGGTGTGGCTACAGGACGACAGTCACTCATACCATAGAGCTCGAGCAAGGACTCCAAGAAATGTTGCTGGTCGAGCGCGATGAAGTCTTTAGTCTGAGTCACTTTTACCCCCAGCATAAGATCGGCTTCGCCGATGTCTTTGATTTCAAATTCCTTTGAGATCTCAATCTTGAAAGTATCGACATCCTTACCAAAAATGGCAATGTCGTCGACATGAACATAAAGCCATACAGGTGACTCCCCCGACCGAAAGAAAACACAAGGGTCGAGAACACAGGGCAAAAAGTTGACTTTGACCAACCATCCTTGCAGACGTTTATACCAAGCAAGTGGTGCTTGCTTGAGACCGTAAATAGCTTTGTTCAGCCTCAAGCAGTACTTCCTTCGGTCATGACTAAGCCCTTGAGGAATGGAAAGGTAAACACATTCTGTTAGTGGCGCGTTCAAGAATGCGCTCTTGATGTCGATCTGATGAAAACGAAGGCGGTTGCTCGCAGCAAAAGCAATAAGAGTGCGAAGTGAGTTCAGTCGACCAGTCGGAGAGTAGGTTTTCTCAAAATCAATTCCAGCCGTCTGAGTGAAGCCTTGAGCACATAATCTTGCTTTATGCTCCACGACATTGCCAAGGTGATCTTTCTTGACCTTGAAGACCCAAGTCGTCCCGACAAGCTTGAATGTGGAACTCAGTTCAATGACATCCCACACCTTGAGATCGTCCATTGACTTGAGCTCCTTCGAAATGGCTGCCAGCCAGATGTCCTTAGAGGTTGAGTTGACTGCCATCTTGAAGGTTCTTGGAACAACTTCTGCTGAGGAGAGCAGAGCTGCAGCTCTCCTGGAGTAAGGTAAAATGTTGGAGCGGTCGATGTCGGAGGAAATGAGCGTGGGATGCCTGGGCCCAATGACACGAAGCTTTGACTGGACAACTGGTTGAGGTTCTGTTGAAGCGTCTGTGGGAGGACAGGCGGTTATTTCATCACTCCCTTCCTCTTCTTGGTTAAAGGAGGAAGGATCATTCTCAGGTCGTCGGGCTTCATCTACCGATTCTTGAGACCTTAAATGATCGCAAGGTTCCTCAGAGCAGGATTCATTGTTGTCGCTGCCCTCTTCACTTCCAACGAGAGGGATGACCAAGGGAGAAGTACTGGAGAGATGTGTCGGGGAGTTGGGAAAGACTGATTCGTCAAAAAGCACATGCTTTGAGATGACTATCTTACCATCACTAAGCCGCATGACACGATATGAGGACATATCATTTTCATACCCTAAAAAGATGCCTCGGCATCCTGATTCACCCAGTTTCCATTCGTGGAGATTGCGTTGTATGAGGACAATGGCTTGACAACCAAAAATGCGGAGTTTCTTGATTCGAGGTGATTTACCAGTCCACAGCGCATATGGTGAGTTATTGTGTCTTGAAGGAGTAGGAATCAAGTTACACAGTAGTGTGGCTGTGTTAACAGCCTCAGCCCAAAAGCGTTTTGGCAGGCCGGACCCATTGAGTAGGCATTTAGCCTTATCAAGAAGAGTGCGATTAGCCCTCTCAGCAAAGCCATTGTGCTGAGGGGTATAGGGAGGCGAGAAGGTGTGGATAAACCCACATGAGGAAGCAAGTTGTTTGAACCGATCATTGAGGAATTCGCCGCCACGGTCCGATATCAATCTCTTGATTCTGCGATCATGTTGCGTTTCCATCAGATTTTTGGCTTCGATAAAGCAGTCAAATGCTTCGGATTTATGCTTCAGCATGCGAGTGAGCTTAAAAGAGGTGAACTGATCAACGATAGTTAAGAAGTAGCGAGAACCAGCGATGGAAGGTGGAGAAATTGGACCAACGAGGTCAATGTGAACACAGTCCAGTGGATGACTTACGTGTTCGAATTGATCCTTGAATGGTAGCTGATGTATTTTGTTAAGATCGCAAGTGTGGCAGGGGCCATTAAACGAAGGAAGTCCCATTGCACGTACTGGTCCTCTACCTGGATGACCAAGTCTTTTATGCCACAAGTCATCCACAATCGTGGTGGACAGAGATGTTGGCTGTATAAAATCTGCTTTCATCAAGTTATTGATTATTTTCCCGTGAAAGAGGATATTTTCATTTGTTTTGAGATCAAACGTATCCAAGTTTTTAGTGATTGTGACTTGTTCATGAAATAGTTGTAAGAGACTGATGAGATTACAGTTGAGCTTGGGAACATAAAGACAGTCGACTAAGTTGAGAGGTCTTTTATCGATAATGATTGAAACGGTTCCCATTCCTTCAGCACGAAGCTGGCTCATCGAGTCTCCAGTAGAGATGAACAAGTTAGGAGTATCAAAGAGTGAGGTAAAAACTTCCTTGGAGTGGAACATATGATGTGTTGCTCCACAATCAATGACAACTTGGTTAGGATGACCTTGAGAGCTGATTGTCGAGGTTACAAGGGCATGAGCTGTAGCAAGGTGAGCCGAGGCTGGTGTTCCTTGGGCTTTTCGCTTGTTATTTCGTCGTGGTGGTCGGAGATGTGGATATTCCACGTAACACTGATCTTTTCTGTGTGTTGTGCACTTGGGATTGTGTAGACCATTAGAACAAAAGTGGGTTATTTTGAATTGATGATCACTTGACGAAATAAGAGCTGAAACAGGAGAGGGATCTTTGGCAACAACTTTTGCTGTTTGCAAGTTGGCATACTCTTGAAGTCGTAGGAGAACTTGATCTGGTTTCTCAAGAAGGTTATCGTTAAGAGTAAGCATTTCAACTACCTGAGTGAGAGAAGCATCATTGCCAAGTTTTCCAAGTATGATATACGATAAAATTTCTGGTGGTAGCTCTACACTGACGGACTGTAGATCTAAGAGAAATTTTCGCGTATTATCGATGTATACTTGGAGATTTCCTGTATAGTTGAGTTTTTGCCAGTTCATCCAAACTCTTCCCTTGTTCATGTTCCTCTTTGAAGCATAGTGTTCGTTGATACATGTCCATAACAGATCTGCCTTATCGGATGTTTCAGGACGTACTACTTCCAAGAATACTCGTTGATTGATTCTAGAGGTGATTAGGTTGATAGCTTCAAAACTTAGCTTATTCCACCTATTCCTGGAAGCAGGTGTCGCATCTTGTCCTAGGGGATTTTCACAGACGTCCAGCAGTTCTCTGGATCTTAAGAGAAAACGCATTCGAAGATACCACTCGGAGTAGTTGGTGCCATCCAGAAGTGGTATGTAGTTTTCTTCTTTGTCGTTGTTTCTTTCGGACATCTGGATGAGTTATCTTCTTGTTATCCACCCGTTCTGATTATAGTAGAGCGGTCGAGACTGTAAATCTATTAGAATGCAGAACTAAAGGTGCATTTCATTAGGTTAATGCTAAAGGTAAGAATATAAAAAAGAGATATTAAATACCTAAAGGTGGATGACAAGTATATAAACAATAATAAAATAAGGACAAGATTGATACAACTGTGATCAACAAACACTAAAGAAGAATTATTAGTTTGTTGTTCAAACAACGACAATCGATTAGGTGATTAATCATACCTATGATCAGCTAAAACACTTTGGAATTAAAATAAAAGAGAGACTAGAGAAATAAAGGAGATGATTGATAAAAAGAATAAGGAGAGTGGAGACGAAAGGATTTAAGTGAGAGTAGGAGATCTTTAATTATTCAAGAGGAGTTGTTCGCTCCTCTTGTTGGTATAAAAAGGTGTTGCTAAGTATTATGCACATAGGAATGTGCATAGATCTTGAATAAATACATTGGGGTTTGTGCGCGCAAAAGCGTAATTAGTGTCGATCACACCACATAGTGTCGATCATTCTACAGTTATTTGATTTGTTTTGAAGATTTCACTGCATGAAAGACAGTGATTGAGCATATGAGCGATGGTATCCTTTTAAAAAAGCTCATGAACGAACTGGATGTTGCTGGTTATGCCACAATGATCATTGATGAATCGCACAATCACACATTAAGTACTGATATCTTCCGGGGATTACTTAAGGTAAATCAAAACTGCTTCATCATTGCCATTTTCTTTTTGTTGAACGTTCATTTCTTGTGGATCATATAGTGTAGGATATGGCACGTCTGCCGCGTGATTTTTGGCTTATAGTCTCTAGTGCCACTATGAACGTTGTTTATGCAATCGACCCAGGATCGGTAAAAGAAAAGCCTTATAACCCTCACCCACAATGCAATCCTTAGTGGTTGTGCCAGTTCGTAAGAATTTTTTGCTCCTCTGTTGGTCACTCCTCCTAATCATGATTTATTTCTATCAGTGCTTTTGTGCAGCAGGAAATCATCGTGTTGGCCGAGCGGGTCGTGTCGCACCTGGAAAAGGTTTTTGAATGGTTACGCAGTCGACCTCCATGAAATAATTAGACAAGTATGCTGTATCTGAAATTCAAACAACCAAAAATGCAAATGTCATTTGACTCTTAAAGCTGGTAGGGATTAATGATTTAATTGCCTTCGAATGTTTGGATCCCCAACCTGGAGATACCCTAAATCGGCCACTTGATCCTCTTTATGATCTTGGAGCTCTCAACGATCGAAGTGAGTTGATTTTTTGAAATAAAAACGAGCGTAAAAACCCTTCTCATGGCTTATCATTATTTCTGTAATGCATCCTAGTGCTTGATTACATTTTGTTCAGCCTGGTGGTGATCCCTTTAACCCTATCTGATCTTAGTACAATGACCATTGTACTAAGATTGTAATTAACAATCTTTGAAATTTTTCAAAGACAAAGATGATTAATGCTTATCATGTCTTTTCTTTTGTTCTGATTTTATTCGCACATCATCATGCTGACTGACTTATGGTTTTTCATTTTTAAACTCATCTGCCAATAATTACTTCAAATGTTCATACTGATCATTTTTTTATATTTTTTGTACTTGTTTACAATTTTTGAATACTATAAACTTTTTTTTTCAATGTCATTCCCATTCCGCCCCCTTCCATAATCATTAAAATTCAAAAAACATGCTCCCCCTCCCTCTCACTCTTCAAATTATTCTGATGATGTTATGGTTAGGACTAAACCAGTGTCAGTACATCATCAGAATGATTTGAATGATGATGCAAATATTGTTACTCCTAGTGATGTCATGGTTAGGACTAAACCAAAGTTAGAACATTATGAAGATAATAATAACTAAACCAATCATAAAAGAAAACTCACCCAATGCCAAAGACAACATATTCATTATTCAAAACAAATCATGCCTCAGCTTGGAAATTCAAACACAGCATATAAGAGCTTTTCCTCCATTTCAATTGACAAGGAAGCAGCCGATGCCTCATGGTTAAAACTGCCATCAATCAATACTTTACCCCACCCTTATGTAATCATTGATAAAACACAAAAGCCGTATCTACCTGTCTGCATTTACAAAGTCACCTCTTTTGATGTTTCCTCAGGCCACTCTCAAATACTAAAAGACCTTATCATTACATTGATGTCCTTATCTCAAAATCGCCAAGAAATTAAAACTAATAAACACCTCCTAGGTGGCATTATGAAAGGTATTGGCTTTTGTCCTGGATATGATGCTGGCAAATCCACAGGTGTGTGAGTTTTTTAACTTATAACTTGAATAATTACTAATTATTATCAAACTTTTTAGGTGTTTACTCCAGAAAGGCTGGATTATCTCCTCATCAAATTGAATTGGATAATATGCAATGGACCAAATTTCAAAAGTATGATGAATTCATTTACTCCAGAATATCTCATTTTTCACAATTAGCCGCACAAGAAAATCACTCATTAATGGAGGCAGCCAAATTACCAAACTTCAGCCAACTCAAATGGACTTCTGCCAATCCAAAGCAAGAATTCAAATATTTTTCCAATGTCATTGTCACTCAAGATGTATTTTTCAACAAACCCCACCAAGATTTGAATGATCTCAATGCCTGGACTTATGGTATTTTTTCTTGTGAATCCAACAAAGATTTTAATCCCCTTCCAACTTTCTTCACTCCCTCTGGACATTGCTTGCACTTCTCCCAATTGAAAATGGAGATCAATTTTTCCAAAAAACTGGGCATCATGGAAATTCTTTGGAAGACATCAACAATGGTTCATCATACAACAAGAAAACCTCCAGAAATTATCAATAATGACAAAATAACTCCTTTTGGATGTTCTTTTTCAAATAAACCACAAATTATTTAATGTAGGTGAGAAATTCTTGAAAATGCCACCCACCACAACTAATTCAAGAGTCAATAGGTACTGTGCAAGAAATATGCAGGACCAAAAAAGAACTAAAAAATCTTAATTGTAAATAGTTTTATTTTATGAATAACATCTCCACTCTGTTGTATGCCATTAAATTACATACATAAATCAATGGTCCTGATGAAATTTACAATTGACTATTTTTCCATGCCAAAGTGATTGGTTTAGTTTTTTCACACATATTTACCACATCTTCCCCAATTTTGTTGTTGGCCAGATTTTCTGCATGTGGTGGATCATCATCTTCATATAGATCAAACCATTCATTGCCAATTTGTGCTAACATATTATGTAAAATTGTGCAAGAAATGACCCAACTAACAAAATATTCAATTTCACGATTATCCCTCATTTGATTTTGCATTTCCCTTAGATAAAACCACCGCCCCTTCAAAATCCCAATTGCATTCTCGATTCTGACCCTTGATTTTTCTAGACAGTAATTGAAAGAACAGTTGTCTTCATTCTGTGCTACAACTCCCTTATATGCTGGAACAATGCAAGGAGAGCTTGCATATGCCAAATCTGCAAGTAAGTACTGATCCTTTTCATAAAACTCCTGAGGCTTTTGTGCTATTCTCATATGTTGATAGACATTTGAATCATGAAGTGACCCAGTACAACCAACATGTAGAGCAGTGAACTGTTTGTTTATATCGCAAACCAGTTGTATTGACATAGAATACCTTATATGTAAACCATCAGTAAGATTGAAATAAAGAATAAATATTCAACAACTTACCTTTTTTTGCGATCAAAATAGGATTCACCATCTTTGGGGGGATGTTGCAATAATGGTATGAGACTCCCATCAATAAATCCAATGCACCCAGGGAAGCCTTCTGCTTTCATTACTTGAGACATCTCTCTTCTTTGTTCTATTGTTGGCCACACAATCACTTTGCACTTCAGCTTCAGTAATATCTGGATGACTCTTTGAGTGTACAGCACAATAGCCCCATGGCTAATTCCAAACAACATTCCAATCTTTCCTAAAGCGGCCCCATTGCCATTTGATCCAAGCCTTGATAATGCCACAGCCAATTGGATGGCAGGATTGTGTTGTTTGTTTTGTGATGAGTTTTGAAACGTTTTATCACCTTGAATTTGTGCAACCAATTTTTCAAATGATTCATGTGTGGTCCTACATAGCTGTCGAAACGTTTCAGATGATAATGTTTGTAAATCATTCATTGTATACATGTAATGTGATGGATATCTTCTCCAAGGATTGATGTATCTTTGTGAGGTTATCATATCTAATAAGATTATATATTCCTGGATATCAGAATCACTATCAGAGTTGAGTGCATCAATGAGCTGCAGTGAGTTTAACGTCTGAAGTAAAGGTAGCCTTTTCGATGCTTTGGGCATGGTAAATGAAGAAAAGGCCTGTATTAAATGTAATTTAGAATCAAATACTTTATTAAATGATGGGTGTAATCAGATTTTATGCAAGAGAAGTAAAGTTATATGCAATTTAACATGCCCTTACTGAGTTGTGTGTTTTAGACATGTGCCTTTATGCAAAGCTAAAGGTGGGATTTTAGTATTTAAACATGGGATTTGGTACCAAAAGCTGGGTTTTTGTACCTTAAAATACCACACCTCGTGAGGTGTGGGATTTCTGGAATCCCAAAAAATTAATGCCGTATTTTGGAAAAAAAAACTTGGGATTTTGAGCATGGGATTTGGTAACTTTGACACCCCCTATTATATATTTTACAAAAATAAAAAAAAATTATCATTCAAACAAGAAAATATACAAGATCATAAAGATAAAACAAACAAAAATATTCAATTTATAAAATGTTTGAATTATTTCAAATTTTTTGATTTATTGTTAAGTATCAAAAAAGAAAAAAATTCTCAACTCTAGTTCAATACATATTTTTCTTATTTCTTGATTTTTTTTTTGAGAATTATTAATCAAAATTATAAATATTTAAAAATAATAATAATATTTTCCTTTTCAAAAGAATTGATTGAATTGAATTTATAAAGCTAATATAATATCTTAGATTAACATAAGTGATTAAAATTAAATTAATTCTCTTCATAAACTTAATTTCTACATTAAGATTTTACCATTTGAAAAGATGAAGATTTATTATATAAATATTTTTCCAATATTTGATTTTATAATAAATGTAATAAAGTTAATGTAATCATTAAGAAGTTTAAAAAAATCTATTATAATAACAAATTTTCAAATTAATTGATTAACAATTTACTCAATTTAAAGTGAAATTTCTAAAATTGATCTCCCCATAAACAATTAATTTAATGATAATGGAACTCTTAGATTTTTTTTGTTTAAATAGTAATTTAATAAATTGTTTTATTGGTTAAAAATTTTGATTTGAGCTCCATTAATTGAACCCACAATATCCTTTTTTTTATTTTGCTGTAAAATTCTTTTTATCTATTTAAATTAAAGAAAATCAATTATTTTCAAAATAAAGAATTATGAAATAAACTTAAATTAATTTTCATATAATTTTTAATAAAAATTATTACATTAAAAAATAATAATAATAATAATAAATTGAAAAATTTAAAATATTAAAATATTAAAAAGAATATATGACTCAATCGATTTTTTTTTTTTTTTTAAAAAAAAAAACTTATTCAATTTCTAAATCTTTATAAAATTTTATAATAAATTTTAAATTCCTAAAAAAAAATTTAAGAATTTATTCAATTTTGCCCAATTTAAAATAAAGAAAAAAAAATAAAAAAATTCATAAAAATCCTTTTTTAATTATTTTTTTTTAATAATTAATCAATTAAATTATTTATTTAGAAATAATCCAATCAATTAAAAAAAATGCTCTTTTTTTTTGAAATTATTTTTTTTGATTAATTAATCTTATTTAAATTTAAATATATATTTTTATATATATATATATATTCATATTTTAATTTTTTTTTACTTTTTATAGATTTTTATTATCCTTATTTTATTTTTATTTGATGATAATAATCATTTAAAAAATAAATAAAATAAATGAATATTTCTATTTCAAAATTTATTATTTTATAATAAATATATATATATATATATATTCTTTAAAATTGAAAAATTAATTTATTTATATATATTTTTATTTATTTTATTTTTGAAAATTCAAAGTTTAATAAATTTTTATTTAAAATTTTTAAAATGAAATAATAATTCAATTCATTTTCTATTTATTATAATAATTTATGAGTTTTATATCTTAATCAATTAATATTTTTTTTGAATTTATATTTTGTTATTTTCTTTTAATTATTTCAAATATTTTATATTTATTTAGTATTAAAGTTCTATTAATATTTTATATTAATTTTAATTAATTAAAACTATATTGAATTGGAATTCAAAACATCAATTTTTTTACTTATTTAAACAGAGACATACAAAATCCATTCATATATCAGAGATCTAATAATCACTAATATTTTTAATCATCAAAAATTAGCCATGTTCAGTTCATTTTGTTCCATCACCTTATGGAACCTTTTTGAAATTCTTTAAAATTTGAATCTGAAAGAATATTGGTTGTTTTTCAAAATTTGAATCAATTCAAGAATTTAGAATCAAAATTTTTGAGATTCCTCATATTTTGGTTTAGTTAGAACTAAAAAAAAATCCAAATAATTTGTTTGTTTGTTTTTTTTGGTAAAATCTTATTCTAATTACTTATTTTTAAATAATTACTATTTAATTTATCTTTAATTTTAAAAATAAATTAAATTGAAAAAAAAATTGTTTAATTAATAACATTTTTATTTTATTTTAAAATTTTACTGAAAAAATTAAAATAACATCTCAAATTGAAACCACTCACTAAAAGAAAAATATTTGAAATTGATCAAATAAATAAATTATTATTGAAATTAATTTAAAGAAGATAAATCTTAATTTTATCAACTTAAAAATGAAGAAAGAAATTCTTTTCATTAAGAATTTCAAGATAAAAACTTATAAATGATTTCTTTATTTGAAAAATAAAAGGAATAATTTCTTAGCTTTAAATCTAATTCTGAAAATTCTTTTTTGAGAAATAATGAGAATTTCATTTGGTTTAAGTTAATATTAATAATAATGTCTTAAATTTTATTTAACTTGTGTGTGTTAAAAAATTGTGAATAATTTCATTTTTTCATATAAACACAACCTTAAAAACTGTATTAATACCAGGAAAATTTCCAAATGAATAAATCATTCATTTAATTAATTTATATCTCATAGCTACTAAATGCAGATTAACAATATTTTAAATTTACAATTTTCAAATATGGTTAAGTTTTAATGGCAAATGAATATTTTTAATGTTAGTATAACTCATTAATTGATTAAAATATTTATTTTAAAATTATGTAGTGTAATGAAGCCAGATATTCTTTTTAAATTATTATAAATCATTTCCTTTATTTATTTAATTATTTAATAATAATTTTATCTTTTGCCTGGTAAACAAATGAAACTTTTGGGAATTTCTCAATATTAGACTTGAGTTATACCTCTTATTTTTTTGGAAAGGACTTTCAAATACCTTTTTTTTCACTTTTAATTTCACCTCAACAATCATAATTAACCTCACAACAAATTTTTGAATATTTCCTTAAATTCCTTTTCCAATTTATTAAAAAAGGTTGTGTAAAATTATAAATGATATAGTAATCTTACCTGTATTCAATAAAAAAATTTCCTGGGGTTCTAAAATTCAAAAAAGAGGTTTTTTAATTTTCCAAACTCCTGTTCTACCACCATTCTAGTATTTAAACTATAGGTTTTTTTTAAATGACTACTTAAAGAAAGATACATACCTTGTGTAAGAATGCTTTAAGTTTAATTCAGAATAATCTCCATTAGGAGTATGGTGTAATGGTTTAAGTATAGGCACTTTGGAGGAATATCCTGAGTCTCTACTAAGAAGAAATTTGGCTGGAAATATTGATATACCATCAATAAAATCCCGGCCAATTCTTTATTTTCAAAACATGTGTCTATCATGGACTAAACCTGGCAGGCCATAAAAAAACCTACTCCAGGTAATAATTAATATTAATAAAATGATAAAGAAAAAACAAACTTACATTGAGGAAATTTCCATTAGGGTCTACAATGCATTTCAAAGTAATTGAAGGCCAACCATTTGTATTGATATAAAAATGTCATTTATCATGGTTTGGCAGTATGATTTGGATATGGGCTCCATAAATGGCCCCAAAACTATTTGGAAGCTGCTCCACAATTTATCCCACCTCTCAATTTGTTTCAAATTTTGGAAATCTATAATACATAAATCTTTCAGTAGAAATCATTTTAAATACAGAGCAAGTTTATCGCTTACTGAATAGTTTAATAATGTAAAAAAATCACTATTTCCTCAAACAATTCCTTTGTTATACGGTAAGCTGTTGATTTTCCTACCTTAAAGAGATAACCCACCATATCATTTGACTTCCTATGGCCCAACATGTATAATTCAATTCTAACCTTTTCTTCAATTTTGATGCCCCTGATATCATTACTATGTCTATTAGCTACATGGAAAATCAACAAATTTACCAATGCATAATATTGTATGCAACCCATGCAAAATAGTCCAATGAAGCATGTCACATCATACATGTATTCATGATTCCATGGATTGAACTTTGCACCACAGAGTATGTGTTGGTGCTCTTTCCATGTACTGTTTTCCATGGATGAAATATTAAAACCAATGAGTAATATCATTGGTATCATTGTGTGAATTAGGCTGATTGGTGACATGTTTTGTATGTGGTCCTTGTAAGGCTTGACTATGAAACAATAAGTAAAAATTACTAATATTTTACTGATTGTACTATGAATGTCCTTATAAATAAAAGAAATAAGATAAAAACAATTATAATGATAAAGAATTATTATAATTATGGCATAAAATAATTATATTATTAAATAAATATAATAATATGATTTATATTATAAAAAAATAATATAATGAATAAATAAATTAACATAAGATAATTGATATATTTAAAAGGAATTTATTATTGTTACCAAAAAATAATAAAGGCGTAAAAAACTGTTTTTTATTGATAAAAAACAATTAATAATAATAATATTACTAATATTCAAGTTATAAATTAATATAAATACTATTTATATTAATTAAACAATTATTAAAGTAATCACCAGGGCGAATCTCGCGTCAATCGTCGGCGATTGACTTCACGTCGCACCGCGGTCAGTATAAAATCTTGCTTCAGTCGCGTTAGTGTCACTTTATAGTCACTGGATTTAGTGGGTCACGTCACGTCAGCGTCAAGACAACGTCAATCATCACATGTGTCACATGAGAATGTCACTCAAAGCCCAAACCCATTTCAACACTATGCGCAACGTTCGTGTAATTTCACCTCATTGGCTTCCGCCTCCCCGACGCTTAGCATGCTTACGCACCCGCACCGCCCTCCATCCGGATGAGACTCCGACACTGCCCGCCCCTCTCCGTCCTCACCACTCCTTACGCTTTCGCACCCCCGCCCCTACCATCCTCACGCTTGTGTAGTACCCTCCCGACATGCCTCCGACGACGCTTACCATCCTTACGCTCATGTAGTGCCCTCCCGACATGCCTCCGACACCACTGATGACCCTTACGCTTGTGTAGTGCCCTCCCGACATGCCTCCGACACAGCTTACCATCCTTACGCTCATGTAGTGCCCTCCCGACATGCCTCCGACAACAGTTACCCTCCCTCCCGACATTCTCCCGACACTGCTTACCATCCTTACGCTCATGTAGTGCCCTCCCGACATGCCTCCGACAACAGTTACCCTCCCTCCCTACATTCTCCCGACACTGCTTACCATCCTTACACTCATGTAGTGCCCTCCCGACATGCCTCCGACAACGCTTACCCTCCTCACGCTTCCGTATTACATCCATAGTGTACAGTACGGTGGCTTGTTGGCGTACACGATGAACGCAATTGCCGAAATATGCTGAGTGGCCTTCTCTGCCAACAGGACCTAAGGCGATATTGGTCAGTATATTCACCATGTTGTGGCTAGGGTTTAAATCATGAGACTCACAAATTAAAACCTAATAAGTGGACTATTTAAGACAAGAATTGTGTCTCCTGTTTCGCCGACAAAACCATTTTATTTCATATCAATCAAATGAACACTTTGCTTAGTCCTTACCTCATGAGCATTGAATAGTTCAAAAGTTGACTTTAGTAGGTTTCTCACTAGTCAACTTTATTCAATGTCTCACAGGGAAGTGATTTCATTTGCATGATATGAAATAATTTGCAAAACATCGCCTCCTTCAATTTCCCGACAAATCGCATTTGCACCTTTTTTCTTGAATTTGGATCTTTTATCAAAAAATTTTCAAACAAGTTAGCAATCAACTCGTCACCATCTATTTGCTTAATAAACTACCTCCGCTATGGCCCGAACCCCGGGAAATTCAACAGAATTCAATGAACAACCAACTTCAGCCCCAGAGAGTGGAAGTGAAATCTCTGATATCGCCAGTAGTCGTGAATTAGGCATTGAAGTAGAGAGCCAGTCACATGAAGATAATAAAGATCCACCAGTTCTTCCGGAATGTGAGTATGCATCCATCTTTAATATTTCAAATCTCTCAAAACCTGATATTGTGTCATAGCCTTTATTTCAGGGCAGCCTCCAAGCTCTCAGAAACCGAATTTTAAAAGTTATGAGAAGGAAAAGACTGTTGAGCCTTGTGCACCGACAGAAGATGATGGGCAAGATGATGTAATTTTCAGTGGGGAGGTGGAAATTATATCCAAGGAACAATTTGTCTCCAACATTGCTCAAACAATCCCAAGGCTCGAAAAAATCCAAAATGATAGTAAAATTCCTGATTATGTGCGTCAAAAGATTGCTGAAGCCATGAGCCTGCTCAAAATGGATTTGAACCGTAAGTCCATTACTAATTCAAAACAAAATTGATAAAAATAGCTGCTTACAATATATGGGCAGGTGTGGAGGTGGGAGAATCTCTACCTGAAGGATCTCGAGTCGTAAATGGATTTCCAGGCAAAGGATTAGGAAAAAGACCAAATATACATGCGACCAAAAAAACAAACAAAAAACGCCGTACCTTTGAAGCCGCAAACGATTCTCGCAATCAAGGTGATGAAATTATCAATGTTGAAGGGGACCATATTGATAATGAACCTCCGCATACTGAACCCCCCCCAATACTCAATGAAACAATCCATGATGAAGCTCCACATACTGAAAGTCCCCCGATACCCAATGAAACAATGCATGATGCAACCCCTCCCGCCTCTCCTCGGAATATTCAAGCCTTTCAAGAAAGGGAAACAATTAAACATGATACAATGGGACGAGATATGACTGATATAATTCCCGACGCTGAGCCCGAAGTGTCATCCGCTGCGAATTTTCAAGGAATATTTTTATCCCGCATGGAAGAGTTTGCAGGCGTTTTGAATTATCATTCCAATATTACTCAACAATCATGGAAAAGGGGGCTTGATAATATCAATAGGATTTACAAAAATAGATGGGACAATTTACCAACAAAGGATGCTCATACATTCCTGCCCGTTGGTATTAAGGTGATCAGTAACCGAGATCTTAAAATGTCGGCTTGGCTGCAGGACCTTGAGATGGCAGGTGAGTTTTTTTTTATCTTTGTGCATGATACTTGATTATTGGCTGTTGACTGGTGATATAAATTGCAATATACAGGGTTAGATTTTTTTAAGCCAACCGAAACAGAAGCGTTTTTTGATCACAACATTTGGAATCTCAAATTGATGAAGGAATCAGCTAAACCTCCAGATAATCTCCCAAAATCTGAACACTCCTTCTTCAAAATGGTTCAGAGCCTTCTTTACCCCGCCAATCCAGTTAAACATTTTTGGGCAAATGTTATGTTTGAATCCATTAGTTTAGTCTCATACGATGTGATTGCACCCAAACCATATGTTGCACCAACATCAAATTCGACCGATCCTCTTGGACTCGAACGCGGAGCAGTTGAATACCTTGCCTCCTGCTTGAGTAAATCGAAGCAACGTGCAACCCAACTCAGCATTGAAGGTGGCGGGGCTGACAATGAGATATCCACAAAGCCGCACAAGAACCTGGAGGATCTAATGGATACAGTTATCCATTTGATGATTGCGTACAACATGGTACGTGCACATACAAAGGTCGAAGTTAATGGCATCAAAGGCAAACTCACAAACTCAAAAAAAAATGAGGCCATCAAAGATCTTTTGGCGTGTCACAAGAATCTTGGAATAAATCGAATTTGCTATGGTATATTAGCGGCATTCTGTGCGGCGGGGGTTCGTGGTTTGATGGTATGCTCAGATGACTGGAGAACAAGCTCAGTTAAAGGGGCTTTAGCACTAATTGACATTTCCGCAAAACTTTCAGAGGGTAAAAATCTAGTGGAGCCAGTGTGGCTACGTACTAATAAGTATATATGTAATTTACTGAATAAAAGTTTCTTCTCATCAGAGTCTTTTAACCCCACTGTACCTCTTAGATTTGATTTTGCACGATGCTTAGTATTAGACTTTGGTGATGCCTGGGTGGCGAATCGCGGGCTTGGTTCAAGTGATGAGGTCACCTTGACGGTACCCAGGTCAGCTAAACTCACAACCAGGATTGACCCGTTTTAGATTAGCTTTGTACTAGATAGATTGTAATTTAATTTTGCAAAGTGATTTATGAATTTAATAATCATGACTTCCTATCCTACTACTGCCCGGATGCCACAGTCTGAGTACCAATAGTAATTGTACGGCGGCATGCCTCCGTACATCATTGCGAAGACTCCGACAAGACGCAAGCTGAGTCAGGCGTTGTGCCCGCGAGTAGCACACGCGGGGGCATTGCGGGAGGTCGCGTGTATCACTTCACGCCAGCCCATAATAGGCAAAAGGTACCTGTGTCTTTCAAGAGGAGTGGGATAACTAGGGATCCGCAGCAGGATGCATATTGCATTTGCCTGTGCTTGCAATATTCCAAATTGCTGGATTGGAAAGTGATTGCATGGGAACATCAATGTGTAAAATTGAATAATGCACTATCCACTGCAATTTTCAGGTTCAGGTATTTGAGATCGTGAATTTGCCAAGGTCAGGCGTGAGCTTTCTTTTTAGCCGCAATTAAAAAAGATTCATCCATCGCAATCGAATTTAGGTGATATTAAGAAATCAGTAATCATTCGGTTTCATTTCATTTTCTGCTGAAAGCATGCCATTCACGAAAAAAGGAAAAGAGCGTAAAAGGGAACTCGCAAGAAAGCGTCGGGCTGAGGAAGGAAAGTGTGAGTTACTCGCTTAATCTCAGTGTATATATATAGATATATATATATGCTTCCACATTTATGTGGCACCCTCATTGGGCCCCACTGAAGAACATGGGCTTTAGTCGGTTCAGATTGTGCCAATGTCATGTGGGCTCCAACAGGGAAGTCAAAGGATGTGTGCCGAAGAAAGCTCCTTGGCAGTATCTGATATCTTGTGTGCTTCAACACATAGTGATCCCGCAACCACTCGGGAATAGTAGCAGATCCCAAAAGACAAATGAGCGCAAAACGACCCGAATGAATAGGTTTTTTTCCTCCTCTCGCCCAACAGCACAAATATCAATGCCAGTATCAGCAAATATCACCCCAAGTGAAATTCGGAGGGTGGTGGATGTCAATCAGATCAAACGCATTCACTTTGGCCGTGTGGCAATTTTCTCTTCAACCGGATTACTCATTGCCCTTGTTGAATTCCGACCATTCACAACAATGAGTGAAGTCGAGGTCAATCAATGGGATGAATTATCACAATTCTTATTTCGCGAAAAGAGGTTCACTGACCCTATTGCAACAAATGGAGCATTACTGGAGGGATTTATGTTCGCGATTGGGTGGCGCAAATGCACCACGAAGAATGAAAAATTTGGTCTGTATGGTAGTGCTGGCAAAATTGAAAATGCAAAAGATGAATGGCGGGACCGAGGTGCCAATCTTAGCTCGGTGGGTCGCATTCTAGGTCAATCCTTACGATATGTTGGGGATAATTTATTTCAGAAGATTCAAAATTGCTACAACTCATTGGGGGTTCCGTCTTTTGATCAAGTCAACTATGAAGGCGATATTCCAGCAAATCAGGGTGCATTCGAGTTCGCTTCCGCACTCACTTTCACCATGAATGGATTCAAAAACGCACCTCATGTTGATAAGGATGCATTGCTGTATGCTTCGGGATGGTGGTTTCAAGCTGATAAGCGGACCGGCCAAATTCAAAGAGATGCGTCAAAGCGGTGTACAGGGGGAAAATTGATTTTCCCAAATGAGCATTTTTGGATTGATCTATCCACATGTCATGGGCTCATTCAGGTAGTGTGGGCCAGTAGTACATTTGTTCATTATACTGATCCAGCACAGGACAACGAAAGCACGACACTAGTGGGTATGTCCGCACAATGCTCAAGCAGGTTAGCAAAAACAATGTGGCAAAAAAGCAATGGCTATTATGAGATTGGCGAGAGAGCGGGCTATCAAATCAGGGATGGTAATACAATCTCATGCCAATTCAAAGAATGAGGAGATTTGCAAGTGGGTTGGGTAAGTAATGGTGAGGTAAGGCAGAGGACAATATACACCAGGATTGGATGGATTCGAGTGCGGGAGATGGGGTGTCTCACATGAAAAAGGGGTGAAGTGGATTATGTACGGTGGCATGCCATCGTACATCGGTCCTGGTTTGTTGCTATTGTCCAGGATGCCAATGCTTCACACGCGAATCCTCATGCTTGTGCAGGTTCTGACAATGCTAAAAGTTCCTTACGCCTATGTGGGGGGCCATCGCTACACACGCCAATCCTTATGCCTGTGCAGGCTCCCGAAAGTTTACACGCCAATCCTTATGCCTTTACAGGCTTTCGACGATTCACACGCCAATTCTTACGCTTGTGAAGCTTCCCCACAATGCTGAAATCTTCTTTAGCCTGTGCAGGATCCCAAGAATTCACACGCCAATTCTTACGCCTGTGCAGGCTCCCAACAATTCACATGCTAATCCTTATGCTTGGGGAGGGTCCCAAAAGTGCTAAAATTCCTTACGCCTGTACAGGCTTCCGACGATTCACACGCCAATCCTTACACATGGGAGGGTTGCCAACAATGCTGACAAATTCTTACGCCTGTGCAGGCTCCCAACAATTCACACGCCAATCCTTATGCCTGTGCAGGCTCCCAACAATTCACACGCCAATCCTTACGCCTGTGCAGCCTCCCGACAAGTCACACGCCAATCCTTACGCTTGTGAAGGTTCTAGCCAATTTAAACAATTCAATACATGAGTAAGACTAATAGCGTGTGACCATAGGAAAGGCCATGTTTCACGAATCTGGACTCGATTGCTCACATACGGGAACCTCCCGCTTTTTTACAGTTAAGAATGGGTATGGCTCTAAACCATGGGAGAAGAAAATATACGAGAGGATAACGGCAACTATTGGCGCATTTTGAGAAAAAGAGGTTCACGAAAACAAATACTCACTCAAACTCTTGGTGGGGCACTTACAAAAATAATTCTCACGCAATCAGGGTTTTTCTCTAAGGAGGAAATAAGTAATTTTTACGTGAACAAAGAATGTAATAGAATTTGAACATAACAATAATTTAAGACAAATATTTTATTCAAAAGAAAGTATTACAAAAAATAAAAAGAGGAAATAATGACATTTTTTTTAAATTTTTATTTTTCGAGGAATTTGGAGACCATCCCGGTTATGTCCTCCTTTGGATAAGCCTCCAGTGCCTGGGCAAGGAGGGAGTTTAGTTCCTCCCGGAATTCCCGGTGCATCTCATTTCGATGAGTTGCATCCACGAAAGGAATCATGTGGAGCAAGCGACGATGCTCCAACAAGATTCGGTTGATCGAATCGTGGACGATGGCTCGAGGAATCATTAGGGTCGGTCGCAGGTCGGTGAATTCCTGGCGAGCGTCATCGTGGGAATGAGACGAGCTTGGCACCGGGGGGGAGGAGGCGTTGGGGTTCTCGGGGGCACTGGAAGGGATCTCTGGGGAGGGAACCGGGGTTGGAGTGGAAGGGGAAGATGGTGGAGTCGGTGAAGAAGAAGGGGGATGGGGTGATCCCACGGGCGTATCGTCGATGATGATGATCGAGCGAGGAGTGGCGGGACGATCTGGAGACGGTCGAAGAAAAAATGAGGAAAGGTGAATATGGATCGAAGAGAAAGAAGGGGTGACTTACCATAAGGTTCCTCCGTGGATTGCGTAGGAGCCACCTCAGGTTCTGGCTCACGAGTCGTATCGTCCTCAGGTGGTTGGGACGATGGACTCGGGCCAGGAATAGGTGGCTCTTCGGTTCGGGAGGGTTCTAAAAAAGGAGTAAGAGTCAGTTCACTCGACTCGAAAGTGAAAGTGAAAATGAAATGAAACTTTGGCTGCTTACCACGGAATAATTCCTCAGACCATCGGGTGCCACTCGGGCCTGGAGTGGGTTGCCGGGGGGTTTGCTCGCGAGGCAAACTGGGAACGGGAGAGTCGTGTCGGGGGGGATTCGGGGGGTTTGGTTCTATGAGTAATGGAAAAAAGTCAGTATTATTGCGTGAAGAGAAATGAGATAAAGAGGAGAAATAAAACTTACTTTGGCGTTTGAATCCCATCGGTGACAAGACATGGTGACGATCAGCCCAAGCTCGAATGTCCTCTCGCCATCGCCATCCTTCATCGGCCGGATAATCACTTCGCTCCGGTCGAGGAGTGAAGTGACCATCGGATGGTGGCCTAGGAGGGGGAGTGGACAAATCGATACTGGAGGGGACAGGGCTAATCGTCCGGAATCGTTCCCGTTGGCCTGTTTGGGGGCCCGGCGTCCATTCACGCTCGGAAATGGTTTCATCATCGTCGACCACAAAGGAGTCCTCGCGAGGGCGTCTTGGGCGAGAACTCGTCTGGCCTCGTGGTCGGAAGGGGCGGACAACGAACGAACATTTCTTGTGTGCTTGTGGGCAAGCATCACAAGCGTCGTTCGTCGTCGAGGAGCGAATGCAGGGGATACCCCGCTTGGTGCATAACGTGCACGACATCTAAAAACAAAACAAAACAGGTTAGTAACTGAATAGAAAGTAAGCAATCAAGAAAGAAAAGGAAGACATACGATGATATATATAAATTTAAAACGGAATCAATATAAAAATGCTCTAGTCGGAAGTTTTTAAAAGTCTGGAAGGAAGTCGTGAAGAAAGAAAAATATTAATATCGGTACATAATGTTGACGAAAGTTTAATTGGAGAAAACGTACAAAGTAGATAGAAGTGGGGTTCTGAAAGTATTAGCAGGAAAAACAAAAAGCGAGCAGGAAGGGGAGTGGGGTTAGTCGAGTGCGAAAGAAAAGACTGGAAAGGCAGGAAGACGAGGGGGAACACGCACAAGAAGGACAAACGCGGGTGAGGTTGAGCGAAGTGGAGCGGGTGAGAAAGAAAGTGAAGTGCGTGTCGTGTGAAGATGGTCTTTTATACCAAGGTGAAGCTGAGACGATCTCAGCAGTTGCAGCACCCGCAAAAGTCTCAGCTTCAAGGCGTGTGGGCAAAATTGAAGCTGAGTCTCAGCGAATGCTGCAACTGAGAAGTGAAATGCTCGCGTGAGGCAGAAGAACAATGGGGGTCTGGCTGAGTATTTCAATTTATTGAATTGTCAAGCTGAGTATTGCAATTTATTGAATTGTCATGCTGAGTCAAATCCCCTTTGTTTCCTTAAATTGCCACCCGATCACCCAGGAGGGTGGTCGTGAGGCCCTTATTGATTGTGCATTGTGGGTGCAATGCACAAGTGACCGCGGCAAGATCACCGGCCTTATGGCCTGGTGATAGTCTTTGAACAAAGGGGGGGCTGTAAGACAAGTGAATACAGCGTGAGCTTGCCTCGACCCATTGCTCAGGTTTGCTTTTGGGTCATAATTGAAATGCTCAGTGGCTGAACATTTTAATTGCACAGTAATTGAACAATTGATACAACAATATCAAATGCACCGCTGAGTATTGCAATTTATTGAATTGTCAAGCTGAGTCAAATCCCCTTTGTTTCCTTAAATAGCCACCCGATCACCCAGGAGGGTGGTCGTGAGGCCCATGTTGAATGTGCATTGTGGGTGCAATCCACAAGTGACCCATGCAGAAAAGCACCCGGTGCATTTGGTCACAAGTGACCACGGCGAGATTACCGGCCATATGGCCTGGTAATAGTATGTGAACAAAGGGGGGGGCTGCAAGACAAGTGAATACAGCGTGAGCTTGCCTCGACCCATTGCTCAGGTTTGCTTTCGGGTCATAATTGAAATGCTCAGTGGCTGAACATTGGAATTGCACAGTGATTGAACTATAGATATAACAATATCAAATGCACCATGCTGAGCCATTGCTCAGTCGTTTTTGTATGCGCGCACTCTGAGCATTTGGCACAGCATCGGATGACATTTCAGCCAGGTGCAGCATTTCACACGCTTTGGTGAAGTGCTCCAAACTGAGCCTTCCAATGAACTATTGCAAAAAAGTTCATTCCATGGCTTTACTGAGCACTTTCTCACGGTGCTTTTGACCATGACATGCTCAGCTTGCGTGTGCAAATCGGGTGAAACGCAATGCTGAGCATGTGGCACATGAGCTACGTAAATGCAAACGATCGGAAGGTGCATGCACATTTGCTAGATGGATGCAGGCTCAAGTAGTATTACACCTTCCTGATCTGTACAGTACAGTCAACACTGTAGTACGCAGTACACCTTTGTAAATGTACTGCAGGGCAGAGCAAAAAGCTGTTCAACAATGTAACATGCAATAACGTCAAGCCATCGAGTCATATCTCTCACCTGCATCCCTTTGATGCACCTTGTTGGACAGCTCTGCCTAACTACGGCACAGATGCGCATGTAATCCAAATTAATGTAAGTGGGTCTTAATGGGATGACTTAATATTTGGGTCTAACACAAAGAGTTGATTCACTCCGGTGCCATTGTTGGGGCAAACAATGACTGGCCCGCTTGTTCATTGTCGGGCAGCCACACGCTTTCATACGCACCCCCGATGGGTCATACGCAGGCAACTTTCACACGCCTGGAAGACATTTTACTGCCAGTCTTCCAGCTGCCTATTTTCTTGGTCGGGTTGTCAGCTTGACTGCAGACGCTCACCCGCTTGCGCGTGGAAACCTGAGGCCAATCAGTGTGGATTCGCTTCAGCCTCATCCACATTAGAATAACAATCCCAGCCTATGATTGCTGAGGCTGGTCATGTTCGCGTGGGTATCTCCCACCGCGGGTCATTTTCTTCACGTTCTCACACGCCCCGCGCAAGTTGTGGCACCTGGCTTGCAGCCAAAAAATTCCTCGGGCGTGTGGCCTCTTTCTCCGGAGTTCTGTACGCGCGTGAGGCAAAGAGGCCAATGCCAATCTCGGTGGATTAGTACTCGCCTCAAACGCCATAGGGGTGAATGTATATGTGGATCACGGCTCACGGCTGGCGCCCCCTTTGATCATCCCAGACATTCCCCCCTGAAAGCCCAGTATGCATCAGTCAGCAAAAAACTTCAGGCCAAACCAAAGTCATGTTCGGTGGCATGCCACCGAACATATCTCACCCGCCCACACACAAACATCCCCACAGTGAGATTGCCCTTTGAAACTGCCAACATTGCCCAGTAGGTCCCTGTGAACAATTAACCTGGGGAGGATACGCTCATTGTTCGCTGTCACACCAGCGAACATGACTGCATGCCTCTAATATGCCCTCCACAATAAGCTGCTACAACCCACCCAATTTCGGATGTGCTAATGTCAGCCTTGTTCCACCAAAGGTTTCGTAACTCGCTGCAGATCCAGCAGTCAAATGGTGCACCCACATTTTGGCCACCTTGCCTTGATATATGCCCCAAATCGGATATGAAAATTATGAGCCCAAGAGGCCCACCTCCATCAAGACCATGCACGTAACCACAGGCCATCCCCCTTTTGGCCTGTTGCTGCCACTCATATAAGTTCCCCACCTGCGCTTATTCCTCTTCATTCCCTTTAGCTAACCCTTCCTGATCATATAATTCCCAACTGTCCCCAAATAATTCAAAATAGCCATCATGTCAACCCCTTCACAACCACTTTGCATTGGGATGATTAATATTCGTATTCAAATAAATAGTGATATAACCTTAAAGCCTGAGAATTCCCACTTAGGTTCTTGGATTATCCTATGGCACAATCAACACAACATATTCGTATATCTCCCCAATCACCAGCATGCTATTGGCTCTCTCCCGGGAACCCTTTCCCAAACGTTGATACCATTCCTTGGGGCACCCAAAACGTTCATGCACTGTGGTCCTGGTGGGGCATGGATTGAAAATTGCCAATCCAATCCTACTCAAATATTATTCGTTGAGGGAGTATTTATGACTGATGCCAATGATCCCTCCTCATCTCAGAAACCCAATCTAGCATTGATGTTCTTCACATGGTATCCAAACGTTCTATTCATAATGGAAAGCTTTCGAACACAAGATTTCAAGCTTAAAATGCCCAAAGAATATGACTGTACTACTCATTGTCAATGTCAACTCTTTACTCCGACATTTCCCGCTTCAAACTCGACGCCTGCTTCATATCCTGCTGTTTCATCATTGATTTCCAAGCAAAAACTGATACAATTACCCAGTGGATCAGACCTCCCCATGATGACCCCGCCCCATTCCATTATTCAAACCCCCCTCCTCCCTCATCAAAAGACCGGACTAGCTTTTCTCTGGGATCGAGAAATCCCCAATGGCCAATCAGCCCGTAACCTTTGGGCAACCTCACCCCCAGGATCCACTTTTAATGCCAGGCACATCATTACAAACAAGGTTGTTAGCTCATTTGAATCCCTTTCGACCAATACCCCTCTTGGAGGACTGCTTGCGGATGATATGGGATTAGGTAAAACCATTCAGGCCATTGCTCTAATTGGTACCTCCAAGGAGCGGATGATTGCAAACCCCCATCGCTCCACGCCCACCATGATCATCTGCCCCCCTCGCTTAATTACCAACTGGCAATCAGAAATATCCAAGCATGCTCAGGCTGGAGCACTGCATGCCAAAATCTACCATGGTCCCACTCGTCACTCATTATCCCAAGCCAACATCTTAAAATATGATATCATCATCACTTCTTACAATACTATCACCCAAGAATTTAAGCAAACCAATCCCTCTACATCATTCATTTTTCAAATCAATTGGCATCGTATAATCTTGGATGAAGCACAGTGAGTGGCTGAGCTTAAATGATTCAAATTACCTTTTATATCCAATAACCCTTGCCCCCTCTTATAGCTATATTCGCTCTCAATACACTGCCACTCACCGTGCCATTAATAGCCTCCTTTCATCCCGTCGAATATGTTTAACGGGCACACCTATTCACAACACCATTTATGACCTTTTGGGCATAATATCCTTCATCACTCAACCCCAGAGCGCCGATCAAGATAACTGGTCACCATTCATCCTGAGTAGTCTTTCAAAAGGTTGCAATGATATTTTGCATTTGGCATTGCGGCATTTAAGTTTGCGCCGCACCAAAACCACACATCTCGAATCTCTCCCCACTATTAGCCATCATTATGAGCTGCTCCCACTCAACCCGACCATGCAGCAAGAATATTCCACATTATATGAAGAATTCCTATCATCCAAAAGCAAAGGACCAGGAGAGTTTTTCAGAAATATTAATAAGCTGCGAATATGTTGTAACCATCACATCATGCTTAACACAATTGCGGAGGCGGAGCTGGAAGACCCCGAGGGCAGGAGCACTCAGGATAACTCCCCAAGAATCACACGAACTATTGTGGATGTGGAAACATGCATGATGAGTAGTAAAATTGCACACCTCCTACAAAGCTTAATGAAGAACAAACAAACAAGGTGTGGTCCAACGAAATCGGTGGTTTATACCCAATGGACCCAATTTCTAGATTTGTGCGTTAATTCTAATATGCATCCATTACCAATTTACTCCATCTGACTTTTTTATATTGTAGAATTGGTATTGCTCTTGCCCATCACTCTATCCTTTCAGCACGAATTGATGGAACAATTACACCACGAGCGCAGGACAAGGCGCTTGAGAATTTCTTCAATAATCCTGAATGTGAAGTACTCATTGCATCCATTGCCGGGGCTGGAACTGGCCTCAATATAACTTGTGCTAATGTAGTCTATTTAATGGTGAGGGGCCCCCCAAAATTCTCCCCTGATTTTCGGACCCTGACATCCACATTTCCAGGAGCCCAATTGGAACCCAGCCATTGAGGCTCAGGCTGTTGATCGTCTACATCGTATTGGCCAACAACGACCTGTACAGGTCATCCATTATATCACTCCTCATTCAGTTGAGGTCAACATGCGGAAGGTACCTTTCAAGCTCATCTTTCACTTGATTGTATTACTATTCTGAAATCATTCCTTATGGGAATGCCATATTCCAATTACCAATAGGTCCAAGAAAAGAAAAAATCATTAACTGCGTGAGCCTTACTGATATTATATAATTTGTGATTGACAAAGTTGATAACTCCTGTTGACTCTGGCACAGGTCCACAATTATGAACACCATGAGCTGGATCGAACTTCTTCAATATTTCCTCAATGAAAATGAGCAATAGAGTATTATTGCAAGGGAGACGGTGATACATTTCAATTCATATTGTCTATATTCTAACATATTTAGCAAGTTGTTGCATCCTTAAGAGATAATAATCAGATTTTATTACACCTGCACAAATAATTCACAAAATTTTAATTTGTCACAGTGCTATACCGTGACCAATTACTAAGTTATTGCAGAGCATCACCATTAGGCCTAATAACTGGCATGTCAAGTATCTTGAGGGCGCTAGTCTGCATCTTACTACAGCCTTTGAGCCAATCTTGATCAAATACCTGAAATGATAGGCCTTCCGGAATATCACCATCATCTGTTGATCGGATATGCAATCTATCAATAGTTTTTTTACCCTTTTTTTTAATCCGATTACAAAACTCTATGTCTCTATCCATTTTCAATACCAAATCATTAAATAACTGGGAGCGCCAGCGTAATCCCACTTTGCGGTAAACTTGACGGCCATTTTCCAGTACCTCCTCAGTATCTGAGAATACTCGAGGGTCATTGAATTGTGATGCTAGGATGGGAAATTTAGCCGTATCACACCATTCACGACGGCGCTCACAGGTCTGCACATAATCAAGTAGATCATCATCAGACTTGGTCCACAATGAAGAAGAGATACAGTAACTAACTCTTTGACGAATCTTTGCGAGCTTTTGATTATCTTTCTTTTTTACCAAATACTCGGCATCCTTTTGAATAGACTTCCATTCTCTTTTCAAATAAGTGAAATATTGCTCCATTAAAGCCGCCACGACCCCATAGTTGTTATGATCCTTGTTCCAACAGTAGTGATGATACTCAGTGCTGACAAGTGCGAGACGGAATGTACGGTAAAACACCATAGACATCAGCTCGTTGAACGGATGTTGCCATGAGCTCTCCCAGTCCCAAGTGAATCGCTTTAGTCCTAGCTTGTGGAGCTCATTTTCGCAGTAGCTTTGGAAACCCTGAGACTGAACCTGTGTTGATGGCTCATTGAACACATCCTCGGGGACATAACCGAGATGACCAGCCACTTGAATTGCAATTTCACGCTCTTCTGTGCTGGGTGGTGTTGGTAGTGAGGAAAAATCCTTATCCCTAACTTTGAGTAGGAACAGGCAATGTGCGTGTACTGCTGATCTCATTCCATGGACATTCTCTGGAAGTTCTGCCTTCAGCCATTTTTGTTGCTCCTTCTGGCTTGCACGTTTCGCCACATTGTGAGCTTTGCGGGCCTGGTTCCTTTGCTGTCTGACCTCGAATTGTTCAAGCATACTCTGGGCGAGGCCCAGCTGAGGATGGGTGAACTCACTATTTGATTGAGTGCCTTGCTCATGCGCTGTGAAATTGTCCCTCCTTGGTTCATCATTTCTTTCACTTTGAGTCGGAGACATGTTCTCATCCTCATCATCCACCATTGTTTCTCTTGATGTACTGGCATGACCCGTTCTTGGTTTGGAGGCATATGGATGATGACGTCCACTGACTTTCTCTTTATGGACCAGAGGTGAAGACGCATAAAGTTCATCCCCTGCTATGCAAATCATCAGTTAACACATCAAAACATTAATGAAGACTGGTCATCCTCACAATCTTCAATTGGCTCCTGAGATCGGACTGACTTGCCTTTAGGTGCCATGTCTAACCCATGAAACAAACATATCAAATCATGAATAAGTTTCTACTCCAAAATTCAAATGACTTACTTTGATGAAGCGTCAATACTGGATTTCCCTCCGACAGACCGCTCCAAGTTACATTTTCCAAAGGTCTTTTTCGTCGCCCCCCATCCACGCGCCTTTCATCACCCACATGAACCTGCGATCCTGATGGAATATTGAGGGTTGGCTGTTTACTTTGGCCAAAGGGATCCTGGGATGCGACTCGACTCCGACCGGGATTAAGGAGGAACTCACGTGGAAATTTTGATTGGGGATTAGCGTGTGAGGAGATTTGAGGTGTGCCTTCTGGCCCCTGAGACACATGAATTTGTGTATTAGTGGGATTCGGGGGAATTGGAGTGACGGAAATATTTGGGATCGACCAAGTGCTTGAAGTTGGAGCCTTTGGATTGCCCACATCAATGTTAAGACCTGATACATTCATTGAGGATGCGATAGGGGTTGTGAGAGGAATGTTGGGACTCAATGGTGACTGTGTTTGAACATATTCTATGCTAGATTCACTATTTGAGTCATGAACAGAACCTGAACGGGATTTATGTGACTTGAAAGATGACATAAGGGCCGAAAAAGTACAGTAATATTTTTAACTAGATAAAACACCTCAGTATTATGATAAAATAGAGTGATATGAGATGAAATCTTTTCAAATTTAGAATAGAGAAATTCTATGAATAGTTGGAACTAAGTGTTGTGTGGAAGTCGGATAAGACTCTTTTGAGGAGAATCCTCCCTGCCTCCTCTTGAGCTCCTCCGCTTTTGTTGGAAACCACCCTGCACGGCCTACCAGCATATAATGTGATATTTCCTTGATCTGAAAGGGGACCCATCATCCATAGGTAATCATATTTGGTAACATTTCTGCCTCCCCATTGTCACATTTTGTGAATTATCCAAACTGCCAATATATGCATTGAAATTCCCCAACATTGTACATCTGTAAAGGGGTATATTCATGAAGGATTTACCCACAAAAGAGACATCACCTTTTCACGAAAGGCAAGACAATCCAAATCACATTCCAACTGATTCAAAGCCCGCCGTACTCAAACCAAATACCAAGACTTTAGCTGCACTCCAACCCCTTATGTAATAGAGTTATATAGTTATGTCTGTAATAAGGTTTAAACCATGTACGATGGCGTGCCAGCGTACATGGATTAAATGTTAATCCCCTCAATTCAATGGTAACACTTCACTAATGGAACCCCCTCAATGGTCAAACCCGCACTATCACAATGTGTAAATAAACTAGAATATGTATGAGCATTGAGCAGCATGGCATTTTACCCAATTCCGCCATCCAGATGAGACATGTTAAACTTTATCCACTGCAGCTCATGCTCCATTACAAATGGGATAAAATCCTCAGCTGGCTCAAATCATCTCCCCCTTCATAAATAATCACTGAATTTTATTTCCAATTAATAACACTCCTAAACACTTTCACATCAACCATAGATATTTATACACAAACCAACCGTACTCCCAATTCCTGCAACAATGACAACCCGGCCATATTCCTCAATGCGTATATGCATGTGTCAACACTGCTCAACTCAAACACATTCTTCCCCTGAGGGTGATAGGCAAGGAGTTGCCTTCACACCTTTCCAATATAAACAGCACATTAAAAAGCTCAAATCAACCATTGCACCCAAATCTCTTCCAAACATCCCTACTTCTGCATCAGGATCTGGGTGCCCACAAATTCTATTGGATCAAATCTTCCCAGCTGATTATTCACGTTTGACCCAAAGCACTTTCCCAACTCCAGCGGGTCTCAATTCAACTGCACAGAAACCATATAGTGGCAGTCAAACCCTTCCCCCACAAGACCTAGGAATGATAATATCTGCCATTCTATCATTAAGGTACAACTTACCCCGCAGGGCTTCACGCATACTCAACCCCGCCCTGAACCTGCTGATCAAGTCCAGTATCTCAAGCTCAGCTGGTCCCCCCGCTCCTGCATTCCATATACCTCAAGATCTGAGTACCATATTTGAACATCTCCAATTGGAGCCAGTGATTCAAAACTATATATGTTGTCCTCAATGTTTCTCTCTTAATGACCTTACTGAATCAGTCACAACTGACCAACCCCACTGTCAACGCCATAATGACCCAAATGATCATGATCCCCCTTGCACACAATCATTAGGCAAATTCATCTATTCGTCTGAACCCCACACCCAAAACACAACCAACATGAAGCAAAAATTTATACCAACAAAACATTTCATTTATCAACCATTCAAAAATTGGCTTGCCAGATTTCTCCAGCGGGCTGGAATCATGGACATTCTGCATCAACATCAACAATCCCAAACTCCCGAAGATTCCCCAAAACGTGACGTCTGGGATGGATTGGTCTGGAGACGCTTCACTGGCACTAGAAATATCCATGACCCCCCATTCATGTCCATTCCTGGTGCATTGGCCTTCTCCATATATGTGGACTGGTTTAATGCACATGGAAAGTCAACCCGGTTGGCTAGCATTGGACCTATCATGCTTATTTGTCTTAATCTCCCCCCAAGTGAAAGATTGAAGCCCGAGAATGTCTATGTTGCAGGAATCATCCCTGGTCCGAAGGAGCCAACTGCGCTTCAATTGAATTATCTATTAATGCCACTCATCAACGAGCTCAAAGAGCTATGGCAAGGTTACCATTTTGCACCCACCTCAACAGGTCCATCAGGATCCTTTATCCGTGTTGCCATCCTCACAGCCATTGCGGATGTGGTTGCCATGCGCAAGCTTACTGGATTTATTTCCCATTCAGGAAACCACTTTTGTAATTTTTGCACCATTCACAAAGCTCAAATTGAAGAAATTGGTCCTCAATTTCACTACACGCGCTCATACCAAAGTCATAAATCAACCATTGCCAAATGGCTTCGGGCAACCCCACAACAAAGACAAGCAATTTTCTCTGAGTATGGAGTGCGATATTCAATTTTGGAAGACCTTCCGTATTGGGATGCAACCAGAATGGTTAATCTTGACATAATGCATAATTTAATACTTGGAATTTTGAAGGATCATGCAACTTTCAAATTGTGCATTCCAGAGGCGAAATCAAAAATTTACTTCAGGTCCCGCAGGAAATCCAATGACACCAACAGTTCAGACTCAGATTCCATGACCTCCAACAGCTCTCTTGATAAAATCACATTGAGAGAGGCCCGCTCCCTGAGAAGAGACGCAGCAAAAATAATAAATGAGCCACTCCCCACTACTTCCACCCGAAAAAACTACTTCCCAATGCCCACCCCTCACACGGAACATCCACCTAGTGGTTCTGCGGAGATTCCTTCATTTGATGCGGATTACATCCCCACTTCTGAAATCCCCTCTGAATTGGATATCACTGCACTGAGTGATCACCAGATCAAGGGTGAGGCTCTTGAGCATCTCCGACAAATCATATCTGAGACCATAATTCCCTCATCATGGACAAGAGTTCCCCGCAAAATGGGTTCCCCCTCTCATGGTAGCTTAAAAGCCGCTGAATGGGCTCTCTTATATAAGGTCTATATTCCATTTCTAATGCTCAGTCAACAGATGTCATTAGATGCACACCAATCTGCCAACACTCAAAGAAAAATGGGTCAGTCAGAAGAACTTGCAAATGAACTAGCCAAGAATACATTCCATTTGATTAGTGCTATCAACATTGCCACAAGCTGGACTGTTTCAATAGATGATGCGACTGCATTTGCTGAACATTGGAAAAAATTCCGCCTTTCCAATCAACACCTGTTCCCAAAACAGAAAAGTAAACCAAATCATCATTTTGCTGATCATATTCCCGAACTCTTCCAACGTTGGGGCCCAGCACAAGCCTCAGCCACATGGGGTTATGAGCGCTTGATTGGAGTATTTGCAAAGATGACAACAAATAACAAGATATGTAAGTCAATTAATAAGATCAATATATTCACATTGATTAAACACCTGAACTGAATAAGACTAACTTTTTGCAACTCTGAATAGATGATATAGATAAAACCTTACTTCAACATATCTGTCGATGTTCCAACCTTTCCGTTCTCCTGAAATCCCCATCTGTGCCATGTGAAATAAAACAGCTTTTCAAATCACAGCCACCTGCCGTGTTCAATCACCATAAATATAACAAGCCATCCCGCCATGACCAACAAAATTATGATTGCCTGGTTGAGTACTTACAGACTTTTCATGCAACAAGGGAAATAGTTGATTGGATCAGCTTAGACACTACCGTGCAATCCACAAGTCCTCCCACTTCAAGGATTGTCTCACCTTGGTATTTTCCAGTTTGAAACATTAATATTGGGAACAATATATTTTCAACTGAATCCAAAAATATCAGCAACAGTGTGATATGTTTTCTGAGGGGCAACTCACGACAATTTGGTATTATTGATAGCATTTTCAAAGTCTCTGAGCCATCTAGCATACTGAACAATAACTTTCTGATTTTAAAACCTTTGAAGATTGATGTGAATTTCCTACCAGATTGGCCGCATCTGAATATTTATAAAGCTGTTGGTTTTGATGATGGACACTTGATTATATCTGAAGAAGAAATAGAAGGTAACTGTGGATTGTATGATAACAAAGCTCTGTCATGTGGACTGCTTGTAATGATAAAGCCGTTATTTCATGATATTTAGTCTACTAAAATGCAAATCTCTCAGATTCATTAGCAATTTTGCTAGTGAAATAATTGCCTCAAAATTTAGTGACAGAGACATTCCATTGTGACAAGCAAAGCCCATTATTTCACATTGCCACAAAGAAGTTACTATTTTGACATTGGGTACAGTGTGAATAAGCCAAGTCCAATGATCAAATGACCCACACACTCACCTTTCACAGCATCCAAAATTTCTAACTGCGCCATCATCATGTTGGAAGCGGAATCGGCTTTTGCGTACCCACACCCGCATGTGCACCCGCACGCGCCAATGCACACGCACACGCACACCCACCGGCACGCGCCAATGCACACGCAAACCCACCCGCACACGCCAATGCACACGCAAACGCACCCGCCCCCACGCATGCACACGCACACTTCATGGATGACCTGGTGAAGTCAAACCCCCCGCCTACATCAAGACTGGCTGAAGGACATCTTTGATGTGTGTGTGTGCAAACAGGCGGGTCTGGTGTAATTTTTACCAATCATCGGACGGTTGTGGGATGATCAGGCGGTGAGGAATCTGAGTTGAAGGCACAGGGGAACCAATATTATTGGATGTCACAGGATTTGGTGTAAGACCAGAGTGTGACGTGTGCTCGACGTTCGCTTGATTTTTGCTTGACGTGAGCTCGACTTTTATCCTGCTTGACGTTTGCTTGACGTGAAGTCAATCGCCGACAATTGACACGAGATTCTCCCCGGTGAATAATAGAGAGAAAACTATTATAATAAGAAGAAATGAAGTACTTTTAATAATTAATATAATACTTTTGAATGATTTTACGCCAAAAAATATAAATGCAACTTATTTAAATTGTATTTACAATAAAAATTAAGAGAAATTACAATTTATCTTGATTTTACGTGGATTTGAGGTTTTTAAGAGAAATTTAAACAAAACAATTAAATAATTGAAGTAATCACATTACAAATGGTGATTATTCTAAGGATGATCTTTGTTCTTTAATAATATAAGAGTTTTATATATAAAGAAGAAATAAATTACCTTTTTGTTTTAATTATTTAGTGTGTTGTAAGTGTCTGAGGGGAAAATAGAGTAAAAAGGGCTCTATTTATAGTAAATACCTCCCTTATAGAGTCTAGCAGGCTTCTAGTAGATGTGTACTGATGCTTTCTACTAGAATTGATCAATATTTTAAGGTTTAGTGATGATTACATCATGATCAAACCATCTTACCTCATTATTATGCCATTATTTAGAGTTATCACTGTAACTTTAAGTTTGATGATGTAATAGGCTTGGCAGAAACCTAAAATTTGTGAATTTCATTAGTATCAATTATAATCTAATAGTATTCATCAATTTTATCACATATATGACTGTCAAACATAAAATAAGATTACAGTGAGTGATCATAAATGATCAAATTTAAGCCTAAGCCATGATCATTAATACCTTTTAATTTATACACGCTTATGCTATTCTGAGAGTGGATTATGATAGCTTGGAATGTCTGTATTAAGCTTCCAACAGCATTTCATTACATCATCAAAACTCTATTTTTGATGATTTTTCTTGTAACTCATCTTTTCTGTTAAAATTTAATATTTTAAACTTCAAACCATGATTTCAAAGGGTTATACCTTGAATATTGTGATAAAAATTGGATCATTCTTCACAAATGAACTAGTAGAATCTAACTGTCTACTTATTTTTAAGTTTGGACCACTTTTACAACAAAGTGGTCAACAGCTCTATTGATTTTATTCAATAATCCATTACAGGTTTTAACCTTGTTTATAGCTTGTGAAATAAAGTTCATATCTGTATTCTTACAATAACTATATGGTGACTTTATTTTTGGTTAATCTCTCTATCTTGTATATTTCAAGAGATATTAGCTAAAAACCATGAATATATTCAGCTTAATTCCTTAAGTATTGAATTTGGAGATTAGCTTTATAATTGTTTTATATGTATATGTTTATGGATAATCCAATGGTACCATTCATTTTACATTTTGTTTCATTAGTTTCTGAAATAAATGAGGCTTTGTATCTTTTTTAAGGTATTGTTACTTATACTTCAGGAATTATTGACTTTTCAGATATGCCATAAAAGTGACATATGTGTATTTTACCATGAGGAATCTATTGGTGTAATTTCTTTCAAATTTTTATTAATTTTATTCTTAGTTAATTTAGATATTGTGCTTATTTATGGTATTTTACTAATTTTTGAGATGATTATTATAAGTATAAATATTACAGAAATTTTGTTGTGACCTTTTTGGATATGTGGTCATATCTCAAAGGCTCACATTCCCTACCACAATCTGATACAGTTAATTAGGGTATCATTCACTGTCCTACCTCTCCAATAGACTTTGTTAGTCTTGAAGCTCAATAATTCTTGATATTTCTATTCTTTAGGTTTTCTTTCATGTCTGAACCTTCTTAGTAGTTTATCAGCATTTTTTATATCTTTCTCAAGTAGTCATTCACCTTCTTGAGTTGGATTTCTATACCTTACAAGGTATTCTATTTCCTTTTTATTTCTTGTCCTTCTTTCTTTAAGGACTTTCACAATTTTCTTTTCTTCTCCTTCTTCCAAAGGGGGTATTTCAAGTGGGGGTTCATTTCTTAGTGGAAATAATTCCTTGTCACTTGAGCTGTAGGTTTTTATTATACTTACAGCAAAAGTTGGGTGTTTATTCATTAGTTCACCTGTGAGCTCCAATGGCACAGCATTAGGTACATGTAGTGCTTTTATCATGAATGGTCCTGCAAAGGAATCTGTCAATTTCTTTGGTCCTCTTATATTAATGAAATTAAGAGTTGACACTAGGACAAAGTCTCCTATTTTGAATTTAGGTTGTTTATGACTTTTATCCCATCTTTCTTTTGCATATTTGAAAGAATCTTGCATACATCTGTTTGCATGGTGTCTTACTTTGTCAAGAATTATATTAAAGCTGGCTGCTGTTGGATGTATATCCACTAAGTCCTTTTTGAGAGTATCATAAGGAAGTCTTGGATTCCAACCTTTTTCTATCATTTCTGTTGTGTTGCCAGTAGAAGAATGGATTGATGTTTTATATTCCAGTTCAAGAGCTGGTATTAATGTACACCACTCATGGGTAAAACCATCAGAATCTTTAAATTATAGTCCATAAGCACAGAATCTTCTGATCATGTCCTCCAAGGTTTGTATCATTCTTTCTGCTAAGCCATCAGTTTGAGGATGGTAAGGTGTTGAGAATGACAATTTTATCCCAAACAAGTTATGGAGGTTTTTCCATAATGCTGAAGTGAGCTTTGGGTCTCTGTCAGTTATGATATTTTATAATAAGCCTGTGTGGCCAATGCCTTTATTCCATATCATTATGGCTGTGTCCATAGCTGTGTCATCTTTGTGACATGGTAGGAACATAGGAGTTTTGCTATACCTGTCAACTAACATTAGGCATGCATTATAACTTCTGTCTCCTCCTGGAGGTAGTGCTGTTACCCAATCCATATGAACTATTTCCCAAGGGGATTTTGGTTCTTGGATTTTGATCATCATTCCAAATTTCTTTCCTGTGGTTCTGTTGGCCGTTTGACATCTGTAACAGGTTTTGCAGTATTCTGAAACATCTTTCTTCCAATTTGGCCACGAAGAGCAGGTTTTCACCCTCTATAGTGTTCTATCTTCTGAGAGATGTCCAGCTTAAACACTATCATGACACTCATGTACAATAGTGTTTATTAGAGTTCTGTATGTCAGGGCCATAAAACATGTGTGTTTTGTTCTATGATAGAGGATTCCATCAAGGAGGTGGAATCTTCCTTCATCATATGCTTTTTTCCATATTTCATCTAATTCTGATGAAAGTGATGGGTCTTTGTAGTCTTTCATTAGAAGTTGGCATAAAATATGGCAATTCTTGTCTATTTTATATCTTTCTTTAACTTGGTTAAAGAATTCTGTGCCAATGTCTGTGACACATATCCCTTCTATATGGTGCTCCTCCTGTGGTACCCATGCTGGATTTTCAGGAGTATTTTCTAGAGCCCATCTGCATTTTTATGAATATTACCAGATTTATGAACAATAGTCATATCTCCTCTATATTATTAGATAGCAATTTGCCATCTCAGCATATGTCTATTTGGAGTTTTCTTATTTAGTAGAAATTTTACAGCATTACAGTCTGTCATCACATCAAATACTGTTCCATCCAAGTAATAGTGTAATTTTTCAAAGGCCCACACTAAGCAGAGGCATTCCATTTAACTTGCTACATATCTTTCCTCTGTTGGCTTTATCTGTCTTGAAATAAAACAGATTGGTCCTTCCACTGGTTTATCATTGATGATTTGTGTCTGGTGTAGTGCAGCACGTAGTCCTTCTCCACAAGCATCAATGTAAAGCTTAAATGGTAGTTTCCAATCTGGCATTAGAAGAAATGGGGCATTTGTTTAGGAATTTTTCAATTCCTCATATGTTTTAACTCTTTATTCAGTCATTTCATAGACTGTTTGTTGGTCACATAGTTTATACAATGATTTGGCAATTTTTGCAAAGTCCTTTATATGCTGTCTATAGTAACCAGAAAATCCTAGAAATGATTGCATTTATTTTTTGGTTTGGGGCATTGGTTTCAATAGTACTGCTGCTACTTTGTTTTTGTCAATGCCCAAGCTTAGTCCAGATACCACATGTCCTAGTGCTTTCAGCTCACTGTATGCAAAATGGCACTTTTTCAGAGAAATTTTCATGTTTACTTGGACTTTTTTTGTAAGACTATTTCTTGTCTTGATAGGTGACTGTCCCAAGTCCCTGAGAAAACTATGATATCATCAATATAAATCATCAGCCATCCTTCTGATAATTCTTCAGGAAATATGGTATTCATCATCCTCTGGTAGTGGGATGGTGCATTTTTTATACCAAATGGCGTCCTGAGATATTCAAAGATTCCACAGTAGACTATTATCCTTAGTAGTTTCTTGGCGTTTCCTGTTAAGACATTTTGATGAAAGCCCTTTAGAGCATCCATGGCTGTTATGAGCTTAGCCTGAGATAATTGTGTTAATGTCTCATGGATTCTGGGTATTGGATATCTGTCAGGGATAGTATTGGTGTTCAGAGCTCTGAAGTCTCGTACCATCCTTGATTTTCCATTATGCCAGGTTATAATGACAGGTGTAGTCACCTCTACCTGTTCATTATGTCCTACTTTCCTTAGTACTCCAAGGTCCATTAGTTCTTTAATGTGTACCTCTAAAGCTTCTCTAGCTCTTGGGCTGGCTGGATAAGCTGGTCTTCTTAATAGAGGTGGATAAGGTTCTTCTACATTAATAATTATGTCTACCTCATGTCCAATTATGGCACCTAGTGGTTCTTTGTCAGTTGCAAAAGCATTTTTATATTTAAATAAGAGTTCAATCAATTGTTCTTTCATTTTTACTTTTAATTCATGATTAAATTCTGCCTCTTTTAGCTATTCAGTGAAAAAATCCATTCCTGGCCTTTTTTCTTCATTCTTGATAACTTTTATTTGTCTTTCATTATTAAGAAAGCCAAATTTTTGTCTTCTATTGTCACCTATGGTAAAATATCTATCCTTTTGGTTAGAGATATCTATGCCATAAATTGACAAGTAGTCATTTCCAAGTATGAAATGATTACTAGTACAGTTGTCCATTACCACAAACTCTACTTTAATTCTGACACATTGTGAAGTGTAACGTTTGACTATGAAACAATAAGTAAAAATTACTAATTTATTACTTATTGTACTGTGAATATCCTTATAATTGAAATAAATAAGATTAAAATAATAATAATAATAGAGAGATATTATTATTATGGCGTAAAAATATTATATTATTAAATAAATATAATAATATAATTAATATTATATGAAATTATAATATTATAAATAATATATTAATATAAAATAATTAATATATTATAAAGCTCTTTATTATTGTTACCAACAAATAATAAAGGCGTAAAAAACTGTTTTTTATAAATAAAAAACAATTAATAACAATAATATTACTAATATTAAAGTTATGTATTAATATAAATACTATTTATATTAATTAAGAATTATTAAGAGTAATAATAAGAGAGAAATTATTATAATAAGATGAAATAACCTACTTTTAACACTTAAAATAATAATTTTGAGATATTTGACGCCAAAAGAATATAATAAAACTTTTTCAAATTGTATTTACAATAAAACATAAAGAAAATTACTAAATTTCTTGATTTTACGTGGAAATGAGTTTATAGAGAGATTTATGACAAAAAACAATTAAAGAATTGATTTAATCACGTAAAAATAGTGATTAATATTAAGATGGTCTTTGGTCACTAATCATATAAGAGTTTTATATATAAAGAATAAAGAAATTACCTTTTATTTAATTGATTTAATGTTTTTTGATGCGTCTGAGGGGTAAATAGAGTAAAAAGAGCTCTATTTATAGTAAATACCTCCCTCCTAGAGTCCAACAGGCTTCTAGTAGACGTGTGCTGATCATATCCACTGGAATTGATCAATACTTTAAGGTTTGAGGGTGATTACATCATGATCAAACCATATTACATCATTATTACACCATTATTTAGAGTTATCACTATAACTCTAAGTTTGATGACATCAGAGGCTTGGAAGAACCCCAAATTTCGTGGATTTTATTAGTTTTAATCATAAACTAATAGTATTCACCAATTTTATCACTCTTAAGACTGTTAAACTTAAATTAAGGTTACAGTATGTGATCATAACTGCTCAAATTAAGCTCAAACTTTGATCCTCAATAACCTTTGAGATTTACACGCTACAGCAATTCAGAGAGTGAATTCTGATAGCCTGGCATAACCTTATTATGCTGCCAAGAGCTTTTTCATTACATCATCAAAACTCTAATTTTGATGATTTTTCTTGTAACTCATCTTTTCTGTCGAAATTCAATATTTTAAACTTCAAACCTTGATTTCAGGGGGTTATACCCTGATTTTAATAATAGAAATTACATCATTCTTCACGAATGAACTAGGAGAATCCAACTGTGTACTTTTTTTTAAGTTTGGAACACTTTCACAACAAAGTGGTCAACAGCTCTGTTGATTTTTATCAATAATTCATCATAGGTTTTAACCTTGTTTATAATTTGTAAAATAAAGTTCATATCTGTGTTCTTACAGTAATTACGTGGTAACTTTATTTTTGGTTAATCATTCTATCATGTATAGTTTAGAAGATATTAGCTATGATCCTTGAATATATGCGTTGACCAAAAAAGTGCATATATTCAGGATAATTCCTTAAGTATTAACATTGGAAATTAGCTTATTAATTGTTTTATGTGTGAATTTCCATGGGGAATCCACTGGTACAATTTATTTCACATGTTGTTCCATTAGTTCTTGAGATAAATAAGGTTTTATGATTTTTATAAGGTATTATACCTTATAATTCCTTAAATATTGACTTTACAGATATGCCATAAAAATGGTATATGTGTATTTTTCCATGGGGAATCCAATGGTGTAATTTATTTTACATTTTGATTCATTGGTTTTTAAGTTAAACCAATTTTTGTACCAATTTATGGTATTTTTTGTATATTTAAGTAATTATTCTTAATGTATAATTATTCTAAGTAATTTTAATATAATTATATTAAAGGTATAATTGTTCTGAGTCTTTTTTGTGACCTTATTGGGTATGTGGTCATATCTCAAAGGCTCACATGAAGGGTGAGGAAAAATGAGTGTTAAGTCAATTATTCCAAGGGGCTTCATGCTCTCACTTGCACTACTAAATTTGACTCCTTGTATTGGCATAAGTTTTTCTTGCCAGTCTGGGACAATGGTTTTTAAATAACTTTTACCAACACAGGTGCAATATGCTCCTGTATCTAAGTTAACTTTTCCTTCTTGTTTATCAAACATAACAATACTTACTTGATTTTCCAGCTGTATATCCCATTCCTCTTGCAGGTTTGGTTCTATACATTTTGGCATCTTGCATATTTGTCAGGTTTGTGTCAGATGTTCCTACTTGTGGCAGGTTTGATTTAACATCTAGTACTTCATAAATTATATCAATATTATTAATTTTTGCATTAATTATATTAATTTCATCACTTTCAGAACTTTCCGACTCTTCTGTTTCTTTTTCAGAGTCAGATTCCTCCTCTTTGTCATTGTGGTTTTCTGTTTCCACAATTTCATTGATTTTTGCCTTCTTGAGGCAGTTATTGGCTAAGTTTCCAATTCCTCCACATCTATGCCATTTTCTTTGCTCATTATTGTCGGATGTATTGGGCTTGAAAGCTTCTTTTGATTTATCTTTTTTGATAAATGGATTATTTGGACTTTTGATGTCCAATTTGTTCCAAGTTCTTCCAATTTTCGTCCTTGTCACTATGTCATCTAGTGCATTAATATACTCTTCTGTGGAGCATGGTTCTATAAACCTGCTTCTTAGTGCATGTTCTAGCTATCCTCCACATTTCTTAATTATTTTCATGTGCACCATCTTTTGTGACATTTCTGGGTACAGTGCATCTATTCTTTCAACTTGTTTAAAGAACCAAGTTAAATGTTTATCTTTGTCTGGGTCAAAGAAAGAATTTTCAAATGGGTTTTATATCTTGTACCACAAGGCATCATTTGCCCACTTGGTGATTATTTCTTGTTTCCACCAAGACTAGGTATTCTTGCCATTTGTCTGTCTTATGCCATAATACCATCTTTTTGCAGATTCCTCAAACAGTGAGTTTAATCTTGCAGTGATTAATTCATATGGTATGGCAGTCCTCTTGTAACATGTCAATTGTTTTAATAAATGAAATATGGTCATATCCACCTTCTCCTGTGAATTTTGGCCATTCTTTCAATTGAGGTGCTCCCTTCATTAAGACTTGGTTATTTTCTTGGTGACTTAAGTCTTTTATGAATTTATTTTTTAATTCCTCTTTTGGTTTAACAGGGCTTCTTATGTGAGAAAATGGTGTTGATAACTTTGGAATATTTGAGTTAGCCTCATTAATTTTGTCCATTTTTTCAGTGATAAGCCTTATTTCACTTTGAATGTCATCCTTCAGATGCATTTTTGCTTCACCACTTTTTTTCCACATTGTCTAAAAGTAATTTCTGGTTTGATGAAGTCTTTCCTTCAACTTTTTCTACAGAAATTCTTAATTTGTTCAGTTTTTCTGTAAGATTGTCAATACTCATATCATAATTGATTGTCAAAGTTTTATCTTTGATATATTTTATCTATTTATACAATTCTTGTTGTCCTTGTATCAATTTTTGAGTATTTTCAATTAAAACTTTTGGTTTATTATTTTCAACCATAAATTTAATGTTATCAATTTCTTTTTTATTTTGTACAACAGTTTTTGTCCAAGATTATAAGCTAGTATTTATTTCTTGTAAAGGTAATAAACTATTTTTAATTTCTTTAAGAGGTAAAATACTCTCTTTAAGCTCTGTTAAATTATTTACAAAATCAGGAGGGAAGTTTATTTCTTTGGCAAATGGGGTTGTCTCATTCTTTGCTCCTCCTTGTCTTTGAATTCCATCAACGTTCTTGCCATGTTGAAGACATTGTCCATGGCATTGTTTTGGATTTTTGGAATCCTGTAGCTTGGGGAATATGGTTTCCTCCAATTCTTTTTCTTTTTCTTCTTCCCCTCTTGGGGAGGTTGGTTGGCTTGAGGCTTGCTGGTAGAAGCTACTTGGGCTTCTTCCTTGCTTGCCTCCTTCTTTTTGGAGTGGTACTCCTTGATCTTTTTGATTTAAGGCTTGGATGACAGTGGATTCCATCCATTGGAGTATACCACTATCTCCTCCTCTCTGAGGAAGTTTTTGAGGATGTGCCAGGAGTTTATCACTCCTTGGTGTATTTGAGGCAACATTTCCCAGTCCTTTTCTTTATACACTGTGTAGTAGTGCTTGTACTGGCTCATTTAAATGTCTATCTGAGCCCTCTGAATGTGATTTGTACCTGTTTGGGTTAATCATACTTAGTTCCAATTCTGGTTCAGATATCATGGGCATTTCTGGGACTTGCCTTTGGGATAAGGAACTTCCTTGTGTGGATTCTGTTCCACTGGGGATATTCCCTTCCTTTTCCCTTTTGAGGAATCAATTATACCTCTAAGTCCAGCTCCATCTGATTGGATGCAGTATTGGGAGCCTCTTCTGGTAGTCATATTTTAAGAAAAAGAAGAAATAAGAGAATTTTAGAACAGGAATTCTTCTTATGGCAATTTATAAATGAGGTACTCACCTTCAGAGTCCTGAATAGTGGGTCCTGGAATGTCAGCCTGTGACTCAAAACCAGAGCACAAGCATGACAGCCAAAATACCATAAACCAATGGTATAGCCAAAATACCACCAAAACATGGAGCTGAGCCAAATTAGCTCAAAAGGTATCAAAAGAAAGAGGAAACTCACCTCTTCCTGAAAATATAAGTCCCATCACCATAGGACAAGAAATAACAAAGTTATTCCTGCTCAAAGTTATTGCTGAGCATAAACCTTAATTTTCACCTCTCATCTAAAATCTAGAAGGAGAGGCTTAACCCCATCAAATGGGTATGAAAAATGAAGATCTAAGCCAGGGCTATCTAATGGTAACGGCCAAACTGAGCTAGCACCAGTATTACTTGAGTTATGGTCAAATTCAGACCAAATAAGGGTGAACAAAACATTCACCTCTCATCTAACTTTTACAGTTTTAGTGTGAGATACCTAAAGTGGGGTCTTTTTGGAAAGAGCACAATCAGGGCTATCTGATTGTGCCATCCATTTCCTCATAGCCCAACTACAACAGAAGTTATTGGCCAAACAAGCTTAATACAGCTTTTGCCCAGATCACGCCAATGTACAAAAATACTTGTACATGGGATAACTTTGTCATATTTAATGATAACCATGTCAAGTTGGGTACCACTGTGTAGAGCTCATACAGAGCTATTCAATGAACCAACCTTGAGCTTGATATCTCAAAAACTCACAGAGTTATGACCATTTTAAGGTCAAAATCCCACCTGCTGTCAGATACAGCCTTACCATGGGATAATATCCCATAACCATGAATATGAGGTGTCAAATAGACGAAGAAGCATGTTTTTACTTCAATACCTCATATGTTAGTCAATACTGGGGTCCCATACAGTTTCTGTACAGCATTCTACGCGTCATACACGTCAGAATCAGGCTGTGAGGTCCCCAGATGAAAATTTTCACCCTGTATTGGTGAAAACTGCCCAGATGTGGTTTCAAAACCACATCTGAGCCCAATACAGGGTATACAGGCTGTTTGCAAACCACAAGCCTGTCATAGAGAGTGAAAAATCTTCACTTCCTCTACGTGGAAAGGTCTAGCAGCCTTTCCACCTCAATTTTAGGATAAAAGGAGGGCTTTTCACAGCCAAAAACCTTTCCTCATCCTGCTCTTGAATACCCTACGTAGTAAACTGTCAAAAACAGTTTTACTCTTGGGTAATAAACAGGTATACTCTTAATTTAAAGTATTGTAGTCTTTATTATTGTAACCCAACAGGTAAAGCTGCATCCAGGGCTTTCAACAGCGCTCACCACCACTATATTTCTTATAGTAAAGCCCCTTTTATTATTAAATTAATCCATCTTTAACCCTTATAAAACTATTTTAAACTATTTTCCACGTGTCACAGTCATAGTTTTAGTTGTAAATAGCTTTATTTCCACTTCAACATAGACTCATCCTGACATTTTGGGGGCCTGGCCGTGTTTTAAAACCTTTTTGGACCTTATAAGTAAGTCTTTTTCTCTTTTTATGACTTATTAACCAGTGTTTTATCTTTTTTTAGGCGTAATTTCTTTATTTAAATATGTATATTATATATATTTATCCTTTTTTATATACATACTCATATTATAAGAGTATTATTCACGTGGCTAATACCCACTGAATTTAATTATTTTTGGCGTGTTTTGTATATAAAAACACATAAGCCATCAATAAAGTCCTGTATTCTTGACTGAATAAGGACACCTCTGACTGAAAAACCATCAGTTGAGGCGTGGATTAAGTGTATTGTTAACTCAATAACACTTATACAGAACCACTTGTACAGAATACACTTGAAAACCACAAGTGTATCTGAGGGATACTGACACACAAACAGTGTGACAGGACACCATAAGCTGTATTTTTGACGTGAAATTGTTAATTCAATTATACTGTCATTATACAAGGGCATACTGTAATAATATACAAGCCCAGAGGCCATTCTTAGACGTGCAAAACCAGCCTTTTAAGAAGTCTTAACTGACATAAGCCCTCTTTTTCCTGTTTTGATTCAGTGGAAGAAAACTACATCCCACTTGAAACCCAGTGACACCCTCAGAACCAGAGGGCAGCAAGGGTAAAGGAAAAAGGCTTAGTGAAGGCCTCATTACAGCCAAGAAGTGGACACCAATAGCCACTCAGAGGAGTAGAAAACCACGAAACTCTGCTTCAATACAAGGTAAACCAACCTTGACCACTTGTACAGGGAAGATTACAATTATTAACCCAGTTGTAACCTCCAAAGGCAAACTGCCAAAATCAGCAGATAACAAATTTGTACAAGGCACAGTCAAAGGTAAATACCCTAAGAACATAAAGTTTTTGACTGCTTGCAAACACTGATATGTCCCCTGCATACCTCACAGACCTTGGCTTCCAAAGGAACCAGCCAGAGGATAGAGCAGGAATGTCTAGAACCAGAATACCTGAAAGAAGACACATTGGACACAGTGGTGGATGGCAAAACAATGAGGGAGATAATATCAACCTTACCATTCACACTCCAATTCAACAGAAACCTCAAACCAGAGGACTGGAAGGATATGGATCAAGTTCTTCAAATCCACCAACTCCTCAAAGATTTGTTTCAATGGAGCATGGACAACAAGAGGTTCAACCTAGCAACTCACTGGGCAGAACTGGGATCAAGTTGCCAGAAGATCTGTCTCAAAGAGATAGACTTCAAGGACCTTATGGTAATCACCAAGGGTTGGAACCCTACCAGGCAGCACAGACTCCTGGAGGCAAGGGCACAGAGGATAAGGGAGAATCAAGCCACTATCCAAGCTATAGAAGAACAGTTAACCCAGACAGGGCCTACTCAGATTCCTTCAGGTTCACAAGGAGCAAGCCAAATCAGCTCTCCAGTGGCTTCACACCATTCAGAAACCAGCAGATCAGTGGCCAAGAGTCACCATTCTTCACAATTCCAGGAAGTTTTCAGGAGAAGACAAGGCAACAAGGGCAAGAACAAAGCCTCCTTCAACCAGAGGAGGAAAGAGTCAGACCCCATGATCCAGAAGCTGTTAGATTTGGTAAAAGAAGTACACAAGAACCAGAAGTAGTTGTAAACCACTCTAGAATCAGTAGTCCTAGTAATAGAAACATTACCCCCACTCAGACTGAAAATAACATTATCACATCTGAGAGCAACATCAACAGTGACACACTTTGGTTGCAAATGTCCCAATATGCTGAGCAATCTGCAAAGCAGGCTGCAGAATTTGCATCTGCCCAAGAGAGGATGAGAAAAAATCAAGCCTCATTGGAGCAGATAGTTAAAAACCTTCAGGAAGGATATGCTCAACTGAGCAAAGCCTCTGAAGAAACCAACAAGAGACTGAATCAAGTCTCTGAAGAACAACACCATAGCAGCAGGGACAGGGAGTGTCTGAACCAAGACATCAACAAATTGTTTGATGCCTACCATAGCTTAAAGCCCCAACCACAAGGCCAAGCTATGGAGAATCCATATCAAACAGATGACATCAAACCAGATGCCATGTTGTTGAATAAGGCAAGATCTCCATCACAATACCAGGATGGAGATGGCATGTCTTATTCAGAGAAGGAAGCCTTGAAACAGCTTCCTGAGGCCTCAAACTGGCCCAAATTCTCTGGATCAGGAGAATATGATCATATGGGACTCATAGATTATATTGATGGACTCTTCATTGATGTACCAAGCATACCAGATTACTGGATTACTGCTAGACTGAATACTGCATTTAAAGGTCATGCAAGTATATGGTACACTGAAATGAAAGAAATCCATGGCAGAAGAAATTGGCCATGGTGGAAGAGTCAAATAATCCAAAAGTACAGTAATGGAACTTGGATATGGCAAAAGACCATGTCATTTGAAAATGACAAATACTCTGTGGACAAAGATCCATATGAGTGGTGTCTTAGACAGTCTAAAAGACTTAAAGCCATTGATCCTCAAATGAACATTCAAATGAGGAACCATAAACTTCTGACACAACTGCCAGGAGAACTAGAGCATGCAGTAAAGTGCAGATGCAACCAAAATTGCACTCTATATGATATAGCCAATACCTTACAAGACATAAGGAAAAGGACTAATATAGGGAAATTCACCCCATATAGAAGCAATAGTTTCAAAGAGAAACAACCTTTCAGGGTAGAGTTTAAAGACAAACCCAGAGAAAGAGTGGCAGAAGTGGCAAAGAAGAAGAATTATTGTCACAATTGTGGTTCAACAGACCACTATGCCAACAACTGTCCAAAAGCAAAGAAGAAAGTCTATGCTATAGAAAAAGTCCCTGAAGAAGAACCTCCAACAGAGGATTCTGAATCAGACTCTATGGGTGATGCCATTAGAGAACTATCTGATGATGATCAAGACCCAAGAGAGGAACTTCTAGTGGAATACCAAGAGGAAACCCCATTGGAAATCCAGGATATACAGTTGGAAGCAGGCATGCCACAAGACACTGCCAACAAGAGCTTGTGTAAACATACACAAGATGCACAAACATTCCTGGTTACACCAACCAAAGGAATGGCATATATACATGGAACAGCCACAAAAATAACTGTATGTATTGACAATGCTCAGCACCCACTGATCATTGACAGTGGAGCACACTGCTCCATAGTGGCCAGAAATTATCTGGATAACCACTTCCCAAACTGGGAAAAAGAACTCTTGCCCACCAGGGCAAAGAACTTTAAGAGTGCATCTGGAAAGATGACCTCTATTGGGACAATTATCAAAGAGATAATTATACCCCACAGAAAAGGTAATATCAGACTCAACCCAGAGTTTGTAGTGCTTGAAGATGCCCACATCCAAGGGTTTTTACTGGGAACAGATTACCAGAGGATGTATGGCATAGATATTTACAATAGTAAAAATAGGCATATTACCATTGGTACTAACAAGGAAAAGAAATTTTCTCTTGATATATACCAGATATCTTCCCAGGACCCACTGGAAGAACTTCTGAAAGAATTCAGAGAGGGACAGTTTAGCACTACCCTCACCAGTAAACAAAAGCTAAGTTTACTGAAGATGCTGAGGAAGAATAGACCAGCATTTGCCATTGGTGAAGAACCATTAGGCAAAATCAAAGGCCATGATATAGAACTATATCTGGATGTAGAAAGGCCTTATCCACCCATTTTAAGGAGACCTCCTTACCCAGCAAGTCTGGAGACCAGGAAAGAGATTGAGAAACATATCAATGAACTCCTGGACATGGATGTCATTAGGAAGATTGGACATAATGAAATAGTGGAAATCACCACTCCTGTCCTAATCACCTGGCATGATGGCAAGTCTAGATTGTGTGGAGATTTCAGAGCCCTGAATAACTACACAAAAGCAGACAGGTACCCTATACCAAGGATACCTCATGCCTTGGATAAGATAGCCAAAGCCAAATACATAACCAAGATGGATTGTATGAAAGGCTTCCACCAAAATGGAGTTAAACCAAACTCCATGAAGTTGCTCAGAATAATATGCCATATGGGCATATATGAGTACACCAGGATGCCATTTGGCATCAAGAATGCACCAGCCCACTTCCAAAGGATGATGGACACCATATTTCAAGAAGAAATAATGGAAGGCTGGATGGTAGTGTATATTGATGATATCATTATATACTCAGAGACATGGGAAGACCATGTACAATACATAGACAGAGTGCTAAGTAAATGTACACCCATCAATCTGAAAATTTCACTTAAAAAGTGTAATTTTGGCCAACAAGAGCTACTAGCTCTAGGACACAAAGTCTCAGGCCTTAGTCTGGCAATTGACCAGAACAAAGTAGCAGCAGTACTGCAAAAGCCAGTACCAAAGAACATCAAAGAGATGCAATCTTTCCTTGGATTTGCTAGCTACTATAGAAACCACATCAAAAGCTTTGCCCACATAACTAGTAGTTTATACAAGTTATGCTCAAAGGATGTAGTTTTTGAAATAACCAAGGAAAGGAGGGATGCATATGAGAGGATCAAATATGAACTCACAAATGCACCTGTACTCATCTTGCCTGACTTTGAACTACCATTCAAGTTATATATAGATGCAGCATGCAGCCAAGGCTTGGGAGCAGCCCTTCACCAAAGACAAATTGTGGATGGTGAGCCAAGAGAAGGTGTAATATGTTACATCTCCAGGCAGCTGAAAGATTCAGAAGCCAGGTATGGGGCCACCCAGACAGAATGTCTATGTCTAGTCTGGGCTCTAGAAAAACTCCATTATTATTTGGAGGGTGCAGTCTTTGAAGTCTACACAGACTGCACAGCCTTGAAGTCTTTACTAAACATGAAGACTACTAATAGACACATGCTGAGATGGCAAATAGCCATCCAGGAGTATAGAGGGAACATGACCATCATATACAAGGAAGGTAAAAGCCATACCAATGCAGATGGCCTTAGCATATGGCCACTGGACAATGTCAAAAGAAATCCAGCTTATGACCCTGAAGTTGCTGCAAAAATTCCTATCCACTTTATGAAAATAAATAGGAAGAAGAACTTCAGATTCTCTGAATGGGCACCAGGGAGTGGTACCCTTGACAGTGGAAACACTGATTCAGAAGGGTCAGAAACCCCCATACTGGGAATAAGCTCCTCAGCACTGCACAATGAATTTATCAATGCAGTGCTGAAATCATATGCTAAACACAAACAGTGTAGCATACTACTCCAACTCCTTCAACAAAAATACAGGAGCCCAGAACTGGAAACCCAGCTGCAGGAACCCTGGTTGAGGGCCTATAAGGACAATAAATTCTTCCTTATAGATGGCCTGATTTATCACAGAGATAAGCACACCAGTGCACTCACAGTGATAGACAGAGACCACATCTCTTTAATCCTGCAGGAATGCCATGACTGCCCCTACATGGGACACATGAGTGAAGACAGGACTAAAGAGAGGGTAGCAAGCACAGCTTGGTGGCCCAAGTGGGAGCAAGAGTTGAGTGAATACATCAACACTTGTGAAAGATGCCAAAAGGCAAATAGAAATCATGGGAAGAAATATGGGTTGCTTCAACACATAGAAGAACCCAAACACCCATGGGAAACCATCAGCATGGACTGGGTCACAGGACTTGTCCCAGGAGGCAAAGAAAACTACAATGCCTGCCTAAGAATAGTTGATAGGTTCAGCAAGAGCATGAGATGTCTACCATGCCATAAAGAGGACACAGCCATGGACACTGCTCTGTTATTTTGGAATAACATCATATCCACCTGTGGAGTCCCTAAGATCATAATTAGTGACAGGGACCCAAAATTCACATCTGAATTTTGGACCAATTTGTATGACATGCTAGGCACCAAGCTTGCTTTTTCCACAGCTTACCATCCACAAACAGATGGCCTAGCTGAGAGGATGATCCAAACAATGGAGGACATCCTCAGGAGGTTCTGTGCCTATGGCATGGAATACAAGGACCATGAGGGATATACCCATGATTGGGTCACCCTCTTACCAGCAGTCCAACTGGCTTATAATACAAGCCAGCACTCTACCACAGGAAAAACACCTGCACTGGTAGAGAAAGGGTGGAATCCCCTTTTACCTGTGGATCACTTGAAGAAAAATCTTCTGACCATCCACCCCACAGCCAAAGACTTCCATGATATGTGGAAGAAAGCCTGTGATACTGCTGCCAAATGCATAGCTGAGGCCAAAGAGTAAAATAAGCAGAGGTGGGACAAATCACATATGGAACCTGACTTCAAGGAAGGGGACCAGGTGTTAGTGTCTACACTAAACTTTAACAATCTCAAAGGACCCAAGAAAATGAGAGACTCATTTGTAGGGCCCTTCACTATCATTAAGTTGATAGGGAAGAATGCAGTAGAGGTCAAGCTCACTGAGGAGTTTTCTAGGAAACACCCAGTCTTTCCAGTAAGCCTGGTCAAACCATACTTCCAAACAGAAGAGGATAAATTCCCCTCCAGGAAGAAAAACACCACTCCACCAGAAAGAGTGGAAGTAGAAGACTCTCCTGGACCTGTGAGTAAAATCATCAGGGCCAGAAAAATCAGACTTAATGGGAAGGATCAGAGACAATATCTAGTCAGATTCAAGAACCAGACAGCTGACAAAGACAAATGGTTGGCAGAGGATGCCATACCAGATGGGAACCTCCATTTAAGGAGATTCAGAGCCTCTAGGAGGACTGAACAGTCTCATCAATGATGAGCCTTTTTTAGAGGGAGGGTATGTCAGCCTGTGACTCAAAACCAGAGCACAAGCATGACAGCCAAAATACCATAAACCAATGGTATAGCCAAAATACCACCAAAACATGGAGCTGAGCCAAATTAGCTCAAAAGATATCAAAAGAAAGAGGAAACTCACCTCTTCCTGAAAATATAAGTCCCATCACCATAGGACAAGAAATAACAAAGTTATTCCTGCTCAAAGTTAGTGCTGAGCATAAACCTTAATTCTCACCTCTCATCTAAAATCTAGAAGGAGAGGCTTAACCCCATCAAATGGGTACTAAAAATGAAGCTCTAAGCCAGGGCTATCCAATGGTACCAGCCAAACTGAGCTAGCACCAGTATTACTTGAGTTATGGTCAAATTCAGACCAAATAAGGGTGAACAAAACATTCACCTCTCATCTAACCTTTACAGTTTTAGTGTGAGATACCTGAAGTGGGGTCTTTTTGGAAAGAGCACAATCAGGGCTATCTGATGGTGCCATCCATTTCCTCATAACTCAACTACAACAGAAGTTATTGGCCAAACAAGCTTAATACAGCTTTTGACCAGACCACGCCAATGTACAAAAATACTTGTACATGGGATAACTTTGTCATATTTAATGATCACCATGTCAAGTTGGGTACCATTGTGTAGAGCTCATACAGAGCTATTCAATGAATCAACTTTGAGCTTGATATCTCAAAAACTGACAGAGTTATGACCATTTTAAGGTCAAAATCCCACCTGCTGTCAGATACAGCCTTACCATGGGATAATATCCCATAACCATGAATATGAGGTGTCAAATAGACGAAGAAGCATGTTTTTACTTCAATACCTCATATGTCAGTCAATACTGGGGTCCCATACAGTTTCTGTACAGCATTCTACGCGTCATACACGTCAGAATCAGGCTGTGAGGTCCCCAGATGAAAATTTTCACCCTGTATTGGTGAAAACTGCCCAGATGTGGTTTCAAAACCACATCTGAGCCCAATACAGGGTATACAGGTTGTTTGCAAACCACAAGCCTGTCATGGAGAGTGAAAAATCTTCACTTCCTCTACGTGGAAAGGTCTTGCAGCCTTTCCACCTCAATTTCAGGATAAAAGGAGGGCTTTTCACAGCCAAAAGCCTTTCCTCATCCTGCTCTTGAATAACCTACATAGTAAACTGTCAAAAACAGTTTTACTCTTGGTTAAATAATCAGGTATAATTATAATCTTTAATTATTGTAGACTTTATTATTGTAATCCAACAGATAAAGCCTGCACCCAGGGTTCTCAATAGCACTCACCACCACTATTTCTCAATAGTAGAACCCTTTTATCTTATTATAAACCTTTATGAATCTTTTTTAAATCATTTTCTGTCGTGTCACATACACAGTTAAAGTTGTAATTAGCCTATTTATACCTTTATCATAGTATCATCCTGACAATTTCCCAGTCCTTGTCTTTGTACACTGTGTAGTACTGTTTGTACTGGCTCATGTAAATGTCTATCTGAGCCCTCTGAATGTGATTTGTACCTGTTTGAGTTACTCATACTTAGTTCCAATTCTGGTTCAGATATCATGGGCATTTCTGGGACTTGCCTTTGGGATAAGGAACTTCCTTGTGTGGATTCTGTTCCACTGGGGATATTCCCTTCCTTTTCCCTTTTGAAGAATCAATTCTACCTCTGAGTCCAGCTCCATCTGCTTGGATGAAGTATTGGGAGCCTCTTCTGGTAGTCATATTTCAAGAAAAATAAGAAATAAGAGAATTTTAGAACAGGAATTCTTCTTATGTCACTTTATAAATGAGGTACTCACCTTCAGAGTCCTGAATAGTAGGTCCTGGAAAGTCTAATTTCTTAGCTTTCTTTTTCTTAGTGATTATTGGTGTTTCAGAACTTTGACAAGTTTCTTCCACCACTCTTTAAACAGTGGTTTGGTTGTCCTCTGTTAGATTGTCTTCAAACACTAAAAAAGACAAATAAATATAAGTCTTTTATATATAAAAAGTGTTATTTTTGGTAAGATATGGCAATTTTCCATGTAAAAATTGCTTTTATATCTCAAAAAATGAAAATAAATAAAGAAATTAAATTAAAATGAATAAAAAATAACTTTTTTTTATTTGTTTTTATTTATAATTTATTTATTTTTTTTATATTTTCCTTTTTAAAGAATAAAATAAAAAAAATGAATATGATTCTTTTATAAAGTTAATTTATAATATAAAATTATTTTTAATTTATAAAATATTTTTTTTAATTACTAGAGTCACTCAAAGAAAGTTCTTGCAAGTCTAAGGATGTGAAAAAACCATGTGTAAGACAGTACAATTGCTTTCCAAATGCCTCAATAGCTTTTAAAACAATGAATATAAAATTATTATATAATTTTATGACTATAATTATAGTTTATTATTGGATAAGCCCAATTAGAATCTTTTTTAAAGGTCTTTTGAAGTAAATATCATGGCCAGGCCCCCAAATGTAAGGTTTGACTATGAAACAATATGTAAAAATTACTAATATTTTACTTATTGTGCTATGAATGTCCTTATAAATAAAATAAAGAAGATAAAAATAATTATAATGATAAAGAATTATTATAATTATGGATTAAAATAATTATATTATTAAATAAAAATAATAATATAATTTATATTATAAAAAAAAAATATAATAAATAAATATATTAATATAAGATAATTAATATATTTAAAAGAACTTTATTATTGTTACCAACAAATAATAAAGGTATAAAAAATTGTTTTTTCATTAATAAAAAACAATTAATAACAATAATATTATTAATATTAAAGTTATAAATTAATATAAATATTATTTATATTAATTATAGAATTGTTAAAAGTGATAATAAAGAGAAAATTATTATAATAAGAAGAAATAACCTATTTTTAATATTTAATATAATAATTTTGAATGATTTTACATCAAAAAATTTAAATACAACTTATTTAAATTGTATTTGAAATAAAAATAAAGAGAAATTACGATCTATCTTGATTTTACTTGGATTTGAGGTTTTTAAGAGAAATTTAAACAAAACAATTAAATAATTGAATTAATCATGTTAATAATGGTGATTATTATAAGGATGATCTTTGGTCTTTAATAATATAAGAGTCTTATATATAAATAATAAAGAAATTACCTTTTTGTTTTCATTATTTAGTGTGTTGTAAGCATCTGAGGGGAAAATAGAGTAAAAAGAGCTCTATTTATAGTAAATACCTCCCTTCTAGAGTCCAGCAGGATTCTAGTAGATTTTTAATGATTCTTTCTACTAGAATTGATCAATATTTTAAGGTTTAGTGATGATTACATCATGATCAAACCATCTTACCTCATTATTATGCCATTATTTAGAGTTATCACTGTAACTTTAAGTTTGATGACATCATAGGCTTGGAAGAAGCCTAAAATTTGTGGATTTTATTAATATTAATCAAAATATAATAGTATTCATCAATTTTATCACCTATATGACTGTTAAACTTAAAATTACATTGCAGTGAGTGATCATAAATGATCAAATCTAAGCTTAAACTTTGATCCTTTATAACCCTTAGGTTATACACACTACAGCTATTCTGAGAGTGTATTCTGATAGCTTGGCATGTCTGTATTAGACTGCCAAGAGCATTTTATTACCTCATCAAAACTTTATTTTTGATGATTTTCCTTGTAACTCATCTTTTCTGTTGAAATTTAATATTTTAAACTTCAAACCATGATTTCAAAGGGTTATACCTTGAATATTGTAATACAAATGACATCATTATTCAAAAATTAACTAGTAGAATCTAACTTTCTACTTATTTTTAAGTTTGGACCACTTTTATAACAAAGTGGTCAACAGCTCTATTGATTTTATTCAATAATCCATTACAAGTTTTAACCTTGTTTATAGCTTTTGAAATAAAAGGCATATCTGTATTCTTACAGTAATTATATGGTTACTTTGTTTATGGTTTATCTCTTTATCTTGTATATTTCAAGAGATATTAGCTAAAAACCATGAATATATGCATTGACCAAAAAAGTGCATATATTCAGCTTAATTCTTTAACTATTGACTTTGGAGATTAGCTTTATAATTGTTTTATATGTAGATTTTTATGGATAATCCAATTGTACAATTTATTGCACATGTTGTTCCATTAGTTTATGAAATAAATGAGGTTTTGTATCTTTTTTAAGGTATTATTACTTATACTTCAGTAATTATTGACTTTTAAGATCTGCCATAAAAGTGACATATGTGTATTTTACCATGAGGAATCTAATGGTGTAATTTATTTCACATGTTTATTTATTAGATTCTGAGTTAATTTAGGAATTGTGCTTATTTATGGTATTTTACTAATTTTTGAGATAATAATCATAAGTATAATTATTACAGAAATTCTGTTGTAATCTTTTGGGATATGTGGTCATATCTCAAAGGCTCGCAGTCCTAATGGCTTGTTGATGTGTTATTATGACAGAAAAAATTTTTTTTTAAAAAAAAAAGTGTGAAATGAACACAGATATCTTTGAAATAATTCTATTACAATTTTTTGGGAAATTTATTGAAAATTAATTTGAAATTAATATGAAAACCCACTCAAAACTCAATCATAAACAGGACCTTACTTTCTTAATGAAAAAATTCACTTTTTACCTATATTTATTTAAAATAATTGTTTTTTGTTTTTTTGTAAGGATTTTAAATTATTAACTTGGTGTTTCACTCAAAACTTTCAAAAAAAAAAACAATTTTTACCAAAATAAAAAAAATATTTATTGATTTATTTTTTCTTTAAAAATAATAAAAATAATAATAATTTAAAGTGTAGAATTCATTTTTGTTTTTCAATTTAATTTAATAGTTCACTTTAGGATTATTAAATTGAAAAAAGAAAAAAGAAAAATTTATTTTATTTAATCAATACTCAATTATAACGTTGCTTTTAAAAAAAAGTTAGAATTTAGTTTAGCTAATAATGCCTTATATAAATTCAATTCTTTTTTCTTTGTTTAAATTTAGAATTAATGAGTGTAAATTTTTTATTTTTTTTTTGTTTTTTTATAGGTTTTTTTTTTTAAATTAATTTCTTTTGTGAGATCTAATTAAATCAAAAAATTAATTTATCACTTTTTTTATTTGATTTTTTTTAAGATTAAAATAACTTTCAGATGTGTTTGGTATTCTTGGAAATCAGAAAAGTGAATGTGGATAAACAGTTATGTAATGCTTCAGAACTTGTATAACTTTCTTTGCAAAGTCAAACACAATTTCTTCAAGATTAAAGAATCCTTGACGATTTACCAGGTTTGTTTAATGACTTGCTCCAACTGACCATTACATATCATATCTGGCATGGAAACGTCCGCCCTAAATGACTTTGTTCAATTGTTTCTCTTTCTGTTGCTTATAAAGATGATATCGCTCAGCCAAAAAAGGGAAAAATAAGCGCTGGGTTCCAATATTCAAATTACTTTAAGCAATCTAAGCCTACGTCATCGAAATTTGTAGATTGGCTCAGCACAGTTTTGGGACCAAATTATTAATTTTACCAATTATAGGACTAACCACAGATTAATAACTTTTTTTAAAAAATTGGTAATTGGAAGATTTGGTTTGCACTTGATTTTTTTCTCTTCCAAAATCAAACGCAACTTTGGTAAAAGTTGCGTGTTGACATTAAATAAAAATACATGGTTTGAAAAATCTAGAGAGAACTAATAAATGGATATGAGCAAAGAATAGTGATGAGAAGCAGATAAGAAATTTGATTTTTCCAATTAATGCAAGGATATATTTTTCATTCCAACTGATGAAATCTCGAGATAATTGTTTACTAATGTCAGGTTTTAACCAAATCGATCTTGGTGTCAGTTGCTTGGTCATTTGGAGTACCCAATTGACCTTCTTGAAGCCTTATTAAAGTGTCGTGCTCAGAATCTAATTTCCTGTAAAAGAAATAGAATACCACTCCGGCAACAAAAGCAATTACCGACATTCTAATTTGAAAAGAAATTTGATTAGTTATGTTTTTCCAAAAACAAGACAATTTATTTAATCCACAACTCACGTCCCATAATTCCATCTGAATATCGTGAGGGTGACAAAAGAAAATTGATTAAGCTGACCGATTTAAGAGGAAAAGTATTTACGATAGTTTACTTACATTAGTAATGGATCACTTGATAAGGGATTAAAAGCTTCTCCGATTGCGTTAGAAATAGCCGTTCTAAAAAATCCGAGAGGTTAATTTTTTTCGAACTCGAAGACTATAAGCAATATGATAACTCAACTGAAACAAGAATAAGGCGGTTACTAAGCTTCTCATATTTTTGGGCGCCAGAGTAAACGCATACCTAAAAAAAAGAGCCACAAGCCATTAAATAACCACAAGTTGTGTATTGTAAAATAAAAAGGAATAATACAAACTCTAAACCGGTTATTGAGGCGAAAATTTCAGACAAGGCGATGAGAACATAAGAAGGAGTTTGAATCCATACGCTAAGGTCCACAGGTGGACATGAAGAATCAGCGGCTTTGTTACCGCAAATGCTGCGTTGATAGATCCAATGTTGAGTAAGGGCAGCCCAGGCCATAGCCAAAGCGCCCACCAAGAAACCAGCTGTGATTCTTTTGATTGGCGACTGTGGAAATTTATGGGTTAAGTTTTGAAGGAGGAATGAGATGTGATGATTGATTAAACTTACAAAATCGATCTTAGCACGACGTAAGGCTGGGTACAGTAGTTTATCACACTAAATTTAAATGATTGATGAAAGAATTAATGAATGATTTCAACTTCAATATGAAATCTAAAGCTCACGATCGGAATCAAAATAATTAATGTTAATGGATCTAGATTACTGAGGATATCGTTAGGTAAACCATGAGTGTTAAGGACAGCAGCTTGAGAAGTTAGATTGTTATTCTAAAGCTCATTGGAAACTACCATCAATCAATCTGATCATGAATATTGACTGAGGAATTAAAAAAGATTGATTACCATTTGATTATAAGTGAGCCAATATCTGTAAGAAGTATGAATTTGAGTCAAAAGAATGATTAGTCGGGAGTTTAGTAAAGCAGTTTAAGCTTACATTGGGAACCATAAAAAGACACTAGAAGCCTTAAAACCTCTACGAACCTCGTCAACCCATTGATCATTAAAATTAAACCATTTAGGTTGATTTGGAGCCAATTTGCTTGGTTTGACAGCCTCCCAAAATCCGATTTGAGATCTTTGAGCTTTAGACATGTGGAATCTTTTTGATAGGGCAAGTCTGAAAAGTCTCATAGCTTGACCAAAGACTGAACCCGTTGGAGGTCTGAGGTTATAAAGTGGTTTTCCCAATATCATGATGATAGGGCACAGACAAAATAAGACGGTGGGTAACAGATAAGCTAAGGATAAGCCAATGTTTTTGGGGCAAAGGATTTTCAATTAAATTTCATGATAAAGATTTAGTTGAAGAAGATTGGAAGAAATAAAATTTTGACAGACATAACCAAAAACCAACGTATTTTTCAGCATAAACCATAGAAATCTGACCTGCTAAGGCACCTACATTCTATCAAAGATTAAAAATCCTTTAAAAATGTAAATTGAAAGTGAATCAAAATGAATAAATGAAAAAAAGTCTAACTAACAATGATCAAATAAAAATACCTAAGAAAAAAAGTATAAAGAGAAGATATGATTAGAAGGGTTGAATTAGAAAGAAAGGTATCAAGACTCAAGAAAATGAACAAGTTACTAACATGTAAATTTGATTTGCGGTGAGTGAAGGATCTACGATGACCCTTTCATTAGATTTAGGTAAGATTTTAATGAAAGCTTTTTGATTTGGTGACTCGGTTTGCTCAGCAATTAAAGGTGAGATGTTTGGCTTGAAACCACCGATACCAATACCGGTAATCTTTTTTTATTAAAAAACCAAGGATGAAAGCTGAATGAAAGTAGAAAATCTTAATATTTTTTAGGATAACTCAATAAAAGCTTACAATTATGGATAAAATTAAACAAGTTAGAGAGGAATTATGAGAGGTGATGATCGAAGGGATAGCCGATAGAATGAGGATAACATGACCGATGAGTACGATGAAGATGCTAAAGATGATGGTATTATAACGACCTAGATGAGCATCGGCCACATAAGCGCCGATGATTGGACAAAAGTAAACCCAAAACTGATTAAAACTAGAATGAAGCAAAATAATTTGAATGAGATTACTGATGAATTAAATTATGATGATTATGATTATTTTAAATTCTTACGTTGTGATAGCGGTAGCAGTTTGTTGTCCTAAACCCAGTGCACCAGTTTGAGAGTGACTTGCGCCTGTAGTAGAATTCTTGGGTAATGGATGCTGACTTTTTTTAAGATTTTCATCCAAGAATTATCAAAGAATAATAAATTTCAATAAAATGAACTTTTCTTTGAATGAGATGGACTCACATGAAATTTGTAAAGACTACAATCGAACCATAAAAGCTAAATCTTTCCACTAATTCTACTAAAGCTATCAAATAAACAGCTAAATTAATTTTACCCGGTACTCTAGTCAATTGATTAAAATCATCTTGAGTTGGATAAGTTGACATTTTTGAATGAATTGAAGGATTTATTTGATCAAGATTTTGATCTGAATTATCTGAATTAATCAAATTGGATGAAGCTAAAGATCTGATATTATTTTGATCATCTTTAGTTTTTATTGAAAAATTTGAATGTAAGAATTTATTATTAATTTGTAGATGACGATCTTCAAGAGCTAGAAGTGGCTTTAAATTTTTAAATGTAGATTTTTTATCTTTAATCTTACTATTTTTAGTTAAAATTTTCAACATTATTGTTTTATTAAATTTTTAATTTTTACTAAAAAAATCAATTTTAAAATTTAAATTATTTTTTTCAAAAAAACAAGCTAATTTTTAAAATATTTATTCCTTAAAATAAGCTAATTAAGTTTTTAAATCAGGCTAAACTACTTTGAAGCCAGCAATTATAGTTTGAATCACCTTGACTCTTCAAAAAATAAAAATAAAAATCCATCATTCCATAATTAAAATTTAATCTCGCTTAATTAAATTTTAAATTTTAAAATTTTATACAGTTTGATAAATTTTTATGTGGTTTTTACTTTAGACTGTAAGTTGTAAGTGTAAATTGTAAATTGTCAAATCGAAAATTTTAAAATTTAAGATTTTCAAAGTTTAGCGTCATAACTTGAAACCTTAAATTGACTGTGATTGATGACCTTAACACGTTGTAGATCGAAAAAGCTAGAGCTGTACTGTGAATTTAAATTTAAATAAACAGACTTTTCAAATTTATCTAAACTCGGTCGCTGTGTGGCTGTACTGTAAATTAACTTCATTATTAATTTAATTTTAACTTAAACTTAAAATTTTAATCTCATCATCAAATATTAAAACTTTAAAATTAAATTTTTTTAAAAGTTTCCTATCAAAAACTTTAAACTATGAATTTTTTTAATTTTAATATAAAAAAGACACAAATTGAGTATCATTGACTTAAAATTCGTATGACTTGTGGTATTTATTGAAATTTTCATTTGATTTCAAATTTTGTATAGAATTTTAATCTTTTACATAATTAGTTATTTGATTTGTTAAAAATAATAATCATCTTATCAATAAACAATTCAGAATATTTTTTTATCAAAGTTTACATATCTTGTTAGAATCTTAAGATATATTTAGTATTATAACTTGTTAAACAAAATCTTATTTATAGTTTTTTGTAGACTATACCATTTTAATTATTATGAAATCTTATAGAAAACAATGTCTTTCTAAAGATATATCCATATACCAGTGTTTGCATATGAGTACTTATAAATACCAATCCATACCCAATAATTTTGTTAATTATTGATTATGGACTACTGGACTGTCTTAATTGCACCATAGTAAATAAGTAAAGTATCAAGTAATATTTTATCAGGTATTAGTAATACTAATTCACTGCAAGTGAGTCTACTCAATAAAATTTGGGAGGCATCTTGTCACAAATATTTTTGGATGCTTCCACACAACAATAAAAAACCTTAGGTGATTTGATATAAGAAATGATAGGGCACATGAGGTAACATAAACCAAAGAATAACATACAAACCCTACTTATTAGTAAGAAGGTGTCTTTGCATTTAACCATTCCTTCAGGCAAGTGAGGTGGGCAATTGTCCTTGATCCTAGGGCCGCCCAAGTGGGAGTCTTAAGTCTCCCACTATGAGAAAATACTCCTTCATCATATACTGAACCAGCAGCAATGGTCAAGTACTTAAGGGCCACTCGGCCCAGATTGGGAAAGCTCCCTGTCACCATTTAACACTATCATTTATTGAAAAAACTAAGTCAGCAAGATATATCTTCCTTTTTATTAAAAGAACTCATAGACTTACCTTTCAATAAGAAATTATGGGTTCACCTTTCATCATGGGGTGTAAGTTTTGTAAATAACAAACTAGCTCATCACCCTGGCTATTTTGAATTGTATAAGATTCTTCAATGGCTAGCTGATTCAATTGGTGCATAAGGTCATCAATGGAATCATTGCGGGGAATCTTGAAGTACAGTTCCTTGTAATTCAGATTAATCAACTGAGGCCATTTTGGAAATAATTGATGCCATTTCAGCATGTAGTACCTCAATGATTTCATTTGATTGATTAATTGGGACACATAATTGTTTAAAAATACCTTCATTGTATTTTGGTTTGAATAGAAAAGCTATCAGGGTATTGTTGTTTGCCATTTTCACCTTTTAATACTTATGCAATTTTTCCCAGGCTGTCTCACATTCTTGATTCCAAGATTGGGGGCTCACACTTGCATAGTGAGCCAATCAATTTAAGAAAATCTGGTAATAAGGCAAAATTAGATGTTTTTTTGGGACTTTTGATTCAAAAATATTTCATGATTGTTCAAACATCTCAAGGATTGGCTCCATGAACTACTTTGAACTCCATTGTTCTTCACTAAGTTGATAATTTTAATTTTCAGGAATTTTTGTATAGAGTTGAAGTGATAATTTCAACCAAAGAGCACATTTTATATGCTGGAGTAAGTAATTCCACCTGGTCATTGGAAGAACTTTGGGGTCATGAGTTTTATTGCATGAGTGAATGAGTAGGTCTCTCTGTTTGGCAGAGCCATTAAAATGTGAGAAGAGGTCTTGTAGCACTTGGAAAATTGTTTTTGCTGTAGTTTGTATAAAGTTGGATCAACTTTTATATGAAATTTATATGGGCATCAACATTTTGGATAAGAGTGACTCACAAGGGGGTTGTGTTTTGGAGTGAGTTTTTGGAAAGTCCTCAGGGTCACTAAGCTCAAATTGTTGATCCACCAGTAATTCAGCCTCAGCCAGCTTATCTTGGGTTTCCAAAGCCGCATGATTTAATGGACGATTCCACTGCTTAATTGGTTTCTTGCCTGAAGATCTATGGATATTACTTATAATTTCTCAATGTAAAACAAGAGTTTTATTTCAGCATGGTATTAGTTAGAGGAGGATTTACTCTTACCTTGATGATCTGAATTGGATCCCTGACACTCATTGTCACTGTCTTCAATTGGGGCTAGTCTTACACCCAGGTAATCATCCAAAAATTGATAATCTTCATCTGTGAGCCAAAAACTTCTTGGAAAAAAGCTTGATCACATGTCAGGCACAACAGTGAAATTGTTAATCTTTGGAAAACCCAATTCCAATGCCCAAAAATTTCTGTTGAAGTACCATGATCATTGCAACATTATTAGCTGCATTGTCTCCAGTAATACTGTAGAGATGCTTGATCATTCCATGTTTGGAAAGGGCTCCCGAAGCATCCAGGCTAGAACAGCCCCAGTATGGGAACCAGTCATGCTCTGGAAGTGATGGAACGTTTAGTTAGCAATAATGAGAAATTGGTAAAGAGGTATTAGCTTACCTCAAATGAAAAGAGAATTTTGAAAAATCTATACAACAATAGATCAATCCTTTGAAGAACAATAGAAAAAGGACTTTGTGCTTGATCTTTTGTTGTCCAACAGTCCACCAATACACATAAAGCAGTTCTTTCAGGTAAGCAAGAAACCTCCTCTATTGATTTCTGCTTACCCTTGTAATACAGCTGAGTAGCCATTGCTGCTATCAAACAACAATGGGGCCATTGAAATTGTGGGGAAATTTGGTTTAGGACTTTTCTCAGGAAAGCCAATTCAAAAATTGAGAAGGAGACCTTCATTGAAACAAGTGCCTTCACAAGTTCTTTGGTAAGTTCTTGCTGGGTCTTGGCTGCCAATCTTTCCCCCATGTTTAGATCAATCAAACCTGGAAATTTTGAAGCCCAAGAATCAAATTGGCCACCACACTTTTTTCAATGTTTATTCATGTTAGAAGTATTTCAACCCATCAATACTAACTTCACACTAAAAACAATACATTATATATTTTGAATATCAGTGCCTAACCCTAACCCATATGAAAGGGAGAAATTATTCCTTACCTACAATGCCTGCACTTTTATGTATGGTGGTAATACTTTTTGTCTTCTATACACACTCTGGTGTCAGTAAGTTTCTAAAATAGTTGTTTAGTTGTTAAATTAGTAATGTTTAACCCCAAGTTATGACTGACCTAAAAATAATCATACACCTCAGATTGTTTGAGACAACACTTATGATTTTGGGTTGCAAATTTGGGAGGGATTTTGTTTTCTTCCGGATTGCAGTTAGTGACATTAATCTCGTAGTTTTTTTCAGCAGAGAACTCAGTAAGTTGATCCAATGATGATTTGGAAGAATTTGAGTTGATACCTATTACTGGTAAACTAAGACAACTACATGATCGTGGAGGAATGTGAATTCCAAATAGTGATGGTAAGTCAGATCATATTACAAGTGAAACCTCTGAGCTTATAATTACTGATGGGCTGTTATTTAAGCTGTTCTTGTCTTTGTTGAGGATCTATAATTGGGGCATATGAGCATAAGGAGATGCGTCTTGAAGTAAATAATGTTGAGGTCATGGCGGATTAAGATTGGAAAAATCAGGAGATGGTCAGCGGTATTCCAATTTCTTGCAATCAAATGTTTGGTGGTTGACAGGTGGATTAGATGAGATGGCAGGGGTAGAGGAAGGGTTGAAGAAAAATTTGAAAACAGAAATTTGGGTCAGACAAGTCAAAATTTGACAAAGTCTTAGTGGGATGATGTATGAACCAGAGACTTAGAGATTTATTTGGTTTCTTCCTGTAAAGATGGTCATGGGTATTGATACAAAATGGAGCTGTGTTATTAGGTGCTCAGGCTTATTTGGTAGGTATTTATTGAGGAAAATTTCGAGTTATTTGGAACTGGGGAGCCACAATTTCCATATGCTATATAAGATTGACATTTGTACCTCAAATCTTATGTGCACTGATAACAACAATAAGAAAAAAGTTTTTTTATTAAGAAATAAAATATGTCTTTTTAATTCTCTAATAATAAAAATAAAGTCACTACATATCATCATTTTTTTAGTAAAAATAGAAAAAAAATAATGATGATGATATATGATTATACCAAAAAGAAGATGAAAATATTTGGGTAAATTTAAATATTTTTTCTGAAATTGAAAAATTAAAAGTTTTTCAATCAAATTAATATTATAAAAAACTTCCTTTTTATTATTATTTAATTTTAATGATTTTAATTTCATTTAATATGATTTAAATGTTATTTGCTTATTCATTTCTGAAAAAAAATAGTAATAATGATATTTAAATTTTTTATTGTCAATTTATAAATATTTTTCATGAAAAAAACTATATAACCTTTTTTATATATCATTTTTATTACTTTTTCAAGTCATAAATTGAAATTATAATTAAAAAATCAATAATTATGCTTAATTTAAGAAAGATCTTCACTCCTTAACACTATCAATCAATAAATATATATAATTAATAAATTCAAATACCTACCTTTAAAAGATTGATTTTATAATAAGAATTGATATTTTCATTTTAATTCATAGTAGAATTTTTCAAAATTTTAGCTTAATTTGAATTATGTTTTTAAAGTGTTGAAAAGCAATTATTAAATTAATGTTAAGATTTATTAAATACATAATTCAAATAAATTTTTCTTTTTAAAAACAAAAGGGAAAATCCAAAATTTGTATTATTTTTATTATTCTTACCTTTATTTGAACCCTCCACCCCACTCAATTGCCCAAAAAAGAAACAAAATTATTATTATTATTTATTTTACCATAGTTATTTTTTTTTTGAGTTAAAAAATCTGAAAAATAAAAAAACACAGAGAAATTTTGAAATTTTTTTTTTTTTAAAAAGACCATTAAATATATCTTTTAAGAAAATAAATAAAAAATAAAAATAATTTTTTTTAAAATTTAAAAAATCATTCATTGATTCTTAAGAAAATAAAACAAAAAAAATTAAGGGTATTGGTAAACCCATGTAAGCATTCTGGTAAAAACACATAAGGGGTGCACTGGGCCCATTTTCATTTAAAAATGAAACACAAAAAAACCCCTATTGGGCCAAAACCTGCCAAAAAGAGCTTTTTACCCACAAATCTCCTCTAACACAATTGTTTCATTTTTTTTGCACATCCCCTCAAAATAAAGACCAAACACCCAAATAATTCATATTATCCCCCCAAACAATATTTTTTTTTTGAAAAACAGCATTAACAAAGCTATTTTGCAAAGTTTTTCACACTTTTTTTTCTTTTTTTCCCCCAAAGACTGCATTTTCCTCCCCAACAACCTTGTTCTAAGCCTCTAAAATTCAAATTTTTTACCTTCCCTCATCTATTAATACCACATTTCAACCACTTCATTTCAGGTTTACCCACTTATTTTGATTTTTCGCACCTTTTATCACTTCTTTTTTACATTTCAAAAGCTTCTTTCCTCATTCTAAATCCTCAAATTCTTCTTTTTTTAAAAAAAAAATTAAACATATTTTTCACTCCATAATTCTTAAACCCCCCACTGGAGTTTAATTTCAGACCCTTGAGCTTCTTTTGCAGCATGTGCATAATGTTTCCAGGGCTCAGGGGTATTCTGTGTCCATCTTGAGGTCCAATATGACCCACAACCAAATTGAAATAGGTTGTGACAGGTCTGGGACCCCAAATCCCAACAAAAACTCCTCCAAAACAGTCACTTTAAGAAAGCTTTACTTTCCATTTAGACTTCATGCCAGAAAATATGCCAAGAGTACCACTTGGACTCTTAAATTCAGAAATCCTGAACATAGCCATGATGCCACTGAAAATATTATGGCACATCCTGCTTTCGCAAAATTCAATGAGCAAGAAACATCCCAAATTTCTCAAATGTCTTAATCACTTCTTCTTCCAAGGCAAATTCAGGCCCAATTTTGCAGCCAGAGGGAGTTTGAAAGGCCTGTAATCCTCAAAGACATTTACAACCAAGTCAAGAAAATCAAGAAAGACAAAATGTAAGGCAGAAGGCCCATTGATACTCTTATTGACACCCTCAAAGAAGAAAATCTTGTTTGGTCCTCTGCAAGGGATGCTGAGGAACACATTACCTCCTTGTTTTTCACTCACCCCCTTGCCATAAAACTCCTCCATGGATTTTCTCATGTCATTATTATAGATTGTACTTATAAAATCAATAAATAAAAAATTCCCCTTTCTCATATTGTTGGATTTAGCTCAACCAATAAGACCTTTTCTGGGGTTCTTTCTTTGATGAAGAATAAAACTGAACCCTTATAAACTTGGGCATTAAATCAATACATAGAAAAAGTCCTCAACAAAACCAATATTTCCCCCCCTCCAGTAATTGTTATTGTCAGGGATTTGGCCTTGAAAAACTCTCTTACTAAGCTCTTCCCAGATTAAAAAGTCATGTTATGCATTTGGCACATCAATAAAGATGTATCTGCTCATTTCATGAAGAAAATTGGTCATTGCACTGATTTTGAAAATTTTATGGGCCTTGGGAATCAAGTAATATACTTTTAACTTTAAATTTTATTCTCATTATTGTTTTTATTAATGACATTGGGATTCATTCCTCAGGTTATATATTCATCCACTGAAACATCTTTCAAAGACAACTGGAAGAAGCTTGAAAAGAAAGTCAAAAATTCTGAAGTCTAGCAATGTTTGGAAAATACCTGGCTTCCTCTAAAGGAGTATTATGTGCCAGCACGGACCCACCACCATTTCCACCTGGGTGTAGGCTCCACCTCAAGAGTTGAAGGTGCCCATGCCATGGTTAAAATTTGGCTCCAAATGTCCACTGGTACTCTCCTGGAGGTAGTTAGGGCTCTCCAGATGGCTTTCAGAAAACAATTTATTGAGATAATAAACAGAATATCCAAAGAAATGATTGTCCATGTCAAGAATTTTCCTCCACACATCTGTTCTCTCAATGGCAAGGCTTCTCATTATGCCCTTCAGATGGCCTTTGAAAATTTCAAAACCAAATTCCGTCCCAATGAAAAATGCACCAAAAAATACAACAATTATCAAAGCATTCCTTGCAAGCATAAGAATAGACAGAAATTTTCCAAGTGACAAAGGCTTCAGATATCAGACTGCCATTCTCAGTGACATTTGAATTTGGTTGTGGGGATTTTCGAACTTCAAATTCTTATTTTTTCTTATTAAATGATTTTCTTTGTCATTCTCTTCTCAGACTGGCTATCAAGATGATGATCAAAGTGTTGAGAAAGAGAAGAAGAATTAAGCAAAAAGATCATTTGAAGATATTGGTGAAGACCTTTTTCAAAGACCAATGGCAGAAATCACCCCAATTCTTCAACATTTTCAAGATTGTTTGACCAGAAAAGTCCCATTTGATCAAATTCCCAAGATTCAAGAGGATCATCAATATTATGAAGACCCACTTGAATGCAAGAATATCCGGGAAAGGCCTCAAGGAGCCAAGAATAACAATAAAAATAAAAAGAAAAGAGAACCATCAAGATTTGAAATAATTGAAAGTCAATACAAGAAAAGAGGAATACCCCCATCAAAAGTGACCAGCACAATAAAATAAAGATGACAGTCATTTGCACCCTCTCCAATCATGGAAGTTAATTCATGTGAATATTATGAATATTATGAGACCTCATTATCAAAATCAATAAGTTCATCAGATTAACTACCCTCAGAAACTGAATTAAAGCAATATTGAAAATAAGGAGTCACCCTTAGAAGGTCCAGAAGATTGGCAACAGGTAGCAAAACCTCACAAAGAGAGTCCCACAAGCCTGCCACAAGCTTGAACATATATGATGCAATTGACTTGACTGGTGAGAATTGTCAAAGCAATTATCACACAAGTGATGAATGCTCCAAGCTCTTTGTGAGTTTCCAATTCTTTTTAAGATGTATTTTTTTTTATTCGAATATTTATTCATTTTTTTACCAAATTCTATCAGGTACCTGGCTCAGAATACTTGCCCAGGTTCATATTGAAATACACCTTTAAGGTCATCAATGTTCAGGCTGATGGAAACTGTGGCTACAGAACAGTATCCCACTAGATTTACAAGACTCAAGATCAATTTTATGATTTCAGAGGTGACTTGGATGAATAAATTCAAAATAATCAAGACCTTTATGAATCCATGAACACTTTGATTCCCTCAGTAACCTCTTATTTTGACAAAATTGAGTCATATGAAGATATTGGCCAGGCTCCAAAGAGCAAGTGGATGTCTATGCCTGATATGAGGGAGTCAATTGCAAATAAGTATCAAAGACCAGTTTTCTTTTCTTCAAAAGCCCAATATATCTCTTTTTTCCCTTATTTCTGTCCTCCAAATGATAATCCACCCATTTTCATTTGCTTCTTGGATAGCTGTTCTCATTTTGTACCATTAGATATCATCATTTATAAAGTTTATCCAGTCCCCCCCAATACTGTTAAGTGGGAATTTCATGCCAAACCACAAGCCCTGGGATGGGAAGATAATTTTAAGAAACACAGGATTTTATATTTGTCCAATATTCCTCCCCCCTCAGAAAAAACCAACTATTTTGGAGGTTGATTCAGATTGATTGATTTTTGTATATACAATTTCTGCCATTTATCCCCCTCCTCAGTAATATTTGTTGCTTAATTCCCACCTCAGTCTAATTTTTTATTAAACATGTGGAACTTTTGTACTTAAAAATATTCATATTACAAACATTAAAAACACCATTTTTGTGCCTTTATTTGTCCCTCCAAAAAACTTCCCAAAAATTATGGGCTTCTACTTTTTCATTGTAAAGATTGAATCATTCATTTTCAAAAAAATGATTTAAATTCATAAGTGGGAACATATTTAATGAATTTTTTTAAAAAATATTTCATTTAGTAAAATTGGCCAAATTTGAGAAATTTGGCAAAAAAAAATTCTAAAAAATTTGGGGATATTGACATCTAATGTTGGAAAAAATATGGCAAAAAAGAATTAAAAAAAGGCTCAAAACTGAGCCTGAGGAGATTTTTTAAAATTAGGTCACTTACATGTTTTGGCCATAAATTGGTAAAAAATGTATAGGCTTATATGTTTTTACTAAAAGTTTCCGTGTGTTTACCAACACCAAAAATTGATTCCTAAATTTTCTATTCTTTTTATTTGGATAAAATAATAAAATAAAAAGTTTTATGACAAAAATGGGCTTTTTTTCCAATAATAATAATAATAATAATTACAATATTTTCTTGTTTTTTCTTCTTGTCTTTTTTTGAGATTTTGAGAAATTAAAATATAAATTTATATTTTATTCTTTTCTTTTCTATTTCCATTTTCCAAAAAAAAAATAATTAATAAAAGGTTAAAACTATTGATTTTTTTTTGCTTAATTTATCAAAATATTATATTAATTATTTTTATTTATTTGTTGATAATGTTTTTAATATGAAAGAATTAATTTAAAATTAAAATGAAAATTATAAATTAATTTTGTTTTTAATAGAATATATATGAATATATTTCTGAAAATCATGAGAAATGTACCCTTTTTATTAAATTTTTATCTAATTAAGTTTTAAATTCATTTAATATTATTCATAATTTAAAAATATTCTTTTTTTATCATTTTATTTAATCAACATAAATAATCAAATTGAACAATTTTTTTTTGATTTCAATTGAAATTTGTTTATTAATTTTCGTGAAGGAAATATGAAAAAAGACATGAATCTATTTCAAAAACAAACAAAATCAAAATTAAAAAATTCATCTTTAGTTTTTTTCTCTTTTTACAGAATTTTGTTCAAAAATAAAATTAAAAAAAATCATAATTTCTTGTTCAAAAGTAAATGGAAAAGATATATAATATTTTAAATATTTTTTTACCTTACCAAAAAAAAATTCTTAAATTAATAGATTTTTAGAGAAATCAATTATAGGAAAATTTTTCTTTTTTTTTAGGAAAGATAATTTTAAATTATAATTAAATCAAGGATAGGAAAAAATAAACTAATCAAAAAAAAGACTTAATAAATTTTAATCAAATAAATCTTCACAAACTATTCATTAAACTGTAAAATGTTCAAAACTAAATGAAAAATAACCTCATTTCATAAAGCTAGAAGTCAAAAAACAAAAATTCTTAAATTAATAGATTTTTAGAGAGATCAATTTTAGGATAAATTTTTTTTAGGAAAGATAATTTTAAATTATAATTAAATCAAGGATAAGAAAAAATAAATTAATCCAAAAAAAGACTTAATAAATGTTAATCAAATAAATCTGCCAAAATTATTCATTAAACTGTAAAATTTTCAAAACTAAATGAAAAATAAACTCATTCCATAAAGCTAGAAGTCAAAAAAGCAAAAACCTACGATTATTAAATGAAACTTCATAATTGAATTAATTGAAAGAATAAATTAAATAAAAATTTCAAGATTATATATATATATAAATTGAATTGAAACATGAATTTTTTTTCTACCAAACCCTTGTAGAATTAATAAAAAGGGATTTGGTAAACCCACATAAGAAATTTAGTAAAAAAACATGAGCCTTTATGTGTTTTTGCCATAAAGAGGTAATAACATGTAAGGGGTTCCCTGGGCCCATTTTATATGAAAATGGAACACAAAAAACAAAAAAGAAAAAAAAACCTGTATTGGTCAAAAACAGCCAAAAAAACCACTCACTCATTTGACTTATTTTCTTTTTCATACTCCTCTCAGACTGACTATCAAGGTGAAGATCCAAGTTTTGAGAAATAAAGAAAGAATCAAGCCTGAAGAATCTTTGTAAATATTTAGGAAGATCTTTTTCAAAGACAAATGGCATAGATCACCCCAATTCTTCAGAATCTCAAAGATGTTTTGACTGGAATAGTCCCTTTTAATCAAATTTTCAACATTTGAGAGGATTAAGAATATTATGAAGATCCAATAGAATGAGAAATATATCCATGGAATACCTCAAGAAGCCAACAATAAAAATGAAAATAAAGGATATCCCTCAATATTTGAAATCATTGAAAGTAAATCCAAGAGAAGAGTAATACCCCCATCAAACGTGACCAGAAAAACAACTTCAAGATCATAGTCAATTGAACTCCCTCAAATCTTTGAAGTGGATTAATCTGAAGATTCAGAGGCCTCATGATCGAAATCAGTAACCTCATAATATTCACAACCTTAAGAAGCTGAATTTAATGAATATAGAAAATCAGGATTCACCCTCAGAAGGTCCTGAATATTTGCCAAGAGTAGCAGAAACTCATAAAGAAAGTCCCACAAGCCTTAAAAGATTTAAAGATTTGTAATGAAATTGACTTAACCTGTGAGAATTTCCAAAGCAATTATCACACAAGTGATTAATTCTCCAAGCTCTTTGTGAGTCTGTGTTAAATTCTAATATGAAATGTTTTTCTCTTTAAATATTTATTAATTTTTTGACCCATTTCTATTAGGTACATGGCTCAGAAGACTTGCCAAAATTGATATTGAAATACACCTTTAAGCCTATCAATGTCCAGGGTGATGGAAGATGTGGCCACAGAACAGTATCCCATTACACTTACAAGACTCAACATCAATGGGCTGATGTCAGAGGTGACTTGGATGAATCAATTCAAAAGAATCAAGACCTTTATGAATCCATGAACACTTTGATTCCCTCAGTAACCTCTTATTTTGACAAAATTGAGTCATATGAAGATATTGGCCAGGCTCCAAAGAGCAAGTGGATGTCTATGCCTGATATGAGGGAGCCAATTGCAAATAAGTATCAAAGACCAGTTTTCTTTTCTTCAAAAGCCCAATATATCTATTTTCCCCCTTATTTCTGTCCTCCAAATGATAATCAACCCATTTCATTTGTTTCTTGGATAGCTGTTCTCATTTTGTACCATTGGATATCATAATTTATAAAGTTTATCCAGTCCCCCCCAATACGGTTAATTGGGAATTTCATTCCCAACCACAAGCCCTGGGGTGGGAAGATAATTTTAAGAAACACAGGATTTTATATTTGTCCAATATTCCTCCCCCCCTCAAAAAAAACAAACTATTTTGGAGGTTGATTCAGATTGATTGATTTTTGTATATACAATTTATGCCATTTATCCCCCTCCTCAGTAATATTTGTTGCTTAAATCCCACCTCAGTCTCATTTTTTATTAAACATGTGGAACTTTTGTACTTAAAAATAGTCATATGACAATTATTAAAAACACCCTTTTTGTGCCTTTATTTGTCCCTCCGAAAACCTTCCCCAAAATTATGGGCTTCTACTTTTTAATTGTAAATATTGAACCATTCATTTTAAAAAAAAATGATTAATATTCATAAGTGGGAACATATTTAATGAATATTTTTAAAAAATATTCCATTTAGTAAGATTGGCCAAATCTGAGGAATTTGGAAAAAAAAAAATCTAAAAAATTTGGGGATATTGACATCTAATGTCAGAAAAAATATGTCAAAAAAGAATTAAAAAAAGGGTCAAAACTGAACCTGAGGAAGTTTCTAAAATTAGGTCACTTACGTTTTTTTACCATAAACCTAAGTGTTTTGGCCATAAATTGGTAAAAACATGTATGGGATTATATGTTTTTACTAAAAGTTTCTGTGTTTTTACCAACACCAAAAACTAATTCATAAATTTTCAATTTTTTTATTTGGATAAAATAATAAAATAAAAGGTTTTATGACAAAAATGTTCTTTTTTTTAGATAATAATAATAATGATAATAATTACAATATTTTTCTAGTCTTTTTTTTGAGATTTTGAGAGATTAAAATATAAATTCATATTTTATTCTTTTCTTTTCTATTTCCATTTTCCAAAAAAAAAAATAATCAAAAAAAGGTTAAAACTATTGAATTTTTTTTTGCTTAATTTATCAAAATATTATATTAATTATTTTTATTTATTTGTTGATAATGTTTTTAATATGAAAGAATTAATTTAAGATTAAAATGAAAATCATAAATTAGTTTCGTTTCCAATAGAATATATAGGAATATATTTCTGAAAATCATGAGAAATAAACCCTTTGTATTAAGTTTTTATCTAATTAAGTTTTAAATTCATTTAATATTATTCATAATTTAGAAATACCCTTTTTTTATCATTTTATTTAATCAACATAAATAATCAAATTGAATTTTTTTTTTTTGATTTCAATTGAAATTTGTTTATCAATTTTCGTGAAGGAAATATGAAAAAAGACATGAATCTATTTCAAAAAAAAAACAAAATTAACATTAAAAAATTCATCTTTAGTTTTTTTCTTTTTTTACAGAATTTTGTTTAAAAATAAAATTAAAAAAAAACATAATTTCTTGTTAAAAATGAAATGGAAAAGATATATAATATTTGAAATATTTTTTTTACCTTACAAAAAAAATTCTTAAATTAATAGATTTTTAGAGAAATCAATTATAGGAAAAGTTTTTTTTTTTTAGGAAAGATAATTTTAAATTCTAATTAAAGCAAGGATAGGAAAAAATAAACTAATCCAAAAAAAGGCTTAATAAATGATAATCAAATGAATGTTCCCAAATTATTCATTAAATTGTAAAATTTTCAAAAATAAATGAAAAATAAACTCATTCCATAAAGCTAGAAGTCAAAAAAGCAACAACCAATGATCATTAAATGAAACTTAATAATTGAATTAATTGAAAGAATAAATTAAATACAAATTTCAAGATTATATATATATAAATTGAATTGAAACATAAATTTGGTTTCTACCAAACGCTTAAAAAATAATAAAAAAGGATTTGGTAAACCCACATAAGAAATTTAGTAAAAAAACATAAGCCTTTACATGTTTTTGACATAAATAGGTAATAACATTTAAGAGGTTCCCTGGGCCCATTTTATACAAAAATGGAACACAAAAACCAAAAAAAGAAAAAAACCTGTATTGGTCAAAAACAGCCAAAAAACCACTCACTCATTTGACTTCTTTTCTTTTTCATATTCCTCTCAGACTGGCTATCAAGGTGAAGATCAAAGTTTTGAGAAATAAAGAAAGAATCAAGCCAGAAGAATCTTTCAAAATAATTAAGAAGATCTTCTTCAAAGACAAATGGCAGAAATCACCCCAATTATTCAGAATCTCAAAGATGTTTTGGCTGGAATAGTCCCTTTTGATCAAATTTTCAACATTTGAGAGGATTAAGAATATTATGAAGATCCAATAGAATGAGAAATATATCCATGGAATACCTCAAGAAGCCAATAATAAAAGTGAAAATAAAAGAGATCCCTCAATATTTGAAATCATTGAAAGTAAATCCAAGAGAAGAGTAATACCCCCATCAAACGTGACCAGAAAAAAAACTTCAAGATCATAGTAAATTGAACTCCCTCAAATCTTTGAAGTGGATTAATCTGAAGATTCAGAGGCCTCATGATCGAAATCAGTAACCTCATAATATTCACAACCTTAAGAAGCTGAATTTAATGAATATAGAAAATCAGGATTTACCCTCAGAAGGTCCTGAATATTTGCCAATAGTAGCAGAAACTCATAAAGAAAGTCCCACAAGCCTTAAAAGATTTAAAGATTTGTAATGAAATTGACTTAACCTATGAGAATTTCCAAAGCAATTATCACACAAGTGATTAATTCTCCAAGCTCTTTGTGAGTTTGTGTTAAATTCTAATATGAAATGTTTTTCTCTTTAAATATTTATTAATTTTTTGACCCATTTCTATTAGGCACATGGCTCAGAAGACTTGCCAAAATTGATATTGAAATACACCTTTAAGCCCATCAATGTCCAGGGTGATGGAAGATGTGGCTACAGAACAGTATGCCATTACACTTACAAGAATCAACATCAATGGGCTGATGTCAGAAGTGACTTGGCTAAAGAAATTCAAAAAAATCAAGACCTTTATGAATCCATGAGCACTATGGTACCTTCAGTATTCTGTTATTTGGACAGAATTGAATGGTATGAAGATGTTGGCCAGGCTCCAAAGAGCAAGTGGATGTCAATTCCTGATATTGGGGATCCAATTTCCAATAATTAGAAAAGACCAGTTTTCTTTTATTCCACAGTCCAATCTTTTCCTTTTTTCCCTTATTTATGTCCTCCAATTGAAAGTCCACCCATTTACATCTGGTTTTTGGGTATCTGTTTTCATTTTTTCCCATTGGCGTGAGCCTTCAAGATATGACCACATATGCAAAAAGCTCAAAAAACAACCCCAAAATACTTATTTTGATATTAAAAACTGAAATTTTTATCATAAAATCAGTAAAAATGCAATAAAAAGGAATAAAATCTTTATTAACTCAAGATAAAATGAAGAAAATTTGTAATACATTAAACCATTGGATTACCCATCAAAAACTACACATATCAATTTTTTATCATCTCTGTAAAGTCAATAATCACTGAGATAACCTGAATATATGCAATTTTATGATCAGCATGTACATTAATGGTCTTTAACTGATATCTTCTGAATTATGCATGATAAAGGGTTTATTCAAATATAAATTCACCGAGAAATAGCTGTAAAAATACATATACAAATTTTATTTGACAAGCTATAAACAATGTCATAAACTACAAGGGTTTATTGAGCAAAATAGTAATAGCTGTTGACCACTTTAATCTAGAATTGGTATCAGCTTAAAAAAAAGTTGATATTTCAATTCTACTAGTTCATAAGTGAAGAATGATGTAATTTACATCATTATATTCAAGGTATAACCCCTTAAAATCTTGGCTTGAAATTGAAAGTAGTAAATTTTGACAGGAAAGATGAGTTGCAAGAAAAATCATCAAGAATGGAGTTTTGATGATGTAATGAAATTAATTTGAAAGCTTAGTAAGGACATCTAAAATTATCAGAATTAACTTCCTGAATTGCTGTATCATTAATAACTAAAAAAGGTATTTATGATCAAAGCTAAAGCTTAAAAGTGATGATTTATGACCACACACTGTTATCTTATTTTATTTTTAACAGCTATATAAGTGATAATAATGGTGGATACTAGTATATTATGATTAATAATAATAAAATTCTGAATGTTTAGTCTTTTTCCAAGCCTTTGATGTCAGAAAGCTTAGAGTTACAGTGATAACTCTAAATAATGGCATAATATCACAATAAGAAGGTTGAATTATGATGTAATCATCACTAACATTGAGATAATGATCAATTCCAGTGGATACCATAATTAAAAGTCTACTAGAAGCATCCTGGAATCTAGGAGGGAGGATTTTACTATAAATAAAGCTCTCTTTCCTCTATTCCCACCTCAGATGCATCAAAAACAATAAAAGCATTAAATCAAAAGGTAATTTCTTTATTCTTCATATATACGTCTTTTATATTACTAAAAAATATAATCCTTGTTACAATCACCAGCTTTGATGTGATTAACTCAATATTTTGTTGTTTTTGGTAAACTCTCTCTAAAAATCTTTAATTGCACATAAAATGAAGAATATTTGTAATTTCTTATATTTTTATTTGTAAATACAATTGGAATAAGTTTTATTCACATTATTAGGAATACAATTACTCAAAATTATTATATTAGGTGTTAAAAGTAGGTTGTTTTCTCTTTTTATCATAATTTTCTCTTTAGTATTATTTTTAATCATTCTTTTATTAATATATAGCCTTAATATTAGTAATATTATTGCTATATTTTCTTGATTATTAAATAACACTCTCTTATGCATTTATAATTTTTTGGTAAAAATAATAAATTTCTATAAATATATGAATTAGAAGATATCAATATACTGATTTTTATTGTATTATTTTATTTATTTGAATACTATATATATTCTTATACCATGATCATAATATTCCTTTATTATTATAGCTACTTTTTATCTTATGAATCATCTTAATAAGGACATCCAGAGTACAATAAGCAAAATATTAGTAATATTTCCTTATTGTTTCATAGTCAAAACTTACATTTGGGGACCTAACCATGATATATACTTAAAAAAACTGTAAAAAATATTTAATTTGGGCTTATCCAATAATAAATTATATTCATAATCATAAAATTATATATGAATTTTATACTTATTTATTTTGAAATCTATTGAAGAATTTTTCAAGCAATTTTACTGTCTTACATGTGGCTTTCACATCCTTAGACTTGCAAGAACTCCCTTTAAATGATTCTAGTGATTAAAAAAGATATGTATAAACTAACAATAAATCTATATTATAATTTAATTTAAAAAAAGAATCATATTAATTTTTATTTTATTATTTATAGATAAAAATATAAAAAAGATAATAAAAAGTCATTTTTGTTCCTTTTTATTCATTTCTCTTGTTTAAAAAGACATAAAAGCAATTTTTATGTGAAAATTGCCATATCTTCTCAAAAATAACACCTTTTATAAAGAGAATTATATTTATTTGTCTTTTTTAGTTTTTTCAGACAACCCAACAGAGGACAAGAAGGTCACTGTTGAGGAATTGGTGCAAGAAACTTGTCCAAATTCTCCAACACCTGCCATCAATAAGAAAAGAAAAGCTGAGAAATTAGTTTTTCCAGGAACCACTCTTCTGGACTCTGAAGGTGAGTACCTTTCTTAAATTTCCGTAAAAGACTTTCATTTTTTTTAATATTTTTATCTCTCATTTTTTTAATATGAACACTATAAGAGAATCCTAATACTACATCCAATAAGATGTAGGTGTACTCAGAAGTAGAGATTATCCCACAAAAGGGAAAGGAAAGGGAAAATTCACATTGTAACAGAATCAGAAGACGGAAGTGCCATATCGCAAAGGAAAGTACCAGAAATGCACCTAGCCTCTGAATCAGAGTTAGAACTAAGGATGAATAATTCCAACAGAGAGAAATCACATTCAGAGGGATAAAATAGACATATATATGAGCCAGTGCAAGTAGTATTACATGCCGTACAAGAACAAAGATTGGGAAATGTTGCCACAAGCTCACCAAAGAGTGATGAACTCTTGGAATATCCTCAAGACGCTCCTTGAAGAGGAAGAAATAGTGAAATAATAGCTCTGGGACTTGCTGGATAAGCTGGTCTCTAAAGTACTTGAGGATATGGTCTGTAAATATTAAGAGTAATATCAGCTTCTGGCCATCTAATAACACCTAATGGTTCATTATCTGAGGCAAAAGCATTCTTAGATGTGTATAAACTGTTATTAAGCTCTCAACTCATTTTGGATTATAATTCTGGATTAATTTGTGCTTCACTAAGTGTGTTTGACACAAATTCCTCCTTATGTGTATCTCTATTTGAAGATACTACTGATATTTGTTTGGTAATATTGGAAAAAGAAATTTTTTGTCTCTTTTTCTCTCTGATTTGAAAATATCTGTCTTTATGGTTATTTATGTCAATACCATCAATTTTTAAGTAGTAATTTCCAAGAATTATATATTTAGGAGTACAATTTTCCATTAATACTATCTCCTTTTGTGTTTTAACACTTCCTGCATGGTGTAGAAATATCAGGTTAGTGTCTAATATTCACAAATGTTACATATTATTACTTGAACTTCTGAATTGCACAACCTCTATTGGTAATAGATGGTTTTCCATTGTGGAAGTATGAATTGAAGGGAGTCTTTGCCTACACAAGTGAAGAATGTTCCAGTGTCCAAGTTGACTTTGAAATCAACCTCATTTATCAAGATTTATGTGATAAATTCTGCTACAGCAGTGTGAAATTTGCCTCTAGCAGGTTTAGTCTTATACATTCTGGCCTCCTGGATATTGATCAGCATACACCAATCTTCACTATAATTTGGAAAATTAGTATAGACTTCAGTGACATTAAAAAAGGCTGTGATTTTCTCAATAGAAGGGTCCTCTGCTGGTGTGTCCTCAGATATTGCAGAATTCTGGTCAGATTATTATTTCTCTTCAGAAAACTGAACCTCTTCAATGAGCTGAACTTTATCAATTTTAGTCTTTTTGGTACAGGTGTTTGCTGAATGTGAGGTGCTCCCATATTTATGGCACCTTAATACAGGCCTTCTATCCTCTTTGGGAGTGTAGGGCTGAGGTTATTATAAGTCAATAATAATAGTATATATAACCTTAAATATGACTTTGACAAGGATAATATGCATAAAAATAGCTTAAAAGTAAGTTATTAAGGGTTAACTATGAAGAAATGGTGGTGGTGACCAGTATTGAAAGCCCTGGGTGCAGATTTACCAATTGGATTATTATAATAAAGACTACAATAATTAAGAACATAGTAATACCTGGTTATTTTCCAAGAGTATAACTGTTGGTAACAGTTGTACTACAGAAGAACTCAAGAGCAGGAGGGGTATTTATCTTTTGGGCAGAGAAAGGTCCCTTTTTATCCTGAAATTGGGTAGAAGGCCCATGAATCCTTTCCACATAGGAGGAATAAGCTTTTATCACTTCTGAGGACAGGATTGTGGCTAATACATGCCCTGTATACCCTGTATTGGCATCAGATGTGGTTGCCAGTCTTCACCAATACAGGGCAAAAGGTTTCATTTGGGGACCACACAGCCCTCTTTGTATGTGTATGACATGCAGAATGCTGTATAGTGACCCCATATTGACCAAACTATGAGGTATTGAAGGATAAACAGGCTCTTCTGTATAATTGACACCTCATATTCAAGGATATGGGAAATTATCCCACAGTGGAGGTGTTTTGGCCCAACAGTGGGATTTTTACATTGAAACTGCCATACCCTTTTGATTTCTAAAGATATTGAGCTCAAATTTGGTTTATTTTTTATCCCTAAAGGGGCCTACACAATGATACCTCACTTGGCATGGGTAATATTGAATATGGAAAATTTATACCAGTTTTGAATTCCATTATTCAGATATAGATTCTTTTCAAATCCTGTATGGAATCTGTTTGCTTCATAACATTTGCTCTAGGTGAGTTATGGGGAAATGAATGGAACCATCAGATAGCCCTGAGTGGTCTCTTCCCAAATGACCCCACTTTGAGTATCTCATACCAAATCTGTAGAGGCTAGATAGGAGGTGAATATTTTAGCTACTCTTATTTGGCTTTTTTTTCCATACCTGCCATAGTTTTGATGATAACTCAGTTTGGTTAGTAGCACTGAATTTCCTTTACTGAGAGCTTCAATTTTAGAATACAATTGATAGGTTTAAGCCTCCTCCTCTGGATTTTAGATGGGGTTGAAACATAAAGTTTATGCTCTGAAATTGCTTTAAGCCTGAGTAGCTTTGTTATTCTTTTTCTTATGGTTATGGGAGTCATATATTTGGAAAGGAGTGGCTTTTCTCTTACACAAAATATAAATTTGAGCTATTTTGTCTCAGTCCCATTTTTGGTGGTATTTCTCTCTACCATTGGTTTATGGTATTTTGGTTATCCTGCTTGTGACAAGTATTTGGGACAATATTGGACTCTATATGATGTTTAGTAAAACATTTACCAATCCTTGTCCTAGTAATGATATCTTCAATGGAATTAATATAGTCCTCTGTTGAAAAGGTTTCTATACATCTGCACTTGATAGCTTTTTCTAGTTCTCCTCCACATTTTCTCAATATTTTCCTATCTATCATTGAGAAAGACATATCTTAGTGTAAAGCAGATAATCTGTCTTTTTCTTTGTGAAGCCAAGTATGTGGCTTATCTTTTTTTTGAGTTGAAAATTGAATTTTCAAAAGCCTTCTTCATTTTTAATCTCCCACAATTGTTGGCCCATTTTTTGATTATCTCAGATTTCCACCAAAGCCAATAATGTTTTCAATTTTCTTGTCCCATCTTGTAATACCACTTCATTGAAGTTCTGGTACAAAAAGAGTGCAATTGCTTCACTATTATTTCATCAGGTAAGTAAAGATTTTCCTGCAAAATATTAATTGTTCTAATTAATACAATGTGGTTATGTTCGCCTTCACCAGAGAATGTGGGCTATTATTCTATTTTTGGAAATATCTCTTGCAGAAATTGAATTTTATAATAGAAAAGGGGACAGAATTTTTTTCACAGGAAGGTTTCCTTCTGTTAAAGGTATTGAATTTCTTGGAGTATGTGACTAAGAATCATAATTATTATTAGTTTGGGTCAATTTTGCTACTATCTCATCCTTTAATTTCTGTCTTTAACTATCACTCCTATAAAGATGTGTTTCAAAGGTATTTGTGTTTTGAACTATATATAAAGCATTTTCTTTGGGTTTTTGAGCTGGTCATTAATATCATCAATGAAACAATTATCCAATTCATAATTTTGTACCTCACTTTTACTCTCGATTCTGTTACATGTATTTGAAATTAACTAAAGCCTTTCACTTCTCACTTTTCACCATTCAGTGAGGTTTCTGTCATTATTTCTAAGGTCTTTGATATTTGATGTCAAGCTCTTTAATTATTTGTCAAAATTATTAAATTTAACACAAAAAATGGATTGAATATATCTAACTTCATACATCATTTACATTGAAAGGTCCTGTTCATCCTTTACTATTTCTTGGCTGTGAACCTCATAAGGGTGCTGGCCATATTGAACACACAATCCATGGCTGAAGGTTCCAATTTGGGAATCCTGTACCCTTGTGAATAAGCTCTCTTCAAATTTGCTTTGCCTTTTCCCTTTCCTTGTGCGTTCTTGGGATCTCTGTATTTTTTCTGAGGTTTTTTTGGACTTTTGTGGAGCTGGTTAACACTAATGGCCCTTCTTTCCCCAGGACTAGGGACACTTCCAGTTCTTTCTTTTGGTCCATGAATAAAATACTTTGGTTCTTCAACCAATTATTTATCTTTTTGACTTTGTCTTTGCAACACAATGAATGCCAACATCCTAAGAGTTCTATGGTTGTCTCCTGAACCAGAAAAATCTTGATGTGTGAGTAATAGTTCATGGCCCCTTGCCCAAGGCTTGTGAATATTTCCTACTATTCCTCCTTGGCTTCTCTGTACCAGTTTTTTTACTGGGACTAATATATTTTTATTGCTGAAACTTGGAAGTGGTTCAACCATTAAGAAATTACCTTGAATCAGTTCAGGCTAAGAATTAATTTCAAAGAGGTTTGGTACAGCCCTTGGGGAATGGGGTGTAACTCTTGCATCCTCTAAATGTGTCTTTCTTGAGGGAGGTCTGTTAGGTCTGGCCCTGGTCTTGCTTCTTGTCCTGATCCATTTGGTTTGACTGAATAGTTGCTTCCATTTCTGGTATGCAGCATTCTCATGTCAATTTAAGAGAAAATGAAAAATAAACACAAATAACACACACCTTTTAGTGGGTGTTTGGATAAATCTGCTTTAAATAAAGTTCCTCTTTTAGCAATTTGATATCTTTTCCTGAGTTTGTTTCCAGCTGCAATATATATGATCAAAGACACTAGAAAATTATAAAAGAGAAAAATTATTTTTCATACTTTTGAAAATATTTGTCATGATTTTTTATACGTTTTTATGATCATTTTACATTTCAAAGACCATTATTTTTAAAAAAAGAAATAAAAAGTTTAAGATCTTGAATCAAAAATTAATTCAGAGTAACTCAAAGAATAATTTTTTAAGTTTTTCAATGTGAAAAAGCCACATGTAAAACAATATAAAAGTAATCCAAATTTCTCAATGAAGATATTTTTAAGACAATTTCAAAGAATAAAAACAGTTTTACTGTAGGATGAAAGAAAAAAATTAATGAATTAATTTATTTTGAAGCTTAAAGCTATATTAATTAAGGGTACAGGGCTCAAAAACCATGGCCAGGCCCCCAAATGTAAGATGTGTCTATGAAACTCTTGATAATATTACTATTAATAAAGAGTAATATGAATGATTGTATGAAATATAGTAAATCAATTTGTTATAATAGAAAATAAACAATGGATTTCTCAATAATTCCCTTTAATTTCTATACACTACTAGTTATCATAATAGTTAACAGTAATTGTATACTAGAATCAATTACAAGAAGTATTAATAATAAAACTTCTTATTAAAATAACATAAAATTATTTTAAAGTATAATTATTGAAGGAAACTATTACTAGAAGAAAACTTTATGAAGTATGATAAAACACTCACTAATGCTCCAGTAGTCCCTTGAAAATGATTGGTAGAGTAATTTGGTAGATTATTGGTGTATTTAAAGGATCAAAATTGAGTTATAGTAGTAATACAACAATATAGCAGTTAGAAACTATTGGAAATGTTTTATTTCTATGATCTCAAATCTTTCTGATTGATTTTTAATATTTAAAACATTCAAAAAAAGTTTAACCAATACCTACTGATTATTACCAATGATATGATTGAATCATAAGATTATCTGGAAAAAACAGAAAGAGGAGGCCTCTTTTAAGTCAAAAACAGCTCACAGAATCATTCCATTGAGAAAAATGAAAAAACAAATTATTGAGAAACAAATTATATGCTTTTGATTAGTTATTGCATCACTTGTTGTCACATAAGATTCACATACTTACTTAATTAAGTCATTTTACATGACCACCAACCCATTTCTGGTGAATAAATAAGAGAGTAACAGCTTTCAATATTTTTTATTTCAAAATAATCATTAATTTTTCAAAGTGATTAATTTTATTGAAAATTGCATCATAAATTTTATTTTCTGTGAATTTTCAAAGATTCAGTGTTTCAAGTGGAATCATCAAAAATGGACTGTAAGTAAACCTTCTACTTTGAACTATGAGGTAGTAATTATTTTTGGTCTTTATATTTATTCTTCCTTTCTCCATTTATCTTGTGAGTTCCAGACCCATTGATTAAGAATTGTATTTTTAATGAATTTTTGAAGTTTATGCCTTATTTCTATGTAGAAAATCAAATCACACAGTAATAGCTGGTTCCTATGAGGCAAATGCATGGATACTAGTACCAAAAGAGTCTTAAATAATCTTTTAAAGTTTATCAATTTCAAATCATCAATAATTGACATGGTTAAAGGAGTCAGAGTTTCTCATTACCTCCTTTTCATGTCAAAATAACAACTTATTTGCTATTTTCTTATGATTTAATGGGACTTTAACTTAGTAACCAAGTTCCCAAAAGTTTTGAATAGACTAATTGGGCCATTCTCAGAAATGGATCCACAGCTAAGAGTTGTGCACACCTCAGAGGCCTCAGAAGCTGGATACCCTGGCTCTCTTTGATGCCTTTTAACTCCCTTAGCTATTTTCATGTCAAAATTAGTAATTTATGCTTCAATACTGATATTCACTTTGAGTGTATCAAAGATTTATTTCAGAGAAAATAATAGCAAGTACCAAAAACATGCATAACACTATTCTTAGTGTATAGGTAACATGGGATTTCTCACATTCCCATGATTTTGGGGTGAAATTGATAAAGGATAAAAAATTTCACAATTTGTTTTTGTGGTATTGAGTATGTGGTGCTGAAATATTTTCCATATTACCACCCCATAGAGTCAATTGAAGTGTATTCACTCTATAAAGCTTTGCTAGGTGAATATTTGTGTAGAATCAAAATCCTGCCTTAAATTCATGGATTTACTTACTCACAAAGAATCATTAGTCTTTTCTAGAATAAAAATTGATGAATTTTGAATATATGCATGACTTATGGGTTAGTAATTGTTCAGAATTTATGTTAATATGAATTTCAGCCTATTTTGGTATGTAAAATATACCTCAACACACATAGGGAAGGTTCTCCAGGTTCAACACGTGTCTAAACATGCGAATGATTCTAAATAAAACATGGGTTCAACATTGGCTTAATGCTGATATCATTTGGAAATTTTCTTAGTTGCAATGAGCTAGGCTCTTCAAAATATAAGAATAATAGCTTATCATACATTTTCTTCTGTTTCAATGATAATTTGTTCCAAATTTATAGAGATAGATTATACAATGAGCCAAAAACAAATATTAACAGAATATAATTATATCAATGCAAATTGTTGGAAACAATATTGAAATGAAATATAAACTTCAGAAGCAACATAGGCGAATGTAGAAATAAAAATTCATGCCTTATTCGCCAGAAATTTAAGCTAAGATATAATTGATGTTCATCTTCAATACTTATCAATTATTTCCTGAAATAATTATAGAATTTGGGCTTAATATGAAATGTTTTATATTTTTTTGAAACTTTGCTATTCTTCATTCAACAAGAAGATTTAATTTATTCTTGATATCATTTAAATTTTATATTGAATATAGCTTTCTGACAGAATTATCATTAATTTTGATTTTTGCTTCAGCCCCTTGTGACATAAGAGAAGATCTTTCCAAAATATACCAGAGCCAAAATACATGTATTTGTGGTTTTTATGTAACAGAACGTTTAACAATATATTGTGATACTGCCTGTAATAGTGAAATTTAATTCTTTCTGTTTATTTGGAGAAAATCCTCCAATGTATGTTTAATGCTATTTATATAATTTCGAAATCTGAATACCCAAAATTGGAATTCATTTACCCTTCTGCATACTCAAAGATATCCTTAAATCTCAAATATTCTTCTTTTTGCTTTTTAGGATTTTTCAAATTTTCTGAGATATCAAGACAAATATTATTTTAAGAATGCATTGGTGTCCAAGCTTTTGTCTTCCATGTATCATTTCTTTGGAATGAACCTGATTCCCTCAGTTTCACAACATATGAGGATCTGAAGTCTCAAGTTTAAAATAATTGGAATTCAAAAATATGATTTATTCTGCTTTATTATGAAGTTTGAAGAGATTTTGCACAGAAAATGACAGGACAATTATTCAAGTCTTATAATTTTTAATATTCTGTTGAAATAAGTTTTACTTCATGAAGATTTTCCACAAAATTGTAAAATAAACTAGCAGTCTCAAAAGAATTAAATTTTTTATTTAAGAATCCCAAATTTATTCTCATTTAATAAGTTGTTATCTATCTCTATACTATCTCAGATATATGGAAAATATTTGAGAAAAAAGATATCAATCCAAATTCTGATAACGCTGGGGAAAATCAAGGAATACAGTTCAGCTTTCTTGATCATTTATTTTTTTTTGGCTGCGAATCTTCCATGAAATTTTTCTTTTTTAAAGGTTCTAGAATTTTATGGATATAAATTTGTAATTTGAAGGTTTATGGCTAATAGTGTACCAAATAGATTATGTCATTTTGAAATAATGTATATATTCTTAACTTCATATTAGAATATGTTTTCAATATTTTATAAATCCAAAAATTAATCCAGAACATATATATAGTCTATTGAGAAAAGATATTAAATACTTTTTCTTTAATTACTCATACTGTGGTATACATGTACCAGTTTGGAATTCATGAACAAACTAAGCAAGAAAATTTTGAAATTTTCCTTGGGTCTTTCCCAATATATTATAGTATTCATTTCTTTGAAAAATAAATTACAAGAAGAACTCAAGAAATTAAAAACCAATAAATACCCCTCTTAATAAATCAACTGGACAATTAGGATGTGAAACCCCAATGCAACACCTAGATGAAATTAACTTTCAAGGGATTGGTTGACCTAAAAAAATTATTTTTTATATATATTTTTGATTTTTTTTTTTACTTCAATTTTATTTAAAAATTTTGGGTAGTAAAAATCAACAAGCATATACTACAGAGCAGAAGGTCCTAGTTACAATGAGGATGCATGAAATCAAATTGCAGGGCAGAGTTGAAGCATGATAGGGGTCATAAATATTGATTGAAAGTTTATTTATATATCAAAAAAGGTAGAATTGGGTATTTAGATCAAAATTAGTCTTTAAATTACTTTTGAGAAGGAAATGAATATTAAATTTAGGGGGTTAAATCTAAGAAAAGTGTTTAATTCAGGTTTAGGATATCATTGAAACAAGAAAAGTACAGGTGTATTGTATTCTCCAACTCTTTTGAGGAGGTCTAGCATTACAAAAAGGAGTTGAAGATATTTAAAAAACTTAGTAATAACTTTATGATCATGATAAGGTGGTAATTGTGATGTTAGAAGGAAGAAATTCAACATTTAGGGTTCAGAGAGATGATAAAATGGTGTGAAACGTGAAAGAAAATATGCTAGGAAGATGGGATTAGACAGTAGAGATATCACAGTAGTATTACAGAAGTTTCACAAGGGTGTACTGTAATACAGTTACAGTTATAGGACATCAACCTACATAAAAAGTCAGGATAATACAGGAAAGCTATAGTATGGTGGTCAGGGAGATAGGAATTCCAGGGTTTTTGATTGATTACAAAATAAATGACATCATAAACAGGGAACTAACTGGGATTACTAATTATGGAGATAAGGATCCAGGAAACTCAATTGATTACATAATCAAATGATACAATTTCCCCACAGTTTTCAAGAAACTAACTAAAATATAGATCATCTGATTCAAGAAACTGTTTTTTCCCCACAATTTCCAACTCAACTATAATACAGGTCATATGAGAAAAAAATCAAGACTAAAGCTGCATTCTCCCTACAAAACCAAATGAAAACACATCACATGATAAAAACTGAGGTTTAGTACCAGCAAGATTTAACTGATAAAATCATCATTATGGGAACAAACTAAATTTCCCCACAATTTCCAAGAAATTAAATAAAATACAGGTCATCTGATTCAAGAAAACTGTATTTTACCCACAATTTATAATGAATCCTATCTGTATTGGACAGCCCCACTAAAAATAAAACACAGCCTGGAACAGCCTGAAAGATTCTAAGTCCCCTGTTTTTGACACTCTCATGGAGGCCCCAAAAACCATAAATAGAGGTCCCCTCCCCCCTCAATTATGTTTTCCTCATGGCCTAGACAGAGGCTCATCACAAAAACATAACTTCTTGATATTTTTTCTGAGGGAAATCCTCTCCATCCACCCACATTATCCTAATTTGTTTAGGGATACTCAGTAGCTAAGCTCAGAAGTATAGTTATCCCATCCCCATTCCCAAATTTTTTTCACAGTAGCTAAGCTCAGTAGCACTGTCTGAGGGATTTTTAATTAATAGTAGTTAACAGTTGGTCTACTTTAGTTCATAAACTCATCTCATTCACTATCTTCATCCCATTATTGCTCAGTAGCTAAGCCCAGAAGCACTGTCTGGGTCTTTTTTATAATTGATAGTGGATAAAAGCTGGTCTATGTTGATTTATAAGTTAAACTGTAAGGTTTGTCTATGAAACTCTTGATAATAGTAACAATATCAAGAGTACTATGACTGTCCTCAGTAGAAAAATATAATATAATAAAATATTACAACCACAAATTTAAATATAATTATTAAAAATAATTATATATAAAAAAAATAATTTAATTATTATTATAATAATATAATAATAAAAATAATAATAATAATTATAATAAATTATAATTATTCTATTATTGTTATAGTCACTGACAGTTATAACAATAAGAAGTGTAAAGCTCTTAATGAGACAATTACACGGGGAAAATATGAATATTAACCACTTATAAATAATATAAATATTATTTATCAAAAGAATTAAACACACACTGTGCAGAAATAATTCTTTTAGAATAAAAATTCTATATAAAAAAACTAATATTTAGATAAAAAAAATATAGAACTTTAAAGAAAACTTACTTATAAGATTTATTTAATACAACAAGTCTAATACAACAGTTATTATACTAAATAAAGGTTATAAGTTAAAAAACACGTCAAAAATCAATAAATTTAAAGATAAAACAACTTTTTATAATATAAATTATGATTAAAGAGTTTTTGAGGGGAATTTGTGGATTTTAAAAGATATTTAAAATGATAATTTTATATAATAAAATATATTATTGGTGATTACAACAATAATCTAAATTCTATGACTTCAATTCTTTTAATTTTAATAAATAAAGAATAAAAATAACTTAAGAATTACTTTTAATAATAAGATTTTATATTTAATAAAACTTTACCTGTTTAAATTTCTTATATGATTGGATTGATAATGAATGATGGACAAAAACAGTGATGAGAAGACTCTTTTCATGTCTTAAGAGCAGCTCTCATGATTCATAATGAATGTAGAGGGCGTGCTAAGGTCAAAACTGAAAAACCATGTTTAAAAATAAAGTTTTTAACTTAAGGAAACTTATTTTTACTTCCAATTTAAAGTTACCAGTGTTATTCTTAACTCCATGTAACTTTAATCCTCATTTAAGCTAATTATTTTAAGTTTTTAATATAAATAAACTTATTTATATTAAAGTTCATCACATGAACAACTTAAAAATAGAGTTTTAAGTAGAAATCTCTTAAACTCAATTTTTAATTAATTTTTTAAAGAAATCATAAATTTCTTTGAGTTTAATTAAAAGAGTAAGTTTCCAGGCTAATTACCTAGGAAATTTATTTATAAAAGATACTTAAAATTTAATTTATATATTGATAATATTAAATTCTAAGTTGTGTGAAGTTTCCAAGCAAATCCATTAAGAATTGAATTTTTAATGAATTGTTGAAGTTATTGCTATTTTTCCACATAAAATAGCAAAACACACCAAACCTTAAGTTCTGATAAGGTTTTAATGCTTGAAACTTTAAAGTTTTAAGCTTAATTAAGCTCTGAAAGTTCCTAAAACCTTGATTTCAAGCCTGCATATTGGGATTTACCCTTTGGCAGCTTGAAATTCCTGTCCAAATTGGGATAAAACCAGTTTAAACCTTAAGGTTGGATCAAAGTCTAATCTTAAAGTTTAAATAAGGTTGAAATTCCTCCAATACAGGTGGACAACCTTAATTGAATCCTTGCAGATCCAAAAAGTTGGGTACCCCAGCTCTATTTGGTCTTTTTCCTTTGTCCCACGTTTCTGCGTGGATTTTGCCCTTTTATTTATTTAAAGCCATACTATGGCCTTAAACCCTTTTAAATTGAGCTCACGCAGGATTTACATTCTGTATGGCAAATCCTTAGCCAATTCAGTAAATATACACCACACCTCAATTTTAACTAAAATTTTGGTAAGTTTGCATAAACCTTATGCAACTTTAAATTTAAGCTTAATTAAGCTTAAATTTAACAATTTTAAAAAAATGTTAAAAAAGTTACATTGGTACTGTGAGATTCTTAAATCTTCCAATAACATAAAAAATAAGTGGTTTTGGGTATAACACCCTATGGGTGTACCCTAGGTTATTTTTGGTGTAGAATCCAAAAATGACATAATATTTATAACTTTGTTTATCCAAAAAAAAGTTATACTTATTTTTTATTATTTTTTATTTTAAATTCAACTAAAAAGTCTGTTTAAGACAAAATTAACTGTTTATAAAATCATTTGTGGCCTTATGGGTATGTCATACATACCTCACAGGCTCACATTCCCTACCACCAAAAAAAAAATGTCCCACAATTTTTCTTTTGTAGTGTACCCCCAAGTTATTTGGGGGGGTTATAATCCACTGTCCAACCTCTCTACTTATACTTTCAAGTATGTAAAGCACACAATTCAAACTTTTTATTGAGCAATTGGTCTTCTCTCATGTCTGAATCTTCTGAGAAACTTTTGGGAATCTGGTATTTTGTTTTCTACAATCCATTCATCTTCATGTTGTGGATTTTTATACCTGACCAAGTATTCTCTTTCATTTTTCCCCCTCAGTCTTCTTTCTTTCAAGACTTTCAGTACTTTTTTCTCCTCACTTAGGTCCAGTGGGGGTACTTCTAAGGGTGTTTCATTTCTTAAAGGAAATGATTCCTTGTCCCTTGAAGTGTAATGCTTTACTAGACTGACAGGGAATGTTGGATGTTTATTTTCCAGTACTCCTGACAGTTCTACTTGTACTGCATTTGTCCCATGAAGGGCTTTAATAATAAATGGTCCTGCAAAGGAATCTTTCAATTTCTTTGGACCTTTAATATTATTAAAGTTCAAGGTTGAAACTAGTATTAAGTCCCCTACTTTGAATTCTGGGGTCTTATGACTTTTATCCCATTTCTGCTTAGCATATTCAAAGGCATCATTTATGCTTTGATTCGCATGATGCCTTACTTTATCAAGCAATAGCTTAAAGCTTGAAGCAGTTGGATGAATGTCAACCAGATCTTTCTTCAAAGTATCAACTGGAAGTTTGGGGTTCCATCCTTTTTCCAACATTGCAGGGGTCTTGCCTGTTGAAGCATGGATGGAGGTCTTGTAGGCTAATTCCAATGCTGATATAAGAGTACACCAATCGTGGGTAAAGCCATCAGAATCTTTAAACTCCAGGCCATAAGCACAAAATCTTCTGATCATGTCCTCAAGGGTTTGAATCATTCTTTCTGCTAACCCATCTGTTTGTGGAGGGTATGCTGTTGAGAATGATAATTTTGTACCCAAAAGCTTATGTAAATTAGTCCATAAGGCTGATGTAAATTTTGGGTCTCTGTCACTAATGATGTTTTTAAGGAGACCAGTATGGGATATTATTCTATTCCAGATTAAAAGAGCTGTATCCATAGCTGTGTCATCTTTGTGACATGGTAAAAAGATTGGTGTTTTGCTATATCTGTCTACAATAACAAGACATGCATTGTAACTCTTATCACCTGCAGGTGGTAATGCAGTTACCCAATCCATGTGAACCACTTCCCATGGGGTACTTGGTTCTTGGATATGGATCATCAGACCAAATCTTTTACCAGTAGCTTTATTGGCTTTCTGGCATCTATCACAACTATGACAGTACTCAAAGACATCTTTTCTCCAAGATGGCCACAAGGCACATGTCTTAATTCTTTCCATTGTTCTGTCTTCAGAAAGATGTCCAGAATAAATTTTATCATGGCATTCTACTAGTATTGTGTTAATAAACATTCTACTACATAGGACCATGACACATGTGTGTTTAGATCTATGATATAGTATACCATCAAACAAATGGAATCTTCCATTATCATAAGATGTTTTCCAAATATCATCCAGAGAATTAGCCAATGCTGCATCTTTACAATCTTTGTCAAGTAGAGCAGTAAGAATATGACAATTCTTATCTTGCTTGTAGCTTTCCCTAACTTCTTCAAAGAATTCTGTTCCAACATCTGTGATATTAATTCCTTCAATTGGAATTTGAGGTTCTGCACTTGTAGGAACATAGGCAGGATTATCAGGTGTATTTGGTAATGCCCATCTACTCAAGCCATTAGCATTCTTATGAATATTTCCAGCTTTATGTACTATGGTCATATTGCCTCTATACTCCTGTATAGCAATCTGCCATCTCAACATGTGTCTGTTTGGAGTTTTCATGTTAAGAAGTGATTTAACTGCATTACAATCAGTAATTACTTCAAACACACTACCATCAAGATAGTAATGAAGTTTTTCCAGAGCCCAAACAAGGCAAAGGCACTCCATTTGGCTAGCTCCATATCTGGCCTCAGTAGGTTTAATTTGTCTTGAAATGAAACAAATTGGACCTTCATAAGGCTTGTCATTGACAATTTGAACTTGATGAAGAGCAGCTCCTAAACCATCACCACATGCATCAATATACAGCTTGAAAAGAAGTTTCCAATCTGGCATCAATAATAATGGTGCATTGGTCAAGGCATACTTGATTTTATCATATGCTTGAATTCTCTCCTGTGTCATTTCAAAAACAGTTTGTTGATCACAAATTCTGTACAATGATCTGGCATGGATTGCAAAATCTTTAAGGTGTTGCCTGTAATAACTGGCAAACCCTAAGACAGACATCATTTCTTTTTTGTTCTGGGGCATTTGTTTCAGTAAAACTGCAGCCACTTTGTTTTTATCAACACCAAGGCTTAGTCCTGAGACTACATGTCCTAGAGCTTTTAACTCATGAAACCCAAAATTACATTTTTTAAGAGAAATTTTCATGTTCACTTGTAGAATTTTCTTAATTACTAATGAAAGTCTCTCTAAATGTAATTGCCAGGTTTCTGAACAAATGATAATGTCATCAATATAAATGATTAACCATCCCTCTGATAATTCATGTAGGAAGATAGTATTCATCATTCTTTGGTAATGAGAGGGTGCATTTTTAATACCAAAAGGCATCCTCAAATATTCATAAATACCACAATGAGCAATTATTCTCAATAATTTACTAGCATGAGGTGTCAAAACATTCTGGTGAAAGCCTTTTAGAGCATCCATAGAAGTGATGAATCTTGCTTTGGATAATTGAGTCAAAGTCTCGTGAATTCTAGGGATTGGATACCTGTCTGGAATAGTATAGGTATTCAGTGCTCCAAAATCACCAACCATCCTTGACTTATCATTATGCCAAGTAATGATTACTGGAGTTGTGACTTCAACTTCCTCATTGTGCCCAACTTTTCTAAGAACTCCAAGTTTCATTAGTTCATTAATATGATTTTCTAATGCTTCTCTAGCCCTAGGGCTAGCTGGGTAAGCTGGTCTCCTTAATAGTGGCAGATAAGGCCTTTCCACATTAAGCATAATGTCCACCTCATGGCCTTTTATAGCCCCAAGTGGTTCATTATCAGAAGCAAAGGCTTCTCTATATTGAAATAAAACTTCAATAAGTTCTTCCTTCATTTCTGGTGTTAATTAAGGACTAATTTGTGCTTCACCTAGCTGATCTGACACAAATTTTTCTTTTTTAAAATTCTTTACTTGTTGAATGACAGTAATTTCTTTTCTTTCTAGAGAAAAAGCAAATTTTTGCCTTTTATTTTCCCCTATAGTGAAATACCTGTCCTTATGATTGTTGATATCAATACCATAGATATTGAGGTAATCATTTCCAAGTATAAAGTGTTGTGAAGTACAATTGTTCATAACAACAAATTCAGCTTTCAATCTTATACTCCCTGCTGGAGGAGGAAATATTATTGCTGCTTCAAATATACCCAAAGGGTGCATGTTCTGGCTAGCGCTGCTGAATTTTACACCTTCAATTGGCATCAACTTGTCTTTCCAATTGGTATAAATTATGTCAAGATAATCTTTTCCAACACAAGTGCAAAACGCACCTGAGCCAAGATGTATCTTGGCTTCTGTGTTATTTATCACAATATTAGTGATACAAGATGACCCAGCTGTATAACCTTTACCTCTAGCAGGTTTGGTTTTTTGCATTTTGGCATCTTGCACATGTATGAGATCCATACATTCATCACTGTACTGTGGTAAGTGAGTATGTACCTCAGTGACCTCAAAAGAAACATTAATATTTTCTATACCAAGTTGTTCTGATGCTTCTTCTTCTTCTGAAGGCTCAGAATCACTTTCATGTAAAGATACATCAGTTTCTTTTGTTTCTTCCACTTTTTCAACATTTATCTCATTGACTCTTGTCTTTTTTGGACAAGTGCTTGCTAAATGAGATGTACTTCCACATTTATGACATTTCAAAGGAGGTCTGTCATGTGGCTTAATTGGTTTTAAAATTGGTTTCCCACTAGTCTTGTTGTCTATTGGGGGTTGATACCAATTTCTTCCAATTTTTGTTCTAGTAGTGATATCCTCCATAGCATTGATATAATCTTCTGTAGAGCAAGGCTCAATACATCTGCTTCTTATAGCATGCTCAAGGTCACCACCACACTTTCTTAATATCCTTTTATGTACCATTGGTTCAGACATATCAGGATGAAGGTGTCACAGGGGCTCTTCGAAGTGAAGAGGGCCTGGCACTCAGTAAACTGGGACTCACTTATGGAGGGCTCAAGGATAGGATAAGATGAGATACACTTAAGAGTGTTAAAGATGAATTACTAAAAGAATGAATATAAGAAAAGCAGCAACAAAAGAAATAAGAATAAGAAATAGAAGAGCCAACCACAAACAAGTCCAAGTCCACTGTTTCAACCTGTCAGAATGGAAAGAGAAGGGTTAATAAGGATATGGCCACCCAACTCATACTGTACAGGCGAAGAAAGAAAAAAGGCAAAGACTAACTTAAGATTAAATAAATATAATACCCAAAATATAAGGATAAGAATATTCAGATAATAATAAATCAACTAAATTAATTAACTGGGGAAAAGTCCCCAGGGGGGAGAAAGAGGGGCTGGTATATGTGAGAATCACCAGCCCTGATCCAGAGAAGAATTTTCATGAGGATAATTGATTGTTGAATTGAGTCTGGCCAATACAGGTCTTGTACAGCTGTACAGGACCTGTACAAGAGGTGTGGTGTATTGGAGTGATCATACAGTTTCATACTGGTGTATTGAAACTGTATTAGGGTGAATCCATCCTGTACAAGTATTGACAGGCTGTATTGATGTACCAAACTGTATGCATGTTTCAGAATGAAGATTGCTGAAACTGACTGCTGATGCAGATACTGGATTTGCTGATTTGAGGTGTTTGAGTGGGTGTATGAATGAATACCCTTACCCCTGATGGATGGTTGTTACAGTATCCCCCTCTTGAAACTGGTGGGCTCCTGAACACCATAATACCCTGCCACTGTTGAGTGGCATCTCAATATCCCCACATTTTTTTCAAAAAATTTTCTTTTTAAATTTCTTTCCTCTTGACCATTATCCTGAAAATCCTTTATTACTTCTTCCCTGCCAAATTCAATTGATTCCCCCCTTTCTTTTCAAATTTGAGTGAGTATTCCTTCCAGAGTATGCAATTCTTTCTTTTGATTCAATCAGCCATGTCTTGGGATGTGGCCTTGGGATATATCCCAGAATAAAGGCCATTGAGTACTTGTGCTCAAAAATTGGTGCCCAATGAGTATATGACTTGTACTCATTGGCCCAGACTTAATCCATTCAATGAACCTCCAAGGGGTCTTGTCCCCATGATCCAAGGAATTGGCCTCAGGCAGCCCTCCCAGTGGGTTTTGGACTGTGGCCTCCATCTTGAGTGATCTTGATGTATCTTGCTTTTTATGGCCTTTTTGGCCTTGCTGGGTGTTTTGGTGATTAGGGCAATTTTTTTGATTTTCTGGGTTTTTTGGCCATAATAGGCCTTTTGAGGTTTTTTTGGGATCCTACGGTCCGTGGGGGCTATTGGAGGCCCCCAGGACCAAAATGAAGCCCCTGGGCCCAAATTTGCTGGGGACCCAGGGTGACCAAGGGGCCCAAAAAATGGCCCAATTCCAAATTTCACCATATATGGCCTGGATCCATTGAAGGGGTCCAGGACCATCAAGATCTTGGCCTCCCCAAAATTGCAGGGGAGGCCCTGGGTGATGAGTTCAGCCCCAAAGGGGTATGAACCTTCACCTTAGAGGCCTTGAGGTGGGGCATAATTGAGTTATGGCCCCAGTTCCTTGAGTCAAATTTCTTTTCTTGATGTGGAGTGGATTGATTCTGACGTCTTGAATCTTCTGCTTGCACTTTCTTCAGTTATGAGTTCCAAACTGACTGAACTCACTGAATCTTCCCCTTCTGCACCGCCACCGTCTGTTCTTCATGGTTCTGGCGTCTTCAGTCGATTGTCTTCTCCCTCCATGGCGTCTTCTGGCCATTTTGACCCCTCCCAAACATATGATGGGTTCAGAGCAGTGGAAGTTCTTGATCCTGCCTGTACTGAGTGTTTGGCCAGGGGGAAGGATTGCTTTCAACATTACAATCCTCGATCGTCAAAGTGCCATTTCTGCTTCATTGGGAAGAAGCCATGCCGCCGTACCGGATCAACTTTGTCCCGGGTCAAGAGACACTTGTGGAGTAGGAAGGATGGGCCTTATGGGCAGGAATTCCCCATTCTTGAGGAACCTACCCCTGATGCCACTTCTGGATTTTCTCAATGTGAGTGATTTGCATTTCTTGGTTGAATTGATGCTGATATTTTGATGTAGTGACTGGTTCCAGGCAGAGGGATGTGGCCAGGTGGACTAATGTTGGAGGGCCCATTCCGATTGGTGGTAGGCCCATCCACTACAGCTCAGAAATTCCCATTTCAAGGACCAATGCTGATGGAGTGGTGAAAGTAGTGAAGAAGCTAAGAAGAATTGTTGATTCCCCATCAGATCCAGATGCTGAAGGAAGTGATGAGTTGGATGGTGAAGAAGTTCAAGTTATTCCTCATTCAAGTGGCCATCCATCCAGCAATTCCTCTTCTCAACCTCTTGCCAACCCCAGATTCCAAAGCCAAGTGGTTCCCAGCACTCCAAGAACCTTCCAACCAATGCTTGCTTCAATTCCTACAACCCTTCCTCCTCCATCACCAACTACTTCTCACACCACCAGGCCTGCCTTGAATCCAGCAGTAAGACCATCTCCAGTTCAACAGCCCAGAAACTCACCCATAAACACCTCCCGTCAACTCCAACCTGTGGCCAGCTCCAGCAGAAGAAGAGATGGGATGTCCCCTTTGCCGTTTCCTGCCGCTCAAGTATTCCAAAGAAGAGAACGTTGGCCTATCAGGGTTACCAGAGAAGATCCCAACGCGGCTATTGAAAATCAAGATGCTGTGGCCAGATTGTTCAGGAGAGTTGACAGAAATAGCAGAGAGGTGATTATGTATGCCAATGACAGGACGATTCCAGGTACTGCTTCTGAAGAAATGGCTGCAAAATTTGCCTGGTATGAAGATGAGTTGATAAATGATTTCCAGAGAACTTTTGATGACTTGGGTAGAGATAACTAGTTTCCTTTTCCTTGTTTGTGTTTGGTTTGACTTCTATCCCCACTCTTATAACTGCTAAAAAATAAAAAATAAAAAAGATAATGGAACCTCCCAATACATGATTTGGGGAGGGGATGCTGCTGCTTTAAAGAAATAAAAGAAAGAAAATTATACAAGTAAAGAAAGAAAGAAAATAATAAGAGAAAATGAGAGTAAAGAAAGAAATAAAGAAAAATTCCTGATGGCTGGTCCTTCTTGTGGTGAGTTGCTTGATTCTGGCCAAGAAGTGTCTGAAAAATGAAAACCAAGCATTTGATGCTCACAGAGTGGCCAAGGTGATGTTTTACAAGAAGTAGAACCCTCAGGGATGCATACCAGGAGATGGAACTTACTTTCATAACTTCCACTCCCCACCAAGCACCATAAAACTGAAAAGAATTGCCATAAATGACTTCTGAAATGAATTGCCATAAATGACTTCTGAAATGAATTGCCATAAATGGCTTCTGAAAGGATTTGCCGTAAATGACTTGAAGTAATGAATGTCTTGAATTATGATGAATGGCATAAAATGAAATGATAATAAAGAAAGAAAATGAAACACAAAGAAAGAAAACATTGGGCCATATCTTGATAAGGTCCAAATGGAGGGTATTGATGTTGTATGCTTCCTGAACCTGTCCAAAGAATTGACAAGTGCTCACAAAGTGGCCAAGGTGATGCTTACAACAACATATGGGTAGAATACCCCCTTAAAGGTGCATGCCAGGAGAGGAACTTACTTTCATAACTTCTTCTCCCCACCAAGCACCATAAAATCAAACTCTTGAGGTATTTGGACCAGGCTTGTCTGGATACAATGAGTGGAAATCCTTGACAAGGTCTGGTGAGTTGGTAAGGTTGGAAGCTGGTTCCCAAGTGGTTCTTTCTGGGTCTTCACTGAATCCTTTCCACTCTACAAGATACCATAATTTACCTCTTTTGAGTTTTGAGTCCAAAACCTGAGCCACTTCCCATTCTTCTTGCTCCTCCACTAAAACTGGTGGTGGCGGCAATTGATGACGATTTGGGATAGTTGAATGCCTGACTGGTTCTAATAAGGACACATGGAATACAGGGTGAACTGTCTTCCATTGCTGAGGCAACTTGAGGTGATATGCATGGCTGCCAATCTTCTTAAGAACTTCAAAGGGTCCCAACCATCTTTCTGATAATTTCTTGGTGGGTCTTGTTGTCTTGATGTTCTTGGAAGCTAGCCATACTTTGTCCCCAGGTTGGAAATCAGGTGGAATTGCCCTATTTCTATCTGCATACTTCTTGAATCTCCTTATTGCTGACTCTAATTCTTCTTTGACAACTTGCTGTACTGATTGGAGTTTTGTTGATAACTTTCCAGCAGGTGAGTCTTGAGAAATATGGATTGAGTCAAAGCTGGGATTTCTTCCATAAATGGTGAAAAAAGGTGATTGCTTGGTTGATGAATGTTCTGCATTATTATAGGCAAATTCAGCCAGAGGGAGCCAGGTGTACCAGTCATCTTGATGATAGCTGACATACATCCAAAGGTACTTTTCTAGTATCTGATTTACCCTCTCTGTCTGTCCATCTGTTTCAGGGTGAAAAGCAGTTGAAAGATCTCTTGATATCTTGAGCTGCTGACACAATTGAGTCCAGAATGATGAAACAAATAAGGATCCTCTATCACTGACAATACTGACTGGGAGTCCATGCTTGGAAAATACATGGCTAATGAATATTTGAGCTAAATCCAGAGCAGTGATTGTGCCATAAGTTGGAATGAAGATTGCCATTTTTGAGAATCTGTCCACAACTACTAAAATTGAATCAAAGTTGTTGGACAGTGGCAATTGAGTGATAAAGTCCATTGATAATGAATTCCAAGGACCAGATGGAATTGAAAGAGGCTTGAGTAATCCAAACTTCTTGTGATGAATGTTCTTGTTTCTTGAACATTGCTGACATGAGGACACATAGTCCTTGATGAATTGATTCATGCCAGCCCAGTAAAAATCCCTCTTGATGAGCTTGAGGGTCTTCTCCTGGCCAGGATGGCCAGCCAATGGTGAGTCATGATGCTTTTGAAGAATATTGAGTTGAAGTTCTTCATTGCTTGGGATTAGCACTCTATCTTTGAATAATAATAACTTGGCTTGAGGTTCAAGAGAATAATCTGGAACTGATTCACCTCTTGCTAGTTGCTTGAGTATTTCTTTGTAGTCTTTGTCTTGCCATACTTCTTCTTGAATCTTGTCAACTAAATCTGAGAAAATTTCCACTTTGATTGAGAAGAATCTTGACTCTTGAATTCCATCTTGCTTAAGAACTTGATGAAGATTTTGAGGATTCTTGATGATGAAGTCCACCCCCCTCTCTGGGTACACGTCGTCCCGACGTGACAAGGCATCTGGTAAAGTGGCCAGCCTGCCTGGGCGGTAAGTGATAGTGAAATGAAACTCAGAGAGAAACTCAGCCCAACGGGCCTGACGACGAGTAAGAACTTTGGAAGACATGAAATACTGCAAGGAAGAGTGGTCTGTCAAGACCTCAAAAGAATTGGAAAGAGAAAGAAGAAATGCTCTCCAGCGCTTGAGAGCCCAAACTATGCCAAGGAGTTCCTTGTCATGAATTTCATAGTTGAGTTCAGCTGGTAAGAGCTTGCGACTATCAAATGCAATGGGATGCTTTCCTGAATCATTCACCTGACTCAGTACGGCGCCCAATGCATAATCAGAAGCATCAGTCTCTACTATAGTAGGTAGAGAAGGATTAAAATGAGATAAGATAGGAGCAGAGGTGAAAGCTTCTTTGAGTGCTTGAAACTGACTAAGATCATTGAAGATGAAGGGAGAATCTTTTTTAAGGAGGGAAGTGAGAGAAGTGATTTTTTTGGAATAATTTTTAATGAAGCGACGATAAAAATTGGCAAAGCCAAGAAAAGATTGAAGAGCCTTGATGTTTTTGGGCTGAGGCCAATTGAGTATTTGCTGAACTTTTGAAGAGTCCATCTTGAGGCCATCACTTGAAACAACATAGCCCAAGTATTCCACACTTGAGGCATGGAATACACACTTGGAGGCTTTGGCAAACAAATTATTGTCCCTCAGTCTTTGGAGGACAGAGGCCACATGTTTGACATGTTCCTCCTCAGAACTGGAAAAAACCATAATATCATCTAAATAAACCACAACAAACACATCCAAAAAATCTGCAAAGATATCATTTACTAGATTTTGGAAAGAAGCAGGAGCATTGGTCAAACCAAATGGCATGACCAAATACTCATAACTGCCATATTTGGTTCTAAAGGCAGTTAAGTGCTCATCCCCCTCTTTGATTCTCAGAAGGTTATATGCACCACGCAAATCTATCTTGGAGAAGATAGTGGAACCGTTGAATACGGTAAGAAGCTGGTTCATAGGAGGAACAGGGTATCTGTTCTTCCTAGTGACAGCATTGAGTTTGCGGTAGTCAACACACAAACAAAGACCTCCATCCTTTTTTTTGACAAAAAGGACAGGTGCTCCTGTTGAAGAGGAGCTTGGTCTAATGAAACCTTTCTCTACATTCTCTGAAATGTAGGCCCGCAGTGTTTCTGACTCTTGATTTGATAATGAGTAGATAACACCAATTGGAGGTAGAAGACCCTCCAATTCGATATGGTGATCACAGGCGCGGTGTGGAGGAAGTTTCTCTGCTTTCACCTTGGAGAATACATCCAAATATTGGTGATAAGCAGGAGGAACAACCTTCAACACAGTTTCCATTTCTTCTGGCTCTTCCTCCTCATCCCACTGCTCCTCCAGGGATGCATGAAAAGATAAGGGAGGAAGGTCCATATCCCCTTGGAAGAGATGAAGTGAAGATATGGCAACATCTTCTCCAACATCCTTTATCTCTTCGAAGACTTCATCTCTTGATGGGAGTAATGACTGAGAGGGAATTATGGAAGGGATATGGACAGAAGAAGGGATGGAAGGTGTCTTAAGTTCACCAGCCAGAGCAACACTGTTGACAGCAGTGGCTAAGTCATTACTAGTAGAAGGAATAATACCACTAGAATCCTTATGATTAGAATCATAGGTGATCAATCCATTTTTCCAATCAATAATGGGATTGAAATGGTAAAGAAAATCATAGCCCAATATCAGGTCTTCTCCTTTGGGTGAATCTATGATAAAGAAATCCCATTCAGAGCTTGGGAAGGAAGGCAAGTCAACTACCCACTTGGTATAATGGGTGATGAACAAGGCAGGGGATTCATTAGAATCCAAAATGAAAAGAGGAATCTTTTCAGGGAGCTCTGACAGAGTCAATGAGTACTTGAGAACAAAATTCTTTGCAATAAAAGAGTTTGTAGCACCAGAATCAATGAGAATACTATAAAAAATATCAGAGACAGAAGAAAAAATAAGAAATTTTAAAGATTTCTTGACACTAGTATTCAGAGTGCACAATTGTGCTCTTGAAGGAAATAAGTGAGAACCATTGAACACATCATGATTCCCACTCAGGCTTTTCCCTGCTTGCTAGGGAAGCCTCTTGATGATGACCCAGGCTTGTTCTGAGGTCTCTTGAAGCATTTTTCAATTGGGTGCTTTCCACCACAATAAGTACACAACCCCTCTTTAATCCTCCTCTCCTTTTCAGAACCGATTAGTTTATTGTCCTTATTGAGGAGAGAAGCATGGGGCTTGTCCTTTGAAGATTGGAATTGCTTGCCCTTCTTGTTCTTCTTCTGGTGAGGCCTCTTTGAAGATGAGTTTTGAGGAGGCCTAGACTGATTGGATCCAATGACTGGAGGCTTCTTTTCTTGATTGCCACCCTTTTCCTTTTGCCTCTCATGATATCTTGTGTCTAATTCTAGAGTGACATCCATAAGTTCTTGAAGAGTATCAAAAGTTCCAGGGTGAGAAGCCAACTGATCCAATAATCTTGATGCCAATCCTCTTCTGTAAACATGGATATAAGCTCTTTCCCCCCAATCTCCAATTCTTGACATTAAGCTTCTGAAATCTGCTATGTACAAGGAAACATGACCACTTTCCTTCATCCTCAAATTGTCCAACTCTTGTTCAGCTTTCCTGACTTCATTGGGGTCACCAAACAGAGTGAATAACTGAGATTCAAACAATGGCCAATTATTGAGGAGGTAGGAAGGGTCTTCATTGGAAATATTTGAGAGGTAAGGTTCAATCCATTTGCCAGCTCTACCAGTGAGAAAAGAAGTTGAGTACAAAACCTTCTTCCTGTCAGAGAAGAAGTTTGCTGGATCATTATGGAAAATTAGTTGACAGGATTGGATAAATCCTCTCAACTTATGAGCTTGAGTACCATCAAAAGAATCAGGTGCCTTCATGGATGGAGTCTTGAAAGCAGGGGCTTTGGAATTGTCCCTGGGGGCAACTGCTTGAGTGAGTTGTCCCATGAATTGAGTCATCTGCTCCATCATCTTGAGGAGACTTGGATCAGTTTGAGAGACAGGAGGTTGACTAGAAAGGGCTAGATTAGAACCCTGAGGCACCTCTGGAGCATTTGCCAAGGCATCTGCCACTTCAGTTTCCCCAGAATCATCCTCTTCCACAGACTCTTCCCCCTCCTCATCTTCAACTTCCCCTAATCTTGCTCTTGCACCTTCAGACATGCCAGGGTAGCCACCCAAAAGTCCAGAAAAGGATCTTGATCTTCTAGATTTCATTCCACCTCTTCTTGAGGGTGCTGCTCCTTCCATTGGTGGTCCTCTGTCCAAGTTTGCACTCAGTTGATGAACTGATGGTGTGCGGTCAAGAGGAGCCCTTGCTGTAGGAGTGAGAACAGCTGGAATTTTCTGGGATCTAGTATTCTTGGCTGGGGGGCTATGCTGAACTGGCATTATGAAAAGAATTAAAATAACTTGATGGTATTAAGAAGAATAATCAGATTTGGCCAAATCAATCACAATAAAATCTTGATGAATCTTGAGGAATCAATTCAAATCTTGAGGAATCAAATCCAATCAACAATCAAATCAATTCAATCAATCAACAATCAATTCAAATCAAATATCAATAATCTTGAGGAAATCAATAATCAATCAATATTCAATCAATAATCAATCAATAAGTGTCTTCAATATGAAATCAAGTCTTGAGGAATCAATCAATCAGTTCAAAATCTTCAGAAATCAATTCAATATCTTGATGAGTTAAATCAAATCAATAATCAAAATCAATTCTTGAGGATCAATCAATATCTTGAGAGTTCAAAAGTCAGTCAATAATCCAAATGAAATCCTGAATCAATAACCCAATCAACCAATGAATCCCAATGAATAATCCAATGAAATGACCAATCAATTACTCCTGAATAAGACCTGAATAAAAACACAGAGAAAATTTGATTTGATAAAAATAAAATGAAGTGATGAAATGGTCAGCAATGATTAAGAAAGGAAAAGAATCAATTTTCATAAGAATGAAAAGAATGAGATGAAAATTGATAAGAGAGGAAATTCATAAAAAATCATAAAAATCATAAAATCATGAAAAGGTCATAATTGATGAATGAGAGGAAATGAATATAAATGAATGAAAAGAAAGAATCAAATATGAGTTAATTAATTTAATGTCACAGGGGCTCTTCGAAGTGAAGAGGGCCTGGCACTCAGTAAACTGGGACTCACTTATGGAGGGCTCAAGGATAGGATAAGATGAGATACACTTAAGAGTGTTAAAGATGAATTACTAAAAGAATGAATATAAGAAAAGCAGCAACAAAAGAAATAAGAATAAGAAATAGAAGAGCCAACCACAAACAAGTCCAAGTCCACTGTTTCAACCTGTCAGAATGGAAAGAGAAGGGTTAATAAGGATATGGCCACCCAACTCATACTGTACAGGCGAAGAAAGAAAAAAGGCAAAGACTAACTTAAGATTAAATAAATATAATACCCAAAATATAAGGATAAGAATATTCAGATAATAATAAATCAACTAAATTAATTAACTGGGGAAAAGTCCCCAGGGGGGAGAAAGAGGGGCTGGTATATGTGAGAATCACCAGCCCTGATCCAGAGAAGAATTTTCATGAGGATAATTGATTGTTGAATTGAGTCTGGCCAATACAGGTCTTGTACAGCTGTACAGGACCTGTACAAGAGGTGTGGTGTATTGGAGTGATCATACAGTTTCATACTGGTGTATTGAAACTGTATTAGGGTGAATCCATCCTGTACAAGTATTGACAGGCTGTATTGATGTACCAAACTGTATGCATGTTTCAGAATGAAGATTGCTGAAACTGACTGCTGATGCAGATACTGGATTTGCTGATTTGAGGTGTTTGAGTGGGTGTATGAATGAATACCCTTACCCCTGATGGATGGTTGTTACAGAAGGGCAGTTAATCTGTCCTTCTGTTTAAGAAACCAAGTCATGGGCCTGTCCCTCTCAATATTAAAAATGGCTTCTTCAAAAGAATTTTCCATTCTAAATCTCCAGGAATCATTTGCCCATTTGGAAATAACTTGTTCTTTCCACCAAGGCCAAGAATGTTTACCATGGTCTTGTCTCATTTTATAATACCATTTCTTTGCTGATTTGGTAAATAATGAGTGTAATCTGGCACTTATGTATTAATCTGGTATGTTAAAGTCTTCTTTAAACATATCAATTGTTTTCATAAATTCCATATGATTATATTCTCCTTCACCACTGAAGTTTGGCCATTCCTCTAATCTTGGAATGTCCTTATAATTGCAAGCAGTTTCCACGTCATGACTTGAAATTGTATGATGTAATTCATTATTCAAGTTAAGCACATCTCTGTCAAGAATTGGTGTGGATTGCCTTGGCAATTCATTTTTTAGTGATATATTATTAATACTTGACTGAATGTCTTCTTTCAATTCAAGTCTTGCTTTATCACTTTTTTCCAATTGTTCTTGAAAAAGAGCTGCATTGTGACCAGTTGAATTTTCCAAGTTTTGTACTTGTATTTTCAATTCTTTTAACTGTCCAGTTATAAAAGAAATTGAATGTTCATCTGGTTGATTGAGTAAGGTAACTTTAAACTCAAGTATTTCACAAATTTGCGTCAAAGACAAAATATTTGCCTTGTTAACATTTTCAAGGCCAATTATGGTCTTTTGTTGGTCTTTTACTTGTAATATCTCATTACCCAACTTTTGTTGGACATGATCAAATGCTTTAAATTTTGCCATAATTTCTTTATTACAAGATTCAAAGGAAGCTACAAGTTTTACAAGATCTACTTCTTTGGAAAGGATTGGTTCAATCTTTCCTCCTCCTTGTTTTTGAATTCCATCAAAGTTCTTGCCATATTGAACACATTGTCCATGGCTGTCTTTTCCTTCTTTGGGATTCTGTAATTCTGAGGGTAAGGTTTGTTCCACTTGGGCTTTGCCTTTCCCTTTTCCTTTTGCTTGCCCTTCTGGTTGGTCTTTGGGGCTTGCTTGGGCTTGTTTGGCACTTGTTGAGGCGGATTTTTGCTGGTGGATGCTTGAGGAGCTTCCACTGGGCTGTTGTCCTTGCCTTGAGCCAATTTCTTCTTCTGATCCTCTGAAAACATGCTTTGGTTTTTCAAACAAGCTTTGATCTGTTGGACTTGTCCTTTGACAGACATTGGTGTCCAACCCAGCAGAAGATCTTCTGTCTTTTCTGGCCCCATGAACTTCTTCACTTGAAGATAAGAGTTCATGGTGCCTATCCAAAGACTTGGAAGAAGTTCCCACTCTTGTTGTTTTGACGCCAGGAACCAGTTTTTCCATTGGGATTGATAAATTTCCACAGCTGCCTGTTGGAAATGGTTCAGGTCTAACAGCAATAGCAGTTATGTCAGCTTCTGGACTCTCAATAAGAGGTTCTGTGAGCCTTTGAGATATGACCACATACCCAATAAGGTCACAAAGAAGACTCAGAATAATTATACCTTTAATATAATTATATTAAAAGTACTTAGAATAATTATACATTAAAAATAATTACTTAAATATACAAAAAATACCATAAATTGGTACAAAAATTGGTTTAACTTAAAAACCAATGAGTCAAAATGTAAAATAAACTATACCATTGGATTCCCCATGGTAAAATACACATATACCCTTTTTATGGCATATCTGTAAAGTCAATATTTAATGAATTGTAAGGTATAATACCTTATAAAAACCATAAAACCTTATTTATCTCAGAAACAAATGAAACAACATGTGAAATAAATTGTACCAGTGGATTCCCCACGAAAGTCCACACATAAAACAATTAATAAGCTAATTTCCAAAGTTAATACTTAAGGCATTAACCTGAATATATGCACTTTTTTGGTCAACGCATATATTCAAGGATCATAGCTAATATCTCTTAAACTATACATGATAGAATGATGAACCAAAAATAAAGTTACCACGTAATTACTTTAAGAACACAGATATGAGCTTTATTTTACAAATTATAAACAAGGTTAAAACTTATAATGAAATATTGATAAAAATCAACAGAGCTGTTGACCACTTTGTTGTGAAAGTGTTCCAAACTTAAAAAAAAGTATACAGTTGGATTCTACTAGTTCATTCGTGAAGAGTGATGTAATTTTTATTATTAAATTCAGGGTATAACCCCCTGAAATCAAGGTTTGAAGTTTAAAATATTGAATTTCAACAGAAAAGATGAGTTACCAGAAAAATCATCAAAATTAGAGTTTTGATGATGTAGTGAAAAGCTTTCGGAAGCATAATATGGTTATGCCGGGCTATCAGAATTCACTCTCTGAATTTCTGTAGCGTGTAAATCTTCAAAGTTATTGAGGATCAAAGTTTGAGCTTAATTTGAGCAGTTATGATCACTCACAGTAACCTTAATTTAAGTTTAACAGTCTTAAGAGTGATAGAATTGGTGAATACTATTAGTTTATGATTAAAAATAATAAGATCCACGAAATTTGGGGTTCTGCCAAGCCTCTGATGTCATCAACTTTAGAGTTATAGTGATAACTCTAAATAATGGTGTAATAATGATGTAATATGGTTTGATAATGATGTAATCATCTCCAAACCTTAAAATATTGATCAATTCCAGTGGATATGATCAGTACACGTCTACTAGAAGCCTGTTGGACTCTAGGGGGGAGGTATTTACTATAAATAGAGCTCTTTTTACTCTATTTTCCCCTCAGACGCATCAAAAACATTAAATCAATTAAATAAAAGGTAATTTCTTTATTCTTTATATATAAAACTATTATATTATTAAAGACCAAAGCCCACCTTCTTATAATCATCCATTTTGACGTGATTAAGTCATTTATTTAATTTTTCTTGTTAAAAATCTCTCTAAAAACGCATTTCCACATAAAAATCCAGAATAATTTGTAATTTTCTTTATTTTTATTGTAAATACAGTTTAAAAAGGTTGTATTTATATTTTTTTGGCGTAAAATACTTCAAAATTATTATATTAAGTGTTAAAAGTAGGTTATTCTCTCTTATTATAATAATTTCTCTATTATTACTCTCTTAATGATACTCTAATTAATATAAATAGTATTTATATTAATTCATAACTTTAATATTAGTAATATTATTGTTATTAATTGTTTTTTATTAATAAAAAGCAATTTTTTACGCCTTTATTATTTGTTGGTAACAATAATAAAGAGCTTTTTGAATATATTAATTATTTTATATTAATATATTTATTTATTATATTATATTTTCATAATATAAATTATATTATTATATTTATTTAATAATATAATTATTTTACGCCATAATAATAATAATTATTTATTATTATTATATTTTTAATCTTATTTATTCAATTCATAAGGACATTCAGAGTACAATAAGTAATAAATTAGTAATTTTTACTTATTGTTTCATAGTCAAACCTTACATTTGGGGGCCTGGCCGTGATATTTACTTAAAAGACCTTTAAAAAGATTCTAATTGGGTTTATCCAATAATAAATTATATTTATAATTATAAAATTATATAATAATTTTATATTTTATTAATTTTAAAAGCTATTGAGGCATTTGGAAAGCAATTGTACTGTCTTACACGTGGTTTTTCACATCCTTAGACTTGCAAGAACTTTCTTTGAGTGACTCTAGTGATTAAAAAAGATAATTTATAAATTAAAAATAATTTTTTATAATTTAATTTTGTAAAAGAATCATATTCATTTTTTATTTTATTCTTTAAAAATAAAAATATAAAAAATATTAAAAATTTTTAAAAAATTTCAAAAACCAATAAAAAAGTCATTTTTATTCATTTTTATTTATTTCTTTATTCATTTCAATTTTTTAAAGATATATAAGCAATTTCTACATGGAAAATTGCCATATCTTGCCAACAAATAACACTTCTTATAAAAAGACTTATATTTATTTGTCTTTTTTAGTGTTTGAAGATAACCCAACAGAAGACAACCAAACTACTGTTGAGAGATTGGTGGAAGAAACTTGTCAAAGTTCTCCAACACCAGTTATCACCAAAAGAAAGAAAGCTAATAAATTAGACTTTCCAGGACCCACCATTCAAGACTCTGAAGGTGAGCACCTCTTTTATAATTGCCATAAAAAGAATTTTATTCTAAAATACTTTTATTTCTTATTTTCTTAAATTATGACTACCAGAAGAGGTTCCCAATACTCCATCCAATCAGATGGAGCTGGACTCAGAGGTAGAACTGATCCCTCAAAAGGGAAAAGAAAGGGCAATATCCCCAGTGGAACAGAATCCACACAAGGAAGTGCCTTATCCCAAAGGCAAGTCCCAGAAATGCCTATGATATCTGAGCCTGAATTGGAACTAAGTATGAGTAACTCAAATAGGTACAAATCACATTCAGAGGGCTCAAATAGACATCTACATGAGCCAGTACAAGCAGTATTACACAGTGTACAAGGACAAAGATTGGGAAATGCTGCCCCAAATACACCAAGGAGTGATGAACTCCTGGCACATCCTGAAAAGTTCCTCAAAGAGGAGGAAATAGTGAGATACTCCAATGGATGGAATCCACTGTCATCCAAACCTCAAATCAAAAAAATCAAGGATTACCACGCCAAAAAGAGGGAGGCAACCAAGGAAGAAGCCCCAGTAGCTTCTACCAGCAAGCCCCAAGCCAGCCCACTTCCCCAAGAAGGGAAGAAGAACAAGAAAAAGCATTGGAGGAAGCCATATTCCCCAAGCTACAGGATCCCAAGAATTCAAAAGGATGCCATGGACAATGTTTTCAACATGGACAGAACCTTGATGGAATTCAAGGACAAGGAAGAGCAAAGAATGAGACAACCTCATTTCCCAAAGAAATAACCTTGTCCAAAGATGTTGTAAATACTTTAACAGAAATTAAAAATAGTATATTACCTCTAAAAGAAATTAAAGATAGTTTATTATCACTACAAGAAATAAATAACAATTTATCTTCTTTAACAAAAATTGTTGTGCAAAACAAGAAAGAAATTGACAACATTAAGTTTATTGTTGAAAATAATAAACCAAAGAATTTAATTGACAATACTCAAAAATTAATACAAGGACAACAAGAATTGTATAAATACATAAAAGACATCAAAGACAAAACTTTGACAATCAATTATGATGTGAGTATTGACAATCTTACAGAAAAATTAAATAAATTAAGTATTTCTGTAGAAAAATTTGAAGAAAAGACTTCATCACACCAAAAACTACTTTTGAACCATGTGGAATAAAGTGATGAAGCAAGAATGCATCTGAAAGATGATATTCAAAGTGAAATAAGGCTTATTACTGAAAAAATGGACAAAATTAATGAGGCTAATCTAAATATGCCAAAGTTATCAACACCATTTTCTCATATAAGAAGCCCTGTTAAAACAAAAGAGGAATTGTCAAATCCTTTCATAACAGACTTGAGTCACCAAGATAATAACCAAGTCTTAATGAAGGAAGCACCTCAATTGAAGGAATGGCCAACATTCACAGGAGAAGGTGAATATGACCACATGTCATTTATTAAAACAATTGACATGTTACAAGAAGACTATGCCATATCAGATGAATTAATCACTGCAAGATTACATTCATTGTTTGAGAAATCTGAAAAAAGATGGTATTATGGCATAAGACAAACAAATGGTAAAAATACCTGGTCTTGGTGGAAACAAGAAATAATCACCAAGTGGGCAAATGATGCCTGGAGGTATAAGATAGAAAATGCATTTGAAAACTCTTTCTTAAACCCAGAGAAAGACAAACCTTTAACTTGGTTCTTGAAACAAGTTGAAAGGCTTAATGCACTGTACCCAGAAATGTCACAAAAGATGGTGCACATGAAAATACTTAAAAAATGTGGAGGGGAACTAGAACATGCCCTAAGAAGCAGGTGTATAGAACCATGCTCCACAGAAGAGTATATAAATGCACTAGAAGATATAGTGACAAGAACAAAAATTGGCAGGACTTGGAAAAAATTGGACATTAAAAGCCCAAATAAACCATTTATCAAAAAAGATAAATCAAAACAATCCTTTAAGCGCAATACATCCAACAATAATGAGCAAAGAAAATGCCATAAATGTGGAGGTATTGGACACTTAGCCAATAATTGCCTTAAAAAAGCAAAGATTGATGAAATTGTGGAAACAGAAAACCACAATGACAAAGAAGAGGAATCAGACTCTGAAAAAGAGACAGAAGAGTCAGAAAGCTCTGAAAGTGATGAAATCAATATAATTAATGCACAAATTAATAATATTGATATAATTTATGAAGTACTGGATGTTAATTCAAACTTACCACAAGTTGGAACATCTGACACAAACCTGACAAACATACAAGATGCCAAAATGTATAGAACCAAACCTGCAAGAGGAATGGGATATACAGCTGGAAAATCAAGTATAAGTATTGTTATGGTTGATAACCAAGAAGGAAAAGTTAACTTGGATACAAGAGCATATTGCACTTGTGTTGGCAAAAGTTATTTAAAAACCATTGTCCCAAACTGGCAAGAAAAACTTATGCCAATACAAGGTGTCAAATTTAGTAGTGCAAGTGAGAGCATGAAGCCCCTTGGAATAATTGATTTAACACTAATTTTTCCTCATCCCTCACAATGTGTCAGAATTAAAGTAGAGTTTGTAGTAATGGACAACTTTACTAGTAATCATTTCATACTTGGGAATGACTACTTATCAATCTATGGTATAGATATCTCCAACCAAAAAGATAGATATTTTTCCATAGGAGATAACAAAAGACAAAAGTTTGGCTTCTTAAATAACAAAAAACAAATCACAGTTATTAAGAAGGAAGAAAAAATTCCAGAAAAGGAACTTTTTATATGTGAACAACTTAAAGAGGCAGAATTCAATCAAGAATTAACAGAAAAAATGAAAGAAAAATTGATTGACCTCTTATTTAAGTATAAAAATGCCTTTGCAACTGACAAAGAGCCACTAGGTGCCATAATTGGACATGAAGTGGATATAATTCTTAATGTAGAAAAGCCTTACCCACCTTTATTAAGAAGACCTGCTTATCCAGCCAGCCCAAGAGCTAGAGAAGCCTTAGAAGTGCACATTAAAGAATTAATGGACCTTGGAGTATTAAGAAAGGTTGGACATAATGAACAAGTAGAAGTTACTACACCTGTCATTATAACTTGGCATAATGGAAAATCAAGGATGGTAGGAGACTTCAGAGCCCTGAACACCTATACCATTCCAGACAGATATCCAATACCTAGAATCCATGAGACATTGACCCAATTGTCACAAGCTAATTTCATCACAGCTATGGATGCTCTTAAGGGTTTTCATCAAAATGTCTTAAAAGACAACGCCAAGAAACTACTAAGAATAATAGTCCATTGTGGAATTTTTGAATACTTAAGAATGCCATTTGGGATAAAAAATGCACCTTCCCATTATCAAAGTATGATGAATACCATATTCCCTGAAGAATTATCAGAAGGATGGTTAATTATCTATATTGATGATATCATAGTTTGCTCAGAAACTTGGGAAAATCACCTTACAAGACTAGAAAGGGTACTACAAAAAATAGTCCAAGTGAATATGAAAATTTCCTTGAAAAAGTGTCATTTTGCATATAGTGAATTAAAAGCACTAGGACATGTTGTATCTGGACCTAGTCTAGGTATAGACAAAAATAAAGTAGCAGCAGTACTACTCAAACCAATGCCTCAAACCAAAAAAGAAATGCAATCATTTTTAGGATTTGCTGGTTACTATAGACAGCATATAAAGGACTTTGCAAAAATTGCCAAATCCTTATATAAATTATGTGACCAACAAACGGTTTATGTAATGACTGAAGAAAGGGTCAAGGCATATGAAGAATTGAAAAATTCACTAACAAATGCCCCATTTCTTCTAATGCCATATTGGAAACTACCTTTCAAACTATACATTGATGCTTGTGGAGAAGGATTAGGTGCTGCACTTCACCAAACACAAATTATCAATGATAAACCAGTGGAAGGACCAATTTGTTTCATTTCAAGGCAAATAAAGCCAACAGAAGCAAGGTATGGAGCAAGCCAAATGGAATGCTTATGCCTAATGTGGGCTTTAGAAAAACTGCATTATTATTTGGATGGCACAGTATTTGATGTAATCACAGACTGTAATGCTGTGAAATCACTATTAAATATGAAGACTCCAAATAGACATATGCTTAGATGGAAAATTGCTATCCAAGAATATAGAGGAAATATGACTATTGTACATAAATCTGGAAATATTCATAAAAATGCAGATGGTCTTAGCAGATGGGCTTTAGCAAATACCCCTGACAATCCAGCATGGGTACCACAAGAAGAGCACCATATAGAAGGAATATGTGTCACAGACATAGGCACAGAATTCTTTAACCAAGTTAAAGAAAGCTATAAGACAGACAAAAATTGCCATATCTTAAGCCAGCTTCTAATGAAAGACTGCAAAGATCCATCACTTTCATCAAAACTAGATGAAATATGGAAAAAGGCATATGATGAAGGAAGATTACACCTCCTTGATGGAATCCTTTACCATAGAACAAAACACACATGTGTTATGGCCTTAACAGATAGAACACTAATAAACACTATTTTACATGAGTGTCATGATAGTGTTGCATCTGGACATCTCTCAGAAGATAGGACACTAGAGAGGGTGAAAACCTGCTCTTGGTGGCCAAATTGGAAGAAAGATGTTGCAGAGTACTGCCAAACCTGTGACAGATGTCAAAAAGCCAACAGAGCCACAGGAAAGAAATTTGGAATGATGATCCAAATCCAAGAACCAAAATCCCCATGGGAAATAGTTCATATGGATTGGGTAACAGCACTACCTCAAGGAGGAGACAGGAGCTATAATGCATGTCTAGTGTTAGTTGACAGGTACAGTAAAACTCCCATGTTCTTACCATGTCATAAAGATGACACAGCTATGGATACAGCCATAATGATATGGAATAAAGTCATTAGCCACACAGGCTTATTCCAAAATATTATAAGTGACAGAGACCCAAAGTTCACTTCAGCATTATGGACAAATCTCCATAACTTATTTGGGACAAAGCTATCATTCTCAACAGCTTACCATCCCCAAACTGATGGTTTAGCAGAAAGAATGATACAGACCTTAGAGGATATGATCAGAAGATTCTGTGCTTATGGGCTAGAATTCAAAGATTATGATGGTTTTACCCATGATTGGTGTACACTAATACCAGCACTTGAACTAGCATATAAGACATCAATCCATTCTTCTACTGGCAAAACACCAGCAATGCTAGAGAAAGGTTGGAATCCAAGACTTCCTTATGATACCCTCAAAAAGGACTTAGTGGACATACATCCAACAGCAAGCAGCTTTAAGATAATGCTTGACAAAGCAAGACACCATGCAAACAGATGCATGCAAGACTCTTTCAAATATGAAAAATAAAGATGGGACAAAAGTCATAAACCACCTGACTTCAAAATAGCAGATTTGGTATTAGTATCAACTCTTAACTTCAATAACATAAAAGGACCAAAGAAATTGAAAGATTCCTTTGCAGGACCATTTATGGTAAAAGCACTTCATGGACCCAATGCTGTAGAATTGGAACTCACAGGTGATTTAATGAATAAACACCCAACTTTCCCTGTAAGTCTTATAAAACCTTACAGCTCAAGTGACAAGGAATTATTTCCACTAAGAAATAAACCCCCACTTGAAATTCCCCCTTTGGAAGAAGGAGAAGAAAAAATAATTGTAAAAGTCCTTAAAGAAAGAAGGACAAGAAACAAAAAAGAAAGAGAATACCTTGTAAGGTATAGAAATCCAACTCAAGAAGATGAATGGCTACTTGAGAAAGATACAACAAATGCAGATAAACTACTGAGGAGGTTTAGACATGAAAGAAAACCTAAAGAATAACAAAATCAAGCATTATTGAGCTTCAAGACTGATAAAGTCTAATGAAGAGGTAGGACAGTGGATGATACCCTAAATCAAACATATCAGATTGTGGTACAATCTTTTTTGGTGGTAGGGAATGTGAGCCTTTGAGATATGACCACATACCCAATAAGGTCACAAAGAAGACTCAGAATAATTATACCTTTAATATAATTATATTAAAAGTACTTAGAATAATTATACATTAAAAATAATTACTTAAATATACAAAAAGTACCATAAATTGGTACAAAAATTGGTTTAACTTAAAAACCAATGAATCAACATGTAAAATAAATTATACCATTGGATTCCCCATGGTAAAATACACATATACCATTTTTATGGCATATCTGTAAAGTCAATATTTAAGGAATTACAAGGTATAATACCTTATAAAAACTATAAAACCTTATTTATCTCAGAAACTAATGAAACAACATGTGAAATAAATTGTACCAGTGGATTCCCCACAAAACTTCACACATAAAACAATTAATAAGCTAATTTCCAAAGTTAATAGTTAAGGAATTAACCTGAATATATGCACTTTTTTGGTCAACGCATATATTCAAGGATCATAGCTAATATCTCTTAAACTATACATGATAGAATGATGAACCAAAAATAAAGTTACCACGTAATTACTGTAGGATCACAGATATGAACTTTATTTTACAAATTATAAACAAGGTTAAAACTTATAATGAAATATTGATAAAAATCAACAGAGCTGTTGACCACTTTGTTGTGAAAGTGTTCCAAACTTAAAAAAAAGTATACAGTTGGATTTTACTAGTTCATTCGTGAAGAATGATGTAATTTTTATTATTAAATTCAGGGTATAACCCCCTGAAATCAAGGTTTGAAGTTTAAAATATTGAATTTCGACAGAAAAGATGAGTTACAAGAAAAATCATCAAAATTAGAGTTTTGATGATGTAATGAAAGGCTCTTGGCAGCATAATAAGGTTATGCCAGGCTGTCAGAATTCACTCTCTGAATTGCTGTAGCGTGTAAATCTTAAACGTTATTGAGGATCAAAGTTTGAGCTTAATTTGAGCAGTTATGATCACTCACAGTAACCTTAATTTAAGTTTAACAGTCTTAAGAGTGATACAATTGGTGAATAATATTAGTTTATAGCTAAAACTAATAAAATCCACGAAATTTGGGGTTCTGCCAAGCCTCTGATGTCATCAACTTTAGAGTTATATTGATAACTCTAAATAATTGTGTAATAATGATGTAATATGGTTTGATAATGATGTAATCATCTCCAAACCTTAAACTATTGATCAATTCCAGTGGATATGATCAGTACACGTCTACTAGAAGCCTGTTGGACTCTAGGAGGGAGGTATTTACTATAAATAGAGCTCTTTTTACTCTATTTTCCCCTCAGACGCATCAAAAACATTAAATCAATGAAATCAAAGGTAATTTCTTTATTCTTTATATATAAAACTATTATATTATTAAAGACCAAAGCCCACCTTATTATAATCATCCATTTTGACGTGATTAAATCATTTATATAATTGTTTTTGTTAAAAATCTCTCTAAAAACTCATTTCCACGTAAAAATCCAGAATAATTTGTAATTTTCTTTATTTTTATTGTAAATACAATTTAAAAAGGTTGTATTTATATTTTTTTGGCGTAAAATACTTCAAAATTATTATATTAATTGTTAAAAGTAGGTTATTCTCTCTTATTATAATAATTTCTCTATTATTACTTTCTTAATAATTTTCTAATTAATATAAATAGTATTTATATTAATTCATAACTTTAATATTAGTAATATTATTGTTATTAATTGTTTTTTATTAATAAAAAGCAATTTTTTACGCCTTTATTATTTGTTGGTAACAATAATAAAGAGCTTTTTAAATATATTAATTATTTTATATTAATATATTTATTTATTATATTATATTTTCATAATATAAATTATATTATTATATTTATTTAATAATATAATTATTTTACGCCATAATAATAATAATTATTTATTATTATTATATTTTTAATCTTATTTATTAAGTTCATAAGGACATTCAGAGTACAATAAGTAATAAATTAGTAATTTTTACTTATTGTTTCATAGTCAAACCTTACAGGTTCAAAGGTGCTGGCTAACCTTTGGGAACTGGTGGAAGTTCTGGCATCCTCCATTTGTGCCTCTCCTCTGGGAGGACATGCTTGCCTTTTGGATTTGTGGCTGGAATGTCCTGGTCCAGATCCATTTGATTGGATGGAGTAATTACTTCCACTTCTAGTAGGAGTCATTTCACGTCAATTTTAATAAAAAATAGAGTAAAATTGAATTTAATTCACCTGCAGGACCCTTAAAGGGCTCTTTGGTTATTAAACCCCTTGGTGCTGGGATGGTTTGAATTTCAATACTGGACTCTGAGGCTTCACAGTCTGAAGAATTTTCTCTGATGGAAGACACTAGAGAAAATTAAAAATATAAGTTATTTTATCAAATAATGAAAATAACTTATAAACTCAACTTATTAAATAAAGTTGTTTTAATGTAATTTTATGGCAAATTACATCAAAAATAAAGAAAAATGTCTAAGATAAAAGAAAAAATGTTTTTGGTAAAGATTTTTTATTTTTTAAGGATTTTTTTATTTGATTTATTATTTTCTTTAAAGAAATAATGATTATGCAATTAACAAGTTAATTAATCAAAATTGTATTATTATTCACTTTATACTAGAATAACTCAAAGAATAAATTTCAAGTCTGTGATGTGAAAAAGCCACTAGTTAGACAAAAGAAATTTATTCCAAGTCACTCAATAGTATATTGTTTCAAACAATATTCTTAAGAAAAAATAAATTTATTAATATTATAAAGATTATTTATAAGGGATAAGTCCCAAAAAAGCCAATATTAAGACAAATATGGCAATTTTACGTCAAAAAACAGTAAAATAAGGTCTAGAATATGATTTATGTCCCAAAAATTGGTTTAAAATCACGGCCAGGCCCCCAAATGTAAGGTTTGTCTATGAAACTCTTGATAATAGTAACAATATCAAGAGTACTATGACTGTCCTCAGTAGAAAAATATAATATAATAAAATATTACAACCACAAATTTAAATATAATTATTAAAAATAATTATATATAAAAAAAATAATTTAATTATTATTATAATAATATAATAATAAAAATAATAATAATAATTATAATAAATTATAATTATTCTATTATTGTTATAGTCACTGACAGTTATAACAATAAGAAGTGTAAAGCTCTTAATGAGACAATTACACGTGGAAAATATGAATATTAACCACTTATAAATAATATAAATATTATTTATCAAAAGAATTAAACACACACTGTGCAGAAATAATTCTTTTAGAATAAAAATTCTATATAAAAAAACTAATATTTAGATAAAAAAATATAGAACTTTAAAGAAAACTTACTTATAAGATTTATTTAATACAACAAGTCTAATACAACAGTTATTATACTAAATAAAGGTTATAAGTTAAAAAACACGTCAAAAATCAATAAATTTAAAGATAAAACAACTTTTTATAATATAAATTATGATTAAAGAGTTTTTGAGAGGAATTTGTGGATTTTAAAAGATATTTAAAATGATAATTTTATATAATAAAATATATTATTGGTGATTACAACAATAATCTAAATTCTATGACTTCAATTCTTTTAATTTTAATAAATAAAGAATAAAAATAACTTAAGAATTACTTTTAATAATAAGATTTTATATTTAATAAAACTTTACCTGTTTGAATTTCTTATATGATTGGATTGATAATGAATGATGGACAAAAACAGTGATGAGAAGACTCTTTTTATGTCTTAAGAGCAGCTCTCATGATTCATAATGAATGTAGAGGGCGTGCTCAGGTCAAAACTGAAAATCCATGTTTAAAAATAAAGTTCTTAACTTAAGGCAACTTATTTTTACTTCCAATTTAAAGTTACCAGTGTTATTCTTAACTCCATGTCACTTTAATCCTCATTTAAGCTAATTATTTTAAGTTTTTAATATAAATAAACTTATTTATATTAAAGTTCATCACATGAACAACTTAAAAATAGAGTTTCAAGTAGAAATCTCTTAAACTCCATTTTTAATTAATTTTTTAAAGAAATCATAAATTTCTTTGAGTTTAATTAAAAGAGTAAATTTCCAGGCTAATTACCTAGAAAATTTATTTTTAAAAGATACTTAAAATTTAATTTATATATTGATAATATTAAATTCTAAGTTGTGTGAAACTTTCAAGCAAATCCATTGAGAATTGGATTTTTAATGAATTTTTGAAGTTATTGCTATTTTTCCACGTAAAATAGCAAAACACACCAAACCTTAAGTTCTGATAAGGTTTTAATGCTTGAAACTTTAAAGTTTTAAGCTTATTTAAGGTTTTTAAGCTTAATTAAGCTCTGACAGTTCCTAAAACCTTGATTTCAAGCCTGCATATTGGGATTTACCCTTTGGCAGCTTGAAATTCCTGTCCAAATTGGGATAAAACCAGTTTAAACCTTAAGGTTGGATCAAAGTCTAATCTTAAAGCTTAAATAAGGTTGAAAATCCTCCAATACAGGTGGACAACCTTAATTGAATCCTTGCAGATCCAAAAAGTTGGGTACCCCAGCTCTATTTGGTCTTTTTCCTTTGTCCCACGTTTCTGCGTGGATTTTGCCCTTTTATTTATTTAAAGCCATACTATGGCCTTAAACCCTTTTAAATTGAGCTCACGCAGGATTTACATTCTGTATGGCAAATCCTTAGCCAATTCAGTAAATATACACCACACCTCAATTTTAACTAAAATTTTGGTAAGTTTGCATAAACCTTATGCAACTTTAAATTTAAGCTTAATTAAGCTTAAATTTAACAATTTTAAAAAAATGTTAAAAAAGTTACATTGGTACTGTGAGATTCTTAAATCTTCCAATAACATAAAAAATAAGTGGTTTTGGGTATAACACCCTATGGGTGTACCCTAGGTTATTTTTGGTGTAGAATCCAAAAATGACATAATATTTATAACTTTGTTTATCCAAAAAAAATTTATACTTATTTTTTATTATTTTTTATTTTAAATTCAACTAAAAAGTCTGTTTAAGACAAAATTAACTGTTTATAAAATCATTTGTGGCCTTATGGGTATGTCATACATACCTCACAGGCTCACATAAACTCATTGCCTATCCCATTGATATTATTATCCCATTCCTAAATTTTCTCAGTAGCTAAGCTCAGTAGTAATTTCTGAATGATTTATAATTAATAATAGTTAACAGTTGGTCTACTTTAATTCATAAACTCATCTCATTGACTACCCCAATTGCTAAATATGCTCAGTAGCCAAGCTCAGTAGAATTGTCTGGGTGTTTCATAGATGATAGTAGTTATCAGTTGGTCTATATTAATTTATAAACCCATCCCATTGCCAAAGTTCTTTACTCAGTAGCCAATCTCAGTAGTAAATTGAACAATAGTAGTGTCTGGTATCCTAGGTTATCATCATAAAATCATTAAACCCTTAAAAGAAGTAGTGTTTGTTATTATTAGTTATCATATTATCAACAGTGTTATCATAAGGATTGGAAATCCCTCAAGGTGTTACTGTTCTCAGTAAAGGAATTAAAAAGTCTTTTTAGAGTTTTATATCTTTGTTTATTTGTGTTAAGGTTTACTAAGCCATTTTTTCCAGATCAAACAAAGTCTGATAGAGTCTGTTAAATATATGTTTTTGACTAGCCACAATCAAATAAAATAAATTGATTGTGAACTCAAGTTAAGATAATTCAGAATTTTCAGGAAGGGAAGTTCAGATTATTCTGACACACAAGCAGAGAAAGGGTTACAAGCTTGAAGAGAGATTTAAAACTGTTTTCTTGTAATTTCCCCTTCCAGGTACTGCCTCATTTATCCCACATCTGGTGTCCCAACAGTTGCATACAGATAGGAATAAAATTCAGAAATTATTCAGCTTTATCTTAAAACAATAAAATTAACCAAATAAATAAAATAAAAACTTGAAACATATAAATCTATTAATCAAAACTCATCATCATCATCCACTGGTCAAGAATCTCAAGTAGAATACTGTGATTGTATCTCAAAACCAACAACAGAGGAAGAGGAAAAGGAGAAGGCCAAGAAGTTCTTCTTCAATCCCATTCAAAAATCAAGAAAAGGAATAAACACATCAAAGGAGCTAGAAGGAAAATATTATAAAGTAGAAATGGATCAACAATCCACCTCAAATTTACCACCATTACCACATGAGGATACTGGAGAAGACCAGTATGATGAGGAAAGTGAAGAAGAAGATCAAAATTTCCAAATTGAGAGTTTGATGAAGAAAATGCGGGATATAATATCAACAAAAAGTAAAAAGAAGGGAAAGAGAAGAGGCTCTACATCTTATACACCTGGAGGAAACCCTAGTGAACCAACACTACCAAGGCATGTAAGACCAGAAGAGTCGCTATAATCACCTACACCTGGACATAGAGCTACATCTACTCCAGAAGCATAACCCAGACCTCAAACTCATCAAAGGAGAGCATTATTGTCCACACCTACAAATCCAAGTCCCTTGCAACATGAAATACTCAGACAGGAGAGGCCTGTTGTTAAAATCAAAGCTAAAGATTATAACCCAAACTTCAATGGAGAAGAAGTAGAAAAAATTATCAGCAAAGTAGAAAGAATAGCTCATATTGAAGGAGCTGGAGAAGAATATTTAGCAATTGAGATGGAATATTGGACAACTGATTCAAAAATCAGTGATTCCATAGAAGCAATCCCAGGATATGAAGAAGGAAACTGGAACCAACTAAAGAAGGACCTCATTACTAAATGGGGAAGAGTTTAGCCAGAAAGAAGATATAGGAAGGACTCACTTATCAATTTATTCAGCGATACCTAACATTCAGGAGGAATTAGTACTCTCTCACAATATAAAAGGTTTATAGGGGAGTATGAAGCTTTCATTACTTATCTTCTTAGATATCAATATATTCCTCAAGAAAATATGTTTCATAAAGATTTGTTTGACTTTCTCTCTGCAGACATAAAGGGAGCTATCGGTAAAGAAATGATAAAGGAGAATTTCATGGTTAGAGAAGAAGATGAGGGATATCTAATACCACCAATGAGGATCTTGAAGAAGTAAATTGAACAGGAATTGGAAGAAATAATATTAGTAACTAAAACACTTTCACCTCCAAGGATATCTGAAAAAAAAGAATCAAAGAATAAGGAAAGAAGGGTTCAATTCAAGGAAGAGGTGTTTCCAGGAATGCAATAAGACCTCAAGAAAATTAAAGAAGTTACAAAAACCCTCAAAGAACCAAGGGAAGTAGTCAAGGATGAAGCACCTGCTGAAAATGAAGATGTTAAACAGTTCATGCATCAATTAAATGAGCTAACTAATGTGGCCACACCCCAAAAGAAAGTAACTAATAACCCTCAGTCAAGCAATCAAGTACTCAGACCAAGAGATAATGTTTCTCCACAACCCAACAGAAGAGTACCCTATGTTCCAGCACAGAATGTACCAAAGTTTACTGTTAAATGTTACTATTTCATGGAAGAAGGTCATTCCATTGGAAGATGTACTGAACTAGTGGATGATAAAAACAAGAAATGGGTAATCAGAAAAGTTTTCAACTATTTATATCCCAACTGGGAAAGGGTCCCCAATGATGGAAAATTTCCACCAAAATATTTAGTCAGGCAATTTCAGAGGGAACAAGAGTAACTCAAAAGAAAGTTAGAGGAAGAAACAAATAAAAAAAGAAAAATAAACTTCTTTTATATCAATCGATAATTGGGGTGATTGGGAACCACCATGAATTTTGACAGGATTAGAAGAACCTTTTGGGTATGCTTATGGTTTGAGGAACACAAAGCAAAGGATTCAAAATCAAGAGAAATCCAAAGCTCAACCCCTTCCCTCAAAAGAGACTATTCAACCAAAAGACACTATAAAGAAGAAGACAAGTAGTCCTTGTGGATTAATTGAAGAAGAAGAAGCTGAAGAATAAAAGATCATAATACATACAAAATAGAAGTCATCAAAACCAGAAAAGGTTGTTAAACCACCAGAACCAACCAAACCAAACCCTAATACACCAGCAAAAGAGAAAGATACTGATAAGAAAGCACTCATCAAACTACCAAAGGTGGAAGTGAAAAAAAGCCTTTAATTGAAGAAGAAGGATAAATGATTGAAAAAGTGATGAAGAAGGTAATTGATCAGAAAATTAACCTCACCTTAGAAGAAATAGTCACAATCTCACCCAAGCTTATGCAAGAGTTAAAATTTCTCTCAGATGAAGAAAGGAAATACTTAATGTTTCTTAAATCAATCAATAGTCAGGAGAAAACAACTACTCAAAAAATTATCATTCAATATGAAATGCATTGTTCTTGTCCCCTTGGAATGATTGAGGTCTCAGTTGGGAAAGAAGGACATATAGTAAAAGCATTAGTAGATGCTGGAGCTGAACTCAGTATAACACCAGAAGTGGAATCAATGAAAGCAATATTACTAATAAGGCTTCTGAACATGAGGCTTAGAGGTCTTGGGGGTCACAGCACAGTAATTGTGGGATTATCAGAAAATACTGTCCTTGTCTTACCATCTGGTGATAAAAGAAGAATTAACTTCTTTGTAGCCAGAGGTGCTTCTCACACAGTCATTGGTAGACCTTTCCTTTCTGATAATGGTATTAGACTTGAACACTCTCAATGACAAGGAGAAATTCTTAGATAGAAAGAATCTGATGGAAGAAGATTGTGCATACCAATATGTACACCTGAATCAAAAGGATGGCATACAGGACCACCCAGAAGAATGGAAGTGTAAAATGGCTAGAATAACAGAACTGAAAAATGATGGACCAAAATGAAAATCACCCCCTAAGAAAGTTAAATTTGATACTGAAGAAAAAATATTTATCGTAGCAATAAAATAAATGAATCAAAATATCATTTGAAAGAAGATGAACCTAAAAAACTTGAATAATTATTAGCATCTTAACAGAGAATTAGCAGCCTGGCCAATAATGACCCTCTTCTCCATCCAAAATGTGAAAAAACTCATAGCTCTAACATGGAAGCTTCCACTATTAAAGTGGAACCAGTACAACAGAAAGGATTAAAGCCAAGACAGCTAGTTAAAAGTGTTTCAAATAAATATGGAAAGAATGGTACTTATCAGAAGAAAAAAAAGGATGCAGGCTCTAATCAGGAATACTCTAATGATTCAAAAGTGAAGGGGTCCTCTAAAATCAAAAGATATTTTTCAAAAACAATTTCCAAAATAAAAAATAATCATAATTCTGAAGTTCACTGGGACTTCCATTTCCCTGGAGCTCAATCAACCATTACAGAAAAAATCAATCCAACTAAAATTCAAAATATCATTACTACACCTGAAGTAGAACCAAAAAAATCAAATTGAGAAACCAATTTATCAGAGGAAGAATCAATTCAAAGTCAAGAGCCTCTGGACTTAGACCAAGTAATCAAAAAGTTAAATTTTATGGAATTGGAAATCAACACCAACACAGCATCCACTGGTAGTGAAAGTTATCAAAATAATCCCTTTGTGAATTTGTCACCAAATTATTGATTAAAATCAGTAATATATGTCAGAATAGGATGGGAAGAATACCCTGTTATGGCTTCCTTGGATCAAACATTGGAATATAACTGCATACCTCTTAAAATGGAAGCAGCAATTGGGATTAGAGAAATATCAAAGAAAATAAAAAATAAAAATAAGAAGTTAAACAATAAGATCATAAACAGAGTTCAAGTTGTCTTACCTACTAATGAGCCACTGTACTTAATACTAATGGTGGAGTGAAATTCAAGCCACATAGTCTTGGGAAAAGACTTTTGTGATTATTTCATTTGGCTTCAATTATGGAATTCAATACCCTCAAGTTATGAAGAAGAAGAATCAAATAAAAGTACAAAATCATTCAATCAAGGTTCATTAGCCTTGAAAAATACCAATCCATCTTCAGAAGACCTACAAGAAGAAATGCAAGTGTTCATTATAGGGATAATGGACTTTACCCAACAAGATTTCCATGAAATGATGAATAGAAGAGAAGGATCTCCTTATACTGCTTGAATCCCTCTCACACCATTGGATTAAGAAGAACCATTTACCCTAGGAGACCTACTTTACGATGAATATTTCAACATGGGAGAAATTAACTCAGAAGAATATCCTATACCTCAAGCAGTTCTTCAGCCGGGCCTTCAACAAAGCTTTGATGTGGACCCAGATCTTACTACATCAAATAGCTTAATTCCAGAATGTACTAGTGGTCCAAAGAAAGAAAACTCTGAAAATGAAAATTATATCCAAAACTTTTCACCATCTATAAACTTCTTGATACAGGAAATACAATCAAACTGCACATTACCAGCAAATAAACATGTTAAAGATATAAATGAAACATCATGAGTAGAAAATGATGTTATGATCACTAAAAATTTTGAATAACCATTACCAACCCTTGAACAGTTAATATTTGGGGAATACTTCCATAATGAGAAAAATCCTAATCAAAACCTGGATACACCTCAAATTCAAAATTTATCTTTGGAAAGCCCCACCTTTGATAACAGCCAAAATATACCTGGCCAGAATAATTCACCAGAGGACATATGAAGTTGAGAATATGAGGATTTATCCTATATCTAAAGCTTTTTAAGGGATATTCAAGGATCATAACCACATTCAGTAATCTCTCTTGATAAAGACCCAATTAAACAAACTACAGAACAACCAAAACCTTTATCAAAGAAGAATCATATTCAAAACAAACCATTAAAATCAATTTTGAAAGAAACCATCAAATTCTTTGATAAAAAAAATAAGATTAAAAAATAAAATTAAGAGTTTATCCAAAATGAAATGGAAGACTATCAATTTCAGACAAAAGAGTTTCCAAGATGCAGAAATAAAAGAAAATTGAGAAAAAACCCGGAAAAAGAGAATTTCACACTAAAGAATGTTAAAGTGGATTTTGAATTCACTTCAAGTATGGATGAATTCATCAACAAACGAATCCCCATGGCTAAAGGAAGAATTAAAGGGGAATTGCTTAATTGCTTAAATAAATTCCTTTCCAAAACAACTAAAAAGCCAAAATGGAGAGGAAAGAACAGAAGGCTGACATACAAACTAAGTGCATGTTAATGCTGACTTATTACTTAAGCCAACTTCTGTGCTTTTTTTCTCCTCTTCCTTATTATTATTATTATTATTGTTTTTCTTTATTTCTTGAGGTTCATCTTATTTTAAATTCTTATCTTATCTTATTGTAACTTAACTTATAGTTATATATTTTCTTGATATGTTTTATTTAATTTAATTTATTTGATTTTTTATCTGAATTCATTTATTTATTTTATATTTATATTTTTTAGTTAATTTTATTGTAATTTATTAAATTTCAACGCCTAAGACTCTCTCTCAGATATTCATTTTAGGGGGGGCACAACAGGTTTTTATTTATTTTTTTTATTTCGTTTAATTTTTTTATCCAGACATCCAAAGCAACAAACGTAAAAAAATAAATACATGTACAAGAATAGAAAATGATTTTTTCCTTTTCTTGGTTTTTTTTATATTTAAAAAAAGAAAGAGGGATCACCAAATTGTAAACAAGAAACCAGCTTAAATGAAACACCATCACAAAATCATAAACAAGAAACCAGATGAAAGCAAACCCCACCAACAACCCATAAAAAAAACAAGAATAGATTAAATTTTTTTATTATGTATTTTTATTTCTTAGGCATTCAAACTACAAGACAAAGAAAAACTCAAATATAAGAAATAAATAAATATTTTTATATATATATATAGCTTACAATTAGCTAAAAAGAATAAGGTGGAACACCTTCTCGCGCCTTGGTGAGTCAAACCAATGCTCTAAGGGATGATTATATGTAAATATGTAATCAGTAAAAAGAAATTAACTCACTTAATCATAGGTTGGTACAAAGTCATACATAATTGGACTGAATTTTGGATATTCTAATACTCCTGTTAGAAGGAGAGGTTTATGGGTGAATGATTGAGAAAGAATTGCTCCATGTGGCCATTGAGATCGTTCATCTTGCAGTCCAAGAGGTGAAAGTAATATAGGAAGTTGGGCTTTAAGGCCTTGATAGTTGGATTTCCATGCTTGCTGTCGAAAGAATTATTCAAAGTGGTATTCAAAAGGGTGGATTTAAAACATGCTTGGGTAGGAGGCCTATTGTTGATTTCAAAGGAGTTTAAAGTTGGTGGAGAATTGTAGACCTGAGGGATATGATGTGCAATGGGATGTTTGGAATACATTTGAATATTGAACGTCGGCATACCATTTGAAGGCAGCATGAATAGGTAGTTTATTTAATGTAAGTCAATTGTAACATGCTGTCGGCCATTACTGCAGTGAACAATTTCAATACAAAAAGGAATTTTGAATAAAAAAATGAATAAATAAGGAAATATAATTGGCATGGGTATGATAAAAAATGAAAAGAGGAAGGCTTTTTTTATATTTAAAAAAAACAAAATAAAGAAATAGACCTACCCGCAAGTATCAAACAAGTAAGAAAGGGGGGAGGGACCATTTCTTCAGATCCTGTGATCTTCTGTGCTACAGACAAAGATGCCAACAATTGGAAGCCAGCAATCTGGCCCAATTTAATAATAAAAAGGAAGAATGATTGTCAGATGATTGTATATAAGAAATAAATAAATAAGTAAATATTAAAGAAGAAAAATGAAGAAAGGAAGGCCTGACTCACCGGGTAACCAATTAAAAAAAAGAAAAAAAAGAAAAAAAAGCTGCTCTTCATTGATGAAGAGTGGCAAACCCATAAATATAGAATAAGATTAAATTAAAAATTATAATAACAATTTTCAGCTGATCTTATATATAAAAAAAACAATAAAAAATAAAAGTAAGAAGAAGAAAAATATGGAATACACCTAGCAACAAATACAATTGGCAAGGATATAGGACAGAACACCAGTCTTCAGTCGCAAAGAGTGGCTCACTAAAGAAATAACAATATTAATTAATTAATATAACTCAAAAAAAAAAGAGAATAAAGAGAATGAATAAAATAAAGAGAGAGACAGAATACTTAGCAAAAGGTCCAAACAGCAAGGAATTAAAATGGAATGCCACTCTTAATTTGTGAATAGTGGCTCAATTCAAAATCTAATTCAAAAAAAATATAATAATAATGAAAATGATAATAAATAAAATAAATAAAAGAAAAGAAAATAAAAAAAAGACAATGAAGACAAAGAAAGATGAAGCGGGGGTGGTGTCAGGGAACTAAAATACAAGTCAGCTGTGTGACTGCACAGCTGAATGCATATTCAATACCCAAAATGCCTTGCGGCTATTTTGGTATTTATATACTTCTTTTAATATAGAAACTTTCAAAAAATAATAATATATAATATTATAAATTAAATTAAAATTAAAATTAAAATAAAAATATAAAAAATAAAATTAAAATGAACAAATTAAAAAAAATTAATTTAATTTAATGTTAAAAAGAAAAAAATATTCAAAAATTCAAAAATTCAAAATCAACACAATAAAATGAAGAAATTCAACTTCAAATAAAATTTAATTAAATTAATATTAAAATAAAATCAAATAAAAAACAAAATAAAATAAATTAAAATGGAAAAAAAATGATAATAATTAAAAATGATAATAATAAAAAATAAAATTTGAGAAAAATCAATAAACTACAATAAGTAAATAGATTATAGAATTTTAATAAACTAATTAATCAAATGAATAATTATATATATATATATTATTTTTAATTATTTTAATTAGTTAATTAAAATATTTATAATAATTAAAAAATAAAATTAATTAATTTTACTTTTTACAAATAAATAGAACAATAACAAATATAAATAAAATAAATAAAAAAATAAAAAAATGGAATTTAACTGAATATTCAATTGCAAAGTGGATATTCAATTAAGTGGATTTCCTTTGCAAACAAAAAAAAGGAATCAAATCTTTTCTGCACCATTTACTAAATAAAAAAATTAATATTTTTCATATTAAAATATTTTTTTATTAAATGGAGAGGGGTTGAAACCCTTCTAGCTCTCAACACTTCAAGAATAAAATAAACAATATAAAGGAAAAAAACAATATCAAATACCTCATAAATGGTCCTTGATAATACCTTAAACTTTCTAAATAATCAAACACATTTCCTAAATAATTGGTCTGTGACAGAACCCTAAACTGTCTAAATGTTTTATTTTCTATTTTACCAACAAAGTTACCTCAAGAAGTGGTCCTAGACAAGACCTTAACATGTCAAAATATTCCTTTTTTTATTATTTACTCAAGAAAATCACCTCAAGAAGGGTTCCTAGACAAGACCGTAAAATGTCCAAAACATATCTTTCATATATATTAATCAGAAGCAAAATTTGAAGACATGGTCCTGGACATGACCTTAAACTGTATCAATTACACTTTAAAAGAAGTTATCAAAACAAATTCAAGACTCAAGAAATGGTCGTGAGTATTACCTTAAACTGAATCATCAAAATTTACAACCTCATAATTCATCTAAAGAAATGAATTTTTGGCCATTGGAAATTACCAAACCTTTACCACTAAATTATTTCAAAAAAAAACCCTCAAGTAGCTGTAAAAACCAAATTTTTTAAAAAAAAAAAAGAAAAAAAAAGAAAAAATAATAATAAAATTATATTTAAGTAAAATAAAATATAATCTCTCAATATTAAAAAATAAGGGGTGGTAACTGGTTTCTTATCATCACTCCTTGTGATCTTAAGTTTTAGGTAATAGTGGGAATTCATTTTGATAAATAACAATTATTTAGCACACTTTATGACTGGAAGAAATTGCATCAAAAAAAGAAAATAATAGATATAGTAGAGAATAAGAAGAAAAAGATAGAAGATAAATAAAATTGGAAGACAGAGCAAAAAGTTAAGAAAAAAGGATATTATAAAAAGAAATGAATATCTTTGAAGTTAAAACCAATGAAGAATAATGGAGAAAAACAAGTATAAAGAATTGCAATCAGGAAACACAACAAACTTTCATTGAAGCTGCAGTTTTTTTCTTTAGGATAACTTCTCCCTCAAGAATAAACCAAGTTCATAATTACCATCATAAAAAAATAACATCACTAAGAATTATCTCTATAATGGATTATTAATAATAATATATTCAACATAAAAGAAATAAATTAACTCAAATAAAAAAACCAAGGCAGGGTATTTGTCCCTTAACTCTCACTGGAAATGCTGGGGACAGCATTAAATGGAGAGGGGGATGTGTTATACCTGTACCAGTTTGGATTAATGAACAAACTAAGCAGGAATATTTTTCAATTTTCCTTAGGTCTTTCCCAATAAATTATGGTATTCATTTCTTTGCAAAATAAATTACAAGAGGAACTAAAACCATTGAAACCCAATAAATACCCTTTTTTAATAAATGAACTGTAAAATTATGATGTGAAACCACAATGCACCACCAAGATGAAATTAACTTTCAAGGGATTGGTTGACCTAAGACAATTATTATATATACATATATTTGACTTCTTTTTTTTACTTCAATTTTGTTTAAAAATTGTGGGTATTAAAATTAAACAAAAATATACTACAGCAAAGAAGATTCTAGCTACAATGAGGATACATGAAATTCAATTTCAGGGCATAGTTGTAGCAGAACAGGGGTCATAAATATTGAGTGTATGTTTATTTATATATCAAAAAAGGTAGAATTGGGTATTTAGAGGGAAATTAGTTTTTATATTACTTTTGATAAGGAAATGAATACTAAATTTAGGGTGTTAAATCTAGGAAAAGTGTTTAATTCAGGCTTAGGATATAATTGGAACAAGAAAAGTACAGGTGTATTGCATTCTCTGACTCTTTAGAGGAGGTCTAGCATTACAAACAGAAGTTGAATGGATTTAAAAAACTTATTAATAGTTTTATGATCATGATAAGGTGGTCATTGGTATGTTAGAAGGAAGAGATTCAACATTTAGGGTGCAGAGAGATGGCAAAATGGTGTGAAATGTGAAAGAAAATAGGCTAGGAAGACAAGATTAGACAGTAGAGATATCACAAGGGTGTACTGTAATACAGTAACAGTTATAGGACATCAACCTACAGAAAAAGGCAGGATAATACAGGAAAACTATAGTACAGTGGTCAGGGAGATATTGATTCCAGGGTTTTCAATTTATTACATAATAAATGACATCATCAACAGGGAGTCAACTAGGATTACTAATTATGGAGATAAGGATTGCAGGAAACTCAATTGATTACATAATCAAATGATATAATTTCCCCACAATTTCCAAGAAATCAAGTAAAATATAGGTCATCTTATTCAAGAAACTGTGTGAGGCTTAGAGATATTCTCATCTCCCCAAAAGACCACAAATAACAAAATAAGATACATATATAAATAAAAATGAATTTATTTATATTATCAAAATAAAAGTTAAAATATAAATACAAATTTATATACAAAAATGAAAATTTAATTATAATTCAAAATAAAAATTACGTCAAATTTTCAAATTATGCAAATACATTTTTACTTCAAAAAATTAAGTAAAAATGAATTTTTAATAAAATTAGTGAAATTAAAAGATTTTTGGTAAAAATTTACATGAAATATATTATAGCCTTTTTCCAATGAATAAAAACAAGAAAATAAATTTACCATTGGATTCTTCATAAAAAATAAGGTGGGGTCACCTCTGGGTAAAATTTCTGTAACTCAACTTTAAATAAGGTTAAATTAAGTTTTTAGTATTTTCTGTGCAAAAGTTGAAAATACTCAAGACCTTAATCTGATTCACACCACATGTGGTGTTAACCATTAATTTTTATGTTAAAATTGAGTTGTTGTGTGTATTTTAGAAGTTATTAGGAATTGAAGTAGCTTTAATTGAAATGTCAAAATGTGTGCGTGTATTACATAAGTGAACTGTAATTTACATATGAGGTATCAATTATTACAGTTGTGTACTGTAAAAACTAAATTGAATTATATGTGTAAATTACAAGTGTATTACATGATGAGGAATTAAAGAAAAAATAAATTGGAAAGATTAATTCTGGGGGGGAAAAGGTACTCTAGCTCCAAGGGGGAGTGTAAGATGTGTCTATGAAACTTGTTGATAATAATACTATTAATCAACAGTACTATGACCTTTCTTATGAAAAATAATAATAAAAATTATTATAACTACAATTAAATAATTAAATAATTAATTATTTCTTTTACTTGTTATACACTACTAGTGATTGTAACAGTAAGAAGTAATTGTCTACAAGAATGAATTACAAGAAGAATTTAATAATAAATCTTCTTTATTAAAATATTAAAATTATTTTAATATACGATTATAAAAATAACCCTTGAAGAAAAGTATTACTGGAGAAAAACTCTAAGTATTAAATCAAAACACTCACTAATACTCCAAAGAGTCTATTGAAAGATATTAGTAGAGAAATTTGATGGATAATTGTGGATTTAAAGGATCAAAATTCATTTATAACAATATTACACCAATATATAGTTTATTTCCATGATTTTATGTCTTTCTGATTGATTTTAAAAGAATAAAACACCTAAGAAATAGATTTAACTAATACTTACTTGTTGGTAATAAAGGTATAATGGAATAATGTGATGATTTGGAAAAAACAGCAAGAGGAGGCCTCTTTTGAATCTGAGGAAGCTCACAGAGGCATGAAATGGAGAAAACTGAAAAACCAGTGAGTCAGAAAACAATGAAACTTTTGGGATTATTGATTGAATCATCTGTTGTCATGTAAGATTATCATAATTACTTAATTGGTGCTTTTATGTAACTATGAAACCATTTATGGTTAAGAATAAAAGGGGTAACAACTGTAAATCTTCTTTTATTAAAAAATAATCATTTATTTCTCAAATTTATCAATGTTATTGGAAATTTCATCCAGGAGTGTATTTTCTGTGAATTTTTAAGATTCAGTATTTCACTTGGAATCATCAAAAATGCACTGTAATTAAAGCTTTTTTATTTTACTTATAAAATTATAATTATTTTTGGCTTTTATATGACCTATGCAGTTTTCAATTGGTCCTGAATGTTTCAGAAAGATTCATTAAGAATTGTATTTTTAATGATTTTTTGAAGTTTTTACCTCATTTCTACATAGAATTGCAAATAGCACTATATTGCTGATTGCTAGGAGGCAAATCAATGGATACTAGTCCAAAAAGGGTTTTAATTACTCTTTTTGGTTTTATCCATGGAAATTTATCAAGAATTGACATGGTTACAGGAGTCTAAGTTGCTCTTAACCTCCTTGGCATGTCAAAATAGCAGCTTATTTGCTATTTTCTTATGATATAATGAAGTTTTGCCTTGGTTACCAAGATCCCAAAAGGTTTTAGTTTACTAATTGGGTCAATATCAGCCATGTATCCAAGCTCTGGAGCTATTCACGCCTCAGAGGCCTCAGAAGTTGGGTACCCTGGCTCTCTTTGATGTCTTTTGTCCCCTTGACTATTTTTTATGTCAAAATAAAAATTCAGGCTTCAAGTGAGATATCCACTATGGGTGTACCAAATGTGTATTTAAGAATACCATAATATTGAGTGCCACAAACATGCATAACACTATTCTTAGTGTATATGTAACATGGGATTTCTCACATTCCCATTATGTTGGTGTGAAATTGAGAAAAACAAAAAATTTCACAGATCATTTATATGGTATCGATGATGTGGTATTGAAGTATTTTCCATATCACCACCTCAAACAGTTGATTTGAGCTTATTCACTGTATGGAGCTACCCTAGGTGAAATTTTGTGTAGAATCCAAATCTGGCCTCAAATCCATGGATTTACCTACTCAATAAAAATTTATTCATGTTTTCTAAAATCAAAAATGATGAATTTTGAATATAGGCATGACTTATGGGTCATGCATACTTCAAAATTTATTTGTAAGATAATTGTGACCTATTTGGGTATATAAAATATAACTCAAGGCTAACATTCCCTCCCACCAAAAAATAAAATTGTATTAAACTTTTATTAATGGTATCAAGAAGAAAAATGCCCCAAAGGGGGTTAATTTCCACTTTCCAAACTCTTTAAATTACTCAGATCAAGTAATTTAAAACACATTTATAGACATATTCAGGCTTGTGGCCGTCTTTCATGTCTAAATATTCTTAAAAGTCTATCTGAGTCAGGTATTTCTCATTCTTCCAGCCATTCATCCTCATGTACTGGATTTCTATATCTGACAAGATATTCTCTTTGATTTTTACCCCTAAGTCTCCTTTCTTTAATGACTTTCTTTATCTTTATGTCTTAATTCTGTTCCAATGGTGGTACAGTTAAAGGAGTTGTGTTCCTCAAAGGAAACAATTCTTTGTCAGCTGGTTGATAAGGTTTTATCAAGCTGACTGCAAAATTGGGGTGTTTATTTTCCAATTCACCACTCAATTAAACTTTAACTGCATTGGTCCCATGTAAGGCAACAATAACAAAAGGTCCTACATAAGAATCTTTTAGTTTCTTTGGGCCTTTGATATTATTAAGATTTAAGATTGAAACTAGAACTAAGTCCCCTACTTTGAATTCTGGTACTTTGTGACTCTTGTCCCACTTATGTTTTGCATAGTCAAAAGCATCATTCATATTCTGTTTTGCATGATGTTTCACTTTATTGAGCATTATCTTGAAGCTGGAAGCTGTAGGATGAATTTAAATCAAGTCTTTCCTTAGGGTGTCTGCTGGGAGTCTTGGATTCCATCCTTTTTCTAACATAGCAGTATTTTGGCCTGTAGAAGAATGGACTGATGTCTTATATGCCAGTTACAATGAAGATATTAGAGTGCACCAGTCATGGGTAAAGCCATATGAGTCTTTAAACTCTAAATCATAAGCCCATAATCTCCTGATTATGTCTTCTAAAGTTTGAATCATTCTTTCTGCTAGTCCATCTGTTTGAGGGTAATATGATGTTGAGAATGATAACTTAGTCCCAAAAAATCTGTGAAGATTGGTCCAAAGTGCAGATGTGAATTTGGAATCTCTTTCACTTATAATATTCTTCAATAGCCCTGTATGATAAATAACTCTAATCCATAGAAGAAAATCTGTATCCATAGCAGTGTCATCTTTATGACATGGTAAGAATATGGGAGTTTTGCTATATCTGTCTACAATGACTAAACAAGCATTATAACTTTTGTCACCACTTGGAGGAAGTGCTGTGACCCAATCAATGTGAACAACTTCCCAAGGGAATTTTGGTTCTTGAATATGAATCATCAGTCCAAATTTCTTTCCTGTACTCCTGTTTGCTTTTTGGCATCTATCACAGGTATGGCAATATTCAATGGTTTCTTTTCTCCAAGATGTCCACCATGCACAGTTCTTCACTTTTTCAAGTATTCTGTCTTCTGACAGGTGGCCAGAGTAGATGCTATCATGGAATTCATGAAGAATGGTATTGATAAGCAATCTGCTACCCAATGTCATTACACCAGAATTTTTGGTTCTGTGGTAAATTATCCCATCAAACAAGTGAAATCTCCTTCAGAATAGGAATTCTTCCAAACTTCATCCAGTGCATTGACTAAAGATGTATCTTTGCAGTCTTTATCCAAGAAGGATGTGAGCCTTTGAGATATGACCACATACCCAATAAGGTCACAAAAAGACTCATAATAATTATACTTTTAATATAATTATATTAAAATTGCTTAAAATAATTATACATTAAAAATAATTAATTAAATATACAAAAAATACCATAAATTGGTACAAAAATTGGTTTAACTTAAAAACCAATGAATCAACATGTAAAATAAATTATACCATTGGATTCCCCGTGGAAAAATACACATATACCATTTTATGGCATATCTGTAAAGTCAAGATTTAAGGAATTATAAGGTATAATACCTTATAAAAACTATAAAACCTTATTTATCTCAAAAGCTAATGCAACAACATGTGAAATAAATTGTACCAGTGGATTCCCCATGAAAATCCACACATAAAACAATTAATAAGCTAATTTCCAAAGTTAATACTTAAGGAATTAACCTGAATATATGCACTTTTTTGGTCAACGCATATATTCAAGGATCATAGCTAATATCTCCTAAACTATACATGATAGAATGATAAACCAAAAATAAAGTTACCACGTAATTACTGTAAGAACACAGATATGAACTTTCTTTTACAAATTATAAAAAAGGTTAAAACCTATGATGAAATATTGATAAAAATCAACAGAGCTGTTGACCACTTTGTTGTGAAAGTGTTCCAAACTTAAAAAAAAGTATACAGTTGGATTTTACTAGTTCATTCGTGAAGAATGATTTAATTTTTATTATTAAATTCAGGGTATAACCCCCTGAAATCAAGGTTTGAAGTTTAAAATATTGAATTTCGACTGAAAAGATGAGTTACAAGAAAAATCATCAAAATTAGAGTTTTGATGATGTAATGAAAATCTCTTGGAAGCATAATAAGGTTATGCCAGACTATCAGAATTCACTCTCTGAATTGCTGTAGCGTGTAAATCTTAAAAGTTATTGAGGATCAAAGTTTGAGCTTAACTTGAGCAGTTATGATCACTCACAGTAACCTTAATTTAAGTTTAACAGTCTTAAGAGTGATAAAATTGGTGAATACTATTAGTTTATGATTAAAACTAATAAAATCCACAAAATTTGGGGTTCTGCCAAGCCTCTGATGTCATCAAACTTAGAGTTATAGTGATAACTCTAAATAATGGTGTAATAATGATGTAATATGGTTTGATAATGATGTAATCATATCCAAACCTTAAAATACTAATCAATTCCAGTGGGTATGATCAGTACACGTCTACTAGAAGCCTGTTGGACTCCAGGAGGGAGGTATTTACTATAAATAGAGCTCTTTTTACTCTATTTTCCCCTCAGACGCATCAAAAACATTAAATCAATTAAATCAAAGGTAATTTCTTTATTCTTTATATATAAAACTATTATATTATGAAAGACCAAAGACCACCTTGTTATAATAATCTATTTTGACATGATTAAATCATTTATTTAATTGTTTTTGTTAAAAATCTCTCTAAAAACTCATTTCCACGTAAAAATCCAGAATAATTTGTAATTTTCTTTATTTTTATTGTAAATACAATTTGAAAAGGTTGTATTTATATTTTTTGGCGTAAAATATTTCAAAATTATTATATTAAGTGTTAAAGGTAGATTATTTTCTCTTATTATAATAATTTCTCTATTATTACTCTCTTAGTAATTCTCTAATTAATATAAATAGTATTTATATTAATTCATAACTTTAATATTAGTAATATTATTGTTATTAATTGTTTTTTATTAATAAAAAGCAATTTTTTACGCATTTATTATTTGTTGGTAACAATAATAAAGAGCTTTTTAAATATATTAATTATTTTATATTAATATATTTATTTATTATATTATATTTTCATAATATAAATTATATTATTATATTTTTTTTTGGTCAATGCATATATTCAAGGATCATAGCTAATATCTTCTAAACTATACATGATAGAATGATGAACCAAAAATAAAGTTACCACGTAATTACTGTAAGAACACAGATATGAACTTTATTTTACAAATTATAAACAAGGTTAAAACCTATGATGAATTATTGATAAAAATCAACAGAGCTGTTGACCACTTTGTTGTGAAAGTGTTCCAAACTTAAAAAAAAAGTATACAGTTTGATTCTCCTAGTTCATTCGTGAAGAATGATGTAATTTTTATTATTAAATTCAGGGTATAACCCCCTGAAATCAAGGTTTGAAGTTTAAAATATTGAATTTCAACAGAAAAGATGAGTCACAAGAAAAATCATCAAAATTAGAGTTTTGATGATGTAATGAAAGGCTCATGGCAGCATAATAGGGTTATGCCAGGCTATCAGAATTCACTCTCTGAATTGCTGTAGCGTGTAAATCTTACAAGTTATTGAGGATCAAAGTTTGAACTTAATTTGAGCAGTTATGATCACATACTGTAACTTTAATTTAAGTTTAACAGTCTTAAGAGTGATAAAATTGGTGAATACTATTAGTTTATGATTAAAACTAATACAATCCACGAAATTTGGGGTTCTGCCAAGCCTCTGATGTCATCAAACTTAGAGTTATAGTGATAACTCTAAATAATGGTGTAATAATGATGTAATATGGTTTGATCATGATGTAATCACCCTCAAACCTTAAAATATTGATCAATTCCAGTGGATATGATCAGTACACGTCTACTAGAAGCCTGTTGGACTCTAGGAGGGAGGTATTTACTATAAATAGAGCTCTTTTTACTCTATTTACCCCTCAGACGCATCAAAAACATTAAATCAATTAAATAAAAGGTAATTTCTTTATTCTTTATATATAAAACTCTTATATTATTAAAGACCAAAGACCATCTTAATATTAATCACTATTTTTACGTGATTAACTCAATTCTTTAATTGTTTTTGTCATAAATCTCTCTATAAACTCATTTCCACGTAAAATCAAGAATTTTAGTAATTTTCTTTATTTTTTATTGTAAATACAATTTGAAAAAGTTGTATCATATTCTTTTGGCGTAAAATATCTCAAAATTATTATTTTAAGTGTTAAAAGTAGGTTATTTCATCCTATTATAATAATTTCTCTCTTATTATTACTCTTAATAATTCTTATTTAATATAAATAGTATTTATATTAATATATAACTCTAATATTAGTAATATTATTGTTATTAATTGTTTTTTATTTATAAAAAACAGTTTTTTACACCTTTATTATTTGTTGGTAACAATAATAAAGAGCTTGATAATATATTAATTATTTTATATTAATATATTATTTATAATATTATAATTTCATATAATATTAATTATATTATTATATTTATTTAATAACATAATATTTTTACGCCATAATAATAATATTTCTTTATTATTATTATTATTTTAATCTTATTTATTTCAATTATAAGGACATTCAGAGTACAATAAGTAATAAATTAGTAATTTTTACTTATTGTTTCATAGTCAAACCTTACATTTGGGGGCCTGGCCGTGATATTTACTTAAAAGACCTTTAAAAAGATTCTATTTGGGTTTATCCAATAATAAATTATATTTATAATCATAAAATTATATGATAATTTTATATTTTAGTGATTTTAAAAACTATTGAGGCATTTGGAAAGCAATTGTACTGTCTTACACGTGGTTTTTCACATCCTTAGACTTGCAAGAACTTTCTTTGAGTGACTCTAGTGATTAAAAGAGATATTTTATGAATTAAAAATAATTTTTATTATAATTTAATTTTATAAGAATCATATTTATTTTTTATTTTATTCTTTAAAAATAAAAAAAAAATAAAAAATACAAAAAGATATAAAAAATATTCAAAAATATTAAAAACCAATAAAAAAAGTTATTTTTATTCATTTTTATTCATTTCTGTATTTATTTCAATTTTTCAAAGATAAAAAAGCAATTTCTACGTGGAAAATTGCCATATCTTGCCAAAAATAACACTTATTATAAAAAGACTTATATTTATTTGTCTTTTTTAGTGTTTGAAGATAACCCAACAGAAGACAACCAAGCTACTGTTGAGAGATTGGTGGAAGAAACTTGTCAAAGTTCTCCAACACCAGTTATCACCAAAAGAAAGAAAGCTAAGAAATTAGACTTTCCAGGGCCCACCATTCAAGACTCAGAAGGTGAGCACCTCTTTTTAAATTGCCATAAAAAAATTTTTATTCTAAAATACTTTTATTTTTTCTTATTCTTTAAATTATGACTACCAGAAGAGGTTCCCAATACTCCATCCAATCAGATGGAGCTGGACTCAGAGGTAGAATTGATCCCTCAAAAGGGAAAAGAAAGGGCAATATCCCCAGTGGAACAGAATCCACACAAGGAAGTGCCTTATCCCAAAGGCAAGTCCCAGAAATGCCCATGATATCTGAGCCTGAATTGGAACTAAGTATGAGTAACTCAAATAGGTACAAATCACATTCAGAGGGCTGAAATAGACATCTACATGAGCCAGTACAAGCAGTATTACACAGTATACAAGGACAAAGACTGGGAAATGCTGCCTCAAATACACCAAGGAGTGATGAACTCCTGGCACATCCTGAAAATGTTCCTCAAAGAGGAGGAGATAGTGAAATACTCCAATGGATGGAATCCACTGTCATCCAAACCTCAAATCAAAAAAATCAAGGATTATCATGCCAAAAAGAGGGAGGCAACCAAGAAAGAAGCCCCAGTAGCCTCTACCAGCAAGCCTCAAGCCAACCCACTTCCCCAAGAAGGGAAGAAGAACAAGAAAAAGCATTGGAGGAAACCATATTCCCCAAGCTACAGAATCCCAAGAATCCAAAAGGATTCCATGGACAATGTTTTCAACATGGCCAGAACCTTGATGGAATTCAAGGACAAGGAAGAGCAAAGAATGAGACAACCTCATTTCCCAAAGAAATAACCTTGTCCAAAGATGTTGTAAATACTTTAACAGAAATTAAAAATAGTATATTACCTCTAAAAGAAATTAAAGATAGTTTATTATCACTACAAGAAATAAATAACAATTTATCTTCTTTAACAAAAATTGTTGTGCAAAACAAGAAAGAAATTGACAACATTAAGTTTATTGTTGAAAATAATAAACCAAAGAATTTAATTGACAATACTCAAAAATTAATACAAGGACAACAAGAATTGTATAAATACATAAAAGATATCAAAGACAAGACTTTGACAATCAATTATGATGTGAGTATTGACAATCTTACAGAAAAATTGAATAAATTAAGTATTTCTGTAGAAAAATTTGAAGAAAAGACTTCATCACACCAAAAATTACTTTTGGACCATGTGGAAAAAAGTGATGAAGCAAGAATGCATCTGAAAGATGATACTCAAAGTGAAATAAGGCTTATTACAGAAAAAATGGATAAAATTAATGAGGCTAATTTAAATATGCCAAAGTTATCAACACCATTTTCTCATATAAGAAGCCCTGTTAAAACAAAAGAGGAATTGTCAAATCCTTTCATAACAGACTTGAGTCACCAAGACAATAACCAAGTCTTAATAAAAGAAGCACCTCAATTGAAGGAATGGCCAACATTCACAGGAGAAGGTGAATATGACCACATGTCATTCATTAAAACAATTGACATGTTACAAGAAGACTATGCCATACCAGATGAATTAATCACTGCAAGATTACATTCATTGTTTGAGAAATCTGCAAAAAGATGGTATTATGGCATAAGACAAACAAATGGTAAAAATACCTGGTCTTGGTGGAAACAAGAAATAATCACCAAGTGGGCAAATGATGCCTGGAGGTATAAGATAGAAAATGCATTTGAAAACTCTTTCTTTGACCCAGAGAAAGATAAACCTTTAACTTGGTTCTTAAAACAAGTTGAAAGGCTTAATGCACTGTACCCAGAAATGTCACAGAAGATGGTGCATATGAAAATACTTAAAAAATGTGGAGGGGAACTAGAACATGACCTAAGAAGCAGGTGTATAGAACCATGCTCCACAGAAGAGTATATAAATGCACTAGAAGATATAGTGACAAGAACAAAAATTGGCAGGACTTGGAAAAAATTGGACATTAAAAGCCCAAATAAACCATTTATCAAAAAAGATAAGTCAAAAGAATCCTTTAAGCCCAATACATCCAACAATAATGAGCAAAGAAAATGCCATAAATGTGGAGGTATTGGACACTTAGCCAATAATTGCCTTAAACAAGCAAAGATTAATGAAATTGTGGAAACAGAGAGCCACAATGACAAAGAAGAAGAATCTGACTCTGAAAAAGAAACAGAAGAGTCAGAAAGCTCTGAAAGTGATGAAATCAATATAATTAGTGCACAAATTAATAATATTGATATAATTTATGAATTACTGGATGTTAATTCAAACTTTCCAGAAGTTGAAACATCTGACACAAATCTAACAAATATACAAGATGCCAAGATGTATAGAACCAAACCTGCAAGAGGAATGGGATATACAGCTGGAAAATCAAGTATTAGTATTGTTATAGTTGATAACCAAGAAGGAAAGGTTAACTTGGATACAGGAGCATATTGCACTTGTGTTGGCAAAAGTTATTTAAAAACCATTGTCCCAGACTGGCAAGAAAAACGTATGCCAATACAAGGTGTCAAATTTAGTAGTGCAAGTGAGAGCATGAAGCCCCTTGGAATAATTGATTCAACACTAATTTTTCCTCATCCCTCACAAGGTGTCAGAATTAAAGTAGAGTTTGTAGTAATGGACAACTGTACTAGTAATCATTTCATACTTGGGAATGACTACTTATCAATCTATGGTATAGATATCTCCAACCAAAAGGATAGATATTTTACCATAGGAGATAACAAAAGACAAAAGTTTGGATTCTTAAATAACAAAAAACAAATCACAGTTATTAAGAATGAAGAAAAAATTCCAGAAACGGAACTTTTTATATCTGAACAACTCAAAGAGGCAGAATTCAATCAAGAATTAACAGAAAAAATGAAAGAAAAATTGATTGACCTCTTATTTAAGTATAAAAATGCCTTTGCAACTGACAAAGAGCCACTAGGTGCCATAATTGGACATGAAGTGGATATAATTCTTAATGTAGAAAAACCTTACCCACCTTTATTAAGAAGACCTGCTTATCCAGCCAGTCCAAGAGCTAGAGAAGCCTTAGAGGTTCACATTAAAGAATTAATGGACCTTGGAGTATTAAGAAAGGTTGGACATAATGAACAAGTAGAAGTTACTACACCTGTCATTATAACTTGGCATAATGGAAAATCAAGGATGGTAGGAGACTTCAGAGCCCTGAATACCTATACCATTCCAGACAGATATCCAATACCCAGAATCCATGAGACATTAACCCAATTGTCACAAGCTAAGTTCATCACAGCTATGGATGCTCTTAAGGGTTTTCATCAAAATGTCTTAACAGACAATGCCAAGAAACTACTAAGAATAATAGTCCATTGTGGAATTTTTGAATACTTAAGAATGCCATTTGGAATAAAAAATGCACCTTCCCATTATCAAAGAATGATGAATACCATATTCCCTGAAGAATTATCAGAAGGATGGTTGATTATCTATATTGATGATATCATAGTTTGCTCATAAACTTGGGAAAATCACCTTACAAGACTAGAAAGGGTACTACAGAAAATAGTCCAAGTAAATATGAAATTTTCCTTGAAAAAATGTCATTTTGCATACAGTGAATTAAAGGCACTAGGACATGTAGTATCTGGCCTTAGTCTAGGAATAGACAAAAATAAAGTAGCAGCAGTACTACTTAAACCAATGCCTCAAACCAAAAAAGAAATGCAATCATTTCTAGGATTTGCTGGTTACTATAGACAGCATATAAAGGACTCTGCAAAGATTGCTAAATCCTTGTATAAGCTATGTGACCAACAGACAGTCTATGAGATGACAGAAGAAAGAGTCAAGGCATATGAAGAATTGAAAAATTCCTTAACAAATGCCCCATTTCTTCTGATGCCAGATTGGAAACTACCCTTCAAACTGTACATTGATGCTTGTGGAGAAGGACTAGGTGCTGCACTTCACCAAACACAAATTATCAATGATAAACCAGTGGAAGGACCAATTTGTTTCATTTCAAGGCAGATAAAGCCAACAGAAGCAAGGTATGGAGCAAGCCAAATGGAATGCTTATGCCTAGTGTGGGCTTTAGAAAAACTGCATTATTATTTGGATGGAACAGTATTTGATGTAATCACAGACTGTAATGCTGTGAAATCACTATTAAATATGAAGACTCCAAATAGACATATGCTGAGATGGCAAATTGCTATCCAAGAATATAGAGGAAATATGACTATTGTTCATAAATCTGGAAATATTCATAAAAATGCAGATGGTCTTAGCAGATGGGCTCTAGCAAATACCCCTGACAATCCAGCATGGGTACCACAAGAAGAGCATCATATAGAAGGAATATGTGTTACAGACATTGGCACAGAATTCTTTAACCAAGTTAAAGAAAGCTATAAGACAGACAAAAATTGCCATATCTTAAGCCAACTTCTAATGAAAGACTGCAAAGATCCATCACTTTCATCAAAACTAGATGAATTATGGAAAAAGGCATATGATGAAGGAAGATTTCACCTCCTTGATGGAATCCTTTACCATAGAACAAAACACACATGTGTTATGGCCTTAACAGATAGAACACTAATAAACACTATTCTACATGAGTGTCATGATAGTGTTGCATCTGGACATCTCTCAGAAGATAGGACACTAGAGAGGGTGAAAACCTGCTCTTGGTGGCCAAATTGGAAGAAAGATGTTGCAGAGTACTGCCAAACCTGTGACAGATGTCAAAAAGCCAACAGAGCCACAGGAAAGAAATTTGGAATGATGATCCAAATCCAAGAACCAAAATCCCCATGGGAAATAATTCATATGGATTGGGTAACAGCCTTACCTCCAGGAGGAGACAGGAGTTATAATGCATGCCTAGTGTTAGTTGATAGGTACAGTAAAACTCCCATGTTCTTACCATGTCATAAAGATGACACAGCTATGGATACAGCCATAATGATATGGAATAAAGTCATTAGCCACACAGGCTTATTCCAAAATATTATAAGTGACAGAGACCCAAAGTTCACTTCAGCATTATGGACAAATCTCCATAACTTGTTTGGGACAAAGTTATCATTCTCAACAGCTTATCATCCTCAAACTGATGGTCTAGCAGAAAGAATGATACAGACCCTAGAGGATATGATCAGAAGATTCTGTGCTTATGGGCTAGAATTCAAAGATTCTGATGGTTTTACCCATGATTGGTGTACACTAATACCAGCACTTGAACTGGCATATAAGACATCAATCCATTCTTCTACTGGAAAAACACCAGCAATGCTAGAGAAAGGTTGGAATCCAAGACTTCCTTATGATACCCTCAAAAAGGACTTGGTGGATATACATCCAACAGCAAGCAGTTTCAAGATAATGCTTGACAAAGCAAGACACCATGCAAACAGATGCATGCAAGATTCTTTTAAATATGCAAAAGAAAGATGGGATAAAAGTCATAAGCCACCTGATTTCAAAATAGGGGACTTGGTTTTAGTATCAACCCTTAGTTTCAATAACATAAAAGGCCCAAAGAAATTGAAAGATTCCTTTGCAGGACCATTTATGATAAAAGCACTTCATGGACCCAATTCTGTGCAATTAGAACTAACAGGTGAACTAATGAACAAACACCCAACTTTCCCTGTAAGTCTAATAAAGCCTTACAGTTCAAGTGACAAGGAGTTATTTCCACTAAGAAATAAACCCCCACTTGAAATTCCACCCTCAGAAGAAGGAGAAGAAAAGAAAATAGTAAAAGTCCTTAAAGAAAGAAGGACAAGAAACAAAAAAGAAAGGGAATACCTTGTAAGGTATAGAAATTCAACTCAAGAAGATGAATGGCTACTTGAAAAAGATATAACAAATGCTGATAAACTAATAAGAAGGTTCAGACATGAAAGAAAGCCTGAAAAATATAAAAGTTAAGCATTATTGAGCTTCAAGACTAATAAAGTCTAATGAAGAGGTAGGACAGTGGATGATACCCTAATCACACATATCAGATTGTGGTACAATCTTTTTTGGTGGTAGGGAATGTGAGCCTTTGAGATATGACCACATACCCAATAAGGTCACAAAAAGACTCAGAATAATTATACTTTTAATATAATTATATTAAAATTGCTTAAAATAATTATACATTAAAAATAATTAATTAAATATACAAAAAATACATAAATTGGTACAAAAATTGGTTTAACTTAAAAACCAATGAATCAACATGTAAAATAAATTATACCATTGGATTCCCCATGGTAAAATACACATATACCATTTTTATGGCATATCTGTAAAGTCAATATTTAAGGAATTACAAGGTATAATACCTTATAAAAACTATAAAACCCTATTTATCTCAAACACTAATGAAACGACATGTAAAATAAATTGTACCAGTGGATTCCCCATGAAATTCCACACATAAAACAATTAATAAGGTCATTCCCAATGTTAATACTTAAGGAATTATCCTGAATATATGCACTTTTTTGGTCAACGCATATATTCAAGGATCATAGCTAATATCTTCTAAACTATACATGATAGAATGATGAACCAAAAATAAAGTTACCACCTAATTACTGTAAGAACACAGATATGAACTTTATTTTACAAATTATAAACAAGGTTAAAACCTATGATGAATTATTGATAAAAATCAACAGAGCTGTTGACCACTTTGTTGTGAAAGTGTTCCAAACTTAAAAAAAAGTATACAGTTGGATTCTCCTAGTTCATTCCTGAAGAATGATGTAATTTTTATTATTAAATTCAGGGTATAACCCCCTGAAATCAAGGTTTGAAGTTTAAAATATTGAATTTCAACAGAAAAGATGAGTCACAAGAAAAATCATCAAAATTAGAGTTTTATTGATGTAATGAAAGGCTCTTGGCAGCATAATAGGGTTATGCCAGGCTATCAGAATTCACTCTCTAAATTGCTGTAGCGTGTAAATCTTAAAAGTTATTGAGGATCAAACTTTGAACTTAATTTGAGCAGTTATGATCACATACTGTAACTTTAATTTAAGTTTAACAGTCTTAAGAGTGATACAATTGGTGAATACTATTAGTTTATGATTAAAACTAATAAAATCCACGAAATTTGGGGTTCTGCCAAGCCTCTGATGTCATCAAACTTAGAGTTATAGTGATAACTCTAAATAATGGTGTAATAATGATGTAATATGGTTTGATCATGATGTAATCACCCTCAAACCTTAAAATATTGATCAATTCCAGTGGATATGATCAGTACACGTCTACTAGAAGCCTGTTGGACTCTAGGAGGGAGGTATTTACTATAAATAGAGCTCTTTTTACTCTATTTACCCCTCAGACGCATCAAAAACATTAAATCAATTAAATAAAAGGTAATTTCTTTATTCTTTATATATAGAACTCTTATATTATTAAAGACCAAAGACCATCTTAATATTAATCACTATTTTTACGTGATTAACTCAATTCTTTAATTGTTTTTGTCATAAATCTCTCTATAAACTCATTTCCACGTAAAATCAAGAATTTTAGTAATTTTCTTTATTTTTTATTGTAAATACAATTTGAAAAAGTTGTATCATATTCTTTTGGCGTAAAATATCTCAAAATTATTATTTTAAGTGTTAAAAGTAGGTTATTTCATCTTATTATAATAATTTCTCTCTTATTATTACTCTTAATAATTCTTATTTAATATAAATAGTATTTATATTAATATATAACTCTAATATTAGTAATATTATTGTTATTAATTGTTTGTTATTTATAAAAAACAGTTTTTTACGCCTTTATTATTTGTTGGTAACAATAATAAAGAGCTTTATAATATATTAATTATTTTATATTAATATATTATTTATAATATTATAATTTCATATAATATTAATTATATTATTATATTTATTTAATAACATAATATTTTTACGCCATAATAATAATATTTCTTTATTATTATTATTATTATAATCTTATTTATTTCAATTATAAGGACATTCAGAGTACAATAAGTAATAAATTAGTAATTTTTACTTATTGTTTCATAGTCAAACCTTACAAAGGAAGTCAAGATATGGCAATTCTTGTCTTGATTATAAGATTCTCTGACTTCTTCAAAGTCAGTCCTAATATAAGTTATGTTGATTCCTTCAATTGTAATATGTGGCTCTGCTTCCAAAGGTACATAAGCTGGGTTATCACGAGTATTGGCAAATGCCCACCTGCTAAGCTCATCAGCATTCTTGTGAATGTTTCCTGCTTTATTAACTATAGTCATGTTACCTCTATATTCTTGAATGGCTATTTGCCATCTCAGTATATCTCTGTTGGGAGTTTCAATTTTAAGAAGTGATCTCACGGAATTACAGTCAGTTATAACTTCAAAAACACTGCCATAAATATAAGAGTGTAATTTCTCAAGTGCCCATACCAAACATAAGCACTTCATCTGGCTTGCACCATATATGGCTTCTGTTGGTTTGATTTGTCTTGAGATGTAAAAAACTGGTCCCTCTGTAGGTTTGTCATCAATAATTTGGTCTTGATGTAGGGCTTCCCCTAATCCATATCCACATTAATAAATGTACAATTTAAAAGGTATATTCCAGTCAGGCATGAGGAGTAAAGGTGATTCTGTAAGAGCTTTCCTTATCTTCTCATAAGCTTCAATTCTTTCCTGTGTCAACTCAAATACTGTCTGTTGATCACAGATTCTACAGAGTGACCTGGCTAGAATTGCGAAGTCTTTGAGGTGTTGCCTGTAATAACTGGAAAATCCAAGAAAAGACATCATTTCTTTCTTATTCTGGGGTATTGGCTTAAGTAACACTTCTGTTACTTTATTTTTGTCAATACCCAAGCTTAAAACAGAAACAATATGTCCTAAGGCTTTAAGTTCCACAAAGCCAAAACTAAATATCTGGAGTGAAATATTCATATTCACTCCTGTAAATTTGTCAACTACTCTTGCAAGTCTTTCAAGGTACAAATACCATGAGTCAGAACATATGATAATGTCATCAATATAGATGACAAGAAATTGTTCAGAAAATTCTGTGGGGAAGATGGTATTCATCATTCTTTTATAATGAGATGGTGCATTTTTAATACCAAATGGCATTCTAAGTTAATCATAAATACCACAGTGAGTGATAATTCTAAGTAATTTCCTAGTTTTGGGTGTCAAAACATTTTGATGAAAGCCTTTAAATGCATCCATGGATATTATATACTTGGCTTTAGACAGTTGGGTCAAGGCTTCTTTAGTTCTAGGAATTCGATACCTATCTGGAGCTGTGTAGGTATTCAATTCTCTAAAATCTCCAACCATCCTTGATTTATCATTATGCCAAGCAATAATAACAGGTGTTGTCACTTCAACTTCTTCATTATGGCCTACTTTCCTTAGTACACCAAGTTTGATCAGCTCTTGGACATGTTTTTCCAAGGATTCTCTAGCTCTGGAACTGACTGGATAAGCTGGTTTTCCAAGTACTGGAGGATATGGTCTGTCAATATTAAGAGTAATATCAACTTCATGCCGTTTAATAGCGCCTAATGGTTCATCATCAGAGGCAAAGGCATTCTTATATGTGTATAACACATCAATACGGTAATGCCACATCTTTGGTGATAATGTTGCATTAATTTGTGCTTCAACAAGCTGTTTTGCTACAAATTCTTCTTTATAAGTATCTTTAATAGAAGATATCACAGATATTTGCCTTGGAATATTGGAAAAGGAAACTTTTTGTCTTTTATTTTCTCCAATTGTGAAATATCTTTCTTTATGTTTACTGATGTCAATACCATCAACATTCAATTAATAATCCCCAAGAATTATATGCTGAGATGTGCAAATGTCCATTACTACTATCTCAGTTTTCATTCTTACACTTCCTGCTGGGTGTGGAAATACAAGATTAGTGTCCAATATGCCTAAAGGGTACATATCATTACTGGCACTACTAAATTGTACACCCTCTATTGGTAATAGATGGGTTTTCCATTCAGGGAGTATGTCTTGAAGCTAATCTTTGCCTACACAAGTACAAAATGCCCCTGTATCCAAATTTACTTTGGCTTCAATATCATTCATCAGGATTGATGTGATACAACTTGCTCCAGCAGTGTATCCTTTACCTCTAGCAGGTTTGGATTTACACATTCTTGCATCCTGGATATTGATGAGGTTATTAAAACCCTTATTGTACTGTGGCAAGTGAGTATGGACTTCTGTGACCTCAAAGAAAGCTGTAATATTTTCAATGGGATAGTCCTCTACCTGTGTATACTCAGAGACTGCAGAATCTAGGTCATGTTCTTCTTTCTTTTCAGTACACTGAACTTCTTCAATGACTTGAACTTCATTAATCTTTGTCTTTTTTGTGCAAGTGTTGGCCAAATTTGAAGTTCTTCCCCACTATCATCTCCTTAGGTATGTGAAATTCTTCTTGCAACATATCAATGGTTCTGATGATCTCAATATGACTTTATTCTTCTTCACCAGAGAATGTTGGCCATTCTTCTAGTTTGGGAATATCTTTTGCACATATAAGATTTTCTCCTAAAAATGGGTTCAAACCTCCTTTAATAGAATGTTTTGCTTCAGTAAAAGGTGTATAATGTCTTGGAATATGTGGTTCATAATTATTATGAATTTGCTCCACATTTTAAATGATTTCATTCTTTAACTTATGCCTTTCACTGTAACCTTTTGCCAAATTTGTGGCAAACTGATTGATATTATTGATTATTTCCAAAACATGATCTTTTATAATTCTAAGTTGATCATTGATGTTTAAAATGGAAAGATATTCCATTTCATCATTTTGGACTTGACATTTACTTTCAATTCTGTCACATTTATTGGTAATTGACTCAAGTCTGACATTTTTCAACTTATACCACTCAGTATAATTTTTGTCATTTCTTTTCAATTCACTTATGTCTGATGTTATTTTATTTAACTTTGCATCAAATTTGCCAAGTTCTACCTCAATACTAGATTTAAAAAGTTGGATTTAATCTATTATTTGTATGGAAAAGTACTGTCCATCCTTTCCTGCTCTTTGGCTGTGAATTCCATAAGGGTCCTGGCCATATTTAAGACACTTTCCACGGCTGAAGGCTCCAATTTGGGGATCCTGTACCCTTGTGGGTAAGGTCTGTGCCAATTTTCTTTGCCTTTACCCTTTCCCTGATGGTTCTTGGGACCTTTCTTTGTCTTCTGAGGTCCTTTGGGCTTCTCTTTGGATGCTTCTGGAGCTGGTTTGGAGCTGGTAGATGCCACTGGGCCTTCTTTCAAAGCTGGGGTCATTTCCAATTCCTTCTTCTGGTCTACAGCTAAAAGCCTTTGGTTCTTCAACCAATTCTTTATATTTTGACCTTGTCTTTGCAAGAGAATGGGCTCCACCCTCCTAAGGGTTCTATGGTCTTCTCCTGACCCAGAAAGCTCTTGATGTGTAATTAGGAGTTCATGGCCCCCTGCCAAAGGCTTGGGCATATTTCCCACTCCTCTTCTTTTGCTGCTCTGAACTAATTTTTGTTTTGGGACTGATATATTTCTATGGCTGCCACTGGTAAGTGGTTCAGCCCTTAAAATATTACATCAAATCAGTTCAGGCTCAGAGTTCACATCAAAGCTTGTTGGTACAGACCTTGGAGAATGGGGGCAGCTCTGGAATCCTCCAGATGTATCTTTCTTGAGGAAGACTTGGAAGGCCTTGTTCTGGTCTTGCCTCTTCCTTGTCCAGGTCCATCTGGTTGGACTGAATAGCTTCTTCCATTTCTTGTATGCACCATTTTTATGTCAATTCAAGAGGAAATAAGAATTGAAAACAGAAAACACACACCTTTTGGTGGTTGTTTGGCTTGTTCTGTCTTAAATAAAGTACCTCTTTTTAGCAATTTGCACTTCAATACTGTCTTCAGATTCTGATTCTGGGGATTCTGGACTGGTAATATATCTTTTACTGAGTCTGTTACCAGCTGCACAGAATTTGATTAAAGACACTAGAGAAAAAAGGGAGAAAAGAAAATTACTTTTTATACTTTTAAAATATTTTTTGAGATTTTTTATAAGTTTTTATTTTTTAATATTAAAGAAATTATTCTTTTTAAAGAAAAAAATTGAAATTTAAGATTTTGAATCAAAATTAGTTCAGGGTAGCTCAAAGAATAATTTTATAAGTTTTTGGATGTGAAAAAGCCATGCGTAAAAACAGTATAAAATTGAACGAATTCCTCAATGAAAAAAAATTTTAAGACAATTTCAAAAATAAAAAAATTTTTAACTTCAAATTGAAAGAAAAAATAATTAAATTAATATATTTTAAAGCTTAAAAATATATTAATTAAGGGTACAAGGCTCAAAACACACCGCCATTCCCCTAAATGGAAGATGTGTCTATGAAGCTTGTTGATAATATTACTATTAATCAACAGTAATGTGACTGTTCTTAGGAAATATAACAATAAAAATTATTATAGCCACAATTAAATAATTATTTAATTAATTATTATTTTTACTAGCTATACACTATTAGTGATTATAACAGTAAGCAGTAATTGTCTACAAGAATCAATTACAAGAGGAATTTAATAATAAATATTCTTTATTAAAATAATAAATCATTTTAATATATAATTATCTTTTATAAGAATAATTATAAAAATAACCCTTGAAGGAAACTATTACTAGAGAAAAAATTCAAGAATTAAATCAAAACACTCACTAATACTCCAAGGAGCTTATTGAAAGATAATAATAGAGAAATTTGACAGATAATTGTGGATTTAAAAGATCAAAATTGATTTATAACAAGATTAAAAAAATATATAGTTGATTTCTATGATTTCACGTCCTTCTGATTGATTCTGAAAGAATAAAACACTTAAGAAATAGTTTTAACTAATACTTACTTGTTGGTAATGAAGGTATAATGGAATAATGTTCTGATTTAGAAAAAACAGCAAGAGGAGTCCTCTTTTAAGTCTAATACAGCTCACAGAGGTGTGCCATGGAAAAAACTGAAAAACCAGTAAGTGAGAAAACAATAAACCTTTTTGTATTATTGATTGCATCATCTGTTGTCATGTAAGATTATCATAATTACTTGATTGGTGCTTTTATATGACTACCAAACCATTAATGGTTAAGAATAAAAGGAGTAAAAATGGTAAATATTCTTTTATTCAAAAATAATTATTGATTTCTCAAAGGTATCAATTTTATTGGAAATTTCATCACAGAGTGTATTTTATGTGAATTTTTAAAGATTCAGTATTTCACGTGGAATCATCAAAAATGCACTCTAAGTAAAACCTTTAACTTTACTTATAAAAGTATAATTCTTTTTGGTTTTTATATGAATTATAAATCTCTTAATTGGTCCTGAGAGCTTCAGAAAGATGAATTAAGAATTTTATTTTTCATGAATTTTGAAGTTTTTACCACATTTCTATGTAGAATTGCAAATAGCACTATATGGCGGGTTGCTATGAGGTAAATAAAGGGATACTAGTCCAAAAAGGTTTTAGTTACTCTTTTGAGATTTATCCATGGAAATTTATCAAGAATTGACATGGTTACAGGAGTCTAAGTTGCTCTTAACCTCCTTGGCATGTCAAAATAGCAGCTTATTTGCTATTTTCTTATGATATAATGAAGTTTTGCCTTGGTTACCAAGATCCCAAAAGGTTTTAGTTTACTAATTGGGTCAAGATCAGCCATGTATCCAAGCTTTGGAGCTATTCACGCCTCAGAGGCCTCAGAAGTTGGGTACCCTGGCTCTCTTTGATGTCTTTTGTCCCCTTGACTATTTTTTATGTCAAAATAGAAATTCAGGCTTCAAGTGAGATATCCACTATGGGTGTACCAAATGTGTATTTAAGAATACCATAATATTGAGTGCCACAAACATGCATAACACTATTCTTAGTGTATATGTAACATGGGATTTCTCACATTCCCATTATGTTGGTGTGAAATCGGGAAAAACTAAAATTTTCATGGATCTTTTATATGGTATTGATGATGTGGTATTGAAGTATTTTCCATATTACCACCTAAAAGAGTTGAGTTGAGCTTATTTACTCTATGAAGCTACCCTAGGTAAAATTTTGTGTAGAATCCAAATCTGGCCTTAAATCCATGGATTTACCTACTCAATAAAAATTTATTCATGTTTTCTAAAATAAAAAATGATGAATTTTGAATATAGGCATGACTTATGGGTTATGCATAGTTCAGCATTTGTTGTTAAGATAATTGTGGCCTATTTGGGTATGAAAAATATACCTCAAGGCTCACAGGGAGCCAGACCACCAAAATCCTTCCTGAAAGGTGTGGGATGTCAAAATCCACACAAACCTTTGTCACTTTTTGCCTGGAACTGAGTCACAGGGTCTGTGTCTCAATTGATGACGAGGTTTTGATACCAACCAGGGCAGTTTTAACTGTTTCCAAGAGGGTAAAACTACTCTTAAGTTAAAAAGATCTTTGTAAAAACAGTTTTGACTGGTTTTCACATCTGCTACACCTACTTGGACGTGCTTTGAAGTCTCTAGACCTGGTATTACTATAGTAATGTCTGATTTAAGGGTCTAAAATGGCTAAAATCAGCCCTTTTTTGGTCTAAACCAGGGTTCAATGATGCCATAATTGGCTTTTCTGATGTCAGAGTGTTTTCCACGACTGAGAAGAGTAAATTTTACTTTTGGAGTAAGAAAACTGATTGCTATAAAAGAATGTCTTCTTTACCCCACTTTTCTGTTCATGTTAGAATATTTTCCTTTTATAATTAGTTTAAACACTGTTAAACCAATCAGTAAAAGATTTCAACCACCCTTTTTATATCACTTCAAACCTTTTAACCACGTGAGAAAATTATTATAATAATTGTTTGTAACTCTTATAATCATTTTTACCCATTGAACAAGCCCATGAGTGAATTAAAGCATCTTTCATCACTGTTAGCTTTGTCACTTTGTTTCCAAATTCACTCTGGTCACTTTTGCGCATATTTTCTCTTTAGATATATTTTTTAAAGACTTTGTTCTTTAATTAATTTCTTTCTGTTCTTTGCTCAATTAATTCCAATTGAAATTGCTTTTGAAGAAGTTTCTTTTGTAGCCTTAAATATCTCTTGTAGAGTATTTTTGGATAGATTTTTCTTGTTGGTAAAACAATAAATCTTTATAATATTATTGTTTTATACTCATAAAGTTAACAAATGAAATTGGTGTGTTTTCTCTTAAAAATGCTATTTCATACTATTTTTAATCATTTTTACCTTATACAAATTTTGAGGGCAGGAAAAGTACCTTATTTTTTAATCAAAGTTTCATATCCACACCTTACAGACTTTATTTCCCCCACAATTTCAAATTCAGCTATAATACAGTTCATATGATAAAAAAATCAAGATTAAAGCTGCATTCTCCCTACAAAACTCAATTAAAACACATCACATGATAAAAACTGAAGTTAAGAACCGGCAAGACTTAAGTGATAAAATCATCACTATGGCAACAAACTAACTTTCCCTACAATTTCCAAGAAATTAAATAAAATACAGGTCATCTTATTCAAGAAAACCGTATTTTCCCCACAATTTATAATTAATCCTTTCTGTATTGCACAGCCCCACTCAAAATAAAACACAGCCTCAACCTGTACAAAACACAGCCCGGAACAACCTGAAAGATTCTAAGTCCCCTGTTTTTGACACTCCCATGGAGGCCCCAAAAGCTATATATGGAGGTTCCCTCCCCCTCAATTCTTTTTTCCTCATGGCCTAGACAGAGGCTCATCACAAAAAATACCTTATTAATATTTTTCTGAGGGAAATCCCTTCATCCATCCACATTATCTTAATTTTTGTTAGGAATACTCAGTAGCTAATCTCAGCAGTATAGTTATCCCATCCCCATTCCTAAACATTTTACTCAGTAGCTAAGCTAAGTAGCACTTTCTGAGTGATTTATAATCAAAATTAGTTAACAGTTTGTCTACTTTAATTTATAAACTCATCTCATTCACTATCTCCATCCCATTATTGCTCAGTAGTTAAGCTCAAATTCACTGTCTGGGTATTTTTTATACTTAATAGTAGATAACAGCTGGTATACATTGATTTATAAATTAACCTCATTGACTATCCCATTGATATTATTATCCCATTGCTAAATTTTCTCAGTAGCTAAGCTCAGTAGCACTTTCTGAGTGATTTATAGTTAATAGTAGTTAACAGTTGGTCTACTTTAATTCATATAAGCATCTCATTGACTACCAAAATTCCTAAATATGCTCAGTAGCCAAGCTCAGTAGCATTGTCTTGGTGTTTTATGGATAATAGTATTTAACAGTTGGTCTACATTATTTTATAAACCCATCCCATTGACAAAGTTCTTTACTAATTAGACAACTTCAGTAGTATATTGAACAATAGTAGTGTCTGTTATCCCAGCTTATCATCATAAAACTATTAAACCCTTAAAAAAAAGTAGTGTTTGTTATCATTAGTTATCATAGAAATTGGAAATCCCTGAAGGTGTTACTGTTCTCAGTAAAGGAATTATAAAGTCTTTTCCCAGTTTTATATCTTTATTTATTTGTGTTAAGGTTTACTAAGCCATTGTTTCTAGATCAAACAAAGTCTGATAGATTCTGTTGAATATACTTTTCTGACTAGCCACCATCAAATAAAATAAATTGATTGTGAGCTTGAGTTGAGATAATAAAGCATTCTCAGGAAAGGTGGTTCAGATTATTCCGACACACAAGCAGAGCAAGGGTTACAAGCTTGAACAGCAATTCAAAAATGTTTTCTTGTAATTTCCCCTTCCAGGTACTGCCTCATTTATCCCACACAAGAGGAGTTCCACAATACCTATCTCAAATATGATTTAGCTAACTGATTGCTTTGTTAAGCTATAGGACCAGTTGATCATTATTATTTCACTAATTTTCTTATAAATTTTCTCCAAATTCATATTTAAATATGGAAATAGCTAATTTATTATTATCAATGAAGCATAAAATCCTCACATAAAAGAAGTAAAGCTTATAGACAGTCAAGCTTTTAATAACAAGTCTTTGAAGACTCAAAAATATTTTTTCATTTCAATTATTTGAAGCTTCAAAATAAGAATAATTACTAACATTTATCATTCTAGTTTTCTTATAAAGAAAAAAGTCTTTGTCTGAAGGATTTATATAAATATAGATCAAAAAAGTCAGAATGAATTCAGTCTTAAGTTTAATCATTTTCAGAGTTTGAAAATGAATCTTCTCTTGGTAAATAGAATTTATCAATAAGCTGTGACAATACTTTGCTCTTGAAAGCGCTAAGGGGAATAATGAAGATATATTTCTCAATATTAGGAGCCTATATAGTAACATTCATACCTTGGGTTAAATATGGAATCTAATTCTTTAGTTTTGATAGAATATTAGTTAAGAAAAATTTGAAATTGATTTCATCCTTTGGCAATATCTGAAATTGATTCATTTAAGATCAGATTAGTATCACAGTATCACAAAGTTTACTCATGGTTTTTTCTACTTAAGATTTCAAATACAATATTTATAGAACTATTCAGTCAAAGAGAGGGAGAGAGTTTTCTTCCTCTTTACACATATTCAAATTTCCAGTTAACAGAAAATTAAAATTATTGATGCCCTCATCAATTAAGAAAGGAACTCTTGTCTACATGCTTTATTGTCATTTTTACACTATCCAATTTTGGATTTAGAAAAATGCAATACACTATATTAATAAATTTGGGAGCTAGTTAACTCTCTTGAAGGTTATTGACACAAAAGAATTATGAAATAATTCCTTTCCTGGAAATATATAGTATCCAATTTTTGGGAAAATGAGATTTCTCAGGCAGAAAGGTTTGTACTCTGCATGGAAAATAGAAAAAATAAGTTTTCATAAATAATATAGCAATTCATAATTCAAAGTCTACCTTTCTCCAAGAAAAGTTTTGAATGGATTTATGTTTCAAATAAGATAAAGGATATGTAAGACTATTAACCAAATTCTCATCAATTGATAAAGACTGGGGCCTTTACCAAAAAAATACTTCATAATTAATTGATGATATTCCCATGTAAATATCTAACTCCAACTATATTTATTCCAAAGTCATTTGAAGATTTATCTTGGAATTTTTCAATTTCTGTGACCCATTTTAACAGAAAAATGTCCAAAAATGAATTTTTATGACTTGAGCTTCAGAATTTTTGATCAATGATTTTGAAAGGACTGGTTCCAAAGTCTATATCAATCATGATAGAGCTGTCAGATGTGGATTAATTTTTAAAAATTGAAAAAAATGAACATAGATTATATTGATAATTTAGTCAAAGGAATTGAATCCATCCAATTAATTATGGATAGTTTATGGGACTAAAAAAGGGGAGCTTGTTTCACTTATTTTTCTTATTAAAGAATCTCAATTTCTTATTCAAAAGCTAAAAATGAAGACTATCTATGAAATAAAATTCTGTTAAACTAACCATGACTCCATAAAAGAACAAAATAAAACAAATTATAAATAGAGATAGCTCAATCATCTATTATATGAGAATCTCAGAAATAATTGGGAAAAATTATACCATATAAATTTGTTAAGGGAATTTTTTTATGTGATAGTTTAGTTAGTCAATAAATTTTAAATAATGGTTTCTGTGTAAAAAAGGGATTTATCATTTATTTTCATATTATAGGCAAGATCTCTTTTTATAATGCGATGAATCAGAGATTTTATAGCTTAAAGAAGTTTTAATATAGATCTATATCAAGTTACTTGCTTTTTAGATCCAAAATTACTTTGAAACACAAAGATTGGAGTTGAAGTGATTTTTTAAAAAGTCACACGGATCAGTGCCTCTAAACTGAATGCTAATTGGATTAATATATAATCGGAAAATATTTGTTTTCTTCAATTCTGGATATAAAATACGACAAAAAAATGGAGAAAATAATTATTTAATAATTTTCCATCTTATACACGACATTATTTAAATTATGGAATTTTAGAAAACCATTTTCATTATACCTCAATATACATTGCTAGTATAAATGTTCAAAGCCACAAATGGCCTCCCACCAATAAAATTATGTTTATAGTTTACGTAACTAATTACTTAATTTTCAATCCACTTCAAAATATTTCTTTATAGTTTATTTGAGCTTTTATAATGGGACTAAGACCTTTCTTATTATGATTATATCTTCCAGAGTAAAGTTGCCCATATTTTTCTTTCAGAACAGGGATGTGAAATACTTTGGGTTGTTCCATTTGAAATCAAATACAAAATATTCTAAAAATATATATCAAATTCAAAAGATTAAGCATTTTTCAAGCAATCAAGTGTTAAATTAATAAATTTAAAGTTAGAAACAAAAGAACTTAATAGCATACATTTATCTCACTTCTAGAAATTCTTTTTCGAAAATATCCTACATATGTCTACAAATTCCTCTAATGAATGTATGAAAACAGGAACTGAATGAGCGGCTGAGTTATAAAAGGGAAATTAGCTATAGATTTGGATTAAAATTTAGCTATCCTTGGTATATTGCATATTCAATTTGTCTTATGGATTATCATGAAAGAAGAATTAAATTGTACTCATGCTATTCCATAAAAAATACTTCAATATCAAGATTTTAAAGAAATTTTTGAGACTCTTTCTGTCAAATTTATTTCAAATGATGTTTGGAGGGGATATTTTCCATTACTAATACTTTATCTCTTAATGATTAAGCTCAAAATATGATAATCCACAACTTTCTTGAAAAATAGGAACTAATTCGTTTTCGAGCTCTGTGCTTATTTTGGAATGGTAATATATTAGAAAATACTCACCACGTGTCTCTTTTTAAAGTAATATCAAGAGCCATTTATTTTCTCATCCAGATATTCATTTAACCTCCAAACAGTTCTGATATAAAGTGGAGGTCCCTCTGAAATACAACAATTTGTTTTCTTTTTTTTGGAAATTCCAATGAGGAGGGATCCTGAAATGCTTCCTCAATTATAAAATAGTTAGTTGAGATTCCAAAGAATTATTTTTAGTTTAGAATAGGTTCTTTTCCCTCTCATTAGCAAGAAAAAAGCTCATTTGTCTGCTTTTTTGCTTCCTTTTAAGCTGAAGATGGGATGTATCTTTGAAGGAAATTAAAATGTTTTATATAAAACCACCTTTGAATCCAAGAAAAACAACAGCTATAGTATTATTTTTTTTGAATAAATTCATGGAGATATTTTATTTTTTGAGCTGTAGGAATTTTATTGGAGCATGCACCTGAAAGCTTCTGAACCAATACTTGGCAATTTTGAGCATTAATATATCCAGGTGATAAATTTTGACTAAGAGAACCAATACACAAACTGTGTGCTTTGGTGTTTATACGTCCTAGTTAAATGGTTAAGGTTAGAGCTAATCTTAACCTATTACTCTCCTATCCCATGGAGGAAAGGACTTGATTTAGATATTCAAAAAAATGATGACTAAGAATTCTGGTTAAAAGGCATAATGGAAGAGTTTAGATGAAAGCTCAATTACTCTGATATGAGATGTATTATTCCAATTCTCCATGGCACAGCTCTGTACTTTCAAGAAATCCATCCCAAGATTTTAGCAATTTATGAAAAAAACATTATTAACCTTTACAGTTCTTATCCCTTTCTTAATCTATCCCTTTTACTCAAAAAAACAAATTTCCAACTTTATTAATATATGAAACGCTCATTCAAAGAATTTTCAGGCTCCTGCAGATATGAGCTAAATATGACATGGCTCCTATAAGGAAAGGAGATTTTTTGTTTTCAGTGAGAAGATGTAAATTATTCAGCTTAAAAGTTCATCTTTTTATTTTTATGGCAAGAGGATTTGTGGCTTTGAAATTTAATAATTATTTTCATTAACGCCAACGCGTAATTTTTAGCTTTTTCAAGGTTTTTTTTACAAACGCTTGATGGTTCTTTATTTTTTTGAAGATATATTTTATAAAAAAGAAGATTGGAGTTATTTTGAATCTTATCTTATTTAGAAAGAGAAATATGTTTCAATATACCTCCTATTGCTCCTTGCATGTGGGTATCAATTACTTTTACTATGTGATTCATCTGATATCCTTGATGGGGGTTCTCTAAGCTCTCATTTTGTTTACTATATATTTTTAGAAATATGAATATATATAGGCTATTTAGAAAGAAAATGGAAGGATAAAGTAATAGCAGAAGAGAATTGATTCTCACCACCAAATGCAGTAACATAATACAAAACTGTGGCAAGCTGAATGTTAAACTTGGACTAAAATCCAAGAAAAATATTAAATAATAATTGTTCATCTTAAATAGAAAGACTTTTCATTTTATGCATAATTATTAAAAATAAATAAATATATATATATATTGAGACCCTTTCTAGATAATTATACCTATGGGTCAATTGAAACTAATTCTATATTCTCATAACTATTCACATAATATTCCAAATATTTTAGAGTGATAATTTGATAATAATTATTATCTAATCATGAAAAAAAAGAAAATGAGCTCTAGAATCAACCTTTGAGGGCTAAAGAAATACCCCCATAATCCACACCTTACAGTATATACACTCCCATAACCTCTACTGGATGGGGCCCAGAAGGAGGTTTTTGTGTCAAACCACAATTCCAAAAATACTCAAAAATTTGCTTATACCATGTATCAAACATGTTTGGAAGAGAAAAAATATTGAAAAGACTGTTTTCAAAAAAGGAGGTTTTTTCTAGAATCATTTTTAGATTGAGGCGCATAAAATTTTTGATGATCCTAGATGTTGTGGATAAAATCCCAGAAAAAATACTCAAAGATATCTATCCTACCTTCTAATCTTGAGGAACTGGCACTTGTTTTTCTTCTCAGTCTTCAAATCATTTGAAAACTTGGGAAAAATCTGGTTTTTACCAGAAGCTTCAATCAATTTTTATCTCAAATTGACAAAAGTTTCTTCAGAACTATCCTTACATGGGTTAAAAAGATGATTTGAAAATAAAGCAAAAAATATTATCTTAGAATCTATATGGACTTACAGCCACTTTTTTTCTATCTTTTTCCATTCTATTCTATAGCAGAATAAAGATCCTTATTCACTTCTTTTAAAATACTCCACAGTATCAGAGGATTGATTCATTTTAATGAACAATTTGAAGCAATTTATATGTAGGAAATATTAAAAAACAAAATTAAGATGCTTAAATCCCACATTTCTAAAAGCTCTGATAATCTTGGAGTTGTTTTATCTTTCTCATATGAACTCACCTATTTTAGGAACTGGGTATAATTATCTTTATTCTAATAGTGTTATTACCTTATCTATATAGCTTTGTCTGATTTCTTTTATCATTTTATGTGACTGGTTTTAATTTATCCTTTTCCTTATCTTTTTTTGTCGAAATTAAGACTTCTGTTGTTTTTTTTGCATTCTTTAACCCAATCTGTATTTTGATGTTTTTTATTTTCGGGATTTTTTTTATTCTCTATTATTTTGTGCCTGTACAAATTGAATTCAGCTATACAGGAAATACAGGTGCGCCAGCGTTGTCAGCCCGACTAGGCTTACGCGCCTGTATTTCCTGTATATCTGTATTTCAGCTGTAGAGGGAACAGGAAAAGGATTTTTTTTAAAAAGTTAGTAATCTAAAGAATTGAACAAAGCTAAAAGCTTTAGAAAGCTTAAAAAAATTCAAAGAAATTGAAAAATATCATAAAAATCCAGAAAAAGGATTGTAATATAAGTCCTCAGAACTGAGAGAAAATTGAACAAAAATTTGTAAATTTCAGAAAAATTTTAGCGTAAATGAAAAAAAGAATAAGAAAAAGAAGCTATATTGCAAAAATAAAAATAAATAATAGGAGACTGAAAACGCTCAAAAAGGTAAAGGAACTAGAAGACTGGGGAGGAATTCAGAAATCAATTACTAAGAAAATAAAAAAATTACCACTATATAAAATCAGAGAAATCAAAAAATTGTATTAATAAATTCATAAGTTCTGATTAAAATGAATAAAAACTCTGATCAAAGTGGAAAAACTGACCACAATATGAAACTTCACATATGAATTTCAAAGATAATATATATTAAAAGGAATAAAAAATTAACAATAAAATCATATGAGTGTTGAGAACCGAAATATGAAGACATATAAAGCAATTCAAGCTATAAAGGGAAAAAAGTAAACAATGAAAGTTTAAGAAATCAATAGTAAGCTCCAGAAAATAAAATGAATAAATCAATAATCAATTAATGCAAAAAGATGAAAAAAATGGAAAAAGGATAAAAAGACTAGATTTCTCACAGTTAAAGAAGCACAGAAAAGAGAAAAGAAAAAGCTGAAAACTTGCAAACAAAAGTATCCTTGAAGATCTATGTTTCAGTTTTCTCACATTGAAATTAATTGGCTTTCATGACAGATATTGTGTTTTTTGAATGTATCAAATTGGCAAGGTCTTTCTGACTGAATTTACTGTTTTTGATTGGATAATAATACTTCTGAAAGTATACTTTCCATGAAAGCTGAATATTCATTAAATAAATATCTCAGAAAGCCCTCTTTCAAGACTTCCTATTACCATAATCATCTTGGTAAAAAAGCTTAAGAGTGACTTCTTTGGGCTGTTTGAGGAGTAAAAATTGAAATTTTTCAACAATAATTTTTTTTTGGAAATAGAAAAATCATTTCTTTAATTAACTCCCAAGAAGGACTAACAAAATATTTCAACAGATTTTTACATAATTTAAAGGTTAACTATGCTATTCTATCATGACTTGATGCTCTCGAGCTTGATACAAATCTAATTCAAAATACCATTTTTAAAACAACTTGAAACTCGATGAGAAACTTCAATGGTTCCTTTTTTTAAAATCTCATTATTTGGGTAATATTGCCCGCATTATCATTTGTATAGGTCTGTTTATAGCTCCTACAGATTCATGGTGCAATCTTTTTCAGTTGAAAGGGGGAAGAAATCTTGTTGAAATAATATATAACTTTGAATTTATACGTCTTCTATTGACAGTGAAGATCTTGGAAGTCCTAACTTCTATCGAAAATTGGGACACACATTGATATTTCCAATTAAAAATTAAAAATATTGAAGTTCATTCAGCTTATACAAGCTTCACTCAAAGTCTATCCTTGAGAGACTCTGGATATTAAACAACGGACAGGATATATCTTCTCATAATATAGAGGAAAGATGAACTGACTAGTGAGGATCACAAATTCGCAAGGTGTGTTTAGTTTTTTAGGTAAGAAATGGAGGTTGTTGTAATTCTCATGAACGTGCAAAGAAAAAAAACAGTTTTCAAAATTCTTCCTCCTTTCCATGGAGTATGTTTTTTGGAATCCATCTTTGCAAGGCTTCACATACTTATAATGTGATATGCTCCTCATGAATCTTTCTAAATTTAATATTCTTTTCATATATTCCCAATTATCTGTCATTGATTTATCTTTCTAAAAGTCAAAATAAGAAGATAAATATATCTTCAAACAAAAAGAATAATTTCATCTATGAATTCTATTGGCTCATATTTCTATAACCTACTATGACAAAAAGAATGAATTTAATGTCTCTTTCCGTTCCCCCAAAGTATATTCTTCTAAATGAGATTCATAATATCAATCATAGAAAACATTTTTACAAATGAAAAAAAAATTGGGAAGATCTTCTCTTCTTAATTGCCACCACATCTCACACATTCTATGGAGTAATCATCTTTCTCATGAGTAAAATAGGCTTTTATCTCATAAAATCCTTTTTTTAGTTATTTCTCAAAGAAATATGGCATATGTGGATATAAAAATATTTTAAACAGTAATATTTGAAGGAAAACTTAATTATTTATAGCATAAGCTTCAGATTTTATATTTCCATGGATTTAGAAAAAAGGGATTCAATATATTTTATTTTGACAAGGAACTTCATTTTGGTTGTTAGAATGAGTCTGCTATATGGAATATATAAAGAGCAATGTATTAAGAAATAATTATTCTAATCTAATTAATATTTCCTCAATATTATGAATTGAAAAATGTTATTTCAGTTCTGTATTCTCATTTTGATTAAGTTTTTTTCCTAAAGAAAGGTTTTTCTTTAAACTGATTGAAGGAGCTTCATTCATGAAGATTTCAAATCCTTCTATATTGAAACACAAAATGGTCTCTATTCAAGCTATATGATTGCAAATTCGAATCAAAAATTGAATAACTATTTCATATTCATCATATATCTATCTCAATTCAAAAGAGAGTTTCATAAAAGAAGAATGAGAAATGCATAACAAGTGTTTGTTTCCTATTTAAGAAAGAGACAGAATGCAAATTTTAAAGTGTATAGACATTGAAAATTTCAAATAAGAAAGATCCATAAGGAATATTATTAGTTGAAGAAACTTTGAGGAGAACTTGAAAATATAATCCCATATCTAATCAAAGTAGTTAATAAATTAATCTTCAATAAGAATTATATAATAGAAATAACGGAAATTCAAAATATCAATAGATTTTGGTGTATCTTCAAGCCATATGGACTTATTACTGGAGATACTTCAAGATTACTATATCTTCTTGTGAACTAATAGAAATCCATGGGGATTTTTGGGAATTTTATATAATAATAAAGCTCCCTATTTGGCAAATTTAAATCAATTTAAGAGATAATATATTGAAGCCATATTCTACTCAGATGAATTCTACAAACACTTTATTAAAGATAACCTTCCAATATAAGAAATGATACGGGCTCATTTACTATTAGGCTCTTCAAAATTTTATTCATGAAAGGCTGAGTTTTTCTTATTCCTGAAATCAAAAATAAGAAAAAACTTATTATTTGTAATTTATAATAAATTCCCCACAAAAGTAATCAAGATTGATATTTGCCAAAATAAAAATTTTATTTTATCCAAAAATAGTCAATTTAAAAACTTCTTGAGTGGAACATTCCTCAAAAATCCATTTCTTAAGTGGATTAAAGTCAAAAATGAAGAATATATCAAAAGACAAAGAAAATTCTGAAGAAGGACAGAATATGATATCATAAGAAAAGAATTCCTTAATATTTTCCTTTTATACCTATTTTTTTAATTTATATTATTTGAATAATTTAAAAAAAATCTTAGTTAAAAATTTCAAAAGAATTTTTCAAAGAAATACAATATGAGAATAAAACTCAAATTGAAAATTTGAAATAGAATTGCTTTGAGCGGAAAATATAAATATTATACTATGGAAATTGAAATATAGCCTATATTTCCTGTTAAAAGGAATACCTCTTTTTCATACTTTCAGAACTAGAAAAATATTTAGAAGGTTAGTTTTTTGCACACAATCTGCTAAAAAATGGAAACATGAAGGGTTTTTTGCCCCAAATATATTGAAATTTCAAACCAATTAATCAAGTTTTTTCTGATCAAAGTACTAAAACATTGATTCTTTATAAAATCCAGAAATCTGAATAGTATGTTCATTTCTAATGTTCATAAACATATCTCCTGCAATTATTGTTTGTATTTTTCTTTAATATTTGACCAATGAGACCATCATTATAATTTACCATCAATTTCAATTATCTCATTTCCATTGGGAAAATATTGTGAATAATTCCAAATCAGTTTAATAGAAGACTTATGGTATTTATTTTAAACATAAAATAAGGTTTGAAAATTGATTCGAACAATTTTTCGGTTGGAAATTTACAATTAAATAAAGAAAGTCTAAATCTTATGGTATGAATTATGAAATATTTTAATTTTGAGATCTCTGGTCTGTGTTACCAAGACCATTTATGCAGCTTCTGTCTGTATTAGCTATTAATTTTTTAAATTCTATATTGCGGAATTTCTCACATGAAATTCATCATCAAAGAATGCAAGTGAAACTATATTTTACCGTCATTAAACTCAATGACATAACTTATGTTTGATTATATGTACCATTTTCAACGGTTCCAAAGCTTATTTAAAAATAAAACATCCTCCGCTTAGATCCAAACCTTTAAGTTCTGAGAGAGTGTGAAGCTATCATGATGATATATTTCCTTCCCCAATATTTTGTGATACTGAGATAATATATGTAAGATTGAATTTTATTATCATTTAGATTTAAAAAGGTCCAAAATTACACTTTCATTCAGATTAAGAGTTTTTCTAATTCCATTGTGTTAGATAAAACTGTCAGAGATGAAGCATTAGTAGGAAGTAGTTGAGATATTAACTTTTGAAGTTCTGATAATTTTTTTCTGTATGAAATAGGATTAATATATTTTACTTATTGAATAAGGGTTATATTTCAATAGGGATCAATGAAGTGAGTAACAGTTTTTTCTCATATCAAGCTTAAAAGTGATAGATAAAAGTCCTTATTCAATTTGAATCTCTTTTGAGCTGCAATATCCAGATCAATCTTGTATATTTTTGATAATTGTGCAAGAGGTTTTGATATAATAGTTTTATTCACTTGATTTATTGAATCTAAAATTAGTATAAACAGAACACCTAGATATTACAAAGATTCCAGTTATTTCTATTCAACTGAAAGAATACACAAATAAATCCAAGCATGTATCTTCATGAATAATTTCATTTTTTTGTCACGTTTAAATAATTTTCATTTCAGGTTGAGACCATGTTTAACCCACCTCACCTGACCCCAGGGTCTTCCTTTTTTTCACAGTGATAGTTAACAAACTGATCAATAAGTAATTGTACTTTCCTTATATTTTTCATTTTATTTTTTCCTGTCTCTGAGGAATTACCATCAACCTGTAGTATTCCAATTGCACTTTCAGTTCTTACATGTGATCTTTCAAAGAATAAGTTGAATTAACTATCATATGGGTTATGTGTTGAACTTCTTTGTATTCTGAAACTATTTACATTGATATTCCATAGGAAAAGTCAGCGAAAATATAGCTTTCAGGCCTTTTATGCGTCCTAATAATTGGATCTAAACTTGAGTCATTTACTGATCCAGGAAATACCAAATGAAATGAAGTCAAAAAGTAATTGATATCACATACTAACTGAACAGAAATGAAGTAACAAAAAAGAAAGCTATAATCAGGCTCACTCAAACCCTTTATCCAAAGAGATTATATTTCATATTCTAGTAATGAGTCATCAAAAATGCAAACATACTTCTTGGTAAAATAATAATAAAGCTTTTCATAATCAGGTGGCCTTTTGGATAATGAGTTAGACTACTATCAATTCAACAAAAACAACCAGGAAAGCTTTCAGCTTGCATCAATTCTAAAATTTACATGTTTTCTTTCTCATTCATCCATAAAGCATATGTTTTATTCCACTTCATTAAGAATGAAATTACTCTTTTTTTTATAAAGGAAAGCTTCATCATTTCTTATACCAAAGATTTTCCCAGCTTTCCAAACCAATGCACCATTACCATTGGAGACAAGTTTTGAAAAGGCCACTGCTATTTAAATATCTGCCTCATATCAATGATACTTTTAATTTTTGTGAAATAATTGATACTTGAAAATAATAATTGTCAAAGAAATAAATTAGCTGTATTCTGTACAACATAGCTTCTTGAAATTTCTATGAGAGGGACTTGCGAGATTACCTTATTTCAAGCCATAAGGATAGACAAAGAGCCTCCATGGTATGAAGTATGTTTTTGATAAATACAAGTCAAAACCTATATATCCTTTTCAAGCTCTTGATCAAAAACAATTTCAGTGCAATGGGCTAATTTTTCTGATAAAGTATCATGTTTGAAGGGATATCTTGATTAGATATTTGGAATTTTTGGCTTTTGAAATTTGTATTTATTTTAGTTTTTTCTGGGTGTATTTGAAAAAAGTGAAACCAGATGTATGATTGAGAATTATGTGAACTTTACTCTGTATGTAATTTAATGGTAAAATAAATATATATTCAGAAAATGTTGTGGTTATAAGCTTTTTTAACAATAGTTGGTATATTGGAGTATTAATTGAGGATTTAGGAACCAAAGAATGGATTTGTGTTGCCTCAAAATACCACAGCTCATGACGTTTAATGTCAGCCTGTGACTCAAACCCAGAGCACAAGCATGCCAGCCAAATACCATAAACCAATGATAAAGCCAAGATACCACCAAAAAATGGAACTGAACCAAATGAGCTCAAAATGTATCAAAAAAAGAGAAACCCCACCACTTTCCAAATACACAAGTCCCACCATCATAGAACAAAGAATAACAAAGTTATTCCTGCTCAAAGTTGCTGCTGGCAATAAACCTTAATTTTCACCCCTCAACTAAATCCAGAGGAAGACGCTTAACCCCATCAAATGGGTAGTCAAAATAAATATCTAGGTCAGGGCTATCCAATGGCACTAGCCAAATTGAGCTAGCACCAGAATTACAGAATTTATGCCCAAAATAAGGTCAAATAAGGGTGAATAAAATATTCACCTCCCATCTAACTTCTACAGTTTTAGTGTGAGATACCTAAAGTGGGGTCTTTTTGGAAAGAGAAAAACCAGGGATATCTAATAGTGCCATCCATTTCCCAATATCTTATCTGTAACAAAAGTCATGGGGCAAACAAGTTCCATACAGATTTCAAGCAAATCATACATATGTACAAAAAATCTTGTACATGGCATACCTTTGCCATATCTAATGAGGTAGCATTGTGTAGAAGCCATTCAGGACTACACAATGAACCACATTTGAGCTTGATATCTCAAAAAATGACAAAGGTATGGAAGCTTTAAGGTCAAAATCACACAGTTAGACCAATACAGCCTTACTGTGGGATATTCTCCCATAACCATGATTATGAGGTGTCAAACAGATGAAGAAGCCTTTTTATACTTCAATACTGGGGTCCTGTACAGGTTCCGCACAGCCTCCTACGTGTCATACACAGCAGAAGAGGGCTATGTGGTCCCCAGATGCGAATTTTCACCTTGTATTGGTAAAAACTGCACAGATGTGGTTTCAAAGCCACATCTGAGCCCAATAAAGGATATATAGGCCTTGTGAAGACCACAAGCCAGTCCTTTGAAGTGAAAAATTATCACTTCCCCTATGCGGAAAGGTCTAGTAGCCTTTGCCACCCAATGTTAGGATAAAAAGGGACCATTTCTCCACCAGAAAATGTTTTCTCATCTTGCTCTTGAATTCCTACATAGTAAAACTGTCAAAAACAATTATAATCTTGGAAAATTATCAGGTATAATCATAATTTTAATTATTGTAACCCAACAGGTAAAGCTGCACCCAGGGTTTTCAACAGCACTCACCACCACTATTTCCCAATAGTAAAGCCCTGAATATTCTTTTACAAACCCTTATTATCATTAATAAACCTTTTTATTATTATTTTTGCTGTGTCACAGTCATATTTAAAGCTTGTAAATAGTCATTAATAAGCTTAATCATAGACTCAGCCTGACATGTTGGGGGTCTGGCCATGTTTTTTTGGACCTTTTTATGCTTAAAAGTGAGTTTTTTCTTATTTTTCTTTTATTTCTGACATTTTGTTTCTTTTCTAGGAATAATTTCATTAAAAAGTAAATTATAATATATATCTTATATCTATTATTTGAGTGGTATATGTTATATACCACTGTGTTTTTTGTTTTTCAACTGCCTTGTTGCATGGCTGATTCTAATTTCATCACCACATAACCTTTATTTTTGGCATGTTTTACATATTCAAACACTCTAAGCCATCAGTACTGTACATTTATCTAATTAAAAAGGACACCTCTTACTGTAAAACCAACAGTATTACAGGCGTGGTTGGGTATATTGATAATTTCAATTACCCGTTACAGAACCACTTTTTGGATTATAATTGCTAATTACAAGTTGATCTGTGAGATGCTGGTATACAAGCAGTGTACCAGATATAAATAAGCTTTATTTCTGATGTGTAATTGTTAATTTCAATTTCACTGTCACAATACAAGGTCATAATATAGAAATATATTTCCCAGAGGCCATTCTTAGACGTGTAAAAAGGCTTTTAAGAAGTCTTAACTGATATTGGGCCCTTTTTCTCTTGTTTTATTCAGTGGAAGAAAACTTCATCCCATTTGAGACTCAGTCACAGGCCAACACACCAGTGACACCCTCAGAAACAGAGGGCAGCAACAGCAAAGGGAAGAGTCACAGTGAAGGCCTTATCACAGCTAAAAAGTGGACACCAATTGCCACTCAGAGGAGTAGAAACCCACAAAACTCTGCATCAATACAAGGCAAACCAACTTTAACCACTTGTACAGTAAAGATTACAATCATTAACCCATTTTTACCCTCTAAAGGCAAATTGCCAAAAGCAGTAGACAGAAAATTTGTACAAGGCACAGCCACAGGTAAATACCCTAAGAACATTAAGTTGTTGACTGCTTGCAAACACTGATACGTCACCTGTACACCTCAGAAACCTTGGCTTCAAAAGGAACAAGCCAGAAGACAGAGAAGGCTTGTCCAGAACCAGAATACCTGGAGGAGGACACCTTGGACACAGTGGTGGATTGCAAGACATTGAGGGAAATCATACCCACTCTGTCATTCACATTCCAACACAACAGAAACCTCAAACCAGAGGACTGGAAGAATATGTATCAAGTTCTTCAGCTCCACCAACTCCTCAAAGACCTTTTTAAATGAAGCATGGACAACAAGAGGTTCAACCTAGAATCCCACTGGGAAGAACTTGGAGCAAGTTGCCAGAAGATACGTGTCAAAGAGAAGGACTTCAATGACCTTATGGGAATCACCAAACGTTGGAATCCCACCAGGAAGTTCAGACTCCTGGAGGTGAGGGAAAACAGGATAAGTGAGGATCAATCCACTATCCAAGCTATAGAAGCACAGCTGACCAAGACAGGGCTTACTCAGATTCCTTCAGGCTTATAAGGAGTAGGCCAAACCAGCTCTCCAATGGCTTCACATCATTCAGGAACCAGCAGACCAGTGGCCAAGAGTCACCATTCTTCACAATGCCAGGAAGCTTCCAGGAGAAGGCAAGTATACAAGGGCAAAAACAAGACCTCTTTCAACCAAAGGCAGAAAGAGTCAGAGCCAATTATCCAGCAGCTGTTGAAATTGGTGAAAGAGGTACACAACAGCCAGAAATAGTTGTACATACTTCTAGAATCAGTAGCCCCATTAATAGAAATATTAACCCCACTCAGATTTAACATAATTTCTTTACACCTGAGAGTAACTTAAACATTGATGCACTGTGGTTAAAAATGTCCCAATTTGCTGAGCAAACTCAAAAAGATTTTGCAGAACTCCAAGAAAGCCATGAGAGAATGAAAAAATTAACAGCCTCCATGGACAAAATTGTCAAAACTCTTCAGGAGGTACATGCTCAATCAAGAAAAGCCTGTGGGGAGACCAACAAAAGACTGAATGAAGTATTTGAAGAACAACACCAAAGAAAAGGGGAGAGGGATTGTCTGGATCAAGACATAAAAATACTGTTTGATGTCTACCATAACATGAAGCCCCAACCACAAGGCCATATTATGGATAATCTATATTACCAAGAGGACATCAAGCCAGATGCCACATTGGGGAAAAGGCAAGATCTCCATCTAATTACCAGGATAGAGATAATATGTCTTATTCTGAGAAAGAAGCCTTGATACAGCTTCAAGAAGGCCAAAAGCTGGCCCAAATTCTCTGGCACAGGATAATAGGATCACATGGAGCTCATTTATTATATTGATGATCTCTTCATTGATGTACCAAGCATACCAGACTACTATATTACTGCTAGATTGAATACAAAATTTAAAGGACATGCTAGTATTTGGTACACAGAGATGAAAGAAATCCATGGCAGACGAACCCGGCCATGGTGGAGGAGTCAAATCATCCAAAAGTAAAGCAATGGTACTTGGATATGGCAGAAGACCATGTAATTTCAAAATGACAAGTACTCTGTGTAAAAAGATCCATATGAGTGGGGCCTCAGACAGTCTAAAAGACTTAAATCCATTGATCCTCAAATGAATATTCAGATGAGGAATCACAAACTCCTGACACAAATTCCAGGAGAACTAGAGCATGCATGTAAGGTTTGACTATGAAACAATAAGTAAAAATTACTAATTTATTACTTATTGTACTCTGAATGTCCTTATGAATTGAATAAATAAGATTAAAAATATAATAATAATAAATAATTATTATTATTATGGCGTAAAATAATTATATTATTAAATAAATATAATAATATAATTTATATTATGAAAATATAATATAATAAATAAATATATTAATATAAAATAATTAATATATTTAAAAAGCTCTTTATTATTGTTACCAACAAATAATAAATGCGTAAAAAATTGCTTTTTATTAATAAAAAACAATTAATAACAATAATATTACTAATATTAAAGTTATGAATTAATATAAATACTATTTATATTAATTAGAGAATTACTAAGAGAGTAATAATAGAGAAATTATTATAATAAGAGAAAATAATCTACCTTTAACACTTAATATAATAATTTTGAAATATTTTACGCCAAAAAATATAAATACAACCTTTTCAAATTGTATTTACAATAAAAATAAAGAAAATTAAAAATTATTCTGGATTTTTACGTGGAAATGAGTTTTTAGAGAGATTTTTAACAAAAACAATTAAATAAATGATTTAATCATGTCAAAATAGATTATTATAACAAGGTGGTCTTTGGTCTTTAATAATATAATAGTTTTATATATAAAGAATAAAGAAATTACCTTTGATTTAATTGATTTAATGTTTTTGATGCGTCTGAGGGGAAAATAGAGTAAAAAGAGCTCTATTTATAGTAAATACCTCCCTCCTAGAGTCCAACAGGCTTCTAGTAGACGTGTACTGATCATACCCACTGGAATTGATTAGTATTTTAAGGTTTGGATATGATTACATCATTATCAAACCATATTACATCATTATTACACCATTATTTAGAGTTATCACTATAACTCTAAGTTTGATGACATCAGAGGCTTGGGAGAACCCCAAATTTCGTGGATTTTATTAGTTTTAATCACAAAATAATAGTATTCACCAATTTTATCACTCTTAAGACTGTTAAACTTAAATTAAGGTTACTGTGAGTGATCATAACTGCTCAAGTTAAGCTCAAACTTTGATCCTCAATAACTTTTAAGATTTACACGCTACAGCAATTCAGAGAGTGAATTCTGATAGTCTGGCATAACCTTATTATGCTTCCAAGAGCTTTTCATTACATCATCAAAACTCTAATTTTGATGATTTTTCTTGTAACTCATCTTTTCAGTCGAAATTCAATATTTTAAACTTCAAACCTTGATTTCAGGGGGTTATACCCTGAATTTAATAATAAAAATTAAATCATTCTTCACGAATAAACTAGTAGAATCCAACTGTATACTTTTTTTTAAGTTTGGAACACTTTCACAACAAAGTGGTCAACAGCTCTGTTGATTTTTATCAATATTTCATCATAGGTTTTAACCTTTTTTATAATTTGTAAAAGAAAGTTCATATCTGTGTTCTCACAGTAATTACGTGGTAACTTTATTTTTGGTTTATCATTCTATCATGTATAGTTTAGGAGATATTAGCTATGATCCTTGAATATATGCGTTGACCAAAAAAGTGCATATATTCAGGTTAATTCCTTAAGTATTAACTTTGGAAATTAGCTTATTAATGGTTTTATGTGTGGAATTTTGTGGGGAATCCACTGGTACAATTTATTTCACATGCTGTTTCATTAGTTCTTGAGATAAATAAGGTTTTACAGTTTTTATAAGGTATTATACCTTATAATTCATTAAATATTGACTTTACAGATATGCCATAAAAATGGTATATGTGTATTTTACCATGGGGAATCCAATGGTATAATTTATTTTACATGTTGATTCATTGGTTTTTAAGTTAAACCAATTTTTGTACCAATTTATGGTATTTTTTGTATATTTAAGTAATTATTTTTAATGTATAATTATTCTAAGTAATTTTAATATAATTATATTAAAGGTATAATTATTCTGAGTCTTTTTTGTGACCTTTTGGGTATGTGGTCATATCTCAAAGGCTCACATTCCCTACCACCAAAAAAGATTGTACCACAATCTGATATGTGTGATTAGGGTATCATCCACTGTCCTACCTCTTCATTAGACTTTATCAGTCCTGAAGCTCAATAATGCTTGATTTTGTTATTCTTTAGGTTTTCTTTCATGTCTAAACCTCCTCAGTAGTTTATCAGCATTTGTTATATCTTTCTCAAGTAGCCATTCATCTTCTTGAGTTGGATTTCTATACCTTACAAGGTATTCTCTTTCTTTGTTGTTCCTTGTCCTTCTTTCTTTAAGGACTTTTACAATTATTTTTTCTTCTCCTTCTTCCAAAGGGGGAATTTCAAGTGGGGGTTTATTTCTTAGTGGAAATAATTCCTTGTCACTTGAGCTGTAAGGTTTTATAAGACTTACAGGGAAAGTTGGGTGTTTATTCATTAAATCACCTGTAAGTTCCAATTGTACAGCATTGGGTCCATGAAGTGCTTTTACCATAAATGGTCCTGTAAAGGAATCTTTCAATTTATTTGGTCCTTTTATGTTATTAAAGTTAATAGTTGATACTAATACCAAATCTCCTATTTTGAAGTCAGGTGGTTTATGACTTTTGTCCCATCTTTCTTTTGCATATTTGAAAGAGTCTTGCATGCATCTGTTTGCATGGTGTCTTGTTTTGTCAAGCATTATCTTAAAACTGCTTGCTGTTGGATGTATGTCCACTAAGTCCTTTTTGAGGGTATCATAAGGAAGTTTTGGATTCCAACCTTTCTCTAGCATTGCTGGTGTTTTGCCAGTAGAAGAATGGATTGATTTCTTATATGCCAGTTCAAGTGCTGGTATTAGTGTACACCAATCATGGGTAAAACCATCAGAATCTTTGAATTCTAGCCCATAAGCACAGAATCTTCTGATCATGTCCTCCAAGGTCTGTATCATTCTTTCTGCTAAACCATCAGTTTGGGGATGGTAAGCTGTTGAGAATGATAGCTTTTTCCCAAATAAGTTATGGAGATTTGTCCATAATGCTGAAGTGAACTTTGGGTCTCTGTCACTTATAATATTTTGGAATAAGCCTGTGTGGCTAATGACTTTATTCCATATCATTATGGCTGTATCCATAGCTGTGTCATCTTTATGACATGGTAAGAACATGGGAGTTTTACTGTACCTGTCAACTAACACTAGACATGCATTATAGCTCCTGTCTCCTCCTGGAGGTAGTGCTGTTACCCAATCCATATGAACTATTTCCCATGGGGATTTTGGTTCTTGGATTTGGATCATCATTCCAAATTTCTTTCCTGTGGCTCTGTTGGCTTTTTGACATCTGTCACAGGTTTGGCAGTACTCTGCAACATCATTTTTCCAATTTGGCCACCAAGAGCAGGTTTTCACCCTCTCTAGTGTCCTATCTTCTGAGAGATGTACAGATGCAACACTATCATGACACTCATGTAAAATAGTGTTTATTAGTGTTCTATCTGTTAAGGCCATAACACATGTGTGTTTTTTTCTATGGTAAAGGATTCCATCAAGGAGGTGGAATCTTCCTTCATCATATGCCTTTTTCCATATTTCATCTAGTTTCGATGAAAGTGATGCATCTTTGCAGTCTTTCATTAGAAGTTGGCTTAAGATGAGGCAATTTTTGTCTGTCTTATAGCTTTCTTTAACTTGGTTAAAGAATTCTGTGCCTATGTCTGTGACACATATTCCTTCTATATGGTGCTCTTCTTGTGGTACCCATGCTGGATTGTCAGGGGTATTTGCTAAAGCCCATCTGCTAAGACCATCTGCATTTTTATGAATATTTCCAGATTTATGTACAATAGTCATATTTCCTCTATATTCTTGGATAGCAATTTTCCATCTAAGCATATGTCTATTTGGAGTCTTCATATTTAATAGTGATTTCACAGCATTACAGTCTGTGATTACATCAAATACTGTGCCATCCAAATAATAATGCAGTTTTTCTAAAGCCCACATTAGGCATAAGCATTCCATTTGGCTTGCTCCATACCTTGCTTCTGTTGGCTTTATTTGCCTTGAAATGAAACAAATTGGTCCTTCCACTGGTTTATCATTGATAATTTGTGTTTGGTGAAGTGCAGCACCTAATCCTTCTCCACAAGCATCAATGTATAGTTTGAAAGGTAGTTTCCAATTGAGCATTAGAAGAAATGGGGCATTTGTTAGTGAATTTTTCAATTCTTCATATGCCTTGACCCTTTCTTCAGTCATTTCATAAACTGTTTGTTGGTCACATAATTTATATAAGGATTTGGCAATTTTTGCAAAGTCCTTTATATGCTGTCTATAGTAACCAGCAAATCCTAAAAATGATTGCATTTCTTTTTTGGTTTGAGGCATTGGTTTGAGTAGTACTGCTGCTACTTTATTTTTGTCTATGCCTAGACTAAGTCCAGATACAACATGTCCTAGTGCTTTTAATTCACTATATGCAAAATGACACTTTTTCAAGGAAATTTTCATATTCACTTGGACTATTTTCTGTAGTACCCTTTCTAGTCTTGTAAGGTGATTTTCCCAAGTTTATGAGCAAACTATGATATCATCAATATAGATAATTAACCATCCTTCTGATAATTCTTCAGGGAATATGGTATTCATCATTCTTTGATAATGGGAAGGTGCATTTTTTATCCCAAATGGCATTCTTAAGTATTCAAAAATTCCACAATGGACTATTATTCTTAGTAGTTTCTTGGCATTGTCTGTTAAGACATTTTGATTAAAACCCTTAAGAGCATCCATAGCTGTGATGAACTTAGCTTGTGACAATTGGGTCAATGTCTCATGGATTCTAGGTATTGGATATCTGTCTGGAATGGTATAGGTGTTCAGGGCTCTGAAGTCTCCTACCATCCTTGATTTTCCATTATGCCAAGTTATAATGACAGGTGTAGTAACTTCTACTTGTTCATTATGTCCAACCTTTCTTAATACTCCAAGGTCCATTAATTCTTTAATGTGCACTTCTAAGGCTTCTCTAGCCCTTGGACTGGCTGGATAAGCAGGTCTTCTTAATAAAGGTGGGTAAGGCTTTTCTACATTAAGAATTATATCCACTTCATGTCCAATTATGGCACCTAGTGGCTCTTTGTCAGTTGCAAAGGCATTTTTATACTTAAATAAGAGGTCAATCAATTTTTCTTTCAATTTTTCTGTTAATTCTTGATTGAATTCTGCCTCTTTAAGTTGTTCAGATATAAAAAGTTCCTTTTCTGGAATTTTTTCTTCCTTCGTAATAACTGTGATTTGTTTTTTGTTATTTAAGAAGCCAAACTTTTGTCTTTTGTTATCTCCTATGGTAAAATATCTATCTTTTTGGTTGGAGATATCTATACCATAGATTGATAAGTAGTCATTCCCAAGTATGAAATGATTACTAGTAAAGTTGTCCATTACTACAAACTCTACTTTAATTCTGACACATTGTGAGGGATGAGGAAAAATTAGTGTTAAATCAATTATTCCAAGGGGCTTCATGCTCTCACTTGAACTACTAAATTTGACAACTTGTATTGGCATAAGTTTTTCTTGCTAGTTTGGGACAATGGTTTTGAAATAACTTTTGCCAACACAAGTGCAATATTCTCCTGTATCCAAGTTAACTTTTTCTTCTTGGTTATCAACCATAACAATACTTATACTTGATTTTCCAGCTGTATATCCCATTCCTCTTGCAGGTTTGGTTCTATACATTTTGGCATCTTGTATGTTTTTCAGGTTTGTGTCAGATGTTCCAACTTGTGGTAAGTTTGAATTAACATCCAGTACTTCATAAATTATATCAATATTATTAATTTGTGCATTAATTATATTGATTTCAACACTTTCAGAGCTTTCTGACTCTTCTGTCTCTTTTTCAGAGTCAGATTCCTCTTCTTTGTCATTGTGGTTTTCTGTTTCCACAATTTCATTAATCTTTACTTTCTTAAGGCAATTATTGGCTAAGTGTCCAATACCTCCACATTTATGGAATTTTCTTTGTTCATTATTGTTGGATGTATTGGGCTTAAAGGATTCTTTTGATTTATCTTTTTTGATAAATGGTTTATTTGGGCTTTTAATGTCCAATTTTTTCCAAGTCCTGCCAATTTTTGTTCTTGTCACTATATCTTCTAGTGCATTTATATACTCTTCTGTGGAGCATGGTTCTATACACCTGATTCTTAGGGCATGTTCTAGTTCCCCTCCACATTTTTTAAGTATTTTCATGTGCACCATCTTTTGTGACATTTCTGGGTACAGTGCATTAAGCCTTTCAACTTGTTTCAAGAACCAAGTTAAAGGTTTGTCTTTCTCTGGGTCAAAGAAAGAGTTTTCAAATGCATTTTCTATCTTATACCTCCAGGCATCATTTTCCCACTTGGTGATTATTTCTTGTTTCCACCAAGACCAGGTATTTTTACCATTTGTTTGTCTTATGCCATAATACCATCTTTTTGCAGATTTCTCAAACAATGAATGTAATCTTGCAGTGATTAATTCATCTGGTATGGCATAGTCTTCTTGTAACATGTCAATTGTTTTAATAAATGACATGTGGTCATATTCACCTTCTCCTGCGAATGTTGGCCATTCCTTCAATTGAGGTGCTTCCTTCATTAAGACTTGGTTATTATCTTGGTGACTCAAGTCTGTTATGAAAGGATTTGACAATTCCTCTTTTGTTTTAACAGGGCTTCTTATATGAGAAAATGGTGTTGATAACTTTGGCATATTTAAATTAGCCTCATTAATTTTATCCATTTTTTCAGTAATAAGCCTTATTTCACTCTGAATATCATCTTTCAGATGCATTCTTGCTTCATCACTTTTTTCCACATGGTCCAAAAGTAATTTTTGGTGTGATGAAGTCTTTTCTTCAAATTTTTCTACAGAAATACTTAATTTATTTAATTTTTCTGTAAGATTGTCAATACTCACATCATAATTGATTGTCAAAGTCTTGTCTTTGATATCTTTTATGTATTTATACAATTCTTGTGGTCCTTGTATTAATTTTTGAGTATTGTCAATTAAATTCTTTGGTTTATTATTTTCAACAATAAACTTAATGTTGTCAATTTCTTTCTTGTTTTGCACAACAATTTTTGTTAAAGAAGATAAATTGTTATTTATTTCTTGTAGTGATAATAAACTATCTTTAATTTCTTTTAGAGGTAATATACTATTTTTAATTTCTGTTAAAGTATTTACAACATCTTTGGACAAGGTTATTTCTTTGGGAAATGAGGTTGTCTCATTCTTTGCTCTTCCTTGTCCTTGAATTCCATCAAGGTTCTGGCCATGTTGAAAACATTGTCCATGGCATCCTTTTGGATTCTTGGGATCCTGTAGCTTGGGGAATATGGTTTCCTCCAATGCTTTTTCTTGTTCTTCTTCCCTTCTTGGGGAAGTGGGCTGGCTTGGGGTTTGCTGGTAGAAGCTACTGGGGCTTCTTCCTTGGTTGCCTCCCTCTTTTTGGCGTGGTAATCCTTGATTTTTTTGATTTGAGGTTTGGATGACAGTGGATTCCATCCATTGGAGTATTTCACTATCTCCTCCTCTTTGAGGAACTTTTTCAGGATGTGCCAGGAGTTCATCACTCCTTGGTGTATTTGAGGCAGCATTTCCCAATCTTTGTCCTTGTACACTGTGTAATACTGCTTGTACTGGCTCATGTAGATGTCTATTTGAGCCCTCTGAATGTGATTTGTACCTATTTGAGTTACTCATACTTAGTTCCAATTCAGGCTCAGATATCATGGGCATTTCTGGGACTTGCCTTTGGGATAAGGCACTTCCTTGTGTGGATTCTGTTCCACTGGGGATATTGCCCTTTCTTTTCCCTTTTGAGGGATCAGTTCTACCTCTGAGTCCAGCTCCATCTGATTGGATGGAGTATTGGGAACCTCTTCTGGTAGTCATAATTTAAGAAAATAAGAAATAAAAGTATTTTTAGGATAAAAATTTTTTTTATGGCAATTATAAAAGAGGTGCTCACCTTCAGAGTCTTGAATGGTGGGTCCTGGAAAGTCTAATTTCTTAGCTTTCTTTCTTTTGGTGATAACTGGTGTTGGAGAATTTTGACAAGCTTCTTCCACCAATCTCTCAACAGTAGTTTGGTTTTCTTCTGTTGGGTTATCTTCAAACACTAAAAAAGACAAATAAATATAAGTCTTTTTATAAGAAGTGTTATTTTTTGGCAAGATATGGCAATTTTTGACGTAGAAATTGCTTTTATATCTTTAAAAACTTGAAATGAATAAAGAAATGAATAAAAATAAAAAAATAACTTTTTTTTTATTGGTTTCTTAATATTTTTTAATATTTTTTATATTTTTATTTTTAAAGAATAAAATAAAAAGTGAATATGATTCTTTTACAAAATTAAATTATAAAAAATTATTTTTAATTTATAAATTATCTTTTTTAATCACTAGAGTCACTCAAAGAAAGTTCTTGCAAGTCTAAGGATGTGAAAAAACCACGTGTAAGACAGTAAAATTGCTTTCCAAAGGCCTCAATAGCTTTTAAAATCAATAAAATATAAAATTATTATATAATTTTATGATTATAAATATAATTTATTATTGGATAAACCCAATTAGAATCTTTTTAAAGGTCTTTTAAGTAAATATCATGGCCAGGCCCCCAAATGTAAGGTTTGACTATGAAACAATAAGTAAAAATTACTAATTTATTACTTATTGTACTCTGAATGTCCTTATGAATTGAATAAATAAGATTAAAAATGTAATAATAATAAATAATTAGTATTATGGCGTAAAATAACTATATTATTAAATAAATATAATAATATAATTTATATTATGAAAATATAATATAATAAATAAATATATTAATATAAAATAATTAATATATTTAAAAAGCTCTTTATTGTTGTTACCAACAAATAATAAAGGCGTAAAAAATTGCTTTTTATTAATAAAAAACAATTAATAACAATAATATTACTAATATTAAAGTTATGAATTAATATAAATACTATTTATATTAATTAGAGAATTATTAAGAGAGTAATAATAGAGAAATTATTATAATAAGAGAAAATAACCTACTTTTAACACTTAATATAATAATTTTGAAATATTTTACGCCAAAAAATATAAATACAACCTTTTCAAATTGTATTTACAATAAAAATAAAGAAAATCACATATTATTCTGGATTTTTACGTGGAAATGAGTTTTTAGAGAGATTTTTAACAAAAACAATTAAATAAATGATTTAATCACGTCAAAATAGATGATTATAACAAAGTGGTCTTTGGTCTTTAATAATATAATAGTTTTATATATAAAGAATAAAGAAATTACCTTTGATTTAATTGATTTTAGTTTTTGATGCATCTGAGGGGAAAATAGAGTAAAAAGAGCTCTATTTATAGTAAATACCTCCCTCCTAGAGTCCAACAGGCTTCTAGTAGACGTGTACTGATCATACCCACTGGAATTGATCATTAATTTAAGGTTTGGAGATGATTACATCATTATCAAACCATATTACATCATTATTACACCATTATTTAGAGTTATCACTATAACTCTAAGTTTGATGACATCAGAGGCTTGGCAGAACCCCAAATTTCGTGTATTTTATTAGTTTTAATCATAAACTAATAGTATTCACCAATTGTATCACTCTTAAGACTGTTAAACTTAAATTAAGGTTACTGTGAGTGATCATAACTGCTCAAGTTAAGCTCAAACTTTGATCCTCGATAACTTTTAAGATTTACACGCTACAGCAATTCAGAGAGTGAGTTCTGATAGCCTGGCATAACCGTATTATTCTGCCAAGAGTTTTTCATTACATCATCAAAACTCTAATTTTGATGATTTTTCTTGTAACTCATCTTTTCTGTCAAAATTCAATATTTTAAACTTCAAACCTTGATTTCAGGGGGTTATACCCTGAATTTAATAATAAAAATTACACCATTCTTCACAAATGAACTATTAGAATCCAACTGTATACTTTTTTTTAAGTTTGGAACACTTTCACAACAAAGTGGTCAACAGCTCTGTTGATTTTTATCAATATTTCATCATAGGTTTTAACCTTGTTTATAGTTTGTAAAAGAAAGTTCATATCTGTGTTCTTACAGTAATTACGTGGTAAATTTACTTTTGGTTTATCATTCTATCATGTATAGTTTAGGAGATATTAGCTATGATCCTTGAATATATGCATTGACCAAAAAAGTGCATATATTCAGGTTAATTCCTTAAGTATTAACTTTGGAAATTAGCTTATTAATGGTTTTATGTGTAAAATTTCGTGGGGAATCCACTGGTACAATTTATCTCACATGTTGTTTCATTAGTTCTTGAGATAAATAAGGTTTTACGGTTTTTATAAGGTATTATACCTTATAATTCATTAAATATTGACTTTACAGATATGCCATAAAAATGGTATATGTGTATTTTACCATGGGGAATCCAATGGTATAATTTATTTTACATGTTGATTCATTGGTTTTTGAGCTAAACCAATTTTTGTACCAATTTATGGTATTTTTTGTATATTTAAGTAATTATTCTTAATGTATAATTATTCTAAGTAATTTTAATATAATTATATCAAAGGTATAATTATTCTAAGTCTTTTTTGTGACCTTATTGGTTATGTGGTCATATCTAAAAGGCTCACAATGCAGTAAAATGAAGATGAAACCAAAGTTGCACTCTAGATTACATTGAGAAAACCTTACAAGATGTGAGGAAAAGAAAAAATATAAGGAAATACTCCCCATTTAAAATCAGTGGTTTAAGAGAGAATTAACATTTCAGCGTGGATTTTAAAGACAACCCCAGAGAAAGAGTGGCAGTCTGAAACTCCTTTTAGTGTGGGATTGGATAAGGCAGTCCTTGAGGGGGAAATCACAGGTAAACAGCTTTTAATTTCTGAAATAATCCTGTAACCAAGGGTGCTAATGGTGTTATAGCTGCTTCTCTGAATATAATATACAATCTCCCTACACAGCTCACAAATCAATATTTAATATTGTGGCGTTACAACTAGAGAAGACCTTTTAGAAGTCTCCATCAGACATATTCAATAATCAGACTAATGATAAAATAATAAGACTAATTCAGATAAAATAATTTCAAAAGATAAATTTGTAGGTGATTTTTGGGATAATAAAGTAATAATTGAGTGAAGTAAATAGTAGATATAATAGTACTGAGTGGTGATTTGAAGTTGTTTCTTTTGTTAAAGTTATTTTTTTTTGTTTAATGGATAATAGTTTGATATGAGAATATTTAGTATAAGTGATAATATGTAATAATATTGTTTAAGATTTTAAGTAGTTTTAGTTGATAACCAATTTTGATAATATTTTAACCATATTTGTGATAATAATAATAGTGATAGCTAATAATTATTTAGAAATTGTAAATGATAACACCACTATAGGTTTAAAAAAGACTGGTGAAGGTTGATAGATTAATTACTATTTATAATAGTAACAATTGACTATAAGAGAGAGGATATTAGACAATAAGATAAACCAATAGTAACAGTTAGAAACTACTAGTGTGTATTTTGTTTTGATTGATTTGGTTATAGTAATAGTAATATAGATTTTCTCCTAGTGAGAAGAGTATAATATAAATAATTTGTTGAATATGAGTAATTTACTAATAGATAAATTTATAATATAGGCAGACCTACTGTTAACTACAGCTATATATAAATCACTATTGATGTGATTTAATAATAATAATAATTATTATTTCTAGATTAACCTACTAGTAAGGGATGAATAGTTATTCTATTTCTTGGTATATAACTAATTATATTTCATGGTGAGAAGAGGAGAAAATGAGAGAGAGAGGCCTCCTTTTATGTTGTGAGAAGTACCCATGGGCTCTCCATGTAAAACTTCATTCTTGCCCTTTGAGGTAGTTTTTCTGGTGTGGATTTTGTAACAAAAGTCAGATGAACTATCTGTTACACTGAATTAGTAAGCTTGCACAGCATTGAGAAATTCTTGCTGGTGAGTAAGACTTGAGAATGGTTTCATGTGAATGAGCCCTTGCAGAATTTTTTTGTAAGATTTGTTTAATCCCAGGTGATCATGCTGTGTAATGTGGGGATATCTTTTTGAGTTTTAATTCTTGATTAATTTAATTGCTGTTTCCTTTACAGTTTAGTGTATTTTCCTTGCATGAAGCTAGTTGAATTTCAATTGAGTTGAATTTTAATAATCCTGTGGCTGTTTAATGTCCAGATCTTATGCATGTGGACTGCATAAGTCTTATTTGGGCTCCTGTATTGTTGGGTAATTTTTAAGTCTTTAGTGGATTTTCATGTATTGAGTTGGATTTGATAATGTCAGATGATCCTTGTGTCACATGAACTGTATTATTTATTTATTCTTGATGTATTGGATTCTTAGTAGAATAATCTTCCTTATGGATTTAGAGAGGGTATAATGTTACAATGTTACTTTTCCCATGTAATTTTGAGTTTCTGTATGTATCAAGCCTATTGTTGATTCTGTAAGGCTTATATTTAGGCTTCCTTGTATACTTCCATAATATTGGATTCCCCTATTATTTATTTAATTATAGAAATATGTTGGTTATTTCTATTCTGAATGCTGAATTCTTCCATTACTCCCTACTATCGAGGTTGTTCCTGGGTATGTGTCATTTTTAATCATGTCCTTTGAGTGGTGATTTGCTGAATTATTCATTGTGATGTTGATTTTAAAACTTTTAATTTTCAAAAAATTTCTTGAAACTGGTAAAAAGGTATGGAATACCACAGCAAAAGTGACTAAGAAGAAGAATTCTTGTCACAATTGTGGCTCAGAAGACCATTATGCCAATAGCTGTCCAAAGGCAAAGAAGAAAGTCTATTCCATTGAGAAAGTCCCAGGGGAGGAATCCCCCACAGAGGATTCTGAATCAGACTCTATGGGTGATACCATCAGAGAACAATCTAATGAAGACCAAGAACCAAGAGAGGAATTTCTAGTGGAGTACCAACAGGAAACACCACTAGAAATTCAGGACATACAGTTAGAAGCAGGCATGCCACAAGACACTGCAAACAAAAACTTGTGTAAACACACACAAGATGCACAAAGATTTCTAGTTACACCAACTAAAGGAATGGCATACATACAGGGCACAGACACAAAGATGACTGTTTGCATAGAAAATTCTTAACACACATTGATCGTTGACAGTGGAGGTAAGCCTTTGAGATATGACCACATATCCAAAAAGGTCACAGCAAAATTTCTGTAATAATTATACTTATGATAATTATCTCAAAAATTAGTAAAATACCATAAATAAGGAAAAAATCAGAATTAACTAAGAATCTAATGAATAAACATGTGAAATAGATTTCACTATTAGACTTCTCATGGTAAAATACACGTATGTCACTTTTATGGCATATCTGAAAAGTCAATAATTACTGAAGTATAAGTAATAATACCTTAAAAGAGGTATAAAAACTTATTTAACTAAGGATCCAATGAGACAACATGTAAAATAAATTTTACCATTGAATTCCCCATAAAGCTAAACATATAAAACAATTATAAAGCTATTCTCTAAAGTAAATACTTAAGGAATTAAGCTGAATATATGCACTTTTTTGGTCAATGCATATATTCATGGTTTTTAACTAATATCTCTCAAAATATACAGGATGGAGAGATAAACCAAAAAAAAGTCACCATCTGATTACTGTAAGAGCACATATATGAACTTTATTTCACAAGCTATAAACAAGGTTACAACTTGTAATGGATTATTGAATAAAATCAATCAAGCTGTTGACCACTTTGTTGTGAAAGTGGTCCAAACTTAAAATAAAGTAAACAGTCATATTCTAATGGTTCATACGTGAATAAATACGTAATCCTTATCATAATATTCAGGCTATAACCCCCTGAAATCATGGTTTGAAGCTTAAAATATTAAATTTTGACAGAAAAGATGAGTTACAAGAAAAATCATCAAGAATAGAGTTTTGATTATGTAATGAAATGCTCTTGGAATTTTAATAAGATAATGCCAAGATATCCATTGAGACAATTATCAAGGAGATGATTATACCCTGCAGGAAAGGTAATATCAGACTCAATCCAGAGTTTGTTGTACTTGAAGATGCACACATCCAAGGGTTCTTACTGGGAACAGACTACCAGAGGATTTATGGCATTGATATTTACAGCTGTAAAAATAGGCATATTAATATTGGTATAAAAATGGAAAAGAAATTTTCACTTGAAATATACAAAATATCTACCCATGACCCTCTAGAAGAATTACTGAATGAGTTCATGGAGGGCCAATTCAGCACTACCCTCACCAGTAAACAGAAACTTAGTTTACTGAAGATTCTGAGGAAAAATAGACCAGCATTTGCAATTGGTGAAGAACCATTAGGAAAAATCAGAGGCCATGATATATAATTCTATCTGTATGTGGAAAGACCCTATCCCCCCATGCTAAGAAGACCTCCATACCCAGAAAGTCTGGAAACTAGGAAGGAGATTGAGAAACTGTAAGGTGTGGATATGAAACTTTGATTAAAAATCAACTACTTTTCCTGTCCTCGAAATTTGTATAAGGTAAAATTCAATTAAAAATAGTAAGAAATATTATCTTTAAGAGAAAACACGCCAGATTTATTGTTCATAACTTTATTAGTATAAAACAATAATATTATAAAGATTTATTGTTTTACCAACAATAAAAATGTATCCAAAAAATACTCTACAAGAGATATTTTAAGGCTACAAAATAAATTTCTTCAAGAGCAATTTCAATTGGAATTAATTGAGCAAAGAGCTGCAAGAAATTAATTAAAGAACAAAGTCTTCAAAAAGAATATTAAAGAGAAAACACGCCCAAAAGTGACCAGAGTGAATTTGGAAACAAAGTGACAAAGTTTACAGTGATGAAAGATGCTTTAATTCACTTTTGGGGTGGTTCAGGGGTAAAAATGATTATAAGAGTTACAAACAATGATTATAATGATTTTTTCACGTGGTTAAAAGGTTTAAATGATTTAATAAAGGTGGTTGGAATCTTTTATTGATTGGTTTAACAATGTTTAAACTAATATTAAAAGGAAAAGATTCTAACATGAAGAGAAAAGTGGGGCAAAGAAGACATTCTTTTATAGCCATCAATTATCTTACTCCAAAAGTAAAATTTACTCTTGTCAGTTGTGAAAAACAGTCTGACAACAGAAAAGCCAATTATGGCATCATTGAACCCTGGTTTAGACCAAAAAGGGCTGGTTTAAGCCATTTTTAGCCATTTTAGACCCTTAAATCAGCCATTAGTATAGCAATACCAGGCCTAGAGCCTTCAAAACACGTCAGAATGTGTGTCAGAGGCTTAGAAACAAGTTGAAACTGTTTTTACTATGACTGTTTTATCTTAAGGGTAGTTTCACCCTCTTGGCAACAGCTAAAACTACCCCAGTTGGTATGAAAACCTCATCATCAATTGAGTCCACAGACCCTGTAACTCAATTCCAGGCCAAAAATGATGAACTTTTGCGTGAATTTTGACATCCCACACCTGTCATCAAGGATTTTGGGGGTCTAGCTCCCCCTTAGAGCTGGAGTTCCTTTTCCCCCCCAAATTTAATCTTTCCAATTTATTTTTCCTTTAATTCCTCCTCATGTATTATACTTATAATTTAAATATGTAATTCAATTCAATTGGGAGTACAATACAGTAATAATTGACACCTCATATGTAAATCAAAGTTCAATTATGTAATACACGCACACATTTTGACATTTCAATTGAATTCAATTGAAACTACTTCAATTCATCATAACTTCTAAACTAAACACAACACCTCAATTTTAACACAAAAATTGATGGTTAACACCACATGTTGTGTGAATTAAATTAAAGTTTTGAGGATTTTCAACTTTTGTATTGAAAATACTAAAAACTTAATTTAAGCTTATTTAGAGTTGAGTTACAAGAATTTCACTCAGAGGTGACCCCACCTGATTTTTTATGAGGAATCCAATGGTGAAATAATTTTTATATGTTTATTTATTGGATGAAAAGTTATAATAATTTTTATTTAACTTTTTTCCAAATTTATTTATTTTTTCACAATTTTGTTAAAATTTCATTTTTACTTAATTTTTTCAAGTATAAATGTAATTTTACACTTACAAAATTTAATGTATTTTTATTTTTAAATCTTAATTAATTTTTTATTTTTAATATAATTTTCTATTTATATTTTTATTTTTATTTTAATAATATAAATAAATTTATTTTATTTATATTAATATGTTATTTTTGTATTTGTGGTCTTTTGGGTATATGAAATTACCTCTAAGGCTCACAGAAACACATCAATGAAATCCTACAAATGGATGTCATCTGGAAGGTAGGACACAATAAAATAGTGGAAATCACCACTCCTGTACTTATCATCTGGAATGATGGAAATTTAGGTTGTGTGGGGATTTCACAGCTCTGAATAACTACACAAAATCTGACAGGTACCCTATACCAAGGATACCTCATTCCATAAAAAAACTGGTAAAATCCAAATACATAACCAATATGGATTGTATGAAAGGCTTCCACCAGAATGGAGTTAAACCAAACTCCATTCAACTACTCAGAATCATATGCCATATGGGCATATATGAGTACACCAGGATGCCCTTTGGCATCAGAAATGCACCAGCCCACTTCCAAAGGCGATGGACACATGACTTCAAGAAGAAATATTGGAAGGCTGGATGGTAGTATATATTGATGACATAATTATATACTCAGAGACATGGGAAGAGCATGTGCAGTACATAGAAAGAGTACTAAGTAAGTGCGCACCCATCAATCTGAAAATTTCACTTAACAAGTGAAATTTTGGCCAACAGGAATTACTGGCACTGTGACACAAAGTCTGAGGTCTTAGTCTGGCCATAGACCAGAACAAAGTAGCAGCAGTACTGCTAAAGCCAGGACCAAAGAACATCAAAGAGATGCAATCTTTTCTTGGGTTTGCTAGCTACTACAGAAAACACATCAGAAATTTTCCCACATAACTAGTAGTCTATACAAGGTATGTTCAAATGATGTAGTTTTTGAAATTACCAAGGAAAGGAGCAATGAAAATTAGAGGATCAAAAATGAACTCACAAATGCACCTGTTCTCATCTTACCAGACTTTGAACTACCATTCAAGCTATATGTAGATGCAGCATGTAGCCAAGGCTTAGGGGCAGCCCTTCACCAGAGACAAATTGTAGATGGTGAACCAAAAGAGGGAGTGATATGCTACATCTCTAGGCAGCTGAAAGAATTAGAAGCCAGGTATGGGGCCACCCAGACTTAATGCCTATGCCTAGTCTGGGCTCTGGAGAAACTCCACGATTATTTGGAGGGTGCAGTCTTTGAAGTCTACACAGACTGCACAGCCTTGAAGTCTTTACTGAACATGAAGACTACCAATAGACACATTTTGAGGGTGCAAATAGCCATCCAGGAGTACAGGGGCAATATTACCATCATATAAAAGGAAGGAAAAAAGCCACACCAATGCAGATGGCCTCAGCAGATGGCAACGAGACAATGTCAAAAGCAACCCAGCCTATGACCCTGAATTAGCAACCAAGATTCCTATCCATTTCATGGAAATAGATAGGAGGAAGAACTTCATATTTTCTAAATGGGCACCACAAAGGGGTACCCCAGACAGTGGAAACACTGATTCAGAAGGAAAATAAACTCCCATATTGGGAATAAGCTCCTCACAACTGCATATTGAATTCTTTAGTGCAGTAATAAAGACATATTCCAAACACAAAAAGTGTGGAATACTGTTGCAACTCCTTCAACAAAAGTACAGGAGGCCAGAACTAGAATCCCAGTTAGAGGAACCCTGGTTGAGGGACTATAAGGACAAAAGGTTTTTCCTTATATCTGGCCTGATCTACCATAGAGAGAAACACACAAGTGCACTCACAGTAGTAGACAGGTACCATATATCCCTGATGCTGCAAGAATGCCATGACTGCCTCTATATGGAACACATGAGTGAAGACAGAACCGAGAAAAGGGAAGCAAGCACAGCTTGGTGGCCCAAATGGGAACAATAGTTGAGTGAATATATCAACACTTGTGAAAGATTCCAGAAGGCAAACATAAAGAATGGGAAGAAAAATGGGCTACTCCAGCACATAGAATAACCCAAGCACCCATGGGAAACCATCAATATGGACTGGGTGACAGTACCTGTCTCAGGAGGCAAAGAAAATTTCAATTCCTGCCTATTCATAGTTGATAGGTATAGCAAAAGTGTGAGGCGCCTACCATGTGATAAGGAAGACACAGCAATGGATACAGCCTTGTTATTTTTGAATAACATAATGTCAACATGTGGAATCACAAAAATCATCATCAGTGACAGAGACCCAAAATTCACATCAGCATTTTGTACCAACCTCTATGACATACTAGGTACAAAGCTTCCATTTTCTATAGCTTACCATCCACAAACAGATGGCCTAGTTGATAGGAGGATTCAAACCATGGAGAATATTCTTAGGAGGTTCTGTGCATATTTCATGGAATACAAGGACAATTAAGGATACACCCATGACTGGGTTACCCTTCTACCGGCAGTGAAACTGGCTGATAATACTAGTCAACATTCTACCACAGGGAAATCACCTTCACTGGTAGAAAAAGCATGGAACCCCCTGTTGCCTGTGGATCACTTGAAGAAGAATATTCTAAGAATCCACCCCACAGAAAAGGACTTCCATGATATGTGGAAGAAGGCCTGTGACACAACTTCCAAATGCATAGCTGAGTCAAAAGAATACAACAATCAGAGGTGGGACAAAGCACACATGGAACCTGACTTCAAGGAAGGGGACCAAGTGCTAGTGTCTACACTTAATTTCAACAATCTTAAGCGACCAAAGTAAATGAGAGACTCATTTTTAGGGCCCTTCACTATTATTAAGCTGATGGGGAAAATGCAGTGGAGGTCAAAATTACAGAGTAATTTTCTAGGAAACACCCAGTATTCCCAGTGAGTTTAGTTAAGCAATACTTCCAGAGAGAGGAGGACAAGTTCCCCTCCAGGAAGAAAAATCCCACTCCACCAGAAATAGTGGAAGTGGAAGACTCCCCTAGCCCTGTGAAGAAAATCATCAAAGCCAGGAAAATAAGAATGAATGGTAAAGCCAAAGGCAATACTTGGTCAGATTTAAAAACCAGACAGCAGATAAAGACAAATTGTTGGCAGAGGATGCCATACCAGATGAAATCCTTCATCTAAGGAGATTCAGGGCCTCTAGGAGGACATAACAATCTCATCAATGATGAGCCTTTTTAAAGGGAGGGTTTGTCAGCCTGTGACTCAAAACCAGAGCAAAAGGTTGAAAGCCAAATATCATAAACCAATGGTAAAGGCAAGATACCACCAAAACATGGAACTGAACCAAATCAGCTCAAAATTTATCAAATGAAAGAGAAAACCCACCACATTCCAAATATACAAGTCTCACAATCATATGATAAATAATAACAAGTTCATTCCTGATCAAAGTTTTTGCTGAGAATAAACCTTAATTTTCACCTCATCTGAAATCCAGAGGAAGAGGCTTAACGCCATCAAATGGGTATTCAAAATGAAGCTCCAAGTCAGGGCTATCCACTGGTACTAGCCAAATTGAGCTAGCACCATAATTACAGATGTTCTGACCAAAATAAGGTCAAATAAGGGTGAATAAAATATTTACCCCCATATAACTTCTACAGTTTTAGTGTGAGATACCTAAAGTGGGGTTTTTTGGAAAGGGAAAAATCAGTGGCTATCTGATTTCGCTATCCATTTCTCCATATGCCATTTGGGTAAAAAGTTATGGGGCAAACAAGTTCCATACAGATTTTAAGCAAATCATACATATGTACAAAAAATGTTGTACATGGCATAACTTTGCCATATTTAATGATAACCATATCAAATGAGGTACCATTGTGTAGAATACATTGAGGGCTACACGATGAACTAACCTTGAGCTTGATATCTCAAAAACTGACAAAGGTATGGCAGATTTAAGGTCAACGTCCCACAGTTAGAGCAATACAGCCTTACTGTGGGATATTCTCCCATAACTATGATTATGAGGTGTCAAATAGATTAAGAAGGCTGTTTATACTTTAATACCTCCTAGTTTGGTCAATACTGGGGTCTTGTACAGGTTCTTTACATAATTCTACGCATCATACACACCAGAAGAGGGCTATGTTGTCCCCAGATGAAACGTTTCACCTTGTATTGGTGAAAACCTCCCAGATATGGTTTCAAAACCATATCTGAGCCCAATAAAGGCTTTACAGGCCTTGTTAAAACCTCAATTCAGTCCTTGGAAGTGAAAAATCTTCACTTCCTCTACGTGGAAAGGTCTAGTAGCCTTTTCCATTCAATTTTAGGATAAAAAGGGAACTTTTCTCTAAAAAAAAGGTTTCCACATCCTGCTCTTGAATTCCTATGTAGTACAACCTTCAAAAACAGTTATACTCTTGAAAAAAAATTTATTATAATTATAATTTGAATTATTGTAGTCTTTATTATTGTAACCCAACAGGTAAAGCTGCACCCAGGGCTTTCAACAGTGCTCACCACCACTATTTATCAATAGTAAAGCCCTCAATATTCTTTTATAAACCCTTATTATTATTATTTTTACCATTTCACAGTCATAGTTAAAGCTTTTAACTAGTCATTAATAGGCTTCATCATAGACTCAGCCTGACATGTAGGATTTTGAAAAAGACAAAAATTGTATTTTGGATTTGGATTAAAAAACTCAGTTTTTGTAACTTGTGATTTATAAGGTCCCACTTAATGAACTGGTTTCTCCTTTTTGAAAAAATTGAAAAATTGAAGAATTAATTAGCTTTGTCTTTCAAACCTCTCAGAAAAAGAATTGGAATGAGTTTTTTCTCTTTTAAAATCTCTTAAAAGAAATATAGAGTTAATTAATTATTTTTTAAAACATTTTAAAGAAAAAATTGGAATAAATTAATCTTCTTCTTTGATAAATTTTTAATAAGTTATAGAGAATGAAATGACTAACTTTCTTTGAAAGAGAATAATTTAAAAGATCAAGTATTAATCAGCTTTTTCAAAAAAATAATTTCAAAATAATAATGATTTTGAATTAAGTTATTTTATCTTGAAAAAGATAAGTTAACAAATGTAAGGTGCTGGTAAAAATATGTAAGTTTTCAGTAAAAACACATAAGCCCTTATATGTCTTTGCTAAATTATGGTGAAAACAGGTGATAGTCACATGGTGGAGTGTTATCTAAAGCTTTCTGGTATCAACCTGTTTGATAGCATTTTCAAAAAGAGTTCCCTTTGTTGAGGTCTGGTAGACAAAATTTTGACATCAAACCAGTTTCCAATGTCATGGATTTGATTTTGCTTGGAGACAAGTGGAGGTGTAAGGTTTGGATATGAAACTTTGATTAAAAATAAAGTACTTTTCCTGTCCTCAAAATGTGTATAAGGTAAAAATCAATTAAAAATAGTAAGAAGTATTATTTTTAAGAGAAAACACACCAAATTTATTGTTTATAACTTTATTAGTATAAAACAATAATATTATAAAGACTTATTGTTTTACCAAAAATAAAAAGTTATCCAAAAAAAACTCTACAAGAGATATTTTAAGGCTACAAAAGAAATTTCTTCAAGAGCAATTTCAATTGTAATTAGTTGAGAAATGAACTGCAAGCAATTAACTAAAGAACAGAGTCTTTAAAATGAATATTAAAGAGAAAAAACACCCAAAAGTGACCAGAGTGAATTTGGAAACAAAGTGACAAAGTTTACAGTGATGAAAGATGCTTTAATTCACTTTTGGGGTGGTTCAGGGGTAAAAATGATTATAAAAGTTACAAACAATGATTATAATTATTTTTTAACGTGGTTAAAAGGTTTAAAATGATTTAATAAAGGTGGTTGGAATCTTTTATTGATTGGTTTAACAATTTTTAACTAATTATAAAAGGAAAAGATTCTAACATGAAGAGAAAAGTGGGGCAAAGAAGACATTCTTTTATAGCTATCAATTTTCTTACTCCAAAAGTAACATTTACTCTTGTCAGTCGTGAAAAACAGTCTGACAACAGAAAATTCAACTATGGCATCATTGAACCCTGATTTAGACCAAAAAGGGCTGGTTTAAGCCATTTTTAGCCATTTTAGACCCTTAAATCAGCCATTAGTATAGCAATACCTGGTCTAGAGCCTTCAAAACACGTCAGAATGTGTGTAAGAGACGTAGAAGCCAGCTAAAGCTGTTTTTATCATGATGGCTTTATCTTAAGGGTAGTTTTACCCTCTTGGCAACAGCTAAAACTACCCCAGTTGGTATGAAAACCTCATCATCAATTGAGTCCACAGACCCTGTAACTCAATTCCAGGCCAAAAGTGATGAACTTTTGTGTGAATTTTGACATCCCACGCCTGTCAGCAAGGATTTTGGGGGTCTAGCTCCCCCTTAGAGCTGGAGTTCCTTTTCCCCCCCAAATTTAATCTTTCCAATTTATTTTTCCTTTCATTCCTCATCATGTATTATACTTATAATTTACATATGTAATTCAATTCAATTGTACAGTACAATACAGTAGTAATTGATACCTCATATGTAAATTGAAGTTCACTTATGTAATACACATGCACATTTTAACATTTCAATTGAATTCAATTGAAAAAACTTCAATTCCTCATAGCTTCAAAAGTAAACACAACACCTCAATTTTAACACAAAAATTGATGGTGTACACCACATGTGGTGTGAATTGAATTAAAGTTTTGAGGATTTTCAACTTTTGTATTGAAAATACTAAAAACTTAATTTAAGCTTATTTAGAGTTGAGTTACAAGAATTTCACTCAGAGGTGACCCCACCTGATTTTTTATGAGGAATCCAATGGTGAAATAATTTTTATATGTTTATTTATTGGATAAAAATTTATAATAATTTTTATTTAACTTTTTTCCAAATTTATTTATTTTTTTACAATTTTGTTAAAATTTCATTTTTACTTAATTTTTTCAAGTATAACTGTAATTTTATTATTCCAAAATTTAATGTAATTTTATTTTTAAATTAATTTTTTTTTATTTTGAATATAATTTTATATTTATATTTTGATTTTTATTTTAATAATATAAATAAATTTATTTTATTTATATTAATATGTTAACTTTGTATTTGTGGTCTTTTGGGTATATGAAATTACCTCTAAGCCTCACATTCCCTCCCCCTAAGAAAGAATATTACTTTGTAATATTGGTGTTTCTAGTGTGTCTGAATCTCATGAGGAGTTTGGTAGCTTCTGGTATATCTTTTTCTTCTAACCATTTATCTTCACAAGTTGGGTCACTGTACCTAACGAGGTATTCCCTCACTTTCTTGGTCCTTAGTTTCCTTTCGTTAAGGACTTTGGTAATTTTCTTAGTACCAGATGTTTCAATAGGAGGTATAACTTGGGGAATCTTATTCCTCAAGGGAAATTTCTCATAATCACTAGATTTATATGGCTTTATCAAGCTCACTGGAAATGTAGGATGCTTATTGCTAAGTTCTTCAGATAACTCTACTTCAACAGAATTTTCTCCATGGAGGGCCTTAATCACAAAAGGTCCTGCAAAGGAGTCTTCCAACATTTTACATCCTTTGATGTTATTGGAGTTAGTGGTGGATACAAGAACTAGGTCCCCCACTTTGAAATCTGGAGTTGCATGTGATTTATCCCATTTGTCTTTAGCATATGCAAAAGAGTCCTCCATGCACCTTAGTGCATGCTTTCTAGCTTTGTCTAGCATTCCTTTGAAGCTAGCAGCTGTGGGATGTATCTCAATTGAATCTTTCCTCAAGGAATCTTGGGGTAACTTGGGGTTCCATCCTTTTTCTAGAATAGCAGGAGTCTGATTGGTACTGGCATGGATTGATGTTTTATATGCTAATTCCAGTGCTGGCAAAAGAGTACACCAATCATGGGTAAATCAATCACAATCTTTGAATTCAAGGCCATATGCACAAATTCTTCCCACCATGTCCTCTAAGGTTTGGATCATCCTTTCAGCCAGGCCATCAGTTTGTGGGTGGTAGGCTGTAGAGAAAGACAGTTTAGTGCCAAATAATTGGTGAAGATTTGTCCATAGTGCTGAAGTGAATTTGGGATCCCTATCACTAATGATATTTGTAAATATCGCAGTCCATGACACTACTCTATTCCATATCAGAAGAGCTGTATCCATGGCTGTATCATCTTTGTGACATGGTAAAAAGATTAGATTTTTACTGAATCTGTCCACAATTACTAGGCAAGCATTATAGCTTCTGTCACCTCCTGGTGGTAGGCCAGTTACCCATTCATATGGACAATTTCCCAAGGTCTGTTTGGTTGTTGGATTTTTATCATATTTCCAAGTCTCTTTCCAGTGGATTTATTTGCGTTTTGGCATCTGTCACAGGTTTTGCAATACTCTGCAATATCCTTCTGCCACATTGGCCACCATATGCAGGTCTTTACTTTCTCTCTTGTTCTGTCTTCAGACAGATGTCCTGGAAAGGGACTATCATGGCATTCTTTCAGTACAAGATTGATTAATGACCTGTCTACAAATGTCATGACACATGTGTGCTTGGTTCTGTGGTAAATTATACCATCCAGTAGGTCAAATCTTCCTTCATCATAAGATTTTCTCCGTACTTCATCCAAGGCATTTATTAGAGAGTTTTCTTTACAGTCTTTGTTAATTAATTGGCAGAAGATGCTACAATTCTTATCCGGAGTGTAACTACTTCTGACTTCTTCAAAGAAGGTGGTGTGCAAGTCTGTAACACTTATTCCTTCTATTGGAATTTGTGGTGAAGCTTCTTCTGGCACATAAGCAGGGTTATCAATATTATTTGGTAATGGCCGTCTGCTTAGTCCATCTGCATTCTTATGAATATTCCCATCCTTATGAACAATAGTCATATTGCCTCTGTATTCTTGTATGGCTTTTTGCCATCTGAGCATATGTCTGTTGGGTGTTTTCATGTTTAAAAGTGATTTGACAGCTGTACAATCTGCTATCACCTCAAAAACACATCCCTATAAGAAGTAGTTCAATTTCTCCAAGGCCCAGACAAGGCATAGACACTCCATCTGACTTGCTCCATATCTGGCTTCAGTTGGTTTGATTTGCCTGGATATGAAACATATGGGTCCTTCTGCAGGTTTATCATTTATGATCTGAACTTGGTGAAGTGCAGCACCTAGTCCATCCCCTGATGCATCAATATACAGTTTGAAAGGCAATTTAAAGTCTGGCATCAGTAAGAGTGGAGGAGTGGTCAATGCTTCTCTTAGAGACTCACAAGCTTTGACTCTGTCAACAGTCATTTCAAATACTGTGTCTTTGTCACACAATTTATAAAGTGGTCTTGCTATAGATGCAAAATCTTTAATATGTTGCCTGTAATATCCTTCAAAACCTAAGAATGACTGAATTTCCTTCTTGTTCTGAGGCATTGGTTTTAGCAATACTGCTGCAACTTTGTTTTTGTCAATTCCAAGGGATGGACCAGATACAACATGTCCTAGTGCCTTAAGTTCTTTAAATCCAAAATGGCATTTCTTCAAGGAGATTTTCATGTTGACTGATTGAATTTTTGTCAAAACTCTGGACAATATGTACATGTGCTCCTCCCAAGTCTTGGAACAGACAATAATTTCATCAATGTAAATGATTAACCATCCCTCTGAGAGTTCTTCAGGGAAGATTTCATTCATCATTCTTTGGAAGTGTGAAGGTGCATTTTTGATACCAAAGGGCATCCTCAAGTATTCATACACTCCAAAATGAACAATAATTCTCAAGTATTTTCTTGCTCTTGGTGTCACCACATTTTGATGGAATCCTTTAAGGGAATCCATAGTGGTTATATACACTGCTTGAGATATTTGAGTAAGGGCAATTTGGATTTTTTGTATTGGGTATCTGTCTGGAACAGTGTAAGTGTTCAGAGCTCTAAAGTCCCCAACCATTCTGAATTTTCCATTATGCCACGCCACTATGACTGGTGTAGTTATTTCTACTTCTTCATTGTGGCCTACTTTTCGTATTACACCAAGGTCCAGAAGTTCTTTGATATGAATTTCTAGAGCTTCTCTTGACTTTGGACTTGCTGGATATGCAGGTCTTCTTAAGAGTGGTGGGTAAGGTCTCTCAATGTTAAGAATGATGTCAACTTCATGACCAATAATTGCTCCTAGAGGTTCTTTGTCTGAAGCAAATGCTCCTCTGTGGTCATACAAAAGGGAAGAAAGTTCATTTTCCTGTTTATCAGTCAGATGAAGGCTTATTTCAGCCTCATTTAACTGTTCAGACTTGAATTTTTCTAACCCTAAGTTGACTGGTAATACTTTTTTTACTGTAATTTGTCTTTTAAATGGTAAAAGGGCAAATTTTTGGCGCTTATTGTCTCCAATAGTAAAGTATCTGTCTTTGTTTTTATGCAAATCTATCCCATACATGATTAAATAGTCATTTCCCAATATAAAATGGGTACTAGAGCAATTTTCCATGACAACAAATTCAACTGTGATTCTTAAATTCCCATTTATGTGTGGGAATATGACATTGGTCTCAAAGATTCCTAATGCTTTCATTGGATTACTTGCACTGTTTAATTTTATACCATCAATTGGTAACAATTGGTCTTCAAAGTTTGGTACACAAGTCTTAAGAAAAGATTTTCCAACACAAGAGCAGAAGGCTCCTGGGTCAACCAAAAGTTTGGTGGGCTTGTTGTCAATCACCACTTCTGTTATACAGGAGTTACCAGCTGTATAACCTTTCCCTCTGTTTGGTTTTGTTTTAATAAGTTGTGCATCTTGAACTTTTGATAAATCAAGTTGACCATTGCTCAATTGTGGCAAGTGGGAATAAGATTCCATGATGTCAAAAGTGGCATTGATATTTTCTATATCTTTTGAAGATTCAGAAAATATGGATGACTTATCATCTGAATTGTCTTCAATTATGTCTTCTTTTCAACATCTGGTTCCTTTTCAATGTCAATTTCATTAATTTTTCCCCTTTTTGGACATTTATTGGCTAAATGGGTGGTGCTTTGGCAAATATGGCATTTTCTGACTGTATCTTCAGATTTATATTTAATATTACTAGAATTTTCTTTGGGGTTTTTGTCCACAGAATCTTTCCAAGGTGTATTAAACCTTGTTTTGAGATTCACCCTACTAGAACCAATTTTTGTTCTGGTGGTTACTTCCTCTAATATATTGATAATATCCTCTGCTGAAGATTGTTCAGTAGTCCTGCTTTTGACAGCATGCTCTAAGTCACCTCCACATTGTCTCAGGATTTTTCTATGGATCATAAATTCTGACATGTCAGGATATAATGCTGTTAATCTGTCCTTTTTTTGGCAAAACCATGGTAAAGCTTTGTCTTTATCAGCATTAAATTTGGCAGATTCAAAGGCTGTTTCAACTTTAAATCTCCAAGAATCATTAGCCCATTTGTTGATGATTTGGGTTTTCCACCAAGTCCAACTCTGGTGTCCATGTGCTTGTCTTATTTTGATGTACCATCTGTGAGCTGATCTGGTAAACAAGGTGTTAAACCTGGCTGTTACCAATCTGTCTGGTAATTCAAAGTCTTCTTTGATCATGTCAATACCTCTAATGAATTCCATATGGTCATACTCTCCTTCACCACTGAAGTGAGGCCATTCTTTAAGTTTTGGAACTTCTTTGAAGAGTGCTTGGCCCATTGATGGTTCCAAGTTATGAAAAGGAGTGGATAATTCATTTCTTAATTGTGAATTATCAGGATCCAATACTTGTGGATTTGGAATTCTTGTGCCCTCATTTTGATTCAGAGGTGTAGACATTCTTGGTAAGGTGTTCAGTATTTGTTCAATGTCATTCATTTTACTATTGCTACACCTTTGGGAATTTCTGTATTCATGTTGAAAGCTTTGTATTAAATTTATTACTTCAATTTTATACATGTCTTCCTTATGTGTCAGTTCTTGCCATAACTCTGTCTGTCTTGTATTATCAGCAGTGACTTGATTCAATTTCATTGATAATTTTGATACTTCTTCTTGTGAAGCATCAAAACACTTTTTCAAGGCAATGGTATATGTCTTTACTTCAGTAAATGAATTTGAAATGTCATCAAGGACTTTCTTGTTATGTGCTTTGATAATATTTATGGCTTGTTTAATTCTTGTTTCAATTATGTCATCAATATTGAATTTAGAATATTTATCTGTTAGTTCTTTAATAATGGCAGATTATTCATTTATTTTATTGCCAAAAGAATTATCATTATTGGAAATTTTAATTGTTCTTAAAACTTTTTCAAAACACATAAATGTTTCATTAATTTGGCACAGACTCAGGCTGTTTGTTTTAATGTTGTTACAAATGGTTTCATTTTTATCAGAAAGATGTTTTTTCACATCATTTATAGCATCATACAATTCTGGGATGTAATCAAATATATCAGAAATCATTTCTGGAATCTTAATCTGGCTTCCTCCTTCTTCTGTAATTCCATCATGGTTCTGGCCATCTGAAATACATTTTCCATGGCATCCTGCTGAATCTTTGGAGTCCTGGATCCTTGGCTGTAAGGCTTTGGGGCTGGTGCCTTCCCTTTGCCCTTGTTTGGAACTTGTGGCTGCTTTTTCACGTTGGAATTGCTGGTGCTGGCCACTGGGGCTGTTTTTGGCACTGGTTTGAGTGGTGGAGGGTTGTTTTTCCTCCATTATAGTGTCAACAGCATCATGTTTTTCTTCTCCATCAATGGATGCCATCCATTGAGCAATTTGCAAGTGTTGGGATGGCCCAGGAATTTTCTCACAGTTAGGTAAGAATTCATGCAGTTCTTCCACAGGTCTGCAAGGATCTGGTACTCCTTGAATTGAAGTGCATTGTTGTATGCACTGTTGCTGGCTTTGTATATGTCCACAGAGGCTTGTTGTGGTGGTGTCAGCTCTTTTTGAAGGTAAAATGGTATTATCAGCTTCAGAATGACCCATTTTAGTTGTTTGGAAGTCATCAACTGACCCTTTTCCTTCTGTACCTGATTGGCCTCTGCCATAATCACGTCTATTACCTTTCTGGGAGCTGCTTGAGGGGTTATAGCTGGCTCCTGATCTGGTTGAAGGCATAATTATGGTTAAAAAGGCTTAAAATAGTAATTTTATGTTAAAAAACTTACTATTGGCCAAATCTTTGGCTTTCTGAAGAGTATTACTTATTTCCAAGTTGACTAATTCAGAAAAAATTGGCTCTGGTTGAATATTCTGAGTCACAATAATAGTACTATTATGATCATAATTAACAGTACTGGCAGGAATAATGCTGGTGCCTGTTGAAGCTGTTTCAATGTTTTCTTGTCTTACCATGTTGTCAGACACTAAAATTAATGAAAAAACCAATTAATTAGGTAAAAAAAGGTTATTCCAAAAAAGAAATAAAAATATAAGGCTCACTTATAATATGAAAAAAAAATATTTTTAATGGATTTTTTGGATTATAAGTATTTTTATATGTTTTGAAATTTTTTCAATATAAGAAAAAGGTTCAAAAAGAGTAAAAAAAATATTTCACAGGTAAAATATCATGGCTGGGCCCCAAAATGTAAGGTGTGGATATGAAACTTTGATTAAAAATAAAGTACTTTTCCTGTCCTCAGAATTTGTATAAGGTAAAAATCAATTAAAAATAGTAAGAAATATTATTTTTAAGAGAAAACACACCAATTTTACTGTTTATAACTTTATTAGTATAAAACAATAATATTATAAAGATTTATTATTTTACCAACAATAAAAAATTATCCAAAAAATACTCTACAAGAGATATTTTAAGGCTACAAAAGAAATTTCTTCAAGAGCAATTTCAATTGGAATTAGTTGAGAAATGAACTTCAAGCAATTAATTAAAGAACAGAGTCTTTAAGAGGAATATTAAAGAGAAAACACGCCCAAAAGTGACGAGAGTGAATTTGGAAACAAAGTGACAAAGTTTACAGTGATGAAAGATGCTTTAATTCACTTTTGGGGTGGTTCAGGGGTAAAAATGATTATAAAAGTTACAAACAATGATTATAATTATTTTTTCACGTGGTTAAAAGGATTAAAATGATTTAAAAATGGTGGTTAGAATCTTTTATTGATTTGTTTAAAAATGTTTAAACTAATTATAAAAGGAAAAGATTCTAACATGAAGAGAAAAGTGGGGCAAAGAAGACATTCTTTTATAGCCATCAATTTTCTTACTCCAAAAGTAAACTTTACTCTTGTCGGGCGTGAAAAACAGTCTGACAACAGAAAAGCCAACTATGGCGCCATTGAACCCTGATTTACACCAAAAAGGGCTGGTTTAAGCCATTTTTAGCCATTTTAGACCCTTAAATCAGCCATTACTATAGCAATACCTGGTCTAGAGCCTTCACAACACGTCATAATGTGTGTAAGAGACGTAGAAACCAGTTAAAACTGTTTTTACTATGATGGTTTTATCTTAAGGGTAGTTTTACCCTCTTGGCAACAGCTAAAACTACACCAGTTGGTATCAAAACCTCATCATCAATTGAGTCCACAGACCCTGTAACTCAATTCCAGGCCAAAAGTGATGAACTTTTGCGTGAATTTTGACATCCCACGCCTGTCCGCAAGGATTTTGGGGGTCTAGCTCCCCCTTAGAGCTGGAGTTCCTTTTCCCCCCCAAATTTAATCTTTCCAATTTATTTTTCCTTTAATTCCTCATCATGTATTATACTTATAATTTACATATGTAATTCAATTCAATTTTACAGTACAATACAGTAATAATTGATACCTCATATGTAAATGAAAGTTCACTTATGTAATACACACGCACATTTTGACATTTCAATTGAATTCAATTGAAACTACTTCAATTCATCATAACTTCTAAACTAAACACAACACCTCAATTTTAACACAAAAATTGATGGTTAACACCACATGTGGTGTGAATTAAATTAAAGTTTTGAGGATTTTCAACTTTTGTATTGAAAATACTAAAAACTTAATTTAAGCTTATTTAGAGTTGAGTTACAAGAATTTCACTCAGAGGTGACCCCACCTGATTTTTTATGAGGAATCCAATGGTGAAATAATTTTTATATGTTTATTTATTGGATAAAAAGCTATAATAATTTTTATTTAACTTTTTTCCAAATTTATTTATTTTTTTACAATTTTGTTAAAATTTTATTTTTACTTAATTTTTTCAAGTATAAATGTAATTTTATAATTCCAAAATTTAATGTAATTTTATTTTTAAATTAAAATTTTTTTATTTTGAATATAATTTTATATTTATATTTTGATTTTTATTTTAATAATATAAATAAATTTATTTTATTCATATTAATATGTTAACTTTGTATTTGTGGTCTTTTGGGTATATGAAATTCCCTCTAAGGCTCACAGGAGGTCTCAATCAAACAACCAAAATTCACTGCGTTTTCTGCTCCATTGGTGTACATTCCTCCTATTTGAGGTTCCTTTTAGGCTCCTGTCATGACAAATTTAGTTCTATGGGAATGACATGGGTGATATTATCAGCTAAATGCACTTCAAGATGCAGTTCCTTAAAACCAGGGGTACGGTCAGGTGGTGGAATATGAGCTACAGATTTCCAGTATTAACTGGCCTTCCAACAAGTTTGATAGTTCTTTCAGAAAGAGTTTCCTTTCTTGAGGTCTGGCAGATCAAATTGTGACAGTAATTTCATGGTAAAAAGATGTAAATAGGCCATTTTTTGACAAAATGCTTCAAGAAATTTTTTTAGCCTTATTCCAATCATTTTTTATGTTTATTCTATATGACTCTAACTCTTTTCATTATTTTTTACAATTAATTTTAAATTGACCAATTTAGAAAAATTAAAAAAATGAGAAAAAATAGGAAAAAAATAAGAAGAAAATTCCAATTTTTTTGAGAAAGGTGAGCTTATTGGGAATTGTTGACAATTATTCCCTAACTTTTTCAAGAAATTTTGAAGGAAACATATTACGCTTAAAACCTCAAAAAAAAACCTTTTTTAGGCTTAATATTTTACCCTCAAATTTTTTTAATTATTGAGGAAAAATCCTCAACAGCTTTCAGGAAGCCACCTTTTTTTGTAAAATAAGTGGCTAAATTCATAAGTGAAATCTCTTTTTTCAATTTTTGAATTATTTTTGCAATTTTTCAAAAGTTGACAATTGAAGAATAATTAAAATAATTTTAAAAAGATACTAAAAAATGAGAGTAATATTTATGCCACCTCAAACCCAAGAAAATATCATTTAAATAAGGTCCGAACATTCAGATTAAGGCTTTTTTGAAAAAATGTCCTATATAAGTGGTTTTACTATAAAATCATGTATTTTGACCATAAATTGGTAAAAGCATTCAAGATCTTTCATGTTGTTACTAAAAAAGTACATTCTTTTAACAGAAATTTAAAAATATAGGATTTATCAACTCTTCTTTTGAAAATTTCAAAGCAACTCCTCAAAATGTATTCTTTCTATAGATAAGTAGATATAATTAATTAAATATCTCTTGAAATATTTTGGTAAAAATAAATTAAATGAATAAATTTTCTTTTAAATTCTCCTTTGGAATAAATAAAATGATAATTCATTAATTAATCATCTTTTTTGTCAAAATTCAAGAAAAACTGAGTAAATTGATTTTCTGTTGACAGATTTGAAAGGGAAAAAAGAAAATCCATTTTTTTTTTAAAAAAAGTTTGTAAAAATGATTTATCAATGAATTTCCTTTCACATGGTTTATATTAGAAATAAATTAATGAAATGAATTGATTCTTTTGGAATTCAGTTTTTGAAAAATAAATAGATAGAATTCATACTCTCTTGAATTTTTTTTTTCAAAATGATAGAATGAACTAGTTTTATTCTCAAAATTTAACAAAAAATATAGAATAAATTAAGTTCATCTTAAGATATTTAAAAAAAACTAATGAAGAGAATGAATTAATTTCATTTTGAATTTTTCCCTCATAAAAAATAATGATTGAATGATTTTTTTCCAGAAAATTAGGATAACTTCATTTATTTTTTGAAGATTCAAGACTAAAAAGAAGATAGAATTAATTCACTTTCTTTTGGGCTTTTCTTTTTGACAAAAATATAGGATGAATTCATGTTAACCCTCATTCCAAGTTCCCAAAAAGGTAAAAAATCAAATAAGAAAAGAATCTTAGTAAAAAGTTATCATAGCTTAATTAGATTCAATTTTTTTCCAAAAAAACCCGATTTAATCATCATTTTGGCCAACATAAAGGGCCCTTAATTTTTTGAATATTTTTCTTTTTGGCTAAAGTTTCCCGATTTCTATTTTTGAACAGAAAGCCTTGCTGAAAATTAATAATCTAATTAACATTAAATATCGTTTCCTCACAAGAAGGGTACTCATGTGGAAAACACACACTGAATTAATTTGAAGTTTGACAGATTTTTATCCATGATGTTTTGACATCAGGCACAAATCCTACTTCTTACAAACTCTTTTGGTAGACGTATTGGTACATAAATTGTCAAAAAAATGTTTCTTTTTTTTTCTTGATTCTTATCTCAATTTTATTTTCAAAAATCACTTTAGGGAGCTTATGGCTAAATCAAGCCAAAACTGAATTTTGGGACGAAATAGGATCCAGAGGGGGTAAAATGATAAACATCATTCTAAAAGAAAGTTAATATTTCTAAATTTAATTAAATACTCCACATTATGAGAATATATTTCGTATTTTAAGACCCTTATTGGTGGTGAGTTTCCTTGAATATTTTTAAAACTGCATTCGCGGTTGACAAAAAACCAACGATGGGTTTAGTTTCCTTTAATAAATTAAAAAAAATCATAGTATAAGAAATTCTATTTTTTTAAAAAAAATGAATAGAATGAGCCAATATTTCTTTGAAGAATTGAGAAAACTCAGTTGAATTTACTGATCCTTTTTTTAAAAAAAATTGAAAATAAGAAATAGATAGGATGAATTAACTACTTTCTCCAGAGATTAAAAAACATAGAATTAATTACTTTTTTATTTTCATTTAAAAAGAAATATAATAATGAAGCAGTTTCTTTCAGAAAACTTTTTGGAAAAAAATAGGATTAATTAATTTTGTTTTGAAAATTGAATTTGAAAATATGAAAGAAATAGATATTCTCTCTTCAAAATTCAAAAAAAGAATGAGATAAGCTTCTCTTGAAAAATACAAAAAAAGATATAAAATCATTCACATTTCTCTCAAAATTCACGAAAAAAGAATTAGAATAACTCAATTTTTCTTGAGAAATCTCAAATATATTTATATATAATTAAACAATTTTTCTTTTCAAAAAATTTGAAAAACTAATGAAAGTAGAATGAGTTAATCCTCTGTTGAAAAATATAAAAAGTAGTTATTTTAAGTTTAAAGCTTGAAATCCTCAAAATAGTAAAGACTTCAAGTACCATATTAAATTTTATCTATCATTAATATTTTCAAATTACTTATTTATTCTCAAGACATTTGAAGAATTTAGTTTTCACTGAAAAACTCTAACATCCCCAAAGATTTCCCCAATAAAGTGAAGAATAAAGGAATTTTACCCAAATGTTGAAACAAGAATAAGATTACCTCCTAAGTTAAATATTTCTTTTCATTTATGAACTTCTATTAATATTGATTCTTTCCACATGGAAAAATGCAGTTTAATATCATTTGAGATAATTTGGGAAGAAATTTAAAGAGTTTTTCCCATTGAGAAAATTAAGCAAAATTTTGTGAAATTAGAATAAAACCCAAATTAAATCATTTGAGATTTGCTTGAATGATACGTTTCTAGTCTAAAAATACCAATACTTTAATATATTCATTTAGCACTTTTTGAAATTATATTTCAATTTATGAAAGCTTCAAAACCTCTCTTTTCCCCATAATTCTTGAAAATAGCAACTTCAAAAGCTGCTATGAGGTAAGCCCTAGAGCTATAGATGTTTTTGGCGCTGTTTTCAAAGATATTACAGTAATTATAGGAATTTTAATCAGTTTTTTTATTCATTTTAACCTTGGTGGATAATATTCAATGTAAAAATACCTCCCAGAAAGCTCAAAATAACCAGAATCCAGTTAGCTATAATAAAATGAAATAAATATATATTTATATTAATATTTTTGATAGATTTTTTATCTTCAAAAAATGAAAAAAGGTCTTTCAATATATCATTGTCAATAATAGCTTCATCATCAATAATAAATTCACCAATCATATCATATTATTATGATTTCTTTTAATTTTCCTTCTTACTTATATTTCTTAAGGTTCCAATCATTAATTACTTTAAGAGTAATTTTTCTGAGTATTTTTAAGTATTAATTTTCTCACAAAAAATGAATTATTTTCCTATTATTATTATATTTTAGATTCTTCTAATGAATTAAAATATATTGATGATATTTTTTCATTTTAAAAATTAATAATTAAAGTTTCATTTTTTTATTTTTGATTTATTGGTAATGAGCAATAAATTGAATTATAAATATATTTTTTTTAGTATTATTATTATTGAATATATATATATTTACCTCTTATTGAATATAAAATTGAATATTAATTATATTTGCACAATAAAATTTGTTTTAATATTAAAATAAATTTTTTTTTTATTATTAGCCAGAGTGTATATTCCAGAGAAATAAAAAAAGGAATCTTACAATAACTGAATTATTGTTAATTTTAGTTCAAGATTAATATTCTAATATTGGAAATGATTTCAAATAGCGGATATTTTCCAAGTCCATGTCCGCCCATGAAAATTCTGGCTTGAATTTTTTGTCAATTATGTCCTGAAAATACTGTAATTCTTCAAATATTTTTGAATTAGAGGAGCCAGCTTTGGAAGGAATCACTAAAAGGAGAAGGATTTTTTATTCTCTAATTTAAAATTTATATCAAGAATGATATTCTTGTTCCAGTAAAAGAGAATCAGATGGCTATATTAAATACTTTTTTTGACTTATCCAATGAATTTCGCACTTATTTGAGGTTTCCCAAATTTCATCCTTATGGAACGTACACCAAAAGAAAACAAATATAGAATTCCTTTATTCCGTATTTGGTTTTTGTTCAAAACACAACAACTTTTCTGGGTAAATGTTTTTTTGTTATAAAGAAGACTGAGTTCTCTTATAGTTGATCTCTTAATTAAGATATAAATCCATCTTACTCACAATGTAAACGTTAAAAATCAAACAGTAATTGTTATTGATAGAGGTTTGTAATTAATAACTAGTGGTAAAAATATTTAATAAGTACCACCATTGTTTTATTTTTTTGGAACAACATCAAATATGTCATAATAATGTATAAAGAGGGTGGAATACATTTTTTTTCAATAAATTTATCAATTTGTGGAATGAAGTGAATAATTTCCCTATTATAATTTCTGGTTGAGTAAATACAATCCATATAGCTCCATTATTTGGTTTATAATTATCTCTTGGATTCCAATTTTTAAAGACTGATCAAAGAGATTATTAATTGAAAACTAATAGATTATTGAGAAAAACTGGCTTCCTTTAGAAAGTCAAGTGGATTAAGCGTTATATTTCTAAGAGTATCAAAGGAAAAGATTATTCCCCCTTTCATTATTTATTTCAACCAGATTTATCTCAAAAGGGCCTCCCATATAAACTCTTGAAAAACTCAAGGGACCCCATATGTAAATTTCCAGAGAATTTTCCTAATTTCTAAATTCTGATATTTCTGTCAGGCTGAGTCTATTATAAAGGTGTATAATAGTATTAACAAGCTTTCACTATTACTGTGACAAGTTAAAAGTAGTTTTAGAAAGAATTTGATTTATGATGATAAAAGGGCTTTGCTATTGTATAATAGTGGTGGTGAGTGCTGCTGAAATCCCTGGGTGCAGTCTTACCAGTTGGGTTACTATAATAAGAGCTACAATACTTAATTTTAAAGTATAAACTGGTTATTTTCCAAGAGTATAACTGTTTTCCACAGTTGTACTACGTAGGAATTCAAGAGCAGGATGAGGAAACCTTTTCTGGCTGTGAAAAGGCCCCTTTTTATCCTAAAATGGGGTGAAAAGGTTTCTAGACCTTTCCACGTAGAGGAAGTAAAGATTTCTCACTCCCAAGTACTGGCTTGTGGTTTTTAAAAAGCCTTTATAGCCTGTATTGGGCTCAGATGTGGCTTTGAAACCACATCTGGGCAGCTTTCACCAATACAGGGTGAAAATTTTCATCTGGGGACCACATAGCCTGATTCTGACGTGTATTAAGTGTAGAATTCTGTACAGAACCTGTATGGGACCCTAATATTGAATTAACTATGAGTTATTGAAGTATAAATATGCTTATTTGTCTTTTTGACACTTCATAAACATGGTTATGGGATACTATCCCACTATAAGGCTCTATTGGCCAAACTGTGGGATTTTGACCTTTAAACAGAAATAAATTTGTCATTTTTTGAGATATCAACCTCAAAATTGGTTCGGTGTGTAGCCCTAGATGTTTTCTACACAATTTTACCTCATTTGGTATGGTTATCATCAAATATGGCAAAGTTATGCCATGTACATGTTTTCTTATACACATTTATGATTTGTCCGAAAACTGTATGGAGCTTGTTTGCTCCATATCTTTTGTTCTAGATGAGATATGAAGAAATGGATGAAACCATCAGATAGCCCTGATTTTGCTCTTTTCAAAAAGACCCCACTTTTCGTATCTCACACTAAAACTGTAGAAGCTAGATGAGATGTGAATATTTTAATCACCCTTATTTGACCTTATTTAGGTCATAGCTTCTGTAATTCTGCTGCTAGCTCAGTGTGGCTAGTACCATTGGACATCCCTGACTTATAGATTCATGTTTAATACCCATTTGATGGGGTTAGGCCTCTTCCTCTGGATTTCAGATGAGAGGTGAAAATTAAGGTTTATGCTCAGCAACAACTTTGAGCAGGAATACCTTTGTTATTCTTTGTCCTATGATTATGGGACTTGTATATTTGGAAATGGGTGAGTTTCCTCTTTTATTTGATACCTTTTGAGCTGATTTGGCTCAGCTCCATGCTTTGGTGGTATCTTGGCTATACCGTTGATTTATGGTATTTGGCTGTCATGCTTGCTGTAAGGTTTGTCTATGAAACTCTTGATAATAGTAACAATATCAAGAGTACTATGACTGTCCTCAGTAGAAAAATATAATATAATGAAATATTATAACCACAAATTTAAATATAATTATTAAAAATAATTATATAAAAAAATAAATTTAATTATTATTATAATAATATAATAATAAAAAAAAATATAATAATTATAATAAATTATAATTATTCTATTATTGTTATAGTCACTGACAGTTATAACAATAAGAAGTGTAAAGCTCTTAATGAGACAATTACACGTGGAAAATATAAATATTTAACCACTTATAAATAATATAAATATTATTTATAAAAAGAATTAAACACACACTGTGCAGAAATAATTCTTTATAGAATAAAATTCTATATAAAAAAACTAATAATAGATAAAAAAAAATATAGAACTTTAAAGAAAACTTACTTATAATATTTATTTAATACAACAAGTTATAAAACAACAGTTATTATATTAAATAATGATTATAAGTTAAAAACACGCCAAAAATCAATAAAATCAAAGATAAAACAACTTTTTATACTAAAATTTATGATTAAAGAGTTTTTGAGAGGAATTTGTGGATTTTAAAAGATATTTAAGATGAAAATTTTATATAATAAAAGTTATTATAGATGATTACAACAATAATCTGAATTCTATGACTTCAATTCTTTAATTTAATAAATAAAGAATAAAAATAACTTAAGAATTACTTTTAATAATAAGATTTTATATTTAATAAAACTTTACCTGTTTAAATGTCTAATATGATTGGATTGATTATGAATGATGGACAAAAACAGTGATGAAAAGACTCTTTTTATATCTACAGAGCAGCTCTCATGATTCATAATGGATGTAGAGGGCGTGCTCAGATCAAAACTGAAAAACCATGCTTAAAAATTAAGTTCTTAATTTAAGGCAACTTATTTTTACTTCCAATTTAAAGTTACCAGTGTTATTCTTAACTCCAAGCAACTTTAATCCTCATTTAGTTTAATTATTTTAAGTTTTAATATAAAATAAGTTTATTTATATTAAAGTTCATCACATGAACAACATAAAATCAGAGTTTCAAGCAGAAATCTCTTAAACTGAATTTTTAATTAATTTTTAAAGAAATCATAATTTTCTTTAAGCTTAATTAAAAAAGTAATTTTCCAGGCTAATTACCCAGGAAACCTATTAATAAAAGATACTTAAAATTTAATTTATATATTGATAATATTAAATTCTAACCTGTGTGAAATTTTCAAGCAAATCCATTAAGATTTGGATTTTTAATGAATTTTTGAAGTTATTACTATTTTTCCACGTAAAATAGCAATACACACAAAACCTTAAGTTTTGATAAGGTTTTGATGATTGAAACCTTAAAGTTTTAAGCTTATTTAAGCTTTTTAAGATTGATTAAGCTTTGACAGTTCTTAAAACCTTGATTCCAAGCCTGCTTATTGGGATTTACCCTCTTGGCAGCTTGAAATTCCTGTCCAATTTAGGATAAAACCAGTTTAAACCTTAAGGTTGGATCAAAGTCTAATCTTAAAGTTTAAATAAGGTTGAAAATCCTCCAATACAGGTGGACAACCTTAATTGAATCCTTGCAGATCCAAAAAGTTGGGTACCCCAGCTCTATTTGGTCTTTTTCCTTTGTCCCACCTTTTTGCGTGGATTTTGCCCTTTTATTTATTTAAAGCCATACTATGGCCTTAAACCCTTTTAAATTGAGCTCACGCAGGATTTACATTCTGTATGGCAAATCCTTAGCCAATTCAGTAAATATACACCACACCTCAATTTTAACTAAAATTTTGGTAAAGTTGCATAAACCTTATGTAACTTTAAATTTAAGCTTAATTAAGCTTAAATTTAACAATTTTAAAAAAATGTTAAAAAGTTACATTAGTACTGTGAGATTCTTAAATCTTCTAATAACACAAGAAATAAGTGTTTTTGGGTATAACACCCTATGGGTGTACCCTAGGTTATTTTTGGTGTAGAATCCAAAAATGACATAATAATTATAACTTTGTTTATCCAAAAAAAAGTTATACTTATTTTTTATTATTTTTTATTTTAAATTCAACTAAAAAGTCTGTTTAAGACAAATTTAATTGTTTATAAAATCATTTGTGGCCTTATGGGTATGTTAAACATACCTCACAGGCTCACATTCCCTACCACCAAAAAAAAATTGTACCACAATTTTCTTTTGTAGTATACCCCCAAGTTATTTGGGGGGGTATAATCCACTGTCCAACCTCTTTACTTATACTGTTCAAGTATGTAAAGCACACAATTCAAACTTTATTGAGGAATTGGTCTTCTCTCATGTCTGAATCTTCTGAGAAACTTTTGGGAATCAGGTATCTTACTTTCTTCAACCCACTCATCTTCATGTTGTGGATTTCTGTACCTGACTAAGTATTCTCTTTCATTTTTACCCCTAAGTCTTCTTTCTTTTAAGACTTTCAGTACTTTCTTTTCCTCACTTGGTTCAAGTGGGGGTACTTCTAAGGGTGTTTCATTTCTCAAAGGAAATAATTCCTTATCACTTGATGTGTAATGCTTTACAAGACTGACGGGAAAAGTTGGGTGTTTGTTTCCTAACTCTCCTGACAGTTCTACTTGTACTGCATTTGTCCCATGGAGGGCTATAATACTAAATGGTCCTGCAAAGGAATCTTTCAATTTCTTTGGACCTTTAATATTATTAAAGTTCAAGGTTGAAACTAGTATTAAGTCCCCTACTTTGAATTCTGGTGTCTTATGACTTTTATCCCATTTCTGCTTAGCATATTCAAAGGCATCATTCATGCTTTGATTTGCATGATGTCTCACTTTATCAAGCAGCAGCTTAAAGCTTGAAGCAGTTGGATGAATGTCAACCAAATCTTTTTTCAAAGTATCAACTGGAAGTTTGGGGTTCCATCCTTTTTCCAACATTGCAGGAGTCTTGCCTTTTGAAGCATGGATGGAGGTCTTGTAGGCTAATTCCAATGCTGGTATAAGAGTACACCAATCATGGGTAAAGCCATCAGAATCTTTAAACTCCAGGCCATAAGCACAAAATCTTCTGATCATGTCCTCAAGGGTTTGAATCATTCTTTCTGCCAGTCCATCTGTTTGTGGATGGTAGGCTGTTGAAAATGATAATTTTGTACCCAAAAGCTTATGTAGATTAGTCCATAAGGCTGATGTGAATTTTGGGTCTCTATCACTAATGATATTTTTAAAGAGACCAGTATGGGATATGACTCTGTTCCAAATTAGAAGAGCTGTATCCATAGCTGTGTCATCTTTATGGCATGGTAAAAAGATTGGTGTTTTGCTATATCTGTCCACAATAACAAGACATGCATTGTAACTTTTATCACCTCCAGGTGGTAAAGCAGTTACCCAATCCATGTGAACCACTTCCCACGGGGTACTTGGTTCTTGAATATGGATCATTAAACCAAACCTTTTACCAGTAGCTTTATTGGCTTTCTGGCATCTATCACAACTATGACAGTACTCAATGACATCTTTTCTCCAAGATGGCCACCAGGCACATGTCTTAATTCTTTCCATTGTTCTGTCTTCAGACAGATGTCCAGAATAAATGTTATCATGGCATTCTAGTAGTATTGTGTTAATCAACATTCTACTACATAGGACCATGACACATGTGTGTTTAGATCTATGATATAGTATACCATCAAACAAATGAAATCTTCCATTATCATAAGATGTTTTCCAAATATCATCCAGAGAATTAGCCAAGGCTACATCTTTACAATCTTTGTCAAGTAGAGCAGTAAGAATATGACAATTCTTATCTTGCTTGTAGCTTTCTCTAACCTCTTCAAAGAATTCTGTTCCAACATCTGTGATATTAATTCCTTCAATTGGGATTTGAGGTTCTGCACTTGTAGGAACATAGGCAGGATTATCAGGTGTATTGGGTAATGCCCATCTACTTAAGCCATCAGCATTCTTATGAATATTTCCAGCTTTATGTACTATGGTCATATTGCCTCTATACTCCTGTATAGCAATCTGCCATCTTAACATGTGTCTGTTTGGAGTCTTCATGTTAAGAAGTGATTTTACTGCATTACAATCAGTAATTACTTCAAACACACTACCATCAAGATAATAATGAAGTTTTTCCAGAGCCCAAACAAGGCAAAGGCACTCCATTTGGCTAGCTCCATATCTTGCCTCAGTAGGTTTAATTTGTCTTGAAATAAAACAAACTGGACCTTCATAAGGTTTGTCATTGACAATTTGAACTTGATGAAGAGCAGCTCCTAAACCATCACCACATGCATCAATATACAGCTTAAAAGGAAGTTTCCAGTCTGGCATCAATAATAATGGTGCATTGGTCAAGGCATACTTGATTTTATCATATGCTTGAATTCTCTCCTGTGTCATTTCAAAAACAGTTTGTTGATCACAAATTCTGTATAATGATCTGGCATGGATTGCAAAATCTTTAAGGTGTTGCCTGTAATAACTGGCAAATCCTAAGAAAGACATCATCTCTTTTTTGTTCTGGGGCATTTGTTTCAGTAAAACTGCAGCCACTTTGTTTTTGTCAACACCAAGGCTTAGTCCTGATACTACATGTCCCAGAGCTTTCAACTCGTGAAACCCAAAATTACATTTTTTAAGAGAAATTTTCATGTTCACTTGTAGAATTTTCTTAAGTACTAATGAAAGTCTCTCTAAATGTGATTGCCAGGTTTCTGAACAGATGATAATGTCATCAATATAAATGATTAACCATCCCTCTGATAATTCATGTGGGAATATGGTATTCATCATTCTTTGATAATGAGAGGGTGCATTTTTAATACCAAAAGGCATCCTCAAATATTCATAAATACCACAATGAGCTATTATTCTCAATAATTTCCTTGCATGAGGTGTTAAAACATTCTGATGGAAGCCTTTAAGAGCATCCATGGAAGTAATAAACTTTGCTTTGGATAACTGAGTCAAAGTCTCATGGATTCTAGGGATTGGATACCCGTCTGGAATAGTATAGGTGTTCAATGCCCTAAAATCTCCAACCATCCTTGACTTATCATTATGCCAAGTAATGATTACTGGAGTTGTGACTTCCACGTCCTCATTGTGTCCAACTTTTCTAAGAACTCCCAGTTTCATTAGTTCATGAATATGACTTTCTAATGCTTCTCTAGCCCTAGGGCTAGCTGGGTAAGCTGGTCTTATTAATAGTGGGGGATAAGGTCTCTCCACGTTAAGCATGATATCCACTTCATGGCCTTTTATAGCCCCAAGTGGTTCATCATCAGAAGCAAAGGCTTTTTGAAATTGAAATAAAATTTCAATAAGTTCTTCCTTCATTTCTGGTGTTAATTCAGGACTAATTTGTGCTTCACTTAATTGATCTGACACAAATTTTTCTTTATTAACATTTTTCACTTGTTGAATGACAGTAATTTCTTTTCTTTCTGGAGAAAAAGCAAATTTTTGCCTTTTATTTTCCCCTATAGTGAAATATCTGTCCTTATAATTATTAATATCAATACCATAGATATTGAGATAATCATTCCCAAGTATAAAGTGTTGTGAAGTACAATTATTCATAACAACAAATTCAGCTTTCAATCTCATACTTCCTGCAGGGTGAGGAAATATTATTGTAGCTTCAAATATACCCAAAGGATGCATATTCTGGCTAGCACTGCTGAATTTCACACCTTCAATTGGCATCAACTTGTTTTGCCAATTGGTATAAATTTTGTCAAGATAATCTTTCCCAACACAAGTGCAAAAAGCACCTGAGTCAAGATGTATCTTGGCTTCTGTGTTATTTATCACAATATTAGTGATTCCAGATGACCCAGCTGTATAACCTTTACCTCTGGCAGGTTTGGTTTTCTGCATTCTGGCATCTTGCACATGTATGAGATCCATACATTCATCACTGTACTGTGGTAAGTGAGTGTGTACCTCAGTGACCTCAAAAGAAACATTAATATTCTCTATACTAAGTTCTTCTGATGTTTCTTCTTCTTCTGAAGGTTCAGAATCACTTTCATGTAAAGCTACCTCAGTTTCTTTTGTGTCTTCCGCTTTTTCTACACTTATCTCATTGACTCTTGTCTTTTTTGGACAAGTGTTTGCTAAATGAGATGTGCTTCCACATTTATGACATTTCAAAGGAGGTCTGTCATGTGGTTTATTTGGTTTTGAAATTGGTTTCCCACTAGTCTTGTTGTCTATTGGGGGTTTATACCAATTTCTTCCAATTTTTGTTCTAGTAGTGATATCCTCCATAGCAATGATATAATCTTCTGTAGAGCAAGGCTCAATACATCTGCTTCTTATAGCATGCTCAAGGTCACCACCACACTTTCTTAATATCCTTTTATGTACCATTGGTTCAGACATATCAGGATGAAGGGCAGTTAATCTGTCCTTCTGTTTAAGAAACCAAGTCATGGGCCTGTCCCTCTCAATATTAAAAATGGCTTCCTCAAAAGAATTTTCCATTCTAAATCTCCAGGAATCATTTGCCCATTTGGAAATAACTTGTTCTTTCCACCAAGGCCAGGAATGTTTTCCATGGTCTTGTCTCATCTTATAATACCATTTCTTAGCTGATTTGGTAAATAATGAGTGTAATCTGGCACTTATGTATTCATCTGGTATGTTAAAGTCTTCTTTGAACATATCAATTGTTTTCATAAATTCCATATGATTATATTCTCCTTCACCACTGAAGGTTGGCCATTCCTCTAATCTTGGAATGTCTTTGTAATTGCAAGCAGTTTCCACATCATTACTTGAAATTGTATGATGTAAATCATTATTCAAGTTAAGATCATTTCTGTCAAGAAATGGTGTGGATTGCCTTGGCAATTCATTTTTTAGTGATATATTATTAATACTTGATTGAATATCTTCTTTCAATTCAAGTCTTGCTTTATCACTTTTTTCCAATTGTTCTTGAAAAAGAGCTGCATTGTGGCCAGTTGAATTTTCCAAGTTTTGAACTTGTATTTTCAATTCTCTTAACTGTCCAGTTATAAAAGAAATTGAATTCTCATCTGGTTGATTGAGTAAGGTAACTTTATGCTCAAGTCTTTCACAAATTTGCGTCAAAGACAAAATATTTGCCTTATTAACATTTTCAAGGCCAATAATGGTCTTTTGTTGGTCTTTAACTTGTACTATCTCATTGCCCAGCTTTTGTTGGACATGATCAAATGCTTTAAATTTTGCCATAATTTCTTTATTACAAGATTCAAAGTAAGTTACAAGCTTTACAGGGTCTATTTCTTTGGAAAGGATTGGTTCAATCTTTCCTCCTCCTTGTTTTTGAATTCCATCAAAGTTCTTGCCATATTGAACACATTGTCCATGGCTGTCTTTTCCTTCTTTGGAATTCTGTAATTCTGAGGGTAGGGCTTGTTCCACTTGGGCTTTGCCTTTCCCTTTGCCTTTTGCTTGCCCTTCTGGTTGGTCTTTGGGGCTTGCTTGGGCTTGTTTGGCACTTGTTGAGGCGGATTTTTGCTGGTGGATGCTTGAGGAGCTTCCACTTGGCTGTTGTCCTTGCCCTGGGCCAACTTCTTCTTCTGGTCTTCTGATAACATGCTTTGGTTTTTCAACCAAGCTTTTATCTGTTGGACTTGTCCTTTGACAGACATTGGTGTCCAACCCAATAGAAGATCTTCTGTCTCTTCTGGCCCCATGAACTTCTTCACTTGAAGATAAGAGTTCATGGTGCCTATCCAAAGACTTGGAAGGAGTTCCCACTCTTGTTGTTTTGACGCCAGGAACCAGTTTTTCCATTGGGATTGATAAATTTCCACAGTTGCCTGTTGGAAATGGTTCAGGTCTAACAGCAATAGCAGTTATGTCAGCTTCTGGACTCTCAATAAGAGGTTCAAAGGTGCTGGCTAACCTTTGGGAACTGGTGGAAGTTCTGGCATCCTCCATTTGTGCCTCTCCTCTGGGAGGACATTCTTGCCTTTTGGATTTATGGCTGGAATGTCCTGGTCCAGATCCATTTGATTGGATGGAGTAGTTGCTTCCACTTCTAGTAGGAGTCATTTCACGTCAATTTTAATAAAAATTAGAGTAAAAGTGGATTGAATTCACCTGCAGTACCTTTAAAGGGCTCTTTGGTTATTAAACCCCTTGGTGCTGGGCTGGTTTGAATTTCAATACTGGACTCTGAGGCTTCAGAGTCTGAAGAACTTTCTCTGATGGAAGACACTAGAGAAAATTTAAAAATATAAGTTATTTTATCAAATAATAAAAATAACTTATAAACTCAACTTATTGAATAAAGTTGTTTTTATGTAATTTATGGCAAATTACGTCAAAAATAAAGAAAAATGTCTAAGATAAAAAGAAAAAATGTTTTTAGTAAAGATTTTTATTTTTAAAGATTTTTTATTTGATTTATTATTTTCTTTAAAGAAATAATAATTATGCAATTAACAAGTTAATTAATCAAAATTATATTATTATTCACTTTATACTAGAATAACTCAAAGAATAAATTTCAAGTCTGTGATGTGAAAAAGCCACTAGTTAGACAAAAGAAATTTATTCCAAGTCACTCAATAGTATATTGTTTCAAACAATATTCTTAAGAAAAAATAACTTTATTAATATTATAAAGATTATTTATAAGGGATAAGTCCCAAAAAAGCCAATATTAAGACAAATATGGCAATTTTACGTCAAAAAACAGTAAAATAAGGTCTAGAATATGATTTATGTCCCAAAAATTGGTTTAAAATCACGGCCAGGCCCCCAAATGTAAGGTTTGTCTATGAAACTCTTGATAATAGTAACAATATCAAGAGTACTATGACTGTCCTCAGTAGAAAAATATAATATAATGAAATATTATAACCACAAATTTAAATATAATTATTAAAAATAATTATATAAAAAAATAAATTTAATTATTATTATAATAATATAATAATAAAAAAAATATAATAATTATAATAAATTATAATTATTCTATTATTGTTATAGTCACTGACAGTTATAACAATAAGAAGTGTAAAGCTCTTAATGAGACAATTACACGTGGAAAATATAAATATTTAACCACTTATAAATAATATAAATATTATTTATAAAAAGAATTAAACACACACTGTGCAGAAATAATTCTTTATAGAATAAAATTCTATATAAAAAAACTAATAATAGATAAAAAAAAATATAGAACTTTAAAGAAAACTTACTTATAATATTTATTTAATACAACAAGTTATAAAACAACAGTTATTATATTAAATAATGATTATAAGTTAAAAACACGCCAAAAATCAATAAAATCAAAGATAAAACAACTTTTTATACTAAAATTTATGATTAAAGAGTTTTTGAGAGGAATTTGTGGATTTTAAAAGATATTTAAGATGAAAATTTTATATAATAAAAGTTATTATAGATGATTACAACAATAATCTGAATTCTATGACTTCAATTCTTTAGTTTAATAAATAAAGAATAAAAATAACTTAAGAATTACTTTTAATAATAAGATTTTATATTTAATAAAACTTTACCTGTTTAAATGTCTAATATGATTGGATTGATTATGAATGATGGACAAAAACAGTGATGAAAAGACTCTTTTTATATCTACAGAGCAGCTCTCATGATTCATAATGGATGTAGAGGGCGTGCTCAGATCAAAACTGAAAAACCATGCTTAAAAATTAAGTTCTTAATTTAAGGCAACTTATTTTTACTTCCAATTTAAAGTTACCAGTGTTATTCTTAACTCCAAGTAACTTTAATCCTCATTTAGTTTAATTATTTTAAGTTTTAATATAAAATAAGTTTATTTATATTAAAGTTCATCACATGAACAACATAAAATCAGAGTTTCAAGCAGAAATCTCTTAAACTGAATTTTTAATTAATTTTTAAAGAAATCATAATTTTCTTTAAGCTTAATTAAAAAAGTAATTTTCCAGGCTAATTACCCAGGAAACCTATTAATAAAAGATACTTAAAATTTAATTTATATATTGATAATATTAAATTCTAAGCTGTGTGAAATTTTCAAGCAAATCCATTAAGATTTGGATTTTTAATGAATTTTTGAAGTTATTACTATTTTTCCACGTAAAATAGCAATACACACAAAACCTTAAGTTTTGATAAGGTTTTGATGATTGAAACCTTAAAGTTTTAAGCTTATTTAAGCTTTTTAAGCTTGATTAAGCTTTGACAGTTCTTAAAACCTTGATTCCAAGCCTGCTTATTGGGATTTACCCTCTTGGCAGCTTGAAATTCCTGTCCAATTTAGGATAAAACCAGTTTAAACCTTAAGGTTGGATCAAAGTCTAATCTTAAAGTTTAAATAAGGTTGAAAATCCTCCAATACAGGTGGACAACCTTAATTGAATCCTTGCAGATCCAAAAAGTTGGGTACCCCAGCTCTATTTGGTCTTTTTCCTTTGTCCCACCTTTTTGCGTGGATTTTGCCCTTTTATTTATTTAAAGCCATACTATGGCCTTAAACCCTTTTAAATTGAGCTCACGCAGGATTTACATTCTGTATGGCAAATCCTTAGCCAATTCAGTAAATATACACCACACCTCAATTTTAACTAAAATTTTGGTAAAGTTGCATAAACCTTATGTAACTTTAAATTTAAGCTTAATTAAGCTTAAATTTAACAATTTTAAAAAAATGTTAAAAAGTTACATTAGTACTGTGAGATTCTTAAATCTGTTAATAACACAAGAAATAAGTGTTTTTGGGTATAACACCCTATGGGTGTACCCTAGGTTATTTTTGGTGTAGAATCCAAAAATGACATAATAATTATAACTTTGTTTATCCAAAAAAAAGTTATACTTATTTTTTATTATTTTTTATTTTAAATTCAACTAAAAAGTCTGTTTAAGACAAATTTAATTGTTTATAAAATCATTTGTGGCCTTATGGGTATGTTAAACATACCTCACAGGCTCACACTTGCGCTCTGGTTTTGAGTCACAGGCTGACAATTTCCAACTACGTTTATGAAGAATTTTGGGACCTTCTGGTGGACCATTTTTTGGTATTTTTTCATTTTTTTGGATAATTTAATTCAAAATTACCTAAAATTCTAAAATTAATTGTTTTAATGGTATTTTTAGTCCCTCAAAGGTTTATAAAATGAAAAAAATCCCATATTTTTATGAAAATAAATTTGATTTCAGAATGAGATTTTTCCATTAATTGAAAAACTTATTTTCTAATCCTATAAGATTACTGAATCAATACCAATTCTTTCTCAATTGTTCTCAGGCACAGTGAAAAATCAGGGATCAAGAATTGATTTACTACAAACATAGTGTATTTTAAGTTAAGACATTCATTTATGATAGAAGTCTGAATCAAAACTATTCCAAGTGATATAGTTAGGAAATTTTATTTTACTTATAAATTATAATTTCATTAATGAGATACCTCTTCTATCATATTTGTCAAAATCTTAGATCTGTAATATTTGTCTATGAAACTGTTGACAATACTACTTCTAATCAACACTACTATGAATGTTCTTATGAGATATAATAATAAAGATTATTATAGCCACAATTAAATAATTAATTACCCAATTATTTCTTTTACTTGTTATACACTACAAGTGATTATAACAGTAAGCAGTAATTGTCTACAAGAATCAATTACTAGAAAAACTTAATAATAAAAACTCTTTATTAAAATAATAAAATTATTTTAATATATAATTATCTTTTGCAAGAATAATTATAGAAATAATCCTTGAAGAAAACTATTACTGGAGAAAAAGTTTAAGAATTAAGGCAAAACACTCACTAATACTCCAAAGAACTTATTGAATGATAATAGTAGAGAAATTTGATTGATAATTTTGGATTTAAAAGATCAAAATTGATTTATAACAGTATTAAAACAATATATAGTTGCTTTCTATGATTTCACGTCTTTCTGATTGATCATGAGAGAATAAAGCACTTAAGAAAAGATTAACTAATGTTGTTAATAATGGTATATTTGAATAATGTGATGATTTGGAAAAAACAGCAGGAGGATGCCTCTTTTAAGTCTAAGAAATCTCACAGAGAAATTCCATGGAGCAAACAAAAAGACCAGTTATTGAGAAAACAGAAATACTTTTTTGATTAAGGATTGCATCATTGGTTGTCATGTAAGATTATCATAATTACTTAATTAATGCTTTTACATGACTACCAACCCAAATATGGTTAAGAATAAAAGGAGTAAAAACTGTAAATCTTCTTTTATTTCAAAATGTGCATTAATTTCTCAAAGCTATCAATGTTATTTCAAATTCAATTACAGGTTGTATATTTTGTGAATTTTTGAAGATTCAGTATTTCACATGGAATTCTCAAAAATGGACTTTAAGTAAAACTTTGAATTTTACCTATGAAACTGTGATTATTTTTGGTTTCTTTATGAATCATACTTTTCTCCATTGGTCCTGAGAGGTTTAGAAAGATTGATTCATAATTGTATTTTTAATGAATTTTTGAAGTTTTTACCTCACTTCTATGTATAATTGCAAATAGAACTATATTACTGGTTGCTATGAGGTAAATCAATGGATACTAATCCAAAAGGTTTTTTAATTAGTCTTTTAGGGCGTTATCCAGGGAGAATCATTAAAAATTGACATGGTTACAGGAGTCTAAGTTTCTCTTTACCTCCTTGGCACATCAAAATAGCAGCTTATTTGCTATTTTCGTATGATATAATGAGATTTTGACTTGCTAACCAAGTTTTCAAAAGGCTTTAGTTTACTAATTGGGTCAAGACCAGCAATTTATCCAATCTTTGGAGCTTTCCACGGCTCAGAGGCCTCAGAAGTTGGGTACGCTGGCTTTCTTTGATGTCTTTTGTCCACCTTAGCTATTTTTACGTCAAAAATAGAACTTCAGTCTTCAAGACTGATATCCACTATGGGTGTACCAAAATTGTATGTAAGAATACCATAATATTAAGTTCCAAATCATGCATAACACTATCATTAGTGTATATTTAACATGGGATTTCTCACATTCCCATTATTTTGGCGTGAAATCAAGAAAAACAAAACTTTTCACAATTCTTTTATGTGGTATTGATGATGTTGTATTGAAGTATTTTCCATATTACCACCTCTTAGAGTTAGTTCAAGCTTATTCACTCTATGGAGCTATCCTGGGTTAATTTCTGTGTACAATCCAAATCTGGCCTTGAATCCGTGGACCTACTTACTCACAAAAACGTTATTCATCTTTTCTGAAATAAAAATGATTAATTTTGAATATATGCATGACTTATGGATTATGCATAGTTCCAAATTTCTTTTTAAAGATAGTTGTGGCCTATTTGTGTATGTAAAATATACCTCGAGGCTCACAAGATCATTCATAATCATTAAGCCACTTCATTTCCTAATTAAATTTAAAGTATCTTTTATTTTTTATTTATTCTTTAAAATGGAATTTTTCATAATAGTGGATTAATTATTATTTTTTAGGTTTATTTAATAGTAATTAAGTAATATTATTATTTATAATAGTCAATGTGGTGATAAGAGTTTTATTTTTAGGAAATCAATCATCCAGTTAATTTTTGTTAAAAAATTCATAAAAGGATATATATCTTATTAGTTCTCAATCGATTTAAGTCACTAATATATATAACATTTTGGTTTTCTTATTCTCAAATGTCAATAGCTTGGCTACCTACAATAGGGAATCTCAAACCTCAAAATACCATATTTCAAATCTTTCTTTTTCCCTGAAAGCACAAATAAACTGATAATTTTTGTTTTTTTCAATGAAAGGAAAATTTTCAATATCCAAAGCTTGATAGAAATTTAAAACAATATTCAGGATTTTTGGAGAAAAATCGTAGTTTTTAATGCTGGATTTTCATGTTTGAGATGCCCAAAAATATTTTATGTATATATATCATCAGAATTTATACTTCTTTTGATATCTTACTTATACATAAATTCTTATTACCCATTTCGTTGTATCCATAGTGATCATCTGCTATATGAATATTTAAATATAGATTAATACCCCATATTATTCTATTGAGGTGGGCCAACTTAGTAATCCAGTAACCTGGTTTTGTTTGAGTTATGAGGTAGAAGAAAATTGAGCATAAGCATTTGGGTAATTCCCTTGGCCAAAAGACTCAAATTTAGGATAAAATCTTAATTTTAAGTTGATTTTGAGATTTCTTTTGTTTTTTTCACACTACTAATAATGAATATTATTGCAAAAAAGTGGGTTTTTCATCATAAAGTTTCCTTTGTTATTGAAATAAAATGATATTTTGAAAACAGATTTCCTTTAACCTATAATTATATATATTTTTCAAAAAAATAATTCCTAAATTATCAACACAAACACAAGATATACAGAGTGTATTCATTACCTCTATGGGCTCTCACAAAATTTGAAGAAATGGATTTGTCATAGAAAACTCCATAGACCTTGAAGCCAATGATAATCTCAACTAATTTGTCTTGCTTGATGGTGATTAAGAATCCGGTTTCTATCATATTAGCAGTGATCTATGAGATCTTTCTTTTATTCACATTACCATGATCAATTGCAGATGTCTTTAGAGAGACCAAAAAAAATAATAATTGAGAAATCTGATATTAACATTTGATTTGACTTGAAAAATGAATAATTCAAGAAGGCTGTTCAGAAAAAAAGGAAGGATTTGTCTTTTATATGAAATAATAAATAATAAAAAAATTTAAAAGATTAAAGCTACTACAAGAAATTTCAAATTTCCCATCAATTGGCTTTGATCCTAGGGAGGATAAGCTTATTTGGAAATTCAGCCTCAGCTGGAAGATTTTAAAGGAATCTCAGAGACAGAAAGGGTACTGCAATAAAAATTTCAAGTAGAGTGATACTTGCAATGAACTCACTTGAAGTTCTGTATTTGAACTGGTAAAATTATGATAGAAGAAAAAAGATTTCTCAAGCTATGAAATATTAGTATTTTGAAGGATTCATTGGATTTATTGATGGGACCACAATATCCCTCTATCAGCGACATGGATTTGATGTTGAAAGTGTTTTATGATAAAAAAAGAAACTTGTTTAATATTAAAATAGCTTGAAACTTTGATAAAATAATAACATGTTTAATTTCTGGATGGACTTGTTCAAGTGGTAGTTCCATGATATACCAGTAAATGGAAATATTAAAGTATCCAGACAAATTATCTGACCAAGGTACTTTTTCAAAAATGTAAAATGAACATGAAAATATGTTTATTACTTTTGTAAGGTGTGGATATGAAACTTTGATTAAAAATCAAGTACTTTTCCTGTCCTCAAAATTTTTATAAGGTGAAAAAATGATTAAAGATAGTATGAAATAGTATTTTTCAGAGAAAACAAGCCAATTTTATTGTTTTTAACTTTATAAATAGAAAAGAATAATATTATAAAGATTTATTGTTTTACCAACAAGAAAAATGTATCCAAAAATACCCTACAAGAGATATTTAAGGCTACAAAAGAAATTTCTTCAAGAGCAATTTCAATTGGAATTAATTGAGAAAAGAACTGCAAGCAATTAATTAAAGAAAAAATTCTTTAAAAAGATATTTAAAGAGAAAACACACCCAAAGGCAACCTGGGTGAATTTGGAAACAAAGTGACAAAGCTAACAGTGATGAAAGATGCTTTAATTCATTTATGGGGTGAATCAAGGGGTTTAAATTATTTTAAGAGTTACAAACAATGATTATAGCGATTTCTTCAAGTGTTTAAAGGTTTTAAAATGATATAAAAAAGGTGGTTTGAATCTTTTATTGATTGGTTTAACAGTTCTTAAACTAATTATAAAAGGAAAAGATTCTAACATGAAGAGAAAGTGGGGCAAAGATGACATTCTTTTATAGCCATAAATTTTCTTACTCCAAAATTGAAATTTACTCTTTTCCGTCGTGGAAAAGACTCTGAAAACAGAAAATCCAACTATGGCATCATTGAACCCTGGTTTAGACCAAAAAAGGGCTTGTTTTAGCCATTTTAGAGCCTTGAATCAGGCATTACTATAGTAACACTTGGTCTAAAGCCTTAAACACACGTCAGAATGTGTTTAAGAGACTTAGAAACCAGTTTAAACTGTTTTTACTAAGATTTTTATAACTTGACGGTAGTTTCACCCTCTTGGCAACAGTTAAAACTGCCCTGGTTGGTATTAAAACCTCATCATCAATTGAGTCACAGACCCTGTGACTCAATTCCAGGCCAAAAGTGATGAACGTTTGCATGGACTTCAACCCACCATTCCAGTCAGCAAGGCTTTTGGGGGTATGGATCCCCCTCAGAGCTAGAGCTCCTTTCCCCCCCAGAATTAATTTTTCCAATTTATGTTCTTGTTAATTCCTCATCATTTAATACAGTTTTAATTTACACATGAAATTCAATTGAGCTTTTACAGTACACAAATGTAATAATTGATAACTCATATGTAAATTACAGTTCACTTATGTAATATATGCACACATTTTGACATTTCAATTGAAAATACTTCAATTCCTCATAACTTCTAAATTACACACAACACCTCAATTTTAACACAAAATTTGATGGTTAAAACCACATCTGATGTTAATTAAATAAAGTTTTTGAGTATTTTCAACTTTTGTACAGAAAATACTAAAAGCTTAATTTAAGCTTATTTGGAGTTAAGTTACGGAAACTTTACCCAGAGGTGACCCCACCTTATTTTTTATGAGGAATCCAACAATGAGATAGTTTTCTTATTTTTATTTATTGGGTAAAAAGCTATGATATATTTTATGTAAATTTTTACCAAAAATATTTCAGTTTCATTAATTTTATTAAAAATTCATTTTTACTTAATTTTCTCAAGTGAAAATGCATTTTCATAATTTTAAAATTTAACGTAATTTTTATTTTAAATTATAATTAAATTTTTATTTTTGTATATAAATTTGTATTTATTTTTTTATTTTTTATCTTGATAATATAAATAATTTCATTTTATTTATATCTGTATCTTATTTTGTTATTTGTGGTCTTTTGGGTATATGAAAATACCTCTAAGGCTCACAGCTTTTGTATTGTTTTGTGGACTGATTTTCAGGACAATATCTTTCAGGGTATTTAGAACATCAATTGAATCACATCCTCATACCAGCATTCAACTCACCAACAGCAGAGATTAAATTAAATAAAACTTCCAACTACTTCCTAGAACAAGCCAGGGAAAGGAATAAAAATAGTATTGTTATTTCAAAGGGTAGATGGGCCTCACTTGAAAAAAATTAAAGCTGAATAAGCCTCAAGACATGAGGCATCACATTCATCAGACCAAACATTTTTTATGTTTTACACAACATCTTGTGAAATATAAAATATTAATGGAAGAAGATATAAAAAAATGAGAAAATCTTCAATGAAGAACCTAATAATAAATCATTATATTCAGCTGAGAAAATGAGATATGAGCTAGTCCAAAAATGTGTAGATTATAATTCTGGAATTGGCTCTTTACCAGTTCTATATTACTATTCAGATAATATTTTTGATTTCAATATCTTTAGAAACACAGAAAATTTTAATAATGGCAATCTGCTATCAGATACTATAATAATTATGGTTATAATATTTTACCTTTACAGAAATAACAGGAACTTGAAGTGTATATTATTGGTAATTAACATGAAAACAAAGACTTACTATTCAAAAATTTTGAATAACTGTTTTTTTATTTATAGAATCTTTTTAAAGTTATTATACCCAATTGTATAACCATGCAGTAGCTCTAATAATGTTAATATTCATAATAAGCTAACTACTTAATTAAATGTTTTGATAATTCTTGCCAAAATTCTTTCCAATCAATGCTCTCAAGTGACCTATCACACTTATAGTAAAAGAGAAGGACCAAGTATTTCAATATTCTCTGGATTTTGATGTGAACATTCACCATAAGAATTTTAAACAGTCCCATTTCTTGGTGGTTGTGATTTCGCTTGAGAATAAATTTTACAATAGAATTTTTCTTGTTCCATTTTTAAATTTTCCCTCTGAATTTAATCTTCTTTTTAGGATTATTCCTCTTTTTATTTAAAAGTCAGCTCATATTTTTCAAGTTCTTTTGTAAACATCAAATGTTCAAGTTCAAATTTACTTTGCATTTTCAGCTTGGAAAGCAAAATATGCTTGTTACTTAATACATTTTTTCAAAAAATATCTCTTTCATTTCTGAAAAAATGTTGTTTCTTTTGAGGGATGGATGCTTGCAGTAGGTGGCTCACTTGGTCCTGATACCTTGTGCACAAATAAATTCCCTTTTCAGGGCCCTGTGATTCTTACATTTCTTGCATGGTATATATCCTTATTAAAAAAAATTCATTCTCAATATTTCCAGTTTTTTTTTATCTTTCAAGAACTCTTTTCTTCCTTTTTTTCAGATTGGTTGTCATCTTTGTTTTCTGTTTTGATTTCTATTTCATTTATTTCTCCTTGTTTATTTTCTTCCTCATCCTTGGTCATGTTTCTTGATATAGTTGAGGATTTGTTTGGATCATCAATTGAAACAATATCAATTGCAAATTCCTGATCCAATTTTCTTTCCACAAACCTAGCTTCTGTGTCAATGGATTCCAATGGATTTATATTTTCTTTTTTTCCAAAAATAGCATACAGGCACTGATAAAATGGACACTCATTAATTGTGTCAAAGCCCTTGTAAGTGTTTATGTAAAACTCTTTATAATAGTATCAATATCAAGAGTAATATGGGTGTCCTCAGTAGACAAATATAATATAATAAAATATTATAGCCACAAATTTTTATAATTAGAAAAAAAAAATTTGATTATTATTAAACAATTTAATAATGAAAAATTCTTAATAATTATAAGAAACTATAATTATTCTATTATTGTTATATTCACTGACAATTATAACAATAAGAAGCTTAAATCTCTTAATGAGACAATTACATGAGGAAAATATGGATATTTAACCACTTATAAAGAATATAAATATCATTTATGAAATAATCATCACACACACTGTGAAAAAAGAATTCTTATAGAAAAATCCTATATAAAAAACTAATAATAGATAAAAAATATAGAACTTCAGAGAAAAACTCACTTATAATATATATTTGATACAAGAAGATAAATACAACAGTTACTATATTAAATCATTATTATAAACTAAAAAACACGCCAAAAATTAATATTTTAAAGATACAACAGCTTTTTATAATAAAAATATGATTTAAAGAGTTTTTAAGAGGCATTTGTGGATTTTAAAAAATATCTCAGATGATAATTTTATAAAATAAAGTATATTATTGGTGATTACAACAGCAATCTGAATTATATGATTTCAATTCTTTAATTTAAGATTAATAAAGAATAAAAATAACATAAGAATGACTTTAATAATAAGATTTTATATGTAATAATACTTTACCTCTTTAAATGTCTAATATAATTGGAATGATAATGCATGATGAACAAAAACAGTGATGAATAGACTCTTTCTAAGTCTGCAGAGCAGCTCTCATTATTAATAATGGATATAAAGGGTGTGTTCATGTCCAAACTGAAAAACCATGCTTAAAAATAAGATTCTTAGCTTAAGGTAACTTATTTTTAATTCTAATTTAAAGTTACCAGTGTTATTCTTAACTCCAAGTAGCTTTTAATCTTCTTTTGTGTTGATTATTTTAAGTTTTAATATAGGATAAACTTCTTTATGTTGCAATTCATCACATGAACAACTTAAAAATAAATTTTCAAGCAAAAATCTCTTGAACTCAATTTTTAACTAATTTTTAAATAAATATTAATTTTCTTTAAGCTTAATTATAAGAGTATATTTCCAGCCCAATTACCAATCAAACCTGTTTATAAAGGATACTTGAAATTTAAATTTTACACAGATAACATTGAATTGTAAGCTTTGTGGAAATTTCAGGCAAATCAATTAGGAATTAGATTTTCAATGAATTGTTGAATTTATTACTATTTTTCCATGTAAAATAGCAATACACACCAAATCTTAACTTTTGATAGGGTTTTAATGCTTTTAACTTTAAAGTTTTAAGATTATTTGAGATTTTTGAGCTTAATTAAGCTTTTAAAGTTGTTAAAACCTTAATTTCAAGCTTGCATATTGGGATTTACCCTTTGGCAGCTTGGAATTCCTGTCCAAATTGGGATAAAACCAGTTTAAACCTCAAGGTTCCATGAAAGTCTAATCTTAATGTTCAAATAAGGCTGAAATTCCTCCAATACAGGTGAAAAACCTTAATTAAATCCTTGCAGATCCAAAAAGCTGGGTACCCCAGCTCTGTTTGGTCTTTTTCCTTTGTCCCACCTTTTTGCGTGGATTTTGCCCTTTTATTTATTTAAAGCCATACTATGGCCTTAAACCCTTTTAAATTGAGCCTCCACAGGATTTACATCCTTTATGGCAAATCCTTAGGCAATTCAGTAAATATACACAACACCTTAATTTTGACTAATATTTTGGTATTTTTGCATAGACCTTATGAAACTTTAGATTTAACCTTATTCAAGCTTAAATTTAACAATTTCAAAAAATGTTAAAAAAAGCTGCAATTGTACTGTGAGATTCCTAAATCTTCTAATAACATAAGAAATAATCATTTTGGGTATAACACCCTATGCATGTACCATAGGTTATTTTTGGTGTAGAATCCAAAAATGACATAATAATGAGAACTTTGTTTATCCAAAAAAGAGTTTTACTTATTTTTTGTTATTTGTTATTTTAGATTCAATTGAAAACTCTGTTCAAGACTCAATCAGCTTTATATAAAGCTATTTGTGGCCTTATGGGTATGTCATATATACCTCACAGGCTCACATTCCCTACCACCAAAAAAAATTGTACCACAGTTTTTCCTCTGTAGTATACCCCCAATTTATTTGTGGGGGTTTAATCCACTTTCCAACCTGCCTACTTATACATTTAAGTATGTGAAGCACAAAATTCAAACATTTTATTGAGGGATTGGTCTTCTCTCATGTCTGAATCCTCTGAGAAACCTCCAGGAATCAAGTATTTTACTTTCTGAAATTGACTCATCTTCATGTTGTGGATTTCTGTACCTGACTAAGTATTCTGTTTCATTTTCCCCCTAAGTCTCCTTTCTCTAAAGATATTTAGCACCTTTTTCTCCTCAATTTGATCAATTTTTGGTACTTCTGAGGTTGTTTCATTTCTCAAAGGAAATCATTCCTTGTCAGTTGAAGTGTAATGCTTTACTAGATTGATGGGTAATCTGGATGTTTGCTTTCCAATTCTCCTGACAGTTCTACTTGTACTAAATATTTCCCATGAAGGGCTTCAATACTAAATGGTCCTGCAAATGAATCTTTCAATTTCTTTTGGCCTTTAATATTATTAAAGTTCAAGGTTCAAACTAGTATTAAGTCCCCTACTTTGAATTCTAGGGTTTTATGACTTTTATCCCACTGCTGTTTAGCATACTCAAAGGCATCATTCATGATTTTATTTTCATGATGCCTCACTTTATCAAGAAATAGCTTAAAGCTTGAAGCAGTTGAATTGATACCAACTAAATCTTTCTTCAAAGTATCAACTGGAAGTTTAGGGTTCAATCCTTTTTACAACATTGCAGGAGGTTTGGCTGTTGAAGCCTGGATAGAAGTATTATAGGCTAATTACAAAGATTGTATAAGAGTACACCAAGCATGGTTAAATCCATAAGAATATTTAAGCTCCAGGCCATAAGCACAGAATCTTCTGATCATGTCCTCAAGGGTTTGAATAATTCTTTCTGCTAACCCATCTGTTTGTGGATGGTATGCTGTTGAGAATTATAGTGTTGTACCCAAAAGCTAATGTAAATTAGTCCATAAGGCTGATTTAAATTTTGGATCTCTATCACTTCTGATATTTTCAAAGAGACCAGTATGGGATATGACTGTGTTCCAAATCAAAAGAGCCGTATCCATAGCTGTGTCATGTTTATGACATGGTAAAAATTTTGGAGTTTTTCTAAATCTGTCTATAATAACAAGACATGCATTGTAACTTTCATCACCTCCAAGTGGTAACGCAGTCACCAAATCCATAAGAACCACTTCCCATGGGGTACTTTGTTCTTGGATATGAATCATTAAACCAAATCTTTTACCCATAGCTTTAATGGCTTTCTGGAATCTATCACAACTATGAAATTACTCAATGACATTATATCTCCAATATGGCCACCAGGCACATGTTTTAATTTTTTCCATTATTCTGTCTTCAGACAGATTTCCAGAATAGATGTTATCATGGAATTCTAATAGTATTGTGTTGATCAACATTCTACTATGTAAGACCATGACACATATGTGTTTAGATCTATGATATAAGATACCATCAAATAAATGGAATCTTCCATTGTCATAAGATTTCTTTGAAATATCATTCAGAGAATTAGCCAAAGCTGCATCTTTGCAATCTTTTTCAAGTAGAGAAGTAAGAATATTACAATTCTTATCTTCCTTATAGCTTTCTCTAACTTCTTCAAAGAATTCTGTACCCACATCTGTGATGTTAATCCCTTCAATCAGAATCTGAGGTTCTGCACATGTAGGAACATAGGCAGAATTCTCAGGTGTTTTGGGTAATGCCCATCTACTCAAGCCATCAGAATTCTTGTGTATATTTCCAGCTTTATGTACTATGGTCATATTACCTCCATACTTCTGTATAGCAATCTTCCATCTTAACATGTGTCTGTTTGGATTTTCATGTTAAGAAGTGATTTTACTGCATTAAAATCAGTAATTACTTCAAACACACTACCATGAAGATAATAATGAAGTTTTTCTAGAGCCCAAACAAGGCAAAGACACTCCATTTGGCTAGCCCCATATCTGGCCTCAGTAGGTTTGATTTGTCTTGAGAGAAAACAAATTGGACCTTCATAAGGTTTTTCATTGACAATTTTAAATTTATGAAGAGCTGCACCTAGACCTTCACCACATGCATCAATATACAGTTTGAAAGAAGTTTCCAGTCTGGAATCAATAATAATGGTGCATTAGTCAAGGAATACTTGATCTTTTCATATACTTGAATCCTTTACTGTGTCATCTTAAAGACAGTTTGTTGATCACAAATTATATATGATGATTTGGAAAGGATTGAAAAATCTTTAAGGTGCTGCCTGTAATAACTGGCAACCCCTAAGAAAGGCATTATTTCTTTTTTGTTCTGGGGAATTTGTTTAAGTATAACTGCAGCCATTTTGTTTTTATTAACACCAAAGCTCAGTTCTGAGACAACATGTTAGCTGGCGCCTCTTTCGTGGCTTCCAGACTAAAGTATTAGTAATTTAATAAACTAATAAGGAGTGGAATACTATTTAAATGAAATTAATAGACGCGTCACTTGGTTTATAATGATGTACTGTTGGTATTTAAGCTTCAACAGTATTATAAATGGTAAGAGTGAATTTAATCACTTTAAAGGTGAGAGCGCTAATATTTCTAAAATAAAATGTAAGTAATTTTAATTGTAAAGATATATTTGGTTAAGAGCTCTGAGGATTAATTCAAAGAGAGTTAATCCTCTTTAAATGTTGTAATTACAAATTTGAAATCAAAACAATGTAAAATAATTCTGTTTTGAATGAAGAAAGATTTGCTAAGGTAACAGGAGCAAATGTAACAACAAAATTAATGACATAGTGGGAGCATATACTATGACACATTGAGTGATTAGTCATAGCAACAAGATTTAATTCATATTATAATAATATGAATTTAAGTATTTAAAATTTATACAAAAAATTGAGAGAAAATGAGACGAAAATTTAAAGAAAGTAATTGGGGTCTGTATAGCAGTTAAAGGTTTACATGCTTTCAGGCTCACACAACATTTCCTAGAGCTTTCAACTCATGAAACCCAAAATTACATTTTTTAAGAGATATTTTCATGTTCACTTGAAGAACCTTCTTAATTACTAATTAAAGACTCTCTAAATTCAATTTCCAGGTTTCTGAACAAATGATAATGTCATCAATATAAATGATCAACCATACATCTGATAATTCATGTGGGAAAATGGTATTCATCATTCTTTGATAATGAGAGGGTGCATTTTTAATACCAAAAGGCATCCTTAAGTATTCATAAATACCATCATGAGCAATTATTCTCAATAATTTCCTAGCATGAGATTTCAAAAAATTCTAATGAAAACCATGACGGGAATCCATAGAAGTGATTAATTTTGCTTTGGATAATTGAGTCAAAGTCATGAATTCTAGGGATTGGATACCTATCTGGAATGGTGTAGATATTCAATGCTTTAAAATCACCAACCATCCTTGATATATCATTATGCCAAGTAATGGTTACAGTAGTTGTGACTTCTACTTCTTCATTGTGCCCATCCATTCTAAGAACTCCCAGTTTCATCAGCTCATCAATATTAGTTTCTAATGCTTCTCTAGCCCTAAGGCTAGCTGGGTAAGCTGGCCTTTTTAATAGTAGAGGGTAAGTTCTTTCCACATTGAGCATAATTTCCACTTCATGGCCTTTGATAGCTCCAAGTGGTTCATTATCAGAAGCAAGTTCTTCCCTGTATTGAAATAAAATTTGAATAAGTTCTTCCTTCATTTCTAATGTTAATTAAGGGCTAATTTGTGCTTCAATTAATTTATCTGACACAAATATTTCCTTATTAACATTCTTTACTTGTCTAATGACATTTATTTCTCTTTCTTTCTAGAGGAAAAGCAAATTTCTTCCTTTTATTTTCCCCTACAGTGAAATATCTATCTTTATGATTATTAATATCAATATGATAAATATTAAGATAACCATTTCCAAGTATAAAGTTTTGTGAAGTACAATTATTCATTACAACAAATTCAACCTTCAATCTGATACTTCCTGCAAGATGAGGGAATATAATTTCTGCTTCAAGAATGCTTAAAGGATGCATATCTTGGCTAGCACTGCAGAACTCTATACCTTAAATTGGCATTAACATTTATTGCCAATTGGTATAAATAACTCCAAGATAATCTTTTCCAACACAAGTACAAAAAGAACCTGAGTCAAGATGTATCTTGGCTTCTTTGTTGTTTATCACAATATTAGTGATGCAAGATGATCCAGCTGTATAACCTTTACCTCTTGAAGGTTTGTTTTCTGCATCTTAGTATCTTGCACATGTATGAGATTCATACATTCATCACTGTACTGTGGTAAGTGAGTATGCACTTTTGTGACCTCAAAGGAAACATTAATGTTTTCTATACTGAGTTTATCTTTTAGTTCTTCTTCTTCAGAAGTCTCAGAGTCACTTTAATGTAAAGATACATCATTTTGCTTCTTTTGTGTCATCCTCTTTTTCAATTTCTATCTCATTGATTCTTGTCTTTTTTTGGACAGTTATTGGCCAAATGAGATGTAATACCACATTTATGACATTTCAAAGTAGCTCTGTCTTGTGGCGTATTTGGTTTTCAAATTTTTTTCCCACTAGTTTTATTTTCTATTGGGGTTTTATACTAATTTTTACCAATTTTTGTTCTGGTAGTGATGTATTCCATGGCATTGATCTAATCTTCTGTAGAGCAATGCTCAATACATCTTCTTCTTATAGAATTCTCAAGGTCACCACCACATTTTCTTAATATGATTTTATGTATCATTGTTTCAGAAATATCAGGATGAAGGGCAGTTAATCTGTCCTTCTGTTTAAGAAACCAGGACATGGGCCTGTCCCTATCAATCTTAAAGATGGATTCTTCAAAGGAATTTTCAACCTTAAATCTCCAGGAATAATTTTCCCATTTGCAAATTATTTGTTCTTTCTAACAAGGCCAAGAAAATTTACCATGGTCTTCTATCATTTTGTAATACCATTTCTTTGCTGATTTGTTAAACAATGAGTGTAATATGAAACTTATGTATTCATCTGGTAAGCTAAAGTCTTCTTGAAAAATATCAATTTTTTTCATAAATTCCATATGATTATATTGTCCTTCACCACTGAAGGCTGACCATTCCTCTAATCTTGGAATTTTTTTAAAATTACAAGCAGTCTCCACTTCTGCATTACTTGAAATTGTATGATGTAAATAATTTTTCAAGTTCAGCACATTTCTGTCAAGAATTGGTGTGGACTGTCTTGGTAATTCATTTTTCAGTGATTTATTATTAACATTTGATTTAATATCTTCTTTCAATTCAAGTCTTTCTTTATCACTTTTTTCCAATTGTTCTTGGAAAAGAGCTGCATTGTTACCAGTCAAATTTTCCAAGTTCTCAAATTGTATTCTTAATTCTCTTAATTTTTTAGTAATAAAAGAAATATAATTTTCATCTGGTTGATTGAGTAAGGTAACTTTAGACTCAATTCTTACACAAATTTGCATCAAATACAAAATATTTTCTTTATTAACATTTTATAGACCAATAATGGTCTTTTGGGTCTCTTTTACTTGTAAAATCTCTCTAACAAACTTTTGTTGGATATACTCAGAATTGTTTAACTGTGCTAAAATCTCTTTATTACAAGTTTCAAAATGATTTAAAACATTTAAAAGATCAATTTATTTGGAAAGGATTGGTTCATTCTTTCCTCCTCCTTGTTTTTGAATTCCATCAGAGTTCTTTCCATATTGAACACATTGTCCATGGCTGTCTTCTCTTTCTTGGGAATTCTGTAGTTCTGTGTGTAAGGCTTTTTACACTTGTGCTCTGCCTTTTGCTTGCCCTTCTGATTGTTCTTTGGGGTTTGCTTGCCCTTTTTTGGGACTTTTTGAGGCAGTTTTTTCCTTGTGGAGTCTTGTGGAGCTTCCACTGGGCTGTTGTTCTTTCCTTGGGCCAACTTCTTCTTCTGGTACTATGACAACATGCTTTGATTTTTTAACCAGGCTTTTATATGTTGGACTTGTCCTTTGCAAGACATGGGTGTCCAACCCCTCAGAAGATCCTCTTTCTTTTCTGGGACCATGAACTTCTTCACTTGCAGATATGAGTTCATTGTGCCTATCCAAAGACTTGGCAGAAGTTCCCACTCCTGCTTCTTTTCCGCCATAAACCAGTTCTTGTATTGAGACTGGTATATTTCTATTGTTGCCTGTTGGAAATGATTCAGGTCTGACAACAGGAATAGCAGTTATGTCAGCTTCTGGACTCTCAATAAGAGTTTCAAAGGTGCTGGATAAGCTTTGGGAACTGGTAGAAGTTCTGGCATCTTCCATTTGTGCCTCTCCTCTGGGCTGACAATCTTGCCCTTTGGATTTATGACTTGAATGTCTTGGTCCAGATCCATTTGATTGGATGGAGTAGTTACTTCCACTTCTAGCAGGAGTTATTTCACGTCAATTTAAAGAAAAATGGACTAAGAAATTAATTGTATTCACCTGCTGCACCTTTAAAGGGTTCTTTGGTGCTGGGCTGGTTTGAAGTTTGATACTAGACTCTGAGACCTCAGAGTATGAAGAACTTTGTCTAGTGTATGACACTAGAGAAAAAATAAAAAATATAAGTTATTTTATTAAACAATCAAAATAACTTATAAACTAAGCTTATTGGATAAAGTTGTCTCAATGTAATTTATGGCAAATTATGTCAAAAATAAAGAAAAATGTTTGAGGAGTAAAAAAAATTATTTTAAGTCAAGATTTTTAACTTTTTTATATTTTTTATTTTATTTTAAATTTTCTTTAAAGAAATAATAATTATTCAATTAATAAGTTATTAATCAAAATTGTATTATTATTCACTTTATACTAGAATAACTCAAAGAATAAATTTCAAGTCTGCGATGTGAAAAAGCCACTAGTTAGACAAGAGAAATGTATTCCAAATAGCTCAATAGTATATTTTTTCAAATGATATTCTTGAGAAATAATAAATTTATTAATATTATAAAGATTATTTATAAGGGATAAGTCCCAAGTAGGCCAAAATTAAAGTAAATATGGAAGTTTTATGTTGAAAAACAATAAAATAACGTCTATAATATGATCTAGGTCCCAAAAATTGGTTACAATAATGGCCAGGCCCCCAAATTCAAGGTTTTTCTATTAAACTCTTGATAATAGTAGCAATATCAAGAGTACTATGACTGCCCTCAGTAGAAAAATATAATATAATAAAATATCATAGCCACAAATTGATATAATTAGAAGAAAAGAAATTTAATTATTATTAAGAAATTTAATAATGAAAATTTTAAATAATTATAATAAATCATAATTTTTCTATTATAAATGACAATCATAACAATAAACAACTTCAAGCTCTTAATGAGACAATTACACATGGAAAATATGAATATTTAAGCACTTATAAGTAATATAAATATTATTTATAAAACAATTATCAAAATCACTGTGCAGAAATAATTTTTATAGAAAAATTCTATATAAAAAACTAATAATAGATAAAAAATATAGAACTTCAGAGAAAAACCTACTTAAAATATATATTTAATGAAACAAGTTAAATACAATAGTTATTATATTGAATAATTGTTATAAGCTAAAAACAAGCCAAAAAATGAATATTTAAAGATAAAACAACTTTTTATAATAAAAATATTATTTAAAGACTTTTTAAGAGGAATTTGTGGATTTTGAAAGATATTTAAGATGATAATTTTATAAAATAAAGTATATTATTGGTGATTACAACAACAATCTGAATTATATGATTTCAATTCTTTAATTTAAGATTAATAAAGAATAGGGTGTTGGTAAGCACATGTAAGCTTTTAGTAAAAACACGTAAGTGACCTTAATTTTCAAAAACAATTCCTCAGGCTCAGTTTTGAGGATTTTTTTAATTTTTTTTGCCATATTTTTCCCGACTTGGCATGTCAATAAGCACAAATGTTTTCAAAAAAAAATTTTCCCAAATTTCACAAATTTGGCCAATATGCCAAAATGACATATTTTTTCAAAAATTCATTTAAAATCTTCCCACTTATGAATTTCCTTATTTTTTTTTAAAAATGAAGGGTTCAATGTGAAGAATAAAGCACCAGAATCCCATAATTTTGGGAATTTTTTTGGGTGGGACAAGTGAAGGCGCAAAAAGGGGTTTTTTTCAAATGTTTTTTCCTGCCATTGTAATATGCCTATTTTTAAAAAGTGAATTTAATAACTTCCCACTTATGAATTTCCTTCATTTTCTTTTTAAATTAAAGGGTTTAATCTGGACAATAAAGAACCAGAAGCTCATGAATTGGGAAAAATTTTGGGTGGGACAACAAGTGAAGGCGCAATGAGTGTTTTTTTAACTGTTTTTTCTCTTGTGTGTAATATGACTATTTTCAAGCACAAAAGTTCCACATGTTTGATAAAAAATGAGACTGAGGTGGGATTTAAGCAATAAATATGACTGAGGAGGGGGATAATTGGAATAAATTGTATATACAACAATCATTCAATCAGAATCAACCTCCAAAATAGTGGGTTTTTTCTGAGAGGGGGGAGGAAGATTGGACAAATACAACATTCTGTGTTTCTTAAATTTATCAGCCCACCCCAGGGCTTGTGGTTGGGCATGAATCTCCCAGTTCACAGTAATGGGGGGGACTGGATAAACTTTAGAAATGATGATGTCCAAAGGAACAAAATGAGCACAACTATTCAAGAAGCAGATGAAAATGGGGGTATTATCATTTGGAGGACAGAAATAAGGGAAAAAAGAAAAAGATTGGGCTTTGGAATAAAAGAAAACTGGTCTTTTATACTTATTTGCAATTGGATCCCCCATGTCAGGCATGGACATCCACTTGCTTTTTGGAGCCTGGCCAACATCTTCATACCATTCAATTCTTTCCAAATAAGAGGATACTGAGGGAATTAAGGTGTTCATGGCTTCATAAAGGTCTTGATTTTGTTGAATTTCTTCAGCCAAGTCACCTCTGACATCAGCCCATTGATCTTGAGTCTTGTAAATGAAGTGGGATACTGTTCTGTAGCCACAGTTTCCATCACCCTGGACATTGATGGCCTTGAAGGTGTATTTCAATATAAACTTGGGCAAGTCTTCTGAGCCAGTTATCTGATAAAATAAGTTCAAAAAATGAATAAAAATCAAAATAAACAACATAAAATTACATTAAAAAGAATCAGAAACTCACAAACAGCTTGGAGCATTCATCACTTGTGTGATAGTTGCTTTGACAATGCTCACAGGTCAAGTCAATTGCATCATAGATATTCAAACTGGTGGAAGGCTTGTGTGATTTTCTTTGTGATGTTTTGCTTCCAATTGCCAATCTTCTTGACCTTCTAAGGGTTACTTCTGATTTATTTAATTCAGTTTCTGAGGGTAGTGAATCTGATGAACTGATGGATTTAGATAATGAGTCCTCAGAATCTTCAGAATCTTCAGATGAGTCCACTTCCATAATTCGAGAGGGGACATTTGACTGGGATCTTGAAGTTGTTTTGCTTGTCACTTTTGATGGGGGTCTTCCTCTTCTCTTGGATTGACTTTCAATAATTTCAAATTTTGAAGGTTCTCTGTTTTTTTTATTCTTGGCTCCTTGGGGTCTTCCACGGATATTCTTGCATTCTAGAGGGTCTTCATAATATTGATCATCCTCTTGACTCTTGTAAATTTGATAAAATGGGACTTTTCCAGTCAAAACATCTTGAAAATGTTGGAGTATTGGAGTGATTTCTGCCATTGGTCTTTGAAACAGGTCTTCCCCAATGTCTTCAAATATTTTCTTGGCTTCTTTCTTTCTTTCTTTTTCAACACTTTGATCATCACCTTGAAAACCAGTCTGAGAAGAATATGACAAATAAAATCAGTTAATAAGAAAAAAAATAATAAGAAGAAATTAAAAAACCCTCACAGGCAAATTCAAATTCCATTGAGGATGGAAGTCTGATAATTCAAGCCTTTGGTGCTTGGCAAATGCCTTTTGGGTCTTATGCTTGCAAGGAATGCCTTTATAATTGTTGTATTTGTTGGTGCATTTTTCATTTGGAGGAAATTTTGTTTTGAAATTTTCAAAGGCAATCTGAAGAGCATAATAAGACACCTTGCCATTGAGGGCACAGATGTGTGGAGGAAAATTCTTGACATGGACAATCATTTCTTTGGAGATTCTGTTGATAATTTCAATAAATTGTTTTCTGAATGCCATGTGGAGTGCCCTGACTACCTCCAGGAGAGTACCAGTGGACTTTTGTAGCCAAAGTTTAACCATGGCATGGGCACCTTCAACTCTGGAGGTGGATCCCACACCCAGGTGGCAATGGTGGTTGGTCCAGGCTGGCACATAATACTCCTTTAGAGGAAGCCAGGTATTTTCCAAATACTGCAAGACCTCAGCATTTTTAACTTGCTTTTGAAGCTTCTTCCAGTTGTCTTTGAAAGACTTCTCAGTGGGTGAATACATAAGCTGAGAAAAGAATCCCAAAGTCATTAATAAAGACAATAATAAGAAAAAAAGTGAAATAAAATGAAATAAAGTGAAGAAGTATATTACTTGATTCCAAAGGCCCATAAAATTTTCAAAATCAGTTCCATGACCAATTTTCTTCATGCAATGAGCAGATACATCCTTTTTGATGTGCCAAATGCATAGCATGACTTTGGAGTCTGGGAAGAGCTTCTTAATAGAGTTTTTCAAGGCCAGATCCCTGTCAATAACAATAACTGGAGGGGGAACAAGATTGGTGTTGTTGAGGACTGTCAGGCTGAGTCTATGTTGAAGAGGTAATAAGGCTATTTACAACTAAAACTATGACTTTGACACGGTGAAAAATAGATTTTAAAAGATAAAAGGTTGATAAAGATGATTGTATTGAGATTTTAAGGGCTTTACTATGGAAATATAGTGGTGGTGAGCGCTGCTGAAAGCCCTGGGTGCAGTTTTATCTGTTGGGTTACAATAATTAAGTTTATAATTATACCTGATTATTAACCAAGAGTAAAACTGTTTTTGACAGTTTACTACGTAGGTTATTCAAGAGCAGGATGAGGAAAGGCTTTTGGCTGTGAAAAGCCCTCCTTTTATCCTAAAATTGAGGTGGAAGGGCTGCTAGACCTTTCCACGTAGAGGAAGTGAAGATTTTTCACTCTCTATGACAGGCTTGTGGTTTGCAAACAGCCTGTATACCCTGTATTGGGCTCAGATGTGGTTTTGAAACCACATCTGGGCAGTTTTCACCAATACAGGGTGAAAATTTTCATCTGGGGACCTCACAGCCTGATTCTGACGTGTATGACGCGTAGAATGCTGTACAGAAACTGTATGGGACCCCAGTATTGACTGACATATGAGGTATTGAAGTGAAAACATGCTTGTTCGTCTATTTGACACCTCATATTCATGGTTATGGGATATTATCCCATGGTAAGGCTGTATCTGACAGCAGGTGGGATTTTGACCTTAAAATGGTCATAACTCTGTCAGTTTTGAGATATCAAGCTCAAAGTTGATTCATTAAATAGCTCTGTATGAGCTCTACACAATGGTACCCAACTTGACATGGTTCTCATTAAATATGACAAAGTTATCCCATGTACAAGTATTTTTGTACATTGGCGTGGTCTGGGCAAAAGCTGTATTAAGCTTGTTTGGCCAATAACTTCTGTTGTAGTTGAGCTATGAGGAAATGGATGGCACCATCAGATATCCCTGATTGTGCTCTTTCCAAAAAGACCCCACTTTAGGTATCTCACACTAAAACTGTAAAAGTTAGATGAGAGGTGAATGTTTTGTTCACCCTTATTTGGTCTGAATTTGACCATAACTCAAGTAATACTGGTGCTAGCTCAGTTTGGCTAGCACCATTAGATAGCCCTGGCTTAGAGCTTCATTTTGAATACCCATTTGATGGGGTTAAGCCTCTCCTTCTAGATTTTAGATGAGAGGTGAAAATTAAGGTTTCTGCTCAGCAATAACTTTGAGCAGGAATAACTTTGTTAGTTCTTGTCCTATGGTGATGGGACTTATATTTTCAGAAAGAGGTGATTTTCCTCTTTCTTCTGATACCTTTTGAGCTAATTTGGCTCAGCTCCATGTTTTGGTGGTATTTTGGCTATACCATTGGTTTATGGTATTTTGGCTGTCATGCTTGTGCTCTGGTTTTGAGTCACAGGCTGACATACCCTCCCTCTAAAAAAGGCTCATCATTGATGAGACTGTTCAGTCCTCTCAGAGGCTCTTAATCTCCTTAGATGAAGGTTCCCATCTGGTATGGCATCCTCTGCCAACCATTTGTCTTTGTCAGCTGTCTGGTTCTTGAATCTGACTAGATATTGTCTCTGATCCTTCCCATTAAGTCTGATTTTTCTGGACCTGATGATTTTACTCACAGGTCCAGGAGAGTCTTCTACTTCCACTATTTCTGGTGGAGTGATGTTTTTCTTCCTGGAGGGGAATTTATCCTCCTCTGTTTGGAAGTATGGTTTGACCAGGCTTACTGGAAAGACTGGGTGTTTCCTAGAAAACTCCTCAGTGAGTTTGACCTCTACTGCATTCTTCCCTATCAACTTGATGATAGTGAAGGGCCCTACAAATTAGTCTCTCATCTTCTTGGGTCCTTTGAGATTGTTAAAGTTTAGTGTAGACACTAACACCTGGTCCCCTTCCTTGAAGTCAGGTTCCATATGTGATTTGTCCCACCTCTGCTTGTTATACTCTTTGGCCTCAGCTATGCATTTGGCAGCAGTATCACAGGCTTTCTTCCACATATCATGGAAGTCTTTGGCTGTGGGGTGGATGGTCAGAACATTTTTCTTCAAGTGATCCACAGGTAACAGGGGATTCCACTCTTTCTCTACCAGTGCAGGTGTTTTTCCTGTGGTAGAGTGCTGGCTTTTATTATAAGCCAGTTGGACTGCTGGTAAGAGGGTGACCCAATCATGGGTGTATCCCTCATGGTCCTTGTATTCCATGCCATAGGCACAGAACCTCCTGAGGATGTCCTCCATTGTTTGGATCATCCTCTCAGCTAGGCCATCTGTTTGTGGATGGTAAGCTGTGGAAAAAGCAAGCTTGGTGCCAAGCATGTCATATAAATTGGTCCAAAATTCAGATGTGAATTTTGGGTCCCTGTCACTTATTATGATCTTAGGGACTCCACAGGTGGATATGATGTTATTCCAAAATAACAGAGCAGTGTCCATGGCTGTGTCCTCTTTATGGCATGGTAGGCATCTCATGCTCTTGCTGAACCTATCAACTATGATTAAGCAGGCATTGTAGGTTTCTTTGCCTCCTGGGACAAGTCCTGTGACCCAGTCCATGTTGATAGTTTCCCATGGGTGTTTGGGTTCTTCTATGTGTTGAAGCAACCCATATTTCTTCCCATGCTTTCTATTTGCCTTTTGGCATCTTTCACAAGTGTTGATGTATTCACTCAACTCTTGCTCCCACTTGGGCCACCAAGCTGTGCTTGCTACCCTCTCTTTAGTCCTGTCCTCACTCATGTGTCCCATGTAGGGGCAGTCATGGCTTTCCTGCAGGATTAAAGAGATGTGGTCTCTGTCTATCACTGTGAGTGCACTGGTGTGCTTCTCTCTGTGATAAATCAGGCCATCTATAAGGAAGAATTTATTGTCCTTATAGGCCCTCAACCAGGGTTCCTCCAGCTGGGTTTCCAGTTCTGGGCTCCTGTATTTTTGTTGAAGGAGTTGGAGTAGTATGCTACACTGTTTGTGTTTAGCATATGATTTCAGCGCTGCATTAAAAAATTCATTGTGCAGTTCTGAGGAACTTATTCCCAGTATGGGGGTCTCTGTCCCTTCTGAATCAGTGTTTCCACTGTCAAGGGTACCACTCCCTGGTGCCCATTCAGAGAATCTGAAGTTCTTCTTCCTATTTATTTCCATAAAATGGATAGGAATTTTTGCAGCAACTTCAGGGTCATAAGCTGGATTGCTTTTGACATTGTCCAGTGGCCATCTGCTAAGGCCATCTGCATTGGTATGGCTTTTACCTTCTTTGTATATGATAGTCATGTTCCCTCTATACTCCTGGATGGCTATTTGCCATCTCAGCATGTGTCTATTAGTAGTCTTCATGTTTAGTAAAGATTTCAAGGCTGTTCAGTCTGTGTAGACTTCAAAGACTGCACCCTCCAAATAATAATGGAGTTTTTCTAGAGCCCAGACTAGACATAGACATTATGTCTGGGTGGCCCCATACCTGGCTTCTGAATCTTTCAGCTGCCTGGAGATGTAAAATATTACACCTTCTCTTGGTTCACCATCCACAATTTGTCTTTGGTGAAGGGCTGCTCCCAAGCCTTGGCTGCATGCTACATCTATATATAACTTGAATGGTAGTTCAAAGTCAGGCAAGATGAGTACAGGTGCATTTGTGAGTTCATATTTGATCCTCTCATATGCATCCCTCCTTTCCTTGGTTATTTCAAAAACTACATCCTTTGAGCATAACTTGTATAAACTACTAGTTATGTGGGCAAAGTTATTGATGTGGTTTCTATAGTAGCTAGCAAATCCAAGGAAAGATTGCATCTCTTTGATGTTCTTTGGTACTGGCTTTTGCAGTACTGCTGCTACTTTGTTCTGGTCAATTGCCAGACTAAGGCCTGAGACTTTGTGTCCTAGAGCTAGTAGCTCTTGTTGGCCAAAATTACACTTTTTAAGTGAAATTTTCAGATTGATGGGTGTACATTTACTTAGCACTCTGTCTATGTATTGTACATGGTCTTCCCATGTCTCTGAGTATATAATGATATCATCAATATATACTACCATCCAGCCTTCCATTATTTTTTCTTGAAATATGGTGTCCATCATCCTTTGGAAGTGGGCTGGTGCATTCTTGATGCCAAATGGCATCCTGGTATACTCATATATGCCCATATGGCATATTATTCTGAGCAACTTCATGGAGTTTGGTTTAACTCCATTTTGGTGGAAGCCTTTCATACAATCCATCTTGGTTATGTATTTAGCTTTGGCCAGCTTATCCAGGGCATGAGGTATCCTTGGTATAGGGTACCTGTCTGCTTTTGTGTAGTTATTCAGGGCTCTGAAGTCTCCACACAATCTAGACTTGCCATCATGCCAGGTGATTAGGACAGGAGTGGTGATTTCCACTATTTCATTATGTCCAATCTTCCTGATGACATCCATGTCCAGGAGTTCATTGATGTGTTTTTCAATTTCTTTCCTGGTTTCCAGACTTGCTGGATAAGGAGGTCTCCTCAGCATGGGTGGATAAGGTCTTTCCACATCCAGATATAGTTCTATATCATGGCCTTTAATCTTGCCTAGTGGCTCTTCACCAATGGCAAATTCTGGTCTGTTCTTCCTCAGCATCTTCAGTAAACTTAGTTTTTGTTTACTGGTGAGGGTAGTGCTAAACTGTCCCTCCTTGAATTCCTTCAAGAGTCCTTCTAGTGGGTCCTGTGAAGATATGTGGTATATATCAAGTGAAAATTTCTTGTCCTTGTTGGTACCAATGGTAATGTGCCTGTTTTTACTGTTGTAAATATCTATGCCATACATCCTCTGGTAATCTGTTCCCAGTAAAAACCCTTGGATGTGGGCATCTTCAAGCACTACAAACTCTGGGTTGAGCCTGATATTACCCTTCCTGTGGGGTATAATTATCTCTTTGATAATTGTCCCAATGGAAGTCATCTTCCCTGATGCACTTTTGAAGTTCCTTGCCTTAGTGGGCAAGAGCTGCTTTTCCCAGTTTGGGAAGTGGTTATCCAGATAATTTCTGGCCACTATGGAGCAATGTGCTCCACTGTCAATGATCAGTGGGTGCTGAGCATTGTCAATACATACAGTCATTTTTGTGGCTGTTCCATGTATATATGCCATTCCTTTGGTTGGTGTAACCAGGAATGTTTGTGCATCTTGTGTGTGTTTGCACACGTTCTTGTTGGCAGTGTCCTGTGGCGTGCCTGCTTCCAACTGTATATCCTGGATTTCCAATGGGGTTTCCTCTTGGTATTCCACTAGAAATTCCTCTCTTGGGTCTTGATCATCATCAGATGGTTCTCTGATGGCATCTCCCATAGAGTCTGATTCAGAATCCTCTGTTGGAGGTTCTTCTTCAGGGACTTTTTCTATAGCATAGACTTTTTTCTTTGCTTTTGGACAGTTGTTGGCATAGTGGTCTGTTGAACCACAATTGTGACAAGAATTCTTCTTGTTTGCCACTTCTTCCACTCTTTCTCTGGGTTTGTCTTTAAACTCCACCCTGAAAGGTTGTTTCTCTTTGAAACTACTGCTTCTATATGGGGTGAATTTCCCTATATTAGTCCTTTTCCTTATGTCTTGTAAGGTATTGGCTATGTCATCTAGAGTGCAATTTTGGTTGCATCTGCATTTCACTGCATTCTCTAATTCTCCTGGCAGTTGTGTCAGAAGTTTGTGATTCCTCATCTGGATGTTCATCTGAGGATCAATGGCTTTAAGTCTTTTAGACTGTCTGAGACACCACTCATATGGATCTTTGTCCACAGAGTATTTGTCATTTTCAAATGACATGGTCTTTTGCCATATCCAAGTTCCATTACTGTACTTTTGGATTATTTGACTCTTCCACCATGGATTTCTTTCATTTCAGTGTACCATATACTTGCATGACCTTTAAATGCAGTATTCAGTCTAGCAGTAATCCAGTAATCTGGTATGCTTGGTACATCAATGAAGAGTCCATCAATATAATCTATGAGTTCCATATGATCATATTCTCCTGATCCAGAGAATTTGGGCCAGTTTGAGGCCTCAGGAAGCTGTTTCAAGGCTTCCTTCTCTGAATAAGACATGCCATCTCCATCCTGGTATTGTGATGGAGATCTTGCCTTATTCAACAACATGGCATCTGGTTTGATGTCATCTGGTTGATATGGATTCTCCATAGCTTGGCCTTGTGGTTGGGGCTTTAAGCTATGGTAGGCATTAAGCAATTTTTTAATGTCTTGATCCAGACACTCCCTGTCCCTTGTTCTGTGGTGTTGTTCTTCAAAGACTTGTTTCAGTCTTTTGTTGGATTCTTCAGAGGCTTTGCTCAGTTGAGCATATCCTTCTTGAAGATTCTTAACTATTTGTTCCAAGGAGGCTTGAGTTTTTCTCATCCTCTCTTGGCTGGCTTTAATTTCTGCAAATTGCTTTGCAGATTGTTCAGCATATTGGGACACTTGTAACCACAGTGTATCACTGTTGATGTTACTCTCAGATGTGACAATGTTATTTTCAGTCTGAGTGGGGGTAATGTTTCTATTACTAGGACTACTGATTCTAGAGTGGTTTACAACTACTTCTGGTTCTTGTGTACTTCCTTTACCAAATCCAACAGCTTCTGGATCATGGGGTCTGACTCTTTCCTCCTCTGGTTGAAGGAGGTTTTGTTCTTGCCCTTGTTTCCTTGTCTTCTCCTGGAAACTTCCTGGAATTGTGAAGAATGGTGACTCTTGGTCACTGATCTGCTGGTGTCTGAATGGTGTGAAGCCACTGGAGAGTTGATTTGGCCTGCTCCTTGTGAACCTGAAGGAATCTGAGTAGGCCCTGTCTGGGTCAACTGTTCTTCTATAGCTAGGATAGTGGCTTGATTCTCCCTTATCCTCTGTGCCCTTGCCTCCAGGAGTCTGTGCTGCCTGGTAGGATTCCAACCTTTGGTGATTACCATAAGGTCTTTGAAGTCTATCTCTTTGAGACAGATCTTCTGGCAACTTGATCCCAGTTCTGCCCAGTGGGTTGCTAGGTTGAACCTCTTGTTGTCCATGCTCCATTGAAATAAATCTTTGAGGAGTTGGTGGATCTGAAGAACTTGATCTATATCCTTCCAGTCCTCTGGTTTGAGGTTTCTGTTGAATTGGAGTGTGAATGGCAAGGTTGATATTATCTCCCTCATTTTTTTGCCATCCACCACTGTGTCCAGGGTGTCCTCTTTCAGGTCTTCTGGTTCTGGACAATCCTCCTCTATCCTCTGGCTGGTTCCTTTGGAAGCCAAGGTCTCTGAGATATACAGGGGACATATCAGTGTTTGCAAGCAGTCAAAAACTTTATGTTCTTAGGGTATTTACCTTTGACTGTGCCTTGTACAAATTTACTGTCTGCTGACTTGGGAAGTTTGCCTTTGGAAGTTACAACTGGGTTAATAATTGTAATCTTTCCTGTACAAGTGGTTAAGGTTGGTTTACCTTGTATGGATGCAGAGTTTTGTGGTTTTCTACTTCTCTGAGTGGCTATTGGTGTCCACTTCTTTGCTGTGATGAGACCTTCACTGTGCCTCTTTCCTTTGCCCTTGCTGCCCTCTGGTTCTGAGGGTGTCACTGGTGTGTTGGCCTGTGACTGGGTCTCAAGTGGGATGTAATTTTCTTCCACTGAAATCAAGGCAGAAAAGGGAGGACTTATGTCAGTTAAGACTTCTCAAAAATGCTGGTTTTGCACGTCTAAGATTGGCCTCTGGGCTTGTATGTTACTACAATGTGCCCTGTATAATGACAGTGTAATTGAATCAACAATTTCACGTCAGAATTACAGCTTTTGGTACCCTGTCACACTGTTTGTGTGCCAGTATCCCACAGATACACTTGTTGTTTTCAAGTGTATTCTGTATAAGTGTTATTGAGTTAACAATACACTTATTCCACGCCTCAACTGATGGTTTTTCAGTCAGAGGTGTCCTTATTCAGTCAAGAATACAGGACTTTATTGATGGCTTATGTGTTTTTATATACAAAACACGCCAAAAATATATAAATTCAGTGGGTATTAGCCACGTGAGAAATACTCTTATAATATGAGTATATATAAAAAGGATAAATATATATATAAAATATATATTTAAATAAAGAAATTACGCCTAAAAAAAGATAAAACACTTGGTTAATAAGTCATAAAGAGAGAAAAAACTTACTTATAAGGTCCAATAAGAGATTTAAAACATGGCCAGGCCCCCAAAATGTCAGGCTGAGTCTATGTTGAAGAGGTAATAAGGCTATTTACAACTAAAACTATGACTGTGACACGGTGAAAAATATATTTTAAAAGATAAAAGGTTGATAAAGATGATTGTATTGAGATTTTAAGGGCTTTACTATGGAAATATAGTGGTGGTGAGCGCTGCTGAAAGCCCTGGGTGCAGTTTTATCTGTTGGGTTACAATAATAAAGACTACAATAATTAAGTTTATAATTATACCTGATTATTAACCAAGAGTAAAACTGTTTTTGAAAGTTTACTACATAGGTTTTCAAGAGCAGGATGAGGAAAGGCTTTTGGCTGTGAAAAGCCCTCCTTTTATCCTAAAATTGAGGTGGAAAGGCTGCTAGACCTTTCCACGTAGAGGAAGTGAAGATTTTTCACTCTCTATGACAGGCTTGTGGTTTGCAAACAGCCTGTATACCCTGTATTGGGCTCAGATGTGGTTTTGAAACCACATCTGGGCAGTTTTCACCAATACAGGGTGAAAATTTTCATCTGGGGACCTCACAGCCTGATTCTGACGTGTATGACGCGTAGAATGCTGTACAGAAACTGTATGGGACCCCAGTATTGACTGACATATGAGGTATTGAAGTAAAAACATGCTTCTTTGTCTATTTGACACCTCATATTCATGGTTATGGGATATTATCCCATGGTAAGGCTGTATCTGACAGCAGGTGGGATTTTGACCTTAAAATGGTCATAACTCTGTCAGTTTTTGAGATATCAAGCTCAAAGTTTGTTCATTGAATAGCTCTGTATGAGCTCTACACAATGGTACCCAACTTGACATGGTTCTCATTAAATATTACAAAGCTATCCCATGTACAAGTATTTTTGTACATTGGCGTGGTCTGGGCAAAAGCTGTATTAAGCTTGTTTGGCCAGTAACTTCTGTTGTAGTTGAGCTATGAGGAAATGGATGGCACCATCAGATAGCCCTGATTGTGCTCTTTCCAAAAAGACCCCACTTTAGGTATCTCACACTAAAACTGTAAAAGTTAGATGAGAGGTGAATGTTTTGTTCACCCTTATTTGGTCTGAATTTGACCATAACTCAAGTAATACTGGTGCTAGCTCAGTTTGGCTAGCACCATTAGATAGCCCTGGCTTAGAGCTTCATTTTTGAATACCCATTTGATGGGGTTAAGCCTCTCCTTCTAGATTTTAGATGAGAGGTGAAAATTAAGGTTTATGCTCAGCAATAACTTTGAGCAGGAATAACTTTGTTATTTCTTGTCCTATGGTGATGGGACTTATATTTTCAGAAAGAGGTGAGTTTCCTCTTTCTTCTGATACATTTTGAGCTAATTTGGCTCAGCTCCATGTTTTGGTGGTATTTTGGCTATACCATTGGTTTATGGTATTTTGGTTGTCATGCTTGTGCTCTGGTTTTGAGTCACAGGCTGACAAGGACCTTTTCAATGTATTGATTTAATGCCCAAGTATATGAAGTTTCATTTTCATTCTTCATCAAACAAAAAGCCCCACAAAAGGTCTTATTTGTTGAGCTGAATCCAACAATATGAAAAAGGGGCATTTTGTACTTATTGGTTTTATAAGTACAATCCATAAGAATGACATGAGGAAATCCATGAAGAAGTTTTATGGCCAGGGGTGAGTAAAAAACAATGAGTTAATGTGTCCCTCAGAATCCCTTGCAGAGGACCAAACAAAATTTTCTTCTTTGAGAGTGTCAATAAGAGCATCAATGGGCCTTCTGCCTTGCAGTTTGTCTTTCTTGATTTTCTTGACTTGGTTATAAATGTCTTGAAGGATTACAGGCCTGTCAGACTCCCTCTGGCTGCATAATTGGGCCTGAATTTGCCTTGGCATGAGCAGTGATTCAGACATTTGAGCAATTTGGGATGTTTCTTGCTCATTGAATTTCCTGAAAGCAGGATGTGCCATGATATTTTCAGTGGCATCATGGCTATGTTCAGGATTTTTGACTTGAAGAGTCCAAGTGGTACTCTTGGCATATTTCCTGGCATAAAGTCTAAAAGGACAGTCAAGCTTTCTTGAGGTGACTGTTTTGGAGGGGCTTTTGTTGGGATTTGGGGTGCCAGACCTGTCACAACATATTTCAATTTGGTTGTGGGTCATATTGGACCTCAAGGTGGACACAGCATACCCCTGAGCCCTGGCAACATTATGCACATGTTGCCAAAGAAGCTCAAGGGTCTGAAATTCACCTTCAGTGGGGGGTTGAAGCATTTTTTTAATGAAAATTATGTATAAAAGTAAAAAAAGGGGGAATTGGGGGATTTGGAATGGGGTAAGAACCTTTTGAAATGTGAAAAAGAGGTGAAAAAAGGTGTGAAAAATGAACAGAAGTGGTTAAGAGTGACAGAAAGTGGTTTAAATGTGGGATTAATAGATGAGGGATGGTAAAAAATTGAAAATTGAGAGGCTTGAAAGCAGGTTGTTGTGGTGGAAAATGCAGTCTTTGGGGGAAAAAAAGAAAAAAAAGTGTGAAAAGCTTTGCAAAATGGCTTTGGTAATGCTGTTTTTCCAAAAAAAAAACAATGGTTTGGGGTGGGGATAATGTGGATTATTGGGGTGTTTGAGCTTGTTTGTTTTTTTGGGGGGGCTGAGCAAAAAATCTGAAACAATTTGGAGTTAGAGAGGTTTTGTGGGGAAAAAACCTCTTTTGGGCATGTTTTGGCCCAATACAGGCCCAATGGTGTTTCATTTTTAATTAAAAATGGGCCCAGGGAACCCCTTACGTGTTTTTACCAAATTATGGCCAAAACACATAAGCTCTTACGTGTTTTTACCAATACCCTAAAGAATAAAAATAACTTAATAATTACTTTGATAATATCTTATATGTAATAAAACTTTACCTGTTTAAATGTCTAATATAATTGGATTGATAAGGAATGATGGACAGAAACAGTGATGAATAGACTCTTCTTAAGTATAAAGAGAAGCTCTCATGATTAATAATGGATATAGAGGGCGTGCTCAGGTAAACACTGAAAAACCATGCTTAAAAATAAGGTTCCTAACTTAAGGTAACTTCTTTTCAATTCGAATTTAAAGCTACCAGTGTTATTCTTAACTCCAAGTAACTTTTACTCCTCTTTGGAGTTAATGATTTCAAGTTTTAATATACAATAAGTTTATTTATGTTAAATTTCATCACATGAACAACTTCAAAAGAGAGTCTCAAGCAAAAAGCTCTTGAACTCAATTTTTAATTAATTTTTAAAGAAATCTTAATTTTCTTTAACATAATGAAAAGCTTATATTTCCAGGCTAATTACAAATCAAACCTGTTTATAAAGGATACTTGAAATTTCAAATATACACCGATAACATTAAATTGTAAGCTTTGTGGAAATTGCAGGCAAATCCATTAAGAATTGGGATTTTAATGAATTTTTGAAGTTATTACTATTTTTTCATGTAAAATAGCAATACACACCAAACCTTAACTTTGGATAAGTTTTTAGTGCTTGTTACTTTAAAGTTTTGAGTTTATTTAAGACTTTTGAGCTTGATCAAGCTTTGAAAGTTCTTAAAACCTTAATTTCAGGCTTGCATATTGGGATTTACTCTTTGGCAGCTTGAAATTCCTGTCCAAATTGGAATAAAACAAGCTTAAGCTTTAAGGTTGGATCAAAGTCTAATCTTAAAGTTTAAATAAGGTTGAAATTCCTCCAATACAGGTGGAAAACCTTAATTGAATCCTTGCAGATCCAAAAAGTTGGGTACCCCAGCTCTGTTTGGTCTTTTTCCTTTGTCCCACCTTTTTGTGTGGATTTTGCCCTTTTATTTATTTAAAGCCATACTATGGCCTTAAACCCTTTTAAATTGAGCCCACGCAGGATTTACATCCTGTATGGAAAATCCTTAGCCAATTCAGTAAATATACACAACACCTTAATTTTAACTAAAATTTTGGTATGTTTGCATAGACCTTGTGAAATTTTAAATTTAACCTTATTCAAGCTTAAATTTAACAATCTTAAAAAATGTTAAAAAGAGTTACAATTTTCCTGTGAGATTCTTAAATCTTCTAATAACATAAGAAATAATTATTTTTGGGTATAACACCCTATTGGAATACCCTAGGTTATTTTTGGTGTAGAATCCACAAATGACATAATAATTATAACTTTGTTTATCCAGAAAAAAGTTTTACTTTTTTTTTGTTATTTTTAATTTTAAATTCAATTTAAAAGTCTGTTCAAGACTGAATCAACTTTATATAAAGTTATTTGTAGCCTTATGGGTATGTCATATATACCTCCAGGCTCACAGCCCTGGTAATCTCCAAATTCAGTTTCATTTATTGATTTCTTAAACTTTTTATACTTGTGCTTGGATTTTTTCCATTTCTGATGCATTCTTGATCCCTAAGATTCTCTATTACCATCTCTATGGGTTATATTATAAGCTTGGCCATGTAATTGAAGGCTTGAAGTGGAGGTTTTTCCCCACCCATGTAGTATTTTTTTTCTCCAAAATATCTAGAGGAGATCTAAATCAGTAAAATGTTCAAATAACAGAAAAATGAAACTAGCCATTTTAATTTTTTGTATTTTTAATGTGCTCCACTATCTGTCTCAAGTCATTTCTTCCAAAAGCTGGATTTTTGGTTTTTCTCTCCTCTTCTTTTTTTCTTCCAATTTTTGTTTTTTTTTGGCTTCAACTTCCACTTTATTGCATTGATGTCTTTTTGGTTTGATTTTAGCTTGAGACTGCATGAGTAATTTTTTAAGAAAAATAAAGAATTAATGGAAGAGAGAGAGAGAGTTAAAAAATGCAAGTTGAAAAAAAAACTAGGCTGTAATGAATTTTTGAATCATTCACCCAAATGGTAACCAAACCATAACCTACTTGTGGAGGTTGGTTATGGTTGGGTTACCATTTGGGTGAAAGATATAAATTTAACCTAAGTTTTATCATAACCTGATCCAAATTTTAACCTTCACAACCTTCTTAAAATGAATAGTGTTACTGCCCTCATTTAGCTGAGCCAGGTAGCTATGTAAATTTATTATGTTCATATGTATCTCTATAGCCATTTATTTACTTCAGGTTTCCAATTCTACTGTTGTTCTGTATGAACAAAGTCTTTCAAAAATCACAGAATCTTTGATCGTTTCAAATTTTCCAAAGACTTTCACAAATATTTTGAATTAGAATTTCAGCCAATTTATTCCAATGTTAACGCTTATTGATGTGGAATTGGGATTTTCTTGAGCTTATTATCCTTCATCTGTTTAGAAATATAATTGAAATCCTTCTTTGGAGGTTTTGAGTTTTTCTATTCAAAATACACATATTTTACATTTAATAAGGATTTAATGTTACAATCTTTTCCTATTTATCAGTTGAGAGATTTTTATGAAATACAAAGGTGCTTTCAATTTCTAGAAGTTTGATATCAGCGCTGGACGGGCAGTACCAAAACAGTATATACTAAAAAGTTATAGTCGCTTTCCTGAGAACAACTTCAATGATAGAAATCTGAATTGATATGCAGTGAGCACAGAATTTTGAGAGATATTAAATGCATTCTCTTTTGTATTTTGAAGTACTCATCTTGCGCCACTTCAAAAGTGCAGTATGTACTGCATTGGTACTGCGTGTCCAGCCTTGTCTGATATAAAACGCATAATTTTTTTCATTGTAAATTAGATATCATCCATTTTTAATCAAATTCAAGAGACAAATGAATTTCTAATTACTGGTTGTTTTTTTGTGGAGACTTTGAATACCATTTTCAAACAAAAAAATCATGCATGATAGACAGGAGTAGTTGAAGGAAATCAATCTTATTATCACAGCTCGAAGAATTTCATTTTTAGGATGAAAATGAAAATTCACTTTAGTTTTATGCAGTGCACAAACTCAGCTAGAATTTTGTTATATGCTTGTGCTGTGTGCCAATATCAGTCAGTCATAAAATCTCACTTATTGACTACTTGCTTTGAATCCCCTTTGAGTTTCTTAATTTATTTCCAAAAAAAATATACTTATATTTTATAATCTGATTTTTTTGCATATCATGATGAACAACTTATTTCTTACTCATAATAGTTGATTAATTTTGGGTCTTTTTTTGATTTGAAGATTTTTATTAAAAGTATAATATTATCTTATTATTCATATTTGAATTATTTTGGCTCATAGCGAAGAACTTTCAGTTTTAGTAATGAAGGCATATATGGGTAATATTTTTGATAAAAGGATCAATAATCCTACTCTACTTTGATGAAAATATTAATATCATCTTAAGTGATATCTTGAAGACTGTTTTTAATCAAGATAGTGATATAAACCAACGCCAAATAAAGCCTTATGGCGTTTCCATGGCATCAAAAACAGAAAGCTTAATATGATGATCAGTTTCTGATTTCAAAAATCGACCTCAAAGGGACAAGTTAGAAACCAGATTCGTGAAGGAGCTAAACTATGGGTTTAAAAAGGTATGAGGCTATGGGTCTGGGAGTCTGGGCCAGTGCTAATTTAGCTTGCTTACATAATCAGCCCCTCAATCAAGACCCAAGCCATTTAATTTTAAATCCTCAGAAATTCTTGGATATTTTTGGAATTTTTTGTCTTCCAAAAATTTCAAAGATTTAATTTTGATTAAAGGAATCTCTTAGGATAAGATAATTATTCTTATGATATCAGCGTTTCTTGGAGAATAATTATGAAAGTAAGTTTCATTTTTATTTATTTATTTGATCATTTGGAGAATCTTTATCGTCAAAAACATTAACTAATCAAAAAATTATATTTTTTTGATTAAATCCAGTTTTCAAATTCATTATTATTTTCAATAGTACCTGAATGGCAATCTCATTATGTTTCTTATGATTCATTAAAATTGAAAATCTATAAATTTGAACAAGAATTAAATTTTTTAAATAATCAAAAAAATTTAAAAATCTCAAAAAAACATTTAAATCAAGAAAATCAATCAGCTTCGGATTTAGATCAAGATCAAGATAATGATGAAAACGAAGATCAGGATGATCAAATTCATTCAAATGAAATCACAAATTTAATTAAACAACAAAATCATCATCATCAAAATTTCAATCTTACATTTTTAAATTTATTATCAATTGAATTAAAAAAAGTTCATAATTTCTTCAATTTAAAAGAATTCGAATTAATTGAAGAAGTGGAAAATTTAATCAAAGAAATTCAAAAAATTGAATCTAATGAATTTCAATCAATCATTTCAGAACTTGAGAGTCATTCATCAATTAATACTAATCAAGTTCATTCAAATAAGTTAATGAAACATCAAACAGATGATGATGAAGAAGAAGAAGAAGAAGAAGAAGATGATGATGATGAAGGCGAAACTACTAGTCATGATGATTCAAATCAACCTCGTCCATCATCTCAATCTTTCAAACGTCAATTACTTTATAAATCGGCTATTAAATTTGGTATCTTGCCAATCCTTGGCTTTAATAAACAAGCAAAAAAACCTAATACTCCCTTAATAGATCTCAACAACCCTTCAGGTGAAAGTGTCAATATCTTTTCTTCTAAAACTTCTAATCCAATCAATAAAATCCAACCTAACCAACCTAGACAAAGCACTTCTAAACCTTTAATTTATTCACCTAAAAATCGTCAAAGATCTTTATCAATTGAATATGCTACTAATTCATCCAACTTTGATCTAAGCAATTTTTGGATGTCAAATATCGAACTGGTACACGATTCAAGAGTATTCTTCAAGAGGAGGTTAACTCAAACTTTTGTTAATTTAAACTCATTGAATTCTTTCATTGATCTCAATTTCACAGCTTTTAGAAAGATTTTAAAAAAATACGATAAAGTCTTTCAAACTTCTTTATCTGCTGAATTTTTACAAAATCAAGTCTTGACAGCCAAATGCTTCGAACCCTCAACTAAACTAAAAATTCAATCTCAAATCGACGCTCTCTATGTGGTTTACGCTCGTGTGGTAACTCAAGGTGATCAATCAATGGCTAAAAAACAATTGGCTGCTCATCTCAGAGAACAAATTGTTTGGGAGCGAAACACGATCTGGAGAGATATGATTGGATTAGAGAGAAAGGGTTGGGTTACTGATTCAAATAAATCATTAATGATTGATAAGCCCTTTGCTCGAGAGACCAATACAAATCTAGATCAAACTAATGAGGAGCTATTACCAATCACCAATCGTCCACTTCTGATGAATCAAGCCTTTAAAGGTTTATGTCAACCTAAACTATGGATGAAATGGTTAATGAATCGTTCGGTGTTTTGGTCTATCGTGGCATTCTTGGCTTCAATCCTCGCCACCAGACTTTCGACCTTCAAGAGTGAACCAGAAAAAAACTGTTTAACACTCTTGGTCTTTGTGGTGATCTTATGGACGACCGAGGCCTTACCACTCTTTGTTACGGGTATGTTTGTGCCGCTCTTGGCTGTCACTTTACGAGTCATCAGAGACCCTTCACAAAACAATCAGCGCATGGATGCTAGTAATGCTGCTCTCTACATCTTTGGTCAAATGCTCAGTCCAACAATTATCCTTTTATTGGGTGCTTTCACTCTTGCTGCTGTCCTTTCCAAACACAACATTGACAAAGTCATGGCATCTAAGCTTTTGGGATTTGCTGGTACTAAACCTCGCTCAGTTTTGTTAGCTTACATGGCTGTGACCTGTTTTGCATCAATGTGGATTAGTAATGTAGCTGCTCCAGTCTTAAGCTATTCTTTGTCTCAAGTATGTCCTTTTTTCTCTTTTTATATTTTTCCAAAGAAAAAAGGCTAACTCCAAAATCCTTCTAGCCTATTCTACGAACCATTCCCACTAGATCCCCATTTACACGATCCTTGATTCTTGGAATTGCTCTTGCAGCTGATATTGGCGGGCAAGCCTCGCCAATCGCCTCACCACAAAATTTGATTGCACTATCTTACATGAACCCACCACCATCCTGGCTAGCTTGGTTTTCGATTTCAATCCCAGTTTCTGTTTTATCAATCTTGACAACATGGTTGATCTTGACTTGGGCTTACGAACGAGAGTTTGAATATGAAAATTATCCAATTGATCCTGAACTCGAACATCTTGCACCTCAGACTCAAATTAATCAACCGATTGTTTATATTAAGCCTATTCCGTCTACCAAAGAACCTTTTTCGATCCATCAATGGTTTATTTTGGTCGTTGGTCTTTTGACGGTTGGTCTTTGGTGTATTGAAAAACGGATTGAAGGATTATTTGGGGATATGGGAGTGATTGGCTTAATACCAATTATTGTTTATTTTGGGACTGGGTCACTTAGGAAAGCTGACTTTGATAATTTTGTAAGTCGAGTTTTTTGGTGGCAAAAAAAGAGAAAATCGGTTGAGATTTATTATGTTTTTCTAGCCGTGGTCAATTGTTTTTTTAGCTATGAGTGGAATTGCGTTAGGAAAATCGGTTTTATCATCAGGACTATTAAATGATATGGATTTAATAATTGAAAGCCTTTTAGAGGGATTGAGTTTGTGGCCCATTGCTTTGATTTTCGGAGTTATTAGCTTAGTAATTTCAACCTTTATAAGTCATACGGTAGCTAGTGTTCTTTTGATACCAATTGCAAAAGGAATCGGCATGAAAATGAGTGGTGGAGTCGATCATTCTAGGATTTTAATTATGATTACTACATTGATTTGCTCAACCGGAATGGGATTGCCAGTTTCAAGTTTTCCAAATCAGTTGAGTTTTTCTTAAAAAACTCTTGTAAGATATTTTTGAATTAATTTACTTTGCTTGTCGCGGGGGCAAATACAGAACTGCAATAAATTTAGAGGACGAATTAGGTTTGAGATATTTGAAGGCAAATGATTTTTTAAAATTTGGTTTATTATCGTCTTTGATTTCATCCTTAAATCTTCTTACATTAGGTTACTTAATTATGTTGATAATACTTTGAAAACGCGTATTTTAATTTTGATCATAGTCTAAATTTGAGTACATTTTTCCAAAAAAAGTTTTGTTTAAGGACGTGGAGGATACGTGATCTTATGTTTTTTGTATGGATTGTTTTTCTTTTTTTGTGTACTTACAAAGCACCCCGGCATGTCTTTTTCTCGCACTCTCTGGGCTTATGTTTACTCATATAGACATACGTCCCTTGTATTTTTTGTGGAAATACATCTTGTTTATTATGTCTTTCTTTATTGAAAACAAAATTTTGGGATACAACATTTTTTTTTTCAAAGAATTCATTCAAGTTTGAAAAGTTTATCTTCACATCCTATTTTTTTCTTTTGAAGAATTGAAAGAAAGCTCAAATCTCCGAAAAAAAAGTAAAGATTTTTTTATCTTCCTTTTATAATATAGGGTATTACCACATTTCGTGTGGACGAAAAATAAAATAATTTGAAATTAAAATTTTTAAAGAAAGAAATAAAAACGGAAATGATTCTTATTCTTTTTATCAAAAAAACAAATCAATAAATAATCATAATTAAGTTGAACTAAGATTGAAATTTATGAAAAAAAAGCAAACATTTTTTTTTATAATAAAAAAACGAGCACACAAAAAAAAAGCTATTGTGAAACTCCTTTATGTGTGGGATTTAATAAGGCAGTCAGTTCTTGAGAAGGAAATCAAAGGTAAACAGTTTTAAATTTCTAAAATAAACTTGTAACCAAGGGTCCTAATGGTGTTTTAGCTGCCCTTTTGAATATAGCAAATCAGTAATCATATTATACAAGAGATACAATTTTAACTTATTTTTATGTTAATTATTCATATAATGAAACCTCTTACAGATATCCATAAATCCCTATGCATTTGGTTTTAAATTCAAAATCCAAATTAAGAATAATATTGGAAAACAATGAAACAAATTCAAGAAAATATTATAAAAGCCTTGATTTCAAAGATTACTGATTTATTTTATTAAGTAATTGTCTACCCAAGTAAAGATTAAAATACTATATATAAAATTATTTATAGAAATTTGCTTTACCTTCAAAGCTTCAAACAAAAGAAAATGAGAATTTTAAACATTTAAAATAAAATTAGGGTGCTGGTAAAAGCATGTAGTGCTTTAGTAAAAACATGTAACATTTTTACCAATTTATGGCAAAAGCACATAATCTTTTGGTAAAACATATAAATAAGTGTTTTTTTTTCAAGAAAAATCTCAAAATAAGTTTGAGGATATGATTTCAATTTTTTTTGTTTTTTGTGTTTTGTGATGAATTCTCAAGCAAACTGAAATTTTGCCATATGTTTGTTTTTTCATTTTTTTTCTGAATTATAAATTTGAAGAAAATGCATAGGTCTGTGGGCTTGAAAAGCCACCACAAAACACAAAAAAAATAATTAAATAATATCTCTAAGCTTATTGCAAATCTTTAAAAAAAACCTTATTTATAGGTTTTACCATAAAATTACATGTTTTGGCCATAAATTGGCAAAAAACACATAATATTATAACAAAAATGCATAAGAATTTGCATTTTTTTACTAAAACCTTATGTGCTTTTAACAGAAACCTAAAATTAATACATATTTAGCTTGAATTAAGGAATTTCCCACCAAAAATTCAGAAATGAATAGAATTTTTATTTACCTTTTTCTTTGAAGAGTAAAAAGTAAAAGAAAAATTGCAATAAAATTAATTTAGGATTTTGATGTAGAAAATTATTTTAGGAGGATTTTTAGATTAGAATTTAAGCTCTGGAAAGTGTTTTATATTAGCATACACTATGAGAAGACTGGCTACACCTGGAAGCAGGTGTTGCATTTGGAAATTGACATGGAAGATAGGCTGGATATAGATTAGAAGATATGATGGAAATGAAATTGAAAAATAGAATTTTTGGAGGAAACAAAAACCACTCATTTCCTATTCAATTTTTAAATATGAGTTTTGAGTAGAAATCTTCAAAGCTGACAAACTCAAATATATATGAAGATTAACAAAGTTTTTCATTAGCAAAAACCTGACTTAATTTTCAGCCAAGTTCAAATAAAAAAAACGCAAAATATTCTGATTTTTTTTTATAGCTCTTCATGAGCATAACAAGATTTGAGCATAAATTACCTCTACCTTTCACATGTGTTGCAAAAATAATTGAGTAAGCCAATAATCTAATAGCTTTTTTGAAAGATACTGTATTTAGATAGGGACAATTATTCATCAATCCATTTACTTAAATATTTATCCATCTCTTATGCAACAGCTAAACTGTCATAGATATTTTTGATCCAACAAAAGATATCATAAAAATAGAAAAAATACCTATCCCATTTTTTTTTCTCTCATAAGAGAAAAGGTATTGAATAATCTAGGATAAATTCCTTCCAGTTAAATTAAAATTATGACTGGAATATAAAAGCAAAATAAAAGTAAATTTATACTCAGTATAGATCACCAAAGCTTTATGATATCGAAATCATAATAGGATCCTTGGTTACTTATATCAATAAGTCACAATAATGCAAAGGGAAACATATGATTCTGTTTTCACCACCAAGGGTCTTTTTTCCAAAGACCAAGCCACCTTTGTGGGAGTATATAAATTATAAAAAATGAAATTATCAAATGATAGCATCTGCATTCATAATGACAATTGGTCACATATGGAACTTTTTACAACTACACAAATAAGCTGGTTTTAATGTAGGAAAATATATATAACTTCAAGTATTCAGTCCAGTAAAATAAAACTGATATTTTACCTTCGAAAATTTATTTACCATTTCAATAATTTCAGGGGAAATTTTTTGGAAGAAAATTCCCAGATCACATAAATTAACTTATCATAAGCCATTTGGAGTATATTATTGTGATTATTAAAAAGAATATATTAAAATTCCTCAATATTTCTTGGCTCAATTTAAATCAATTATTTCACTAGTTTAATACTATTTCTTAAAGCACCTTGTTATTTAATTTATCTTTAAATTATACTTTTTGAAATTCTATAGCTCCTTTTCTTTATTATTTCGAGGTTTCCCCTTCTGGAATGTATGTTTCCATTGATACCAGGTATTTATAGCTCTTTTTATGTTGAAATCAACAGAGATTTATATTTATTTATTTTTCACCCACTTCAATGTTATGAAAATGGCTATAATTACTAATAAATACTTTAAAATGAGAAATATAAATGACTTACAGGAATTAGAAAGATAATTAAAGACTTCTTGAACCACAAACATTTGTTGAAAACATTGTTAAACAAGTTTAAATACCAATTATGGATATAAATAAACACCTTCAGTCAGAATTCATATAAACTTGCGATGAGAAAAGGCTACCAATTTGAACAAAATTGAAGAAGAAATATTATTCACCAAATTCACTTTCTAGGGATTATTCAAACATAAAAATGAAATAAAATGTAGCTTAACTAAGGTCTATTCCTTACAGCCAATCTATAAAGAAAAAATCAGTTTTTTGAAGCTGAAATGTACTATCAGCTAGTAAGAACAGCTGAAAATAAATAAAACAAGAATAATCTTCCATATATGAACTTTTACTTATTGATCTATCTCTGCATATTAATGAAGACTTCCCCCGATGAAATATACAAAAATGGAATCTTCATATATTTGGTAATAATGCTGAAAAAAACAAGTGAAAGTATAAATTCCAACCAGATTCTTTCAAAGGATTCAATAGAAAATTTCTGGAAACATGTTGGAAGGACTCTTGACATGATTTACATATAACTTCATAGACATATCCAACTGGATTCCCCAAATCATCTAAAGATTTTCCCAAACTTGTAGCTCTCCTAATTAACCATCAACAAGAATATTTATACAAGTAATTATAGAAGTCATATTTAATTTTATTCATATATTCCTTTAAAGAGAATATTTACCCCACCATTGAGATTTCTTGTGATATAATTAATATTTAATGTATTAGATAGAAGAATTTTTTCTTGAGTGAATAAAAAGATAGCTAAATTCTGGATATATTACTTGTAAAAATAAGAATACTGGTGAAAGCCTTCTAAATAAAAAAACAGTTGTCAAGATTTATATGACCTTTATTTAAGTAAAATGAAATTAATTTAAACCATTTCTCTTATTTAAAGCTCAATTCCAAGATTCATTGGAATTAGGACTTCTAAGTTTCAATTCTACTCTCCTTTCTTCTTTGAATACAATATTCTATTAAATTTCTCATTTAAGGGATCAGTAAGTATATGAATTATTTTTTTCATCAGTGTTCTCAAGTATCTTTCTTTATCAAAATAACAATTTATGTGTGTTTGAGTTCAGAAAAACCCATAAAATTCAAAAAGAAAATTCTTCAATGATTAATTTCTCTTGAATAATTAAAAGAAAAGAACAGAAGAAATGAATCAAAAAACTCAAGCATTGACTCAAGAAGCAAAGGGAATGAGATTTGCAACTTTTCTCAATCATTTTTTTGATTTTCTATTCATAATGAATATATTTTTTTCTGTGTATTTAATTAATTTGTAATTTCTTTCTAACTGGTAGGAGAAACTAAAGGAAATTTCTTTTCATGGAATAATCTTTTTTTGAGAAACTAATTCTTATCTTATTATAAACTGTTGGTATAATTTTCATCTTTATATGTTTTTGTTTTTATTGATTTTCATCATTTTTTATACATTAATTGATGTACAGTACATATTTTTTGTTTCAAATATTTGTTTCTTTCAAAAGAAAATACAATACAAGGCTCTTTACAGCCTTTTACTGAAACTATCTGTACAAGTACCTATACAGGATAAGGCTCTACAGCGCTCTTGACTGCATTTCTTAAAAAAAAGTTTTTTTAAAAAAACACAAAAATAAAATTATTACAAATATAAAATGTAAAGAGAGGAAAAAACAAAAAAAAATAAAAAAAATACAAATAAAAAAAATATTAAAATGTTATCAATAATAATGAGATGAAGAAATATTTCTTATACAGTAATAAATTTTATTTTTTCTACCATTCCTTTTAGAGAAAATTGAAATAAAAAGACTAATTATAACACAAAAGGATAGCCCTTTTTGAATGATACATTTTTGAAATGAGATTTTCACCAAAATTTAGTTTTTTTTTAAAAAATTTTAAAAGGAATAAATTTTTATAAGAGGAAAAGTAAAATCATGTCATGAAAGACATGGGATTGGCCTGAAATACTATTGTCAGCCCTTCTCTAATTTTGGCAATCTTAAGCTTTCATCTATATAAAAAATATATTATGATGAAGTAAATTGTAACTTTCTTTTCTTTTGAAGGACATTTCCTGCTGTTGGGGAATTTGAAAGGGGAAAATAAATTTTCAAACTCAAATATATCTGTAGGACAAGAATTTTATAAAACATAAAGCTTTGATAGAATGATAAGTTGAATGGGAATGATTTTCCAAATTAAATTTTCCATCAAAATAAGAATAAAACAATTTATACTTAATTAATACATAGAGAAAAGGAACAAATTATGAAAATTCTGTAATCTTCCAGTGGCTTGGAAGATGTTGGAATAGAAACAAAGATTGATATTCCGGGTTCAACATAGCCCTCAAAATGATCCCAAGTTTACACTATGCTGGGTCCAAGCCACTTTCCAAATGCAACACCTGCTCTCAGGTTTGGAATTCTTTCTCATGGCAATAGATATATTGAAAATATTATTTTAAAAAGCATTTAAACAATAATTTTGATGAGATTATTTTTTTAAAAAGTACTTTGGCTCTTATCACCATGGGTAAAGTGGCTACACCTGACAAAAGGTGTTGCATTTGGAATTTGACATGGGAGAGAAACTGGATTCATGTTGGTAATAGGAAGGAAATTGAACTTTAAAATGAAAGTTTTGAAAGAAATTTAGCCACATATTCAAGCCAAAAATATTCAATTGAGCTTCCTGAATAGCATTGTTTTGTCAGGATGGTCAAAGCTCAATATCTCGAAATACATTTCAAATTCTTATCCTCATTCCCTATGTCTTTTGAGTTCGCTGATTGATTGATATGATGTAATTAAAAAAATATTATAACCTTTAAGGTCTTTTTTGTAGGATCTTACATACATATCAAAGATTGACCAATTCAGTTAAAGAAATTCATAGATGAATAATACTTAAAGTAGAACCGTTTTAGGGTATAATCTTCAATCAATGAGAAAACATCTCAAGTACTTGAAGATTTTTTGAAAATCTAGATATTATTGAAGAGTGACCCTCCAATGAAATATATTTTTATTGAATAATTATGTATGAAGTGAGAGATAAAGTAACTTATTTTAATTCTCTTCTTATATTAAAGCTACCTATTTCAAATTGAGAACTCTCAAGATTAATGAAACAAACGTTATTTCAAGGACGGCTTTCTAAAATATAGTACACATTGACTAAATATAACCAGGATATCAGCCCCTAAACTTATTTGGAGAAAACCTTTCCCTTATGTTGAGAGTGTATGAAAGTTCAAAGCAGAATATATTTCCTTAATTCTATTCTTGCAAACTTTTTGTATGATACAATCCCAGGGTGTAATTTAGGGAAAATTCTGATTTTCAGAAATTCTCAATAACAATCTATCCATCACTTGGTAAATCTTTGTTGAAAAATTAATTTTTTAGAGTGCATAATCTTGATTTAGGAGAATATTTGAATATGTCAAAATAAAATATGGTATTTTTGAGAATTGTTAATTTTTTCAGATATTATTTCAATAATTTCATGTTAAAAGATATGTAAAGAGATACAATTTATACCAGTAATAATATATTAATACTTTTCATGATTCCAATGCGAGTATATTTTTTAACCTTAACTGAAGTGAAGCTTCATTTTTTGATCTGTTTAAGCTTAAATTTAATTATATTTTATTTGAAAATATTTCATACATATCATCTTCTATGTATTTAATCTTTTACTTATACTTGTGATATTTCATAGGAATTTCTTTTCTTGTTTTTTGGCTTTAGTTCAACTTTCAAAATAGATAGGAAGTGTGGAGAGTTCTCCATTCGCTGAGAAATGAAACTGTAATTTTATCTGATGGTTTCTTAAATTTATTTTTTTTGAAATAACTCTCTTATTCTTCCAATCAACCAAAGCTAAAGAAATAAAATTATTAAATAGATTGAGAAAATAATATTCTAATTTCCCTGAATTCCATTTTACTCAAATTAATGAGGAGAACCTCTGTAAACTATGTTCAAAAAATATCTCGAAATATGATATCAATGATTGATAGCACTTGGGAATAGTTGAAAAATATGTATTTCTTAAGAAATAAAATAATGATATAATATATCCAATAATTGACTATATGTGATTTAACAAATAAAAAATATGGATAACCATTGTATCTTACAAGACTAGCTTCTCATGGTTTATTTATCAAGAATTTTAGAATTCCCTGAAAATAAATCTCCAATGATAAAATAATTTAACCTAAAAGAGTATTAAGGCTGTAATAATAAGCTATTTATAAACTTCAGCTGATAGATTTATATATTAATCTGTCATGAATATTTTCAAGGTAAAATAAGAAGAGGGTTCCTTGTTTGGTTTTCTAATGTTTATGTTCATTAATAGCCTAGAATATTCAGTAAGCTGCCATTTGTCAAGTGAGGAATCACAGAAATATTCTTAAAGGTTTTTAGAAGGGAGCTTTGAGTGATTCAAAAATAACTTCAGAGCCATATCCAGAAATCTTCAAAAGATAGTCACAATCACCTTTCAAATATATAAGCTTATTTCTTGAACATTTCAAAAAGTAATTACCCATATTTTGATCAGTTTTGGATGGGAGTTGAAAATTTTCCTGTAAGAAATATCACAACTCACAGGGAAACATATTTTTCATATAATTAATTTATTATCCATTTAATTCAAAATAAAAATCTGTGTCAATTGAAATACAATCAAAATATGAGAAAATTATCTAATATTATAAAATTAGTATTAAGTGGTGAAAAAGTAAAATAAATCTTATAGTTTGGGGCTTTACTGGATTCAAACATGATTACAGTGTAAAAAGGTTTCTGGAATATTATCTGGCTCAATAGCGTAAGAAATAATAGCAGATAGCTCTCAAAGATTCATTGAATTGTCCCTTTTGTCTTAAGATCCAGCATGATATTGAGAATTTAAATTAAGATGATAGTTAGGATAGTTAATTCATTAATTTACTATCATTCCTTCCCCAACTTTAAAATTTTCAATTGAATATTTTCCTTTTTTATTGTTTGAATTGAAAACAAAAAACTCACAAAAAAGCAGTCCAAAAGTTTTTTTCCTCAAAAATTAAAGATAAGAGAATACATTTATTACAAAATATGAATTATAATGAAGAATTATCAAAACTGAGCCGTAGCTATCTGTTAGTATAATTACGATTATGTTTTCAGTTTTTTGCAAAGAAAATTAGTAGAAAAACTTTCTTTTTTCTGATGAAAAGATTTTTTATTTATTTATTGCAGTTCACTCTTTTAACTTTATTATCAATTATTTATGATGGCTATGTTATTTTCTGATATTATCAATTTATGGCTTTGATGTTTTTTTTAATTTTCTAAAGCTTTATATTTGGGTAAATTCTTTTACAATTTCCTATTACATATTACATTAGTTGGCCCTATACTTCCTGATACTGTAAAATTGTCAATGATCATTGACAATTTTACAATAGGGTTTAGTGAGCTCTGTAATGCCCTCTAGGGTAAAAATTGATTGAAAATTTTTATTCCAGTACTCCCTTTGATAATTTAAGTGTAAATTTAATAAAAATAATGGATAATTTTACAGTAGCAGGAGGCACTTTATAGACCATTCTACTCCTTTGTTTAATGAAAATGATAACTCAAAACACTCCAACTAAGAAATATTTCATGTTTGAAAAGGAGCTACATGAGATTTAAGAATGGCAAATATTGATGATATTTAGAAACTCCAAGATCAATCATAAAATGCAATAAAAATTGGAATAAAAATGATATTAAGAAAACCTTAACAAATAAATGAGAAATGATGTATTTTTTTACTTTTTTTATTTCTCAAGAGTTTCATTCAAGAAAATATTCTTCAATTTTCGTTTCCTTTCCTTTCCTTTCAATTTAAAGAGAACTAATTATATAAAACACACAAACGAGAAAGCTATTTTTCTCTTTGAATTGAGTATTTTGTTAAGGATAGGAGGCATTCCAAGGAAATTTTTGAAGAAAAAAACAAACTAATATTACATATATTGAAAATAAGTACTAAATAAACTAAAATAAAGGTTTTATTTACCTTAAAATCAGAATTTATCTTATGAGGGCCTTCAAAATACAAATAGAAGTGATAAAATAAAGAATATATATGTAGAGTAAAGTATTTATAGTATATAATAGCTTAATGAAGATGAAAATAGAACTAAAAGCGTTTTTTATCAATTCAAATATCTGAATATCTCCCATATAATTCAATAAAGATGTATTGTATGAAATAAAAATATGTACGTGAAGTTCTCTAATATTCTAGGGGGTTGGAAGAACCTGGAATATAAACAAACAATAAAATAGTGGTTAAAACCCAGTTCAGAGGAAGGATCTAAGATCATTATATGTTGAGTCCAATCTAATTTTCAAATGCAACACCTGCTGTCAGGTGCACCCAATTTTCTCATGGTGAATGATGATTGAGTTTAGTCACTAATTTTCCAAATCTTATTCTAAAGCTCTTACATCAAAATTTTAACAATTGCTTCAAAACTGATCATAGTTTTTCAATAAACTTCTTATCAATATGTTTCAGCTCAAATTGGAAACTCCTAAAGCACATATTCATCATTATTCTGGTAAATTTGGAAATTTCAAATTGAAATGAGCTTTTGTATCTGAATTAATTTTTTGTTTCTCTTTTCAAAAAATAAATCAAACATATTGATATTTCTACAAGGCTTTCACTATATTGTTCCCACTATTTTTCCAACAATCTCTCTTGCACAGATATGATCTTGCTAATATAAAACATTCAAGTATCTATTCACACTTCAAATGGCTGTAATAATTAATAATGATTGATTTTGATTCTGAAATCCATTTGGATAATTTTGGCAGTTCATTATTTCAACAGAATCTTTGGTATTAATTTCATTGTTTCAAGCCATAATTTTAAAGGCTTTATCAATCAGTTCTTTATTTAAAATTTCATTATTTTTTGAAAAATAATAATTTCTATTCATGAATGATTCTCTTTTTGATGAAAATGTAGAAGGAAAGAATAAAACATATTTTGAAAAAATGATCCAATATAAATTAGGTAACCACATTTAAAAGATATTTTGTGAAATATTGGGCTATAGAAAGGCTTGCTTGAATTATGTTAATACTATTAAGTCAAATCAAATAAATTTAAGTACTTTGATGAAGAAACTTTTCAAATAGGTATATTTAAAATATTATTTTATTAATTCACTTTCCCAGCTCTCATTAATTTCTATCAGGATAGGAGCTCAAAGAAAAAATTCAATGCAAATAGTTTTGCTCAAAAAATGGGATATTTTCAAGACTATTTATCTGGAATTAATTTCAGAATATCAATCCGATATTCAATAAATTTAATCTTATTCTAAAAGTATCACTTAGTTCAAAATTTCAATTACTCTACAATTAGATAAAAAATATCCTTTTGGCTCTAATTTTGTCTTTTGAAATCCTTATGGGGTTAAAATAATAAGAAATAAGCTTTCAATAGCTGAAGGACTTTATTAATTGATTTAATGGCTTTTTGAATACAGAATCTTTTTCAAGAGATTGTTGGCCCATAAATTTTGAAATATTATTTTGAATAATATATGAGATTTCCTCAATTTACAATTTATTATGAAAAAATAGTATAATTTCATGTTTCAAATTACAAAACTAATATTATTTTCCGACCATTTAATTGAGAAGCTTATTTCTTTGAGTTTTTATTGAGAAATGGATGGAGAGAAAGGCTCTTAGTTTTTGAGATATTATATATATAGAGCTATGTATGCATGCTATATATGCATTCAATTATGGTATACACTTTAAAAGCATGGTTGTTTGGGTAATATAACTAATATATTCTACAGAAATTATATAATTAGTTTGAGATTAATGATATAAACTACTATATTTTAAAGCTATAATCCTCAGCTATGAATATGAAACCTTGATTAAAAATTTAAGTACCTTTGCTTCCCTAAATATTTTCATGAGGTAAGATTACTAAATAAATGGAAATTTTGATAGTTTTATAAGAGAAATATTCTAAATTAATTCCTTTGAGCTCTATCAGGGTAAAGAGAACATATTATAAATATTCATTTCTTTACAAAGAATGAAAATTTATGCAAAAATTCTCTACAAGAGACATTCAATTCTGCAATATTTCTAAAAGAATAGTTATTTTGGATTGATTTGGAAAAAGGCTGAAAGAGATTCCTACAAGATATATCCAGAGAAAAAACATACCCAAAACGTGACCAGAGTGAGTTTTCAAACAAAAGGACAACATTCAATGTTATAAAAGAGTATTTCACTTTTGTGATGGTTCAAGGTTGAAAATAATATTACAAGTAATGAAAAATTGCTATAATAATATTTTAATTCTTTCAAAATATTTAAAATGATTTCAAAGTGGTGATTTGAATATTTTATTTATTGGTTCGAAGATTTTAAAACCAAAAATGAAAGTACAAGATTCTAACATGACAAAAAAAGATGGGCCAATAAAGAGATTCCTTAATAGCTTCAATTTTTCTTCCCCCAAAAGTGAAAAATCTTCTGAGAAGCTTTGGGTATCATATTTAAGCGTTAAAATTAAATTATTGCATTTTCAAACACCTTGTGGATCAAAAAAGGGTTGTCTGAAGCCATTCTAGCCCTATAAGCCAGAAATTACTATAGTAATAGCTGGTTTTGGGTCTTCAAAATATCCATAATGTGTGTAGATAAACTTGAAAAATTTAAGCACATTTTGTCAAGTTTTTTTGACTTAAGCATAGTTTCACGCCACTGGAAAAGTTTAACCCTAATCTGGTTGATATTAGAACCTCAACATCAATTAATTCACATACCCTGTTAATTGATTACAGGGAAAAATTAATGAAACTTTGTAGGAACATTTAAATCCCAGGACTGGTAGAAATTAATTTGGAGGATTCTGAAGCTCTTGGAGCCATGATATTCTCTCCCCCTCAAAAATTGTTTTTTTCATTCCTTTTTTGTTTTATTCCTCCACATGTACTATATTTAAAATTCACATATTTAATTGCAGTGAGGATGTAAATTAAGATACTTCAAATATAAATTTGTCATTTATAAATTGAATTTCACTTATCTAATACATGCACACATTTTAACAAATCTCATGAAAATAATTCAATTTCTTACAGATAAACATTTCTTGTGGCTTTACTATCCAAAATAATACTGTGAATTGATTATAAATCAACTGTTTCAATTCAAAATATCCAAATTTTACTGAGAAATTGAGAAATAGGAAAAGAAACTTAAAGAGGTTTGAATCCTTCCAAAACTTCCAATAATTACTATTTCAAGGGAAATTCAGCATTACTATTCTAATTAAATTTTACCTGTGACATAATAAACTGCAATATATCCTCCTTAATATCACATTATGTGAAGCCCTTTTTGAATGGTATTGGATTAAGGAGTCCTTGAGGTGGAAATAATACAACAGGGAAAATGTTGCCTCAATCACCAGGGATTGAATTCACATCAAGCAAGACAAAAGTCAAGCTCACATCAAGAAAAAATCAATCAAACATCAAGAATTAGTTGTGGTATTCCATGCCATTTTTTTCACCAGGCTCAAGCTCATAGTACCCCATAACAGCAGTAAATTCAACCCAAAGGTAGACTTAAAGTCAAAGTTTACAAAAAAAGGTCAGTTTTTCAACAAGAAGATAGAGTTAATTCATAATAACATGGAAAAGGCACAAAAGGGAAGTGTATTTGTTTGAATAACTCATTCAATTTCATTATGCATATGTAAAAATTGAGCTACATATAGCAACATAGCTACAAGAAATGAGGTACCACCCTTCAAATTACACACCCCACCCAGATTTACACCCCTCTATAGCCACAAGACTCATGCAGCCTGAATCACAAAGCCAACTTTCATTCAACATAGAAAATTCACATGATGCAAAGCTCAAACCCATGGAATTCCTGAAAGTAATTTGCAACACAGCCACAGGAGTACCTTATCTTATATCCACAGTAACCCCACTCAAAATTATTTACACCACTCATCCCCTCATGCAAGTCAAAACTAGTTATAACAGTCTGCATGCAGCACACACCCTTATATGAATATCAACCACAGGACTATGCACAGCATGTGTCAAACTAAAAAGTAACATCATCTCATACACAACAGTACATTTGTGAGTGAAAGATCCTATCACCTGACCTCATTTTAAAGCTCAAAAAAGGAAAAAAGAAACATGAAACCTGCATAAATTAAACAGCCACTTCCATAAAGCTTAAAATATGACATCTGCAACGGAAATACATGGTAATCATGTGATACTGCACCCACCAAAAGCATATCATGTGACAGAAAAAAGGCTGTGCACAAGAAAAAACTCAAGCCAAAATTAAATCAACTCATCCATGCAAGTAAAATCCAAGAATATCATCTCACAACCAGCTCACCAAAAAAGAGTCATGTGAAAAATGGAGGCTGTGCAGAAGGAAATTTATCACCAAACATTAAATCACCTGACCCATGCAAGAAAGGTCCTCACAAAAAACAGAGTCACATGATGGAATGAAGAGGAATTAAAGCAGAAAAAGACAGCTCCCATTGAGGCCTCCCTGGGCTCCCAAAAGGTATAAATACAGGGGATCTCTCCACCAAATTTCAAAAATTTCCCCATACACATTATAAGCACAGGAATAAGCCATCCCTCACCTACGAGGTAGTCCAGTATACTTTAGTGAAGCTACTTGCCCAGTAGCTAAGCTCAGTGGAATCATAGTATTAAAAATAAAAATTATCCAGTAACCAACATTAAAATTACTACTATATTGAAATATTTTATCTAGGAAATTCACACCACTTATCAATATTTAAAATTAACTTGACCCTTCAAAAATTCAATATCAAAGGATCTTCCCTCTCAGATTTAACAAATACTATTCTATGTTATTATGAACCACTCTTAACAAAATGACAAACCTTTAAAAAACTATTTACTTTCTTATAAATTTACCTTAAAAGAATTCCCTTTATCAACACTCATAAAGCTTTCCAGAACACCTTAAATAGCCCATCTTACCAAACTTATCACCAAGAAGAAACCATACATGCCAAGTTCACTAAAAAATAAAAATTAAACAGACAAGTATTTCACTAAGATCTAAAAATTAACTATATTACTGACATGAAATTCCTTATTATACATTGAATACATCTGATCTAAGACTTCTGAATTTTTTCTTCTGCAGTTTCAAAGCCACTTGTTAATTTCTTTTTGGTTTGTGAGCTCCAAGGAAGATTTTTTTCAGTATTTTAGGAGGGGACGGTCATACACCCTTGCCACCCTTGGTTACAGGAGTTATTAACAATTCAAAACTAGTTACCTGTGATTTCCCCTCCAGGTACTGCCTCATTTGAATCCCACAAAAGAGGATTCCCCACATCTGGTGTACCAACACTGGCAGGTAAACCTCAAATTTCAATAACAATCAATTCAATTAAAATCAAGTACCACAGAGAAAAAAGCTACTTGAACAATATTATTATTATAAAAAAAGATTGAGGCCAAACATCAAAATAAGCCAAAAACATCATCTTAACAATCTCAATCATCAAATAAATCTGACCACTACTATTATCCACGCAAGAAAGAAACAGAATTAGGAGAGGAATAAAGAATATATTATAATTTTCCTCTTGAAACACCAAGAAACAATAAAAGAGACTTGAAGGTTGTGAAGAAATCTTTCCTTAATCTCCTTGAAAGAAAAGAAATCAATAACTAAAAACCAGAATAAAAGAAAGAATTGAACCAATCAAAAATTGATGAACCTTCATCATCAAAATTACTTGCCAGTATTGAAAAAATCCAGGAAGAAAACTTTAATGAAGAGACTGTTGAAGGACAGGAAGAAATGTCTTCAACAGATAGAATTAATCATAAAATACTGTAAATGCAAGAAAAATTGCTAGCACTAATCAAAAAGGAAGGAAGAAATGAATCATCAAGCTATATACCACAGAATAGCCCACTTAAAGAACACAACCCCCTTCCAAGATCATTCAGGCCACATGGATCACCTTGACCTTCTTCAAGACCCATGGCCGCATCAACACCTCATACAGAACAAAGACAAAGCACTTTACCCAGAAGAGTCAACATTTCTTCCAAAATAACAACTCCATTGCATAAAGAAAGTCCAAGAGACACTACTACAACAGTGAAAATCATAGCCAAGGCCTATAATCTGTGGTTTGATGGACAGGATGTTGTCAAGAAAGTTGAAAATATTGCAGAAACTGAAGGTAAAAGTGGAAGAGACATTGAAATACAAATAGCATTTTGGACAAAAGATGAAGAAATCAGCCATTATATTGAAGTAATGCCAGAATATGGAACAGCTGATTGGGATAAATTGAAAGTTGATATGAAAAGAAGATGGGGAACAGTGTCGCCAGAAATAAGATACAGATTGTCCTCAATCACTGAATTAATCACAAAAACTCAACAATAAGGTGGAATAAGGAACATGAAACAGTACAGAAAACTCATTGGGGAATATGAAGCAATCATCACTTACCTCAGAAGATACCAGTATATTCAAGGTTATATCAACCATACTCAAAAAATATTTTCCAGTATTTCAACTAGTGTTCAAGAAGCAATTTAAAAAGAAATGATAAACAACAGAGCTATGGTTCAAGCCTTGAATGGAGGATAGATCATTACAAGATTGGGAATTTGGTAATTATAAATTGAACAGGATTTGGAGGCCAAGGTACCCATTCAAAAAAAAAAATTCTCTAAGCCAAAACCTCCAGAAAAGAAGAAAATATTTGAGGATGAAAGGTGGGATGACATCTTTAAACAAGTGAAAGAACTCACCAAAAAAATAAAGACCCTCCAAAGCAAGAACCACAACAAAGAAATGAGGGAAAAGAATCAGTTAAAGAAGCTTTAAATCAACTAAAAGCCTTATTAGAAGCCGTGAATCAAACAAGAAGAAATCAGAACAATTATCAAGAGCAAAGATTCCCTCAAACTAATTGGCCATACAGGCCAAGGAATCCCTTACCACCATCTTCATCCAGTTACCAACCATGCATATCAGCTCAAATGACTCCAACACAAGCATTAAAAGGTTCTTACTGCAAAGAAGAAGGAAATTTCGAAACTGGGTGAACTCACCTTGCTGAATATTTGGAAAGAAGAATTATAAGAACTCAAGGATCATCTTACCTATCCCCAAATTTTCAGAGAGTACCTATGGAAGGGAATGAAAGAGTCAAAGACATAGTCAGGTATTTTGCAAAAGAACAAGCAGAACTAAACAAGAAGATTATTGAGAAACCTGTGTTCAAACAAAAATCATAAGAAGGGTTTAAGTCCACTGAAAAAAATAAGAAGGAAAATTAACTTCAATTGCAAATGTTCAAGATTGGTAAAATTGGAAACCACCTACCATTTCCTCAGACAATGACCCCTTTGAATCACACATTGGAATAAGGCAGACCAAAAAAATAATAGAAAGACAAGCTCAAAATCAAATTCAAGAGCCAAAAAAGAAAGCATCTAGTCTAGGAGCTTATATTGAAGAAGAAGAAGATCAAGAAGGAGTAATAGTACCCACCATATTCCAAAACCAGACCAACCTGAGGAAGAAATTGTAAATATTGCCAATAAAAATGAGGATGAAGAAATTCCAAAAGAAGAAAAGAAAGGAAGTAAATTTCAAAAAAAAATAAGTTGAAAACAAATTTGAAATTGACCAAATTCTCAAGAAAACTATGGAACAAAAAACCAACCTCACCATTGAGCAATTTCTGAGGATGTCACCCAATTTTTTTCATAAGTTGAAGTAATTATCAGAGAATGACAAGGAGAAAATTAAATAATTAAACTGATTGTATCCTCAAGAAAAATGATTGAAATTTGGATTCAAAGGAATACCAAAGCCCAAGATTCATTATGCCTATCCTTTGGGATTTATGGGAATCTTGATTGGAAAGGAGGAATATCCTATCAAAGCATTAGTGGACACTGGGGCAGAACTCAACATCATACCAGAAGAAATAGAAATCAAATCCTCAATCACTACAAGAAAACTAAACATGAACCTGAGGGGGATTGGAGGCCATACTACTTCATTGGTGGAACTTTCAGAATTTACTCCAATAATTTTGGCCTCAGATGAAGAAACTTGAATTCATGTCTTCATTATAAAAGAATCTGTTTATACAGATATCAGAAAGCCCTTCTTGGCAGAAATAACAGTAGCCTAGAATTACCTCACAAGAAAGGTGAAATACTGAGCTATCAAGAACATTATGGAAGAAAATTATGCATGCCAATATGAGAACCTCAAGTAATTGGATGGTGTCAGCCTGTGACTCAAAACCAGAGCACAAGCATGCCAGCCAATATACCATAAATCAATGGTATAGCCAAGATACCACCAAAACATGGAGCTGAGCCAAATCAGCTCAAAAGGTATCAAAAGAGATAGGAAACTCACATCTTTCTGAAAATATAAGTCCCATCACCATAGGACAAGAAATAACAAAGTTATTCCTGCTCAAAGTTATTGCTGAGCATCAACCTTAATTTTCACCTCTCATCTAAAATCTAGAAGGAGAGGCTTAACCCCATCAAATGGGTACTCAAACTGAAGCTCTAAGCCAGGGCTATCCAATGGTACTAGCCAAACTGAGCTAGCACCAATATTACTGGAGTTATGGTCAATTTCAGGCCAAATAAGGATGAACAAAAAATTCACCTCTCATCTAACTTCTACAGTTTTAGTGTGGGATACTTGAAGTGGGGTCTTTTTGGAAAGAGCACAATCAGGGCTATCTGATGGTGCAATTCACTTCTTCATATATCAACTATAACAGAAGCTATGAGGCAAACAAGCTCAATACAGCTTTTTGCCCAAACCACGCCTATGTACAAAAAACCTTGTACATGGGATAACTTTGTCATATTTAATGATAGCCATACCAAATTGGGTATTATTGTGTAGAGCTCATACAGGGCTATCCAATGAACCAACGTTGAGCATGATATCTCAAAAACCGACAGAGTTATGGCTATTTGAAAGTTATAATCCCACAATATGACCAATACAGCTGTATTATGACAGGATACAGTTGTACTCTGATTATGAGGTGTCAAAAAGACGCTGAAGCTTATTTATACTTCAATACCTCATAATTAAGTCAAATACAGAGGTCCATACAGGTTCTGTGCAGTTTCTGACGCGTCAGGAGCACCAGAATACACCTGTAAACTCCATTGGTGAAAATGTTCACCCTGTATAGGGTAAAAATGACTACTTGTGGTTCTAAAACCACATTTCAACCCAATACTAGCCTGTATTGAGTGTATAGAACCACAAAACAGCCCAAAGTAGTGAAAACTTTCACTCTGTGGTCGTGTGCAGAGGTAAACCACCTCCCACTACCCCAGAACAAGATAAAAGGAGGCTTTGCCTCACCAGGAAGCAAATCAAGCATCCTGTTCTTGATATTCTTACATGGTATAACTTCTTAAAAAAGGAAGTGATACTCTTAGAATTTAACAGGTATACTTAAAGTTTAAGTATTGTAGGGTTTGCTATTGTAAGCCAACAGGCAAACACTGCACCCAGGGCTATCAGCAGTACTCACCATCACTAAATTATCTTAGTATAGCCCTTTTCACTCATATTCTCACTCTAATATAATCATTATTTTCTTGTCACACTCAGAGTTATAGCTTTTATTATCATTCTGAAGCTATATCATAGAGTCAACCTGACATTTTGGGGCCTGGCTTGGTTTTTTACCTATTTTAGACAAAATTTTAGCTTGTTTTCACTATTTTTAGCTTATATTCATGCTTGTTAGAGTTATTATCCTTGTTTTATTGCTTATTTTCACTTTTTATAAACCATAAGAATCCCTGAAGGGGATTAATTTCGTGGTTTTTCTCTATTCTGATTTTTTTTACTGAAAAATAAAAAATATATAAAAAACATAATAATAAAAAAAAAACTGTATACATATCTTTTTTTTGAAAAATAATATTTTTCATTCTTGAAGAGTTATAAATATATAATTTATATTCATAAAATATTCTCTTTTTATAATGAAATAAAAACCATATTTTATTATTGTTTTTTTCATAATATATACAAAGTATATATTATTTGAATTTTTCTTGAAGAAATAAAATGGTTTTGTCGGCGAAACAGGAGACACAATTCTTGTCTTAAATAGTCCACTTATTAGGTTTTAATTTGTGAGTCTCATGATTTAAACCCTAACCACAACATTGTGAATATACTGACCAATTTCCCCTTAGGTCCTGTTGGCAGAGAAGGCCACTCAGCATATTTCAGCAATTGCGTTCATCGTGTACACCAACAAGCCATCGTACACTATGGATGTAGGACGGAAGCGTAAGGATAAGTCGTGTTGGGAGCATGTTGAGAGGCACTCTGCGAGCGTAAGGATAAGTGGTGTCGGGAGGGCACTACACAAGCGTAAGTATAAGTGGTGTCGGGAGGGCACTACACAAGTGTAACAATAAGTGGTGTCGGGAGCATGTCAGGAGTGCACTCCGCGAGCGTAAGTATGGTAAGCAGTGTCAGGAGGATGTCGGGAGGGCACTACACAAGCGTAAGGTTAAGTGGTGTCATTCTTATCAATAATACGAATAATAATACTTCATAATAGAATAAAACCCATACTTTATTATCACTAGGGCGAATCTCGCGTCAATCGTCGGCGATTGACTACACATCGCACCGCTGTCAGTATAAAATCTTGCTTCAGTCGCGTTAGTGTCACTTTATAGTCACTGGATTTAGTGGGTCACGTCACGTCAGTGTCAAGACAACGTCAATCGTCACATGTATCACATGAGAATGTCACTCAAAGCCCAAACCCATTTCAACACTATTCACAATGTTCGGGTAATTTCACCTCATTGGCTTCCGCATCCCCACCTAATCCGCCCTGATGCTTTGCATGCTTACAAGCCCGCACCGCCCTCCAGATGAGACTCCGACACTTCCCCCCCATCTCCATCCTCACCACTCCTTACGCTTTCACACCCCCGCCCTTACCATCTTTATGCTCACGTGGCGCACTCCCGACACCACTTATCCTTATGCCCACGGAGTGCCCTCCCAACATGCTCCTGACACCACTTATCCTTACGCTTGTGTAGTGCCCTCCCGACATGTTCCCGACACCACTTAACCTTACGCTTGTGTAGTGCCCTCCCGACATGCTCCCGACACCACTTAACCTTACACTTGTGTAGTGCCCTCCCGACATCCTCCTGACACTGCTTACCATACTTACGCTCGCGGAGTGCACTCCTGACATGCTCCCGACACCACTTATTGTTACACTTGTGTAGTGCCCTCCCGACACCACTTATACTTACGCTTGTGTAGTGCCCTCCCGACACCACTTATCCTTACGCTTGTGTGGTGCCCTCCCGACATGCTCCCAACACCACTTATCCTTACGCTCGCAGAGTGCCTCTCAACATGCTCCCGACACGACTTATCCTTACGCTTCCGTCCTACATCCATAGTGTACGATGGCTTGTTGGTGTACACGATGAACGCAATTGCTGAAATATGCTGAGTGGCCTTCTCTGCCAACAGGACCTAAGGGGAAATTGGTCAGTATATTCACAATGTTGTGGTTAGGGTTTAAATCATGAGACTCACAAATTGAAACCTAATAAGTGGACTATTTAAGACAAGAATTGTGTCTCCTGTTTCGCCGACAAAACCATTTTATTTCATATAATTAAAATGGAACACTTTGCTTAGTCCTTACCTCATGAGCGTTGAATAGTTCAAAAGTTGACTTTAGTAGGTTTCTCACTAGTCAACTTTATTCAATGTCTTTCAGGGAAGTGATTTCATTTGCATGATATGAAATAATTTGCAAAACATTGCCTCCTTCAATTTCTGGACAAATCACATTTTGCAAATGCGATTATTTTACTTGCACCTTTTTTCTTCAATTTGGATCTTTTTATTCAAAAATCTTCAAACAAGTTATCAATCAACTCGTCACCATCTATTTGCTTAATAAACTACCTCCGCTATGGCCCAAACCCCGGGAAATTCACATGAATTCAATGAACGACCAACTTCAGCCCCAGAGAGTGGAAGTGAAATCTCTGATATTTCCAGTAGTCGTGAATCAGGCATTGAAGTAGACAGCCAGTCTCATGAAGATAATCAAGATCCACCAGTTCTTCCAGAATGTGAGTATGCATCCATCTTGAATATTTCTAATCTCCCAAAACCTGATATTGTGTCATAGCCTTTATTTCAGGTCAGCCTCCAAGCTCTCAGAAACCGAATTTTAAAAGTTATGAGAAGGAAAAGACTGTTGAACCTTGTGCACCGACAGAAGATGATGGGCAAGATGATGTAATTTTCAGTGGGGAGGTGGAAATTATATCCAAGGAAAAATTTCTCTCCAACATTGCTCAAACAATCTCAAGGCTCGAAAAAATCCAAAATGATAGTAAAATTCCTGATTATGTGCGTCAAAAGATTGCTGAAGCCATGAGCCTGCTCAAAATGGATTTGAACCGTAAGTCCATTACTAATTCAAAACAAAGCTGATAAAAATAGCTGCTTACAATATATGGGCAGGTGTGGAGGTGGGAGAATCTCTACCTGAAGGATCTCGAGTCGTCATTGGATTTCCAGGCAAAGGATTAGGAAAAAGACCAAATATACATGCAACCAAAAAAACAGACAAAAAACGCCGTACCTTTGAAGCCGCAAACGATTCTCGCGATCAAGGTCATGAAATTATCAATGTTGAAGGGGACCATATTGATAATCAACCTCCGCATACTGAAACCCCCCCAATACTCAATGAAACAATCCATGATGAAGCTCCACATACTGAAAGCCCCCCGATACCGAATGAAACAATGCATGATGCAACCCCTCCTGCCTCTTGGAATATTCAAGCCTTTCAAAAAAGGGAAACAATTAAACATGATACAATGGGACGAGATATGACTGATATAGTTCCTGACCCTGAGCCCGAAGTAACATCGTCTGCTACTTTTCAAGGAATATTTTTATCCCGCATGGAAGAGTTTTCAGGCATTTTTAATTATCATTCCAATATTACTCAACAATAATGGAAAAGGGGGCTTGATAATATCAATAGTATTTACAAAAATTGATGGGACAATTTACCAACAAAAGATGCTCATACATTCCTTCCTGTTGGTATTAAGGTGATCAGTAACCAAGAGCTTAAAATGTTGGCCTGGCTGGAGGACCTTGAGATGGCAGGTGAGTTTTATCTTTGTGCATGATACATGTTTATTGGCTGTTGAATGGTGATATAAATTGCAATATACAGGGTTAGATTTTTTTAAGCCAACCAAAACAGAAGCGTTTTTTGATCACAACATTTGGAATCTTAAATTGATGAAGGAATCAGCTAAACCTCCAGAGAATCTCCCAAAATCTGAACACTCCTTCTTCAAAATGGTTCAGAGCCTTCTTTACCCCGCCAATCCAGTTAAACATTTTTGGGCAAATGTTATGTTTGAATCCATTCGCTTAGTCTCATATGATGTGATTGCACCCAAACCATATGTTGCACCAACATCAAATTTGACTGATCCTCTTGGACTCGAACGGGGGGCAGTTGAATACCTTGCCTCCTGCTTGAGTAAATCGAAGCAACGTGCAACCCAACTCAGCATTGAAGGTGGCGGGGCTGACAATGAGATATCCACAAAGCCGCACAAGAACCTGGAGGATCTAATGGATACAGTTATCCATTTGATGATTGCATACAACATGGTACGTGCACATACAAAGGTCGAAGTTAATGGCATCAAAGGCAAACTCACGAACTCAAAAAAAAAATGAGGCCATCAAAGATCTTTTGGCATGTCACAAGAATCTCGGAATAAATTGAATTTGCTATGGTATATTAGCGGCATTCTGTGCAGCGGGGGTTCGTGGTTTGATGGTATGCTCAGATGACTGGAGAACAAGCTCAGTTAAAGGGGCTTTATCACTAATTGACATTTCCGCAAAACATTCAGAGGGTAAAAATCTAGTAGAGCCAGTGTGGCTATGTACTAATAAGTATATATGTAATTTACTGAATAAAAGTTTCTTCTCATCAGAGTCTTTTAACCCCACTGTACCTCTTAGATTTGAATTTTCACGATGCTTAGTATTAGACTTTGGTGATTCCTGGGTGGCGAAACGCGGTCTTGGTTCAAGTGATGAGGTCACCTTGACGGTACCCAGGTCAGCTAAACTCACAACCAGGATTGACCCATTTTAGATTAGCTTTGTACTAGATAGATTGTAATTTAATTTTGCAAAGTGATTCATGAATCCAATAATAATGACTTCCTATCCTACTACTGCCTGGATGCCACAGTCTGAGTACCAATAGTAATTGTACAGAGGCATGCCTCCGTACATCATTGCAAAGACTCCGACAAGACGCAAGCTGAGTCAGGCATTGTGCCCGCGAGTAGCACACGCGGGGGCATTGCGGGAAGTCGCGTTTATCACTTCCCGCCAGCCCATAATAGGCCAAATGTTCCTGTGTCTTTCAAGAGGACTAGGATAGCTGGGGATCCGCAGCAGGATGCATATTGCATTTGCGTGTGCTTGCAATATTCCAAATGGTTGGATTGGAAAGTAATTGCATGGGAACATCAATGTGTAAAATTGAATAATGCACTATCCACTGCAATTTTCAGGTTCAGGTATTTGAGATCGCAAATTTGCCAAGGTCAGGTGTGATCTTTCTTTTTAGCCGCAATCAAAAAAGATTCATCAACCGCAATTCAATTTAGGTGATATTAATAAATCAGTAATCATTCGGTTTCATTTCATTTTCTACTGAAAGCATGCCATTCACGAAAAAAGGAAAAGAGAATAAAAGGGAACTCGCAAGAAAGCATCGGGCTGAGGAAGGAAAGTGTGAGTTTCTCGCTTAATCTCAGTGTATATATGCTTCCACATTTATGTGGCACCCTCATTGGGCCCCACGGAAGAACATTGGCTTTAGTCGGTTCAGATTGTGCCAATGTCATGTGGGCTCCAACAGGGAAGTCAAAGGATGTGTGCCAAAGAAAGCTCCTTGGCAGTATCTGATATCTTGTGTGCTTCAACACATAGTGATCCCTCAACCACTCAGGAATAGTAGCAGATCCCAAAAGACAAATGAGGGCAAAACGACCCGAATGAATAGGTTGTTTTCCTCCTCTCACCCAACAGCACAAATATCAATGCCAGTATCAGCAAATATCACCCCAAGTGAAATTCAGAGGGTTGTGGATGTCAATCAGATCAAACGCATTCACTTTGGCCATGTGGCAATTTTCTCTTCAACCGGATTACTCATCGCCCTTGTCGAATTCGGACCATTCACAACAATGAGTGAAGTCGAGGTCAATCAATGGGATGAATTATCACAATTCTTATTTCGCGAAAAGATATTCACTGACCCGATTGCAACCAATGGAGAATTACTTGAGGGATTTATGTTCGCAATTGGGTGGCGCAAATGCAGCACGAAGAATGAGCAATTTGGTCTGTATGGAAGTGTTGGGAAAATTGAAAACGCAAAAGATGAATGGCAGAACCGAGGTGCCAATCTTAGCTCGGTGGGTTGCATTCTAGGTCAATCCTTACAATATGTTGGGGATAATTTATTTGAGAAGATTCAAAATTTCTACAATTCATTGGGGGTTCCATCTTTTGATCAAGTTAACTATGAAGCCAATATGCCCGCAAATCAGGGTGCATTCGAGTTTGCTTCCACACTCACTTTCACCATGAATGGATTCAAAAACGCACCTCATGTTGATAAGGATGCATCGCTCTATGCTTCGGGATGGTGGTTTCAAGCTGATAAGCGGACTGGCCAAATTCAAAGAGATGCGTCAAAGGGGTGTACAGGGGGAAAATTGATTTTCCCAAATGAGCATTTTTGGATTGATCTATCCGCATGTCATGGGCTCATTCAGGTAGTGTGGGCCAGTAGTACATTTGCTCATTATACTGATCCGGCACAGGACAACAAAAGCACGACACTAGTGGGTATGTCCGCACAATGCTCAAGCAGGTTAGCAAAAACAATGCGGCAAAAAAGCCATGGCTATTATGAGATTGGCAAGAGAGCGGGCTTTCAAATCAGGGATGGTAATACAATCTCATGCCGATTCAAAGAATGAGGAGATTTGCATGTGTGTTGGGTAAGTAATGGTGGGGTAAGGCAGAGGACAATATACACCAGGATTGGATGGATTCGAGTGCGGGAGATGGGGTGTCTCACATGAAAAAGGGGTGAAGTGGATTATGTACGGTGGCATGCCATTGTACATCTGTCCTGGTTTGTTGCTATTGTCCAGGATGCCAATGCTTCACACGCGAATCCTTATGCTTGTACAGGTTCCGACAATGCTAAAAGTTCCTTACGCCTATGCGGGGTGCCGACGCTACACACGCCAATCCTTACGCTTGTGAAGGTTCCCCACAATGCTGAAAATTTCTTGGCCTGTGCAGGATCCCGAGAATTCACATGCCAATTCTTACGCCTGTGCAGGCTCCCAACAATTCACATGCCAATCCTTATGCTTGTGAAGGGTCCCAAAAATGCTAAAAATTCCTTACGCCTGTACAGGCTTCTGACGATTCACACGCCAATCCTTACGCTTGGGAAGGTTGCCAACAATGCTGACAAATTCTTACGCCTGTGCAGGCTGCCGAAAATTCACATGCCAATCCTTATGCCTGTGCAGGCTCCCAACAATTCACACACCAATCCTTACGCCTGTGAAGCCTCCCAACAAGTCACACGCCAATCCTTACGCTTGTGAAGGTTCCAGACAAGTTAAACAATTCAATACATGAGTAAGATTAATAGCGTGTGACCATAGGAAAGGCCATGTTTCACAAATCTGGAGTGGATTGCTCACATGCGGGAAGCTCCCGCTTTTTTACAGTTAAGAATGGATATGGCTCTAAACCATGGAAGAAGAAAATATAGGAGACGGTAACGGCAACTATTGGCGCATTTTGGGAAAAAGAAGTTCACGAAAACAAATACTCACTCAAACTCTTGGTGGGGCACTTACAAAAATAATTCTCACGCAATCAGGGTTTTTCTCTAAGGAGGAAATAAATAATTTTTACATGAACAAAGAATGTAATAGAAATTAAACATAACAATAATTGAAGACAAATAATTTATTTAAAAGAAAGTATTACAAATAATAAAAAAAGGAAATAATGACATTTTTTTTAAATTTTTATTTTTCTAAGAATTTTGAGACTATCCTGGTGATGTCCTCCTTTGGATAAGCCTCCAGTGTCTGGGCAAGGAGGGAGTTTAGTTCCTCCCGGAATTCCCGGTGCATCCATGAAAGGAATCATGTGGAGCAAGCGGCGATGCTCCAACAAGATTCGGTTGATGGATTTGTGGACAATGGCTCGAGGAATCATTAGGGTCGGTCGCAGGTCGGTGAATTCCTGGAGAGCGTCCTCGTGGGAATGAGAGGAGCTTGGCACCGGGGGGAGGAGGAGGTTGGGTTCTCGGGGGCAATGGGAGGGAGATCCTGGGAAGGAACCGGGGTAGGAGTGGAGGGGAAGATGGTGGAGTCGGTGAAGAAGAAGGGGGAGGGGGAGGGGGATGGGAGGATCCGACGGGCGTATCGTCGAAGATGATTATCGAGCAAGGAGTGGCCGGATGATCTGGAGACGGTCGAAGAAAAAATGAGGAAAAGTGGATATGGATCGAAGAGAAAGAAGGGGTGACTTACCATAAGGTTCCTCCGTGGATTGCGTAGGAGCCACCTCAGGTTCTGGCTCATGAGTCATATCGTCCTCAGGTGGTTGGGACGATGGACTTGGGCCAGGAATAGGTGGCTCTTCGGTTCGGGAGGGTTCTAAAAAAGGAGTAAGAGTCAGTTCACTCAACTCAAAAGTGAAAGTGAAAATGAAATGAAACTTTGGCTGCTTACCGCGGAATAATTCCTCAGACCATCGGGTGCCACTCGGGCCTGGAGTGGGTTGCCTAGGGGTTGGCTTGTGAGGCAAACTAGGAACGGGAGAGTCATGTCGGGGGGGATTCGGGGGGTTTTGTTCTATGAGTAATGGAAAAAAGTTAGTATCATTGCGTGAAGAGAAAGAAAACTTACTTTGGCGTTTGAATCCCATTGGTGACAAGACATGGTGACAATCAGCCCAAGCTCAAATGTCCTCTCGCCATCGCCATCCTTCATCGGCCGGATAATCACTTCGCTCTGGTCAAGGAGTGAAGTGACCATCAGATGGTGGCCTAGGAGGGGGAGTGGACAAATCAATACTGGAGGGGACAGGGCTAATTGTCCGGAATCGTTCCCATTGGCCTGTTTGGGGGCCCGGCGTCCATTCACGCTCGGAAAAGGTTTCATCATCGCCGACCACAAAGGAGTTCTCGTGAGGGCGTCTTGGGCGGGAACTCCTCTGGCCTCGTGGTCGGAAGGGGTGGACAACAAACGAACATTTCTTGTGTGCTTGTCGGCAAGCATCACAAGCGTCGTTTGTCGTCAAGGAACGAATGCAGGGGATACCCTGCTTGGTGCATAAAGTGCACGACATCTAAAAACAAAACAATTGAGGTTAGTAACTGCATACAAAGTAAACAATCAAGAGAGAAAATGAAGACGTACGATGAATTATAAATTTAAAACGGAAACAAAATAAGAACGCTCTAGTCCGAAGTTTTTAAAAGTCTGGAAAAGAGTAGTGAAGAAAAATAAGTATTAATATTGGTACATAATGTTGACCAAAGTTAAAAAAAGAGGTAACGCACAAGGTGGATAGAAGGGAGGTTCTGAAAGGATCAGCAGAAGAAACAAACAGGCAAAAGGAAGGGGAGTGGGTTTAGTGGAGTGCGAAAGACAAAAGTAGAAAGGCAGGAAGACCAAGGGGAATATGCACAAGAAGGACAAACGTGGGTGAGGTTGAACAAAGTGGAGCAGGTGAGAAAGAAAGTGAAGGGCGTGTCGTGTGAAGATGGTCTTTTATACCATGGTGAAGCTGAGACAATCTCAGAAGTTTCAGCACCCGCAAAAGTCTCAGCTTCAAGGCGTGTGGGCAAAATTGAAGCTGAGTCTCAGTGAATGCTGCAACTGAGAAGTGAAATGCTCATGTGAGGCAGAAGAACAATGGGGGTCTGGCTGAGTATTGCAATTTATTGAATTGTCAAGCTCAGTCAAATCCCCTTTGTTTCCTTAAATAGCGACCCGATCACCCAGGAGGGTGGTCGTGAGGCCCTTGTTGAATGTGCATTGCACAAGTGACCCATGCAGAAATGCACCCGGTGCATTTGGTCACAAGTGACCGTGGGAGATTACCGGCCGTATGGCCTGGTCATATTGTTTGAACAAAGGGGGGGGCTGTAAGACAAGTGAATAAAGCGTGAGCTTGCCTCGACCCATTGCTCAGGTTTGCTTTCGGGTCATAATTGAAATGCTCAGTGGCTGAACATTATAATTGCACAGTAATTGAAAAATTGATATAACAATATCAAATGCGCCGTGCTGAGCCATTGCTCAGTCGTTTTTGTATGCCCACAATCTGAGCATTTGGCACAGCATTGGGTGACATTCAGGCTGGCGCCCAAACTGGAAAATTAGGGAATTCCCCGGTGTACCGCCCCTAGGAGCCGGTACACAGGGAGAGCTTATATCTCTTACACTGCTTCAGGATGTGGTACAGGACGGGGCACGGGGAATTGGAAAAATACCGAGGGGATTTTTTTTTAAAACCATTTGCAAGAAAAAATTAAAAAATAAGTGAAAAAACAACGTATAATTTAAATCTTATCAGTCTCTGAGTAAAGATGCCCAAATGTACAAGCCCAGTCTTTAATGCATGCTAGTTGCTCTACATGCATTGGGGAGAGGGAAGCTTGCTGAAAAGTTAATATTTTTCTCCCAATGAAGCACTAGTTGCTGGGATTGAGAGAAACTTCTGAGCCATTTTCCCAAGAGTTGGGAAGAGATGCCTTCGGGTCTGCCAAAAAACTAAAACATCAGTTGACTTTGGTTCTGATGTTTCTACTAAGAACCTATTTATCTCATTTTCCAAGGTGGTTTGGTCGGGTGTGGAAGATTTGTATAATTCATCGTAAATGCCTGATGGGGCCATGTCGACTTGTGTTGAACTTGGTACATTTGAAGCATTGGTAAAATGCTTCTGGGCTTCATTTTCAAATTGTTCTTGCAACTCTTTAGATGATGTACCAACCAATTGCAAAGTGGCCTCATTTGTTGAAATAAAATGCAATTTGAATCAAGGATCAAGGATGGTGGAACATATTATAGGTGTTTTGAGAAGAAGGATGCGGAGATATTTTTTTAGCTTATTGATCATGGCCTCTGCTGCTGGTTCGATTTGTGCCACGTCATACTGTTGACAAGCCTATTGAAGATAAAATTAGTAGTACTACACTTTTATATCTAGACAAGAGTACTTACTTGTTGAATATGCTTGATTAATAGAATATAAAGGGGCAAAGCATGATTGATCGTTGGATATTTGGATCCACAGATAATGTGTGTTGCTTCATGGAGGGGGTGAAGGAAGTCAATAATCACTTTGACTTTTTCCCATTCAATGGCTGAAAGTTGATAACCTTGAAGGTTGAGAGTGCTACAGAAATGATGATAAGCATCTTTGAGGGTCCATGCACGATTTAGCATCTCATGAATGGAATTCCATCTTGTGGAGACATGAGACAACAGGGTGACAGCCTTTGTTGGTCTTGAATTGTCGTATACTAGGTGGACGGTAGTAATGAACTTCTCCCATCGCTGGGGACTTTGGTTTAAATAGGTGGCCAATTGAGATATTCGTGAAACGATCGAATTGTAGTTGAGGTGGAGCCCATCAGGATCGTTTGTTATATTGGTGATAGACATGAGGCCATGGCTGTCATTTGTATCGGGTGTTTTAAGCTCTTCAGGAGTTGCTCCAAGGGCTTTTAGTCCATCTCGGGCTGCAAGATGGATAGTGTGAGCCATACATCCAATTGCTTGCTGGTCAGCACAAAATCCAGGCAATTGATCTTGAGTTTCACTAGCCATTTGCAAGCTTACTGAGGCGTTATCGGTTGTTATACAGATTATTGAGCTCTTCAGGTTGTAAATTCCTAAGACTTTCATGAAAATTTTGGCAAGTGCTTCCCCTGAGTGCGGACCTAAAATGTACAATTATTAGGCACTAAATTTCAAATTTAGTTAAAGATGAAAATGAAAAAACTGACCTTCAATTGGATGGAGGCCAATGAGGATTGAAGTAAGCTTAAAGTCACTGCTCATGACATGGGCAGTGACACCCATGAAAGCAATCACGTTCGGACTGGTCCACACATTGGTCGTAAAGGAAATTGCTGTGCTTGTCCGGCTCAATATTTCACGGAGGTGTTGTTGATGGAAGAAAAAAACATTGGAGACATGAGCAGTCAATGCTGTTTGCCTTACTAATATATTCTGAACACCAGGATGATATAGCTCCAGCAGAGCTTGAAACGGTCTCGATTCGCTGATTGACAATGGGAGATCGCTATTGGCAACAAAATAGACAAGGGATGTTTTGAGAGATTCCGGGCACAATGGCTGAAAAGGGTGGGGTGAACAATAATTTGTAAAATAAAAGAAAAACTAGAGAAAAGATAACTTACCTTTTTTGGTTGCCTATTCTTAACATATTTATCAAGGGTACCAATTGCCATGTGTGGCTTCTTATTCGAATTCTGCAATTGATGGCAACCCACCAGATGATCAGACAAGCCTTTTGTACTTCCTGTCCGATCTCGTTTTATTTTTTTTGGCATGGTTTTCCCGATTTATCCATCACATGACATTCAACAAACAAATCATCAAAATCGACGAAATAAACCCATACCCATGACCATGTTGTTTTACTGGACACCTCAATATTTGAGGGATCGGTTTCATGTCCAAAATCGTCTTGACTTGCTGTTGTATCCCTGGAAGGCCACATTGCTGCTGTTGAGGACATTTTTGAAATAGAAAAGGTGAGAATTTTAGATATTTCAAAAGCAAATGAAAAAATAAAAAAAATAAAAAAAAATTGCGTGAATAAACCAGGGGGAGAGGAGAGTTGCTCTGTCTCTTGGATGACAGCCGGTAACCCCTCCCGATTCCGGTTATGTACGGTATAGAAAATGGAAAAGAAAAATCTCCCGAGTACCGCTTGGTACGGGATGCGGTATAGACAAATGGGTCCAGTATTCCCACAGGGGGCAGCCTGAGGTGACATTTCAGCCAGGTGCAGCATTTCACACGCTTTTGTGAAGTGCTCCAAACTGAGCCTTCCAATGAACTATTGCAAAAAAAGTTCATTCCATGGCTTTACTGAGCACTTCCACACGGTGCGTTTGACCATGACATGCTCAGCTTGCATGTGCAAATTGGGTGAAATGCAATGCTGAGCATGTGGCACATGAGCTACGTATATGCAAACAATCAGAAGGTGCATGCACATTCGCTATATGCATGCAAGCTCAAGTAGTATTACACCTTCCTAATCTGTACAGCCAACACTGTAGTACGCAGTACACCTTTGTAAATGAATGCTGCGGGGCAGAGAAAAAGCTGTTCAACAATGTAACATCCAATCACGTCAAGCCATCGAGTCATATATCTCACCTGCATCCCTTTGATGCACCTTGTTGGACAGCTCTGCCTAAATATGGCACAGATGCGCATGTAATCCAAGTTAATGTAAGTGGGTCATAGTGGGATGACTGTTTATTTGGGTCATACACAAACAGCGGATTCCATCCGGTGCCATTGTCGGGGAAAACAATGACTGGCCCTGCTTGTTCATTGCGCGTGCTCATTGTCGGGAAGCCACACGCTTTCATATGCACCCCCCAACGGGTCATACACAGGCAACTTTCACATGCCTGGAAGACATTTTACTGCCAGTGTTCCGACCGGCTAGTTTCTTGGTCGGGTGTTCAGCTTGACTGCAGACGCTCACCTGCTCGCACGTGGAAACCTGAGGCCAATCACTGTGGATTTGCTTGAGCCTCATCCACATTAGAATAATCCCAGCCTATGTTTGCGTGGGTATCTCCCACTGCAGGTCATTTTCTTCACATTCTCACACGCCCCGCGCAAGTTGTGGCACCTGGCTTGCAGCCAAAAATTCCCTTGGGTGGGTGGCCTCTTTCGCCGGAGCTTTGTATGTGCGTGAGGCAAAGACCCGGATGCCAATCTCGGTGGATTAGTACTTGCCTCAAACGCAATAGGGGTGAATGTATATGTGGATCACGGCTCACGGCTGGCGCCCCCTTTGATCATCCCACACATTCCCCCCTGGAAGCCCAGTAGGCATCAGTCAGCAAAAAACTTCAGGCAAAACCAAAGTCATGTTTGGTGGCATGCCACCGAACATATCTCACCCGCCCACACACAAACATCCCCGCAGTGAGATTTCCCTTTGAAACCACGAACATTGCCCAGTAGGTCCCTGTGAACAATTAACCTGGGGAGGATACGCTCATTGTTCGCTGTCACACCAGTGAACATGACTGCATGCCTCTAATATGCCCTCCACAATAAGTTGCTACAACCCACCCAATTTAGGATATGCTAATGTCAACCTTGTTCCACCAAAGGTTTTGTACCTTGCTGCAGATCCAGCAGTCATATCGGTGCACCCACATTTTTGCCACCTTGCCTTGATATATTCCCCAAATCGGATATGAAAATTATGATCCCAAGAGGCCCACCCCCATCAAAACCATGCACGTAACCACAGGCCATCCCCCTTGACCCCATTGCTGCCTCTCATATAAGTTCCCCCCCTGCGCCTATTTGTCTTCATTCCATTTAGCTAACCCCTCCCAATCATATAATTTCCAACTGTCCCCAAATAATTTAAAATAGCCATCATGTCAACCCCTTCACAACCACTTTGCATTGGGATGATTAATATTTGTATTCAAATAAATAGTGATATAGCCTTAAATCCTGAGGATTCCCACTTAGCTTCTTGGATTATCATATGGCACAATAAACACAACATATTTGTTTATCTCCCCAATCACCAGCATGCTATTGGCTCTCTACCTGGAACCCTTTCCAAAACGTTGATACCATTCCTTGGGGCACCAAAAACGTTCATGCACTGTGGTCCTGGTGGGGCATGGATTAAAAATTGCCAATCCAATCCTTCTCAAATATTATTTGTTGAGGGATTATTTATGACTGATGCAAATGATCCCTCCTCATCTCAGAAACCCAATCTAGCATTGATGTTCTTCACATGGTATCCAAACATTTTATTCATAATGGAAAGCTTTCGAACACAAGATTTCAAGCTTAAAATGCCCAAAGAATATGACTGTAATACTCATAGTCAATGTCAACTCTTTACTCCGACATTTCCCGGTTCAAACTCGACGCCAGTTTCATATCCTGCTGTTTCATCATTGATTTCCAAGCAAAAACTGATACAATTACCCAGTGGATCAGACCTCCCCATGATGACCCCGCCCCATGCCATTATTCAAACCCCCCTCCTCCCTCATCAAAAGACCGGACTAGCTTTTCTCTGGGATCGAGAAATCCCCAATGGCCAATCAGCCCGTAACCTTTGGGCCACCTCACCCCCAGGATCCACTTTCGATGCCAGGCACATCATTACAAACAAGGTCGTTAGCTCATTTGAATCCCTTTCGACCAATACCCCTCTTGGAGGACTGCTTGTGGATGATATGGGATTAGGTAAAACCATTCAGGCCATTGCTCTAATTGGTACCTCCAAGGAGCGGATGATTGCAAACCCCCATCGCTCCACGCCCACCATGATCATCTGCCCCCCTCGCTTAATTACCAACTGGCAATCAGAAATATCCAAGCATGCTCAGGCTGGAGCGCTGCATTCCAAAATCTACCATGGTCCCACTTGTCACTCATTATCAAAAGACGACATCTTAAAATATGATATCATCATCACTTCTTACAATACTATCACCCAAGAATTTAAGCAAACCAATACCTCTACATCATTCATTTTTCAAATCAATTGGCATCGTATAATTTTGATGAAGCACAGTGAGTGTCTGATCTTAAATGATTCAAATTACCTTTTATATACAATAGCCCTTGCCCCATCTTATAGCTATATTTGCTCTCAATACACTGCCACTCACCGTGCCATTAATAGCCTCCTTTCATCCCGTCGAATATGTTTAATGGGCACACCTATTCACAACACCATTTATGACCTTTTGGGCATAATATCATTCATCACTCAACCCCAGAGCGCCAATCAAGATAACTGGTCACCATTCATCCTGAGTAGTCTTTCCAAAGGTTGCAATGATATCTTGCATTTGGCATTGCGGCATTTAAGTTTGCGCCGCACCAAAACCACCCATCTCGAATCCCTCCCCACTATTAGCCATCATTATGAGCTGCTCCCACTCAACCCGACCATGCAGCAAGAATATTCCATATTATATGAAGAATTCCTATCATCCAAAAGCAAAGGACCAGGAGAATTTTTCAAAAATATTAATAAGCCGCAAATATGTTGTAACCATCACATCATGCTTAACACAATTGCGGAGGCCGATTTGGAAGACCCCGAGGGCAGGAGCACTCAGGATAACTCCCCAAGAATCACACAAACTATTGTGGATGTGGAAACATGCATGATGAGTAGTAAAATTGCACACCTCCTACAAAGCTTAATGAAGAACAAACAAACAAGGTGTGGTCCGACAAAATCGGTGGTTTATACCCAATGGACCCAATTTCTAGATTTGTGCGTTAATTCTAATATGCATCCATTACCAATTGAATCCATCTGACTTTTTCATATTGTAGAATTGGTATTGCACTTGCCCATCACTCTATCCTTTCAGCACGAATTGATGGAACAATTACAGCATGAGCACAGGAGAAGGCACTGGAGAATTTCTTCAATAATCCTGAATGTGAAGTACTGATTGCATCCATTTCCGCAGCTGGAACTGGCCTCAATATAACTTGTGCTAATACAGTCTATTTAATGGTGAGGGGACCCCCAAAATTCTGCCCTGATTTGCGGCCCCTGACATCCACATTTCCAGGAGCCCAATTGGAACCCAGCCATTGAGGCTCAGGCTGTTGATCGACTCCATTGTATTGGCCAAAAACAACCTGTAAAGGTCATCCACTATATTACTCCTCATTCAGTTGAGGTCAACATGCGGAAGGTACCTTTCAAGATCATCTTTGACCCTAATTGTATTGCTATTCTAAAATCCTTCCTTATGGAAATGCCATTTTCCAAACACCAATAGGTCCAAGAAAAGAAAAAATCATTAACTGCCTGAGCCTTACTGATATTATATAATTTGTGTTTGACCAAGTTGATAACTCTTGTTCAACATGGCATAGGTCCACAATTATGAACACCATGAGCTGGATCGAACTCCTTCAATATTTCCTCAATGAAAATGAGCAATAGAGTCTTATTTCTAAGGGAGACGGTGATAAATTCCAATTCATATTGTCTATGTTCTGACATATTTAGCAAGTTGTTGCATCTTTAAGAAATAATACTCAGATTGTATTACACCTGCACAAATAATTCACAAAATGTTAATTTGTAATGGTGCTATACATTTATCTTACTAAGTTATTGCAGAGCATCACCATTTGGCCTAATAACTGGCATGTAAAGTATCTTGAGGGCACTAGTCTGCATCTTACTACAGCCTTTGAGCCAATCTTGATCAAATACCTGAAATGATAAGCCTTCCGGAATATAACCATCATCTGTCGATCGTAATTCTGGCGATCTATCAATAGTTTTTTTACCCTTTTTTTTAATGCAATTACAAAACTCTATGTCTCGATCCATTTTTAATACCAATTCATTAAATAACTGGGAGCGCGAGTGTAATCCCACTTTGTGGTAAACTTGACGGCCATTTTCCAGTACCTCCTCAGTATCTGAACATACTCGAGGGTCATTGAATTGTGATGCTAGAATGGGAAAATTAGCCGTATCACACCATTCACAACGGCGCTCACAGGTCTGCACATAATTAAGTAGATCATCATCAGTCTTTGCTCACAATGAAGAAGAGATACATTAACTAACCCTTTGACGAATCTTTGCGAGCTTTTGATTCTCCTCCCTTTTAACCAAATACTTGGCATCCTTTTGAATAGACTTCCATTCTCTTTTCAAATAAGTGAAATATCGCTCCATTAAAGCCGCCACGACCCCATAGTTATTATGATCCTTGTTCCAACAGTAATGATGATACTCGGTGCTGACCAGTGCAAGACGGAATGTACGGTAAAACACCATAGACATCAGCTCATTGAACGGATGTTGCCATGAGCTCTCCCAGTCCCAAGTGAATTGCTTTAGTCCTAGCTTGTGGAGCTCATTTTTGCAGTAGCTTTGGAAACCCTGAGACTGAACCTGTGTTGATGGCTCATTGAAAACATCCTTGGGGACATAACCGAGATGACCAGACACTTGAATTGCAATTTCACGCTTTTCTGTGCTTGGTGGTGCTGGTAGTGAGGAAAAATCCTTATCCCTAACTTTGAGTAGGAACAGGCAATGTGCATGTACTGCTGATCTCATTCCATGGACATTCTCTGGAAGTTCTGCTTTCAGCCATTTTTGTTTCTCCTTCTGGCTTGCACGTTTCGCCACATTGTGAGATTTACCAGCCTGGTTCCTTTGCTGTCTGACCTCGGATTGTTCAAGCACACTCTGGGCAAGGCCCATTTGAGAATGGGTGAACTCATTTGACTGAGTGCCATGCTCATGCGCCATGAAATCGTCCCTCCTTGATTCATCATTTGTTTCCATTTGAGTCGGAAACATGTTCTCATCCTCATCATCCACCATTTTTTCTCTTGATGAACTGGCATGAGCTGTTCTTGGTTTGGAGGCATATGGATGATGACGTCCAGTAACTTTCTCTTTATGGACCAGAGGTGAAGATGCATAAAGTTCATCACCTGCCGTGCACATCCTCAGTTAACACATCAAAAAATTAATGAAGACTGGTCATACTCACAATCTTCAATTGGCTCCTGAGATCGGACTGAGTTGCCTTTAGGTGCCATATCTAACCCATGAAACAAACATATCAAATTGTGAAAAAGGTTATACTCCGAAATTAAAATGACTTACTTTGATGAAGTGTCAATCCTGGATTTCCCTCCGACAGACCACTCCAAGTTACATTCTCCAATGGTCTTTTTTGTCGCCCCCCATCCACGCGCCTTTCATCAGCCACATGAACCTGAGATCCTGATGGAATATTGAGGGTTGGCTGTTTACTTTGCCCAAAGGGATCCTGGGATGCGACTGGATTCCGACCGGGATTAAGGAGGAAATCACGTGGAAATTTTGATTGGGGAGTAGCGTGTGATGAGATTTGAGGTGTGCCTTCTGGCCCCTGAGACACATGCGTTTGTGTATTAGTGGGATTCGGGGGAATTGGAGTGACAGAAATATTTGGGATCGACCAAGTGCTTGAAGTTGGAGCCTTTGGATTGCCCACATCAATGCTAAGACCTGATACATTCATTGAGGATGCGATAGGGGTTGTGGGAGGAATGTTGGGACTCAATGGTGACTGTGTTTGAGCATATTCTATGCTAGATTCACTATCTGAGTCATGAACAGAACCTGAACGCGATTTATGTGACTTGGAAGATGACATAAGGGCCGGAAAAGTACACTAATATTGTTAACTAGATAAAACACCTCAGTATTATGATAAAATAGAGTGATATGAGATGAAATCTTTCCAAATTTAGAATAGAGAAATTCCATGAATAGTTGGAACTAAGTGTTGCGTGGAAGTCCAATAAGCCTCTTTTTAGGAGAATCCTCCCTGCCTCCTCTTGAGCTCCTCCGCTTTTATCGGAAACCACCCGGCACGGCCTACAACCATATAATGTAATATTTCCTTGATCTCAAAGGGGACCCATCATCCATACGTAATCATATTTGGTAGCATTTCCGCCTCCCCATTGTCACATTTTGTGAATTATCCAAACTGCCAATATATGCATCAAAATTCCACAGCATTGTACATCTGTAAAGGGGTATATTCATGAAGGATTGACCCACAAAAGAGACATCACCTTTTCAAGAAAGGTGAGACAATCCAAATCACATTCCAACCGATTAAAAGCCTGCTGCACTCAAACCAAATACCAAGACTTTAGCTGCACTCCAACCCCTTATGTAATAGAGTTATATCGTTATGTCTGTAATAAGGTTTAAGCCATGTACAATGGCGTGCCACCGTACATGGTTTGAATGTCAATCCCCTCAAATCAATGTTGACACATCCCTATTGGAACACCCCTAAAGGGTCAAAACCGCAGTATCGCCATGTGTAAATAAAATAGAATATGTATGAGCATTGAGCAGCATGGCATTTTACCCAATTAAACTCCTAACCAATTCTGCCATCCAGATGAGACATGTTACACTCCATCAGCTGCAGCTCACGCACCATTACAAATGGGATAAAATTCTCAGATGGCTCAAATCATCTCCCCCTTCATAAATAATCACTCAATTTTTTTGCCAATTAATAACACTCCTAAACACTTTCACATCAGCCATAGATATTTATACACAAACCAACCGTACTCCCAATTCCTGCAACAATGACAACCCGCCGCTATTCCTCAATGCGTATATGCATGTGTCAACCCTGCTCAACTCAAACACACTCTTCCCCTGAGGGTGATAGGCCTGGAGTTTCCTTCACACCTTTCCAATATAAACAGCACATTAAAAAGCTCAAATCAACCATTGCACCCAAATCTCTTCCAAACATCCCTACTTCTGCATCAGGATCTGAGTGCCCACAACTTCTATTGGATCAAATATTCCCAGCTGATTATTCACCATTGACCCAAAGCACCTTCTCCACAGCACCGGGGCTCAATTCAATTGCACAGAAACCATACAGCAGCAGTCAAACCCTTCCTCCACAAGACCTTGGAATGATAATATCTGCCATTCTATCATTAAGGTATAATATACCCCGCAGGGCTTCACGCATTCTCAACCCCTCCCTAAACCTGCTGATCAAGTCCAGCATCTCAAGCTCCGGTGGTCCCCCCATTCCTGCATTCCATATACCTCAAGATCTGAGTACCATATTTGAACATCTCCAATTGGAGCCAGTGATTCAAAACTATATATGTTGTCCTCAATGTTTCTCTCTTAATGGCCTTACTGAATCAGTCACAACTGACCAACCCCACTGTCAACGCCATAATGACCCAAATGATCATGATCCCCCTTGCACACAATCATTAGGCAAATTCATCTATTTATTTGAAGCCCACACCCAAAACACCACCAACATGAAGCAAAACTTTATACCAACAAAACATTTCATTTATCAACCATTCAAAAATTGGCTTGCCAGATTTCTCCAGCGGGCTGGAATTATGGACATTCTGCATCAACATCAACAATCCCAAACTCCCGAAGATTCCCCAAAACATGACGTCTGGGATGGATTGGTCTGGAGACGCTTCACTGGCACTAGAAATATCCATGACCCCCCATTCATGTCCATTCCTGGTGCATTGGCCTTCTCCATTTATGTGGATTGGTTTAATGCACATGGAAAGTCCACCCGGTTGGCCAGCATTGGACCTATCATGCTTATTTGTCTTAATCTCCCCCCAAGTGAAAGATTGAAGCCAGAGAATGTCTATGTTGCAGGAATCATCCCTGGTCCGAAGGAGCCAACTTCCCTTCAATTGAATTATTTATTAATGCACTCATCAACGAGCTCAAAGAGCTATGGCAAGGTTACCATTTTTCACCCACCTCAACAGGTCCTTCAGGATCCTTTATCTGTGTTGCCATTCTCACAGCCATTGCGGGTGTGGTTGCCATGCGCAAGCTTACTGGATTTATTTCCCATTCAGGCAACCACTTTTGTAATTTTTGCACCCTTCACAAAGCTCAAATTGAAGAAATTGGTCCTCAATTTCACTACACACGCTCATATCAAAATCATAAATCAACCATTGCCAAATGGCTTTGGGCAACCCCACAACAAAGACAAGAAATTCTTTCTGAGTATGGAGTGTGATATTCAATTTTAGAAGACCTTCCATATTGGGATGCAACCAGAATGGTTAATCTGGACATAATGCATAATTTAATACTTGGAATTTTGAAGGATCATGCAACTTTCAAATTGTGCATGCCAGAGTCCAAATCAAAAATTTACCTCAGGTCCACCAGGAAATCCAATGACACCAACAGTTCAGTCTAAGATTCCATGACCTCCAAAAGCTCTCTTGATAAAATCACATTGAGAGAGGCCCGCTCCCTGAGAAGAGATGCAGCAAAAATAATAAATGAGCCACTCCCCACTACTTCCACCCAAAAAAACTACTTCCCAATGCCCACCCCTCACACGGTGTGGTATTCCATACCATTTTTTTTCACCAGGCTCAAGCTCATAATACCCCAAAACAGCAGTAAATCCAGCCTACAGGCAGACTTACACTCAAATTTTACACCAAAAGGTCAATTTTACAGCAAGAAGCTGGATTTAACTCATAAAACCATGGCACAGGCACCAAAGGGAAGTGTATGTGTTTAAATAAATTATTCAATTTCATTATGCATATGTAAAAATCAAGTTACATATAGTAAGCTAGGTACAACAAACAAGGTACCACCCTTTAAATTACACCCCCTTACAGCCACAGGACTCATGCAGCAAGAAAATTACACATGCATTAGCTACACAGCCAACTTGCATTCAAAATCACATGATGAAAAGCTCAACTCCATGGAATTCCTGCAAGTCATTAATAACACAGCCACAGGAGTACCTTATCTTATATCCTCAGTAACCCCACTTAAAACCTTAAAACAGAATCATAATTATTTACACCACTCATCACCTCATGCAAACCAAAGCTAGTTACAACAGGCTGCTTGCAGTACACAATTCTAATTAAATCTCAACCATATGACTATGCGCAGCATGTGTAAAACTCAAAAATCACATCATCTCATACATCACAGTAAATTCATCAGTGCAAGAAATTATCATGTGACCTCATTTTAAAGTTCAAAAAGAAGAAAAACAACCATTACACCTGGATAAATTACACAGCCACTTCTACCAAAACTAAAATAGGACATATGCAAAGGAATTACAAGGTAATCATGTGATACTGAATCCACCAACAGAATATCATGTGACAGAAGAAAGGCTGTGCACAAGAAAACTTCTCAGCCAAAATTTAATCACCTCATGTATGCAAGGAAAATTCAAGAATATCACATCATAATTAGTTCACCAAAAGACAATCATGTGATAAATGGAGGCTGTGCAGAAGAAAATTATCACCAAACCTTAAATCACCTGACCCATGCAAGAAAGGTCCTCACCAAAAAATGGAGTCACATGATGAAATCAAGAGGAATTAAAGTGGAAAAAGACAGCTCCCATGGAGGGCCCTCTGGGCTCCCAAAAGGTATAAATAGAGGGGCTCTCTCCCCCAAATTTTAAAATCCCCCCCATGAAAATTATATCCTATGCAAATTATATCCCATGAAAATTATATAACCTGCACAGTAGTGTGGGAACTCCTCCTGTGTGGGATTAAAATGAGGCAGTACCTGGAGGGGGAAATCACAGGTAACTAGTTTTGAATTGCTAATAACTCCTGTAACCAAGGGTGGCAAGGGTGTATTGCCTGCCCCTCCTAAAATACTGAACAAAATCTTCCTTGGAGCTCACAAACCAAAATAAAATTGTTATGTGGCTTTACAACTGCAGAAGACAAAATTCAGCAGTCTCAGATCAGACCTATTCAATAAATAATATGAAAAATAATGTCAGTAATTTTGGTTAATTTTTATATTTAATGAAATACTTGTCTGTTTTAATTTTAATTTTTTTTTTAGTGAAATTGTGGTGAGTTGTTCTTTCTTGATTAAAAGCCCTTGTGAGATGGATTTTTTAAGGTATTCTGGAAAATTGAATTGGTGTTGATAAAGGTAAGGTTGTTAAGGTATAGTTATAATAGGTTAAAATAATTTTTTAAAGGTTTGTTATTTTTTTAAGAGTGTTAAATAATAAGATAAAATAGTATTTGTTAAATTTAAGAGGTAAGATTCTTTGATATTTAATATTTTTTTTAAAGGGGTAAATGAATTTTAAATCTTGATAAATGGTGTTAATTTTACTAGTTAAAATATTTTAATAGAGTAGTAACCCTAATTTTGGGTACTGGGTAATTTTTTATTTTTATTTTAATAATAATAAGATTCCACTGAGCCTAGCTACTGGGTAATCTTCAACACTATACTTCCACTGAGCTTAGCTACTGGGCAAGTAGATTCACTATAATTTTCTGGACTACCTCCCAGATGAGGGATGACTTATTCCTGTGCTTGTAATGTGCAGAGGATATATTGTGCATGGGATATAATTTGCATGGGGGGGGATTTTGAAATTTGGGTGGAGAGAGCCCCTCTATTTATACCTTTTGGGAGCCCAGGGGGCCCTCCATGGGAGCTGTCTTCTTCCACTTTAATTCCTCTTGATTTCATCATGTGACTCCATTTTTGGTGAGGCCCTTTCTTGCATGGGTCAGGTGATTTAAGGTTTGGTGATAATGTTTCTCTGCACAGCCTTCTTTCATCACATGATGGTCTTTTGGTGAGCTAATTATGATGTGATTTTCTTGGATTTTCCTTGCATGTATGAGGTGATTTCATTTTGGCTGAGGATTTTTCTTGTGCACAGTCTTTTTTCTGTCACATGATATTCTGTTGGTGGATGCAGTATCACATGATAACCTTGTAATTCCTTTGCATATGTCCTAATTTAGGTTGGGTAGAAATGGCTGTGTAATTTATGCAGGTGTCATGTTTGTTTTTCTTCTTTTTGAACTTTAAAATGAAGTCAGGTGATAACTTCTTGCATTGGTGAATTTACTGTTTTTTATGAGATGATGTGATTTTTGATTTTGACACATGCTGTGCATAGTCATGTGGTTGAGATTTAATTGGAATTGTGTACTGCATGCAGCCTGTTGTAACTAGCTTTGGTTTGCATGAGGTGATGAGTAGTGTAAATAATTATGTTTGAAGGTTTTAAGTGGGGCTACTGTGGATATAAGATAAGATACTCCTGCGGCTGTGTTGTAAATGAATTGCAGGAATTCCATGGAGTTGAGATTTGCATCATGTGACTTTGAATGCAAGTTGGCTGTATAACTAATGCATGTGTCATTTTCTTGCTGCATGAGTCCTGTGGCTTTAAGGGGGTGTAAAGCTGGGTGGGGTGTGTAATTTAAAGGGTGGTACCTTATTTGTTGTAACTAGTGTACTATATGTAACTTGATTTTTTACATATGCATAATGAAATTGAATATTTTATTTAAACACATACACTGCCTTTTGGTGCCTGTGCCATGGTTTTATGAGTTAAACCCAGCTTCTTGCTGTAAAATTGACCTTTTGGTGTAAAATTTGAGTGTAAGTCTGCCTGTAGGCTGGATTGACTGCTGTTTTGGGGTACTATGAGCTTGAGCCTGGTGAAAAAAAATGGTATGGAATACCACATCCCCCTCTCCATTCAATGCTGTCCCCAGCATTCCAGGTGAGAGCTCTCTATTCTTCATCTGATTCTGTGGTTTCCTCCAATACCTCCTCCTCATTTATTGATTCATCTTCTTCACTTTCTTCTTCTTCTGTGTTTTTTGGTCTTCTGGATAGCCCATCTGGCATAGTGAAAGTTTTCCCTGGTTTGTGTACCAAATCAAAGGAAAATAGTTGAATGAAAGCCACCCATCTTGTCATGGGGGCATTGGGTAAGCAAGGGGTGTTGATCATTTCAATTGAAGCCTTGGCATCAACCTGTAATTCAAAGTGTTGTCCCCAAAGTATGGTTTGTAGCTTTTTGAGAATTCTTGCAACTCCACAGAGTTCCAATTTGGGTTGTGAGTATTCTGATTCCAATTTTGAAAAAGTTATTGATTCATATAATACTGGTCTGTCCTTTCCTTCTTTGTCTTCTTGAGTGAGTACTGCTCCTGCAGCAATGTAACTTGAATCTACTGCTAGCTTAATTTTTCCTGCTCCTTTGTCATAATCCAATTTCTTGAGGGTTATCTCTTCTCCAACTATTCTTCTGAGCTTATGGAAAGCTTCTTCACATTTTTGATCCCAATCCCAGTCAACATCTTCTCTGGTGAGCCTTCTGAGTGGTGATGCAACTTGTGAGATGTTTTCAATAAACATTCTTACATAGGCACAAAGACCAAGAAATCCTCTTATTTCCTTTTTGTTGAGAGGTATTGGCCAATTTTGAATCTTGTTGATTTTTTGTTTTGAGATTGTTCTTCCTTTGAATTATACAACATGCCCTACTATGTCCAAAGCTGGAACACAGCATGCAAACTTGGATCCTGAGATAGTAAGTCCTGCTTCTTCAATCCTGAATAAAATTCTTTCTAAGGTTATGGCATATTCCCATATAAATCTTCTTATTGATGGGTTTTCTGGTAGTGTTTCTTGGTTATAAAGTGATCTTGGTCCTTTTATTCCTCCATCATCAATGAAAATTCCTACACTTTCTGGTATTTCTTCTTGGAGTATCCAGGTCATTTGGGCTTGGTATACTGCTACTGAGTTTGTGGCTCCTTGGGGTAGTCTTGTGAGTTTCATCCTTCCAAGGGGTGTTTCAAAAGTAGTGAGGGGTCTTGTAGTGACATCTAATTCTCTTTCATCATATCCTCCCATGATGTCTCCTAGTCCATAGCATGCTCTTCCTGCAAATGCATCTACAAATTCTTCAATATGAGGTGGTAACCCAGCATCCTTTATGGTGACTTTGTTGAGTTCTTGAAGGTCATGGACAATTCTGAGTTTCCCATTGGATTTGGCCACACAAAATATTGGGCTTGTGTAGCTTGAAGTGGATTGCTCATAGAGTCCAGTCCTGATTCTTTCTCTGATTAATTCAGTAAACTGAGGTAAAATTGATTTGGGAATGGGAATTGGTTTCTTCTGCCAAGGTTCATGAGGTATTACTGGTAATTTGTAAGGTTTTCCATATGAGTGTTTGAGTAATCCTCTTTCTTCTTCACAGAAAGCTATTGCTTTTTCCCTCAAGGTAATAACATTTTTGAGTAAATTGATTTCTTCATTTGATAACCATCCTGGTGGGCCAAAATTGACTGCTTGGAGTCTTTCATGGGTGACCTTGAAGGTTTCTTGAAATACAGGTGGGTTTGGTGGTAAGGGTGTTTCATAAGGGTCTCTTGACAAAGGTGGTCTTTCCAAAGGTGGGTTAAGGTCTTGAGGCATTGGCTCGTTGACTGGTCTCACCTTCTTCAGGACTGATTTGTATTTGGCTGCTAAAATTTGGTGATCCATCTTCAATTAGTTATTTTGTTTCTTCTTTTTTTTTTAATTATTTCTGAGAATTTGCTAGTGTCCTGAAATATTGAGGTCTTCACAATTCTTCTTTCTTCTTTCTACCATAAAAAATGTAGTTTAAGGTCATACAGGACCTACAACTAGGTGTGTAACCCCTGTATATTAGGTATACAAGTCCTGCAGTTTAAGTCATGCAAGGACCTCCTGGCCTGATCCAAGGGCTTAACTTGATTCTTGAGCTTCTTTGGGCTTGAATTTGTATTCCACTTGACTCTTGTTTTATTCTTCAATATTCATGATTCCCACTTGATGCAAGATTCTTCTGGTTGTTTTATTTCTTGATAAGGAATTTTCTTGTCTTAATTGATGGCTTGGGACTCCACTTTGTTCATTCTGGCCAATTTGATAATGATAAACACCTGTGAAACCCCTTGTTCCTGTTATACAAAGGGAGAAGTTTATTGTCATGCTAAGGACAAAAATGGTCCTTCAGCACTTCTCCTGACTAGGACAATCCCCTCCAGCTGCTTGGCTGTTATTTGTTATAAGTTTCCCTGCCCAAGTCTACAGGGGAAGCAGTTTAGTGTCATGCTGAGGACCTCTTGAGTCTTCAAGCTTCTTTAAAATCCCAAGGGCAATTTTAGTTGAGTGTTTTCATAATATTGTTGGTCCATCATGTTGAGTGAGTCCTGAGTCAACAATTAATCCAGTGAGTCATCCTTCAGTCCATAAATCCTGGCCAGTGATTCTTGAATTCCAATTGAGTTTCAATCCAAAATCAAAGAAATCTCCAAGTTCTTGTGCTGTCCAAAGGTCAATCCATAAGGAACTCCTGCTTTTCTTCATAAAAAATCTTCTTTATTTTCAGTATTGTGATAATTGGTATGTGATATAATGTTTCTAAATTATATTGATATTTCTTCAAAATAATTTACTTCCTTTGGTTCTTCTGTATTCCTAAAGTATTCCTGTTATAAAATGAAAAATGAAAAATGATAATAATAAGATAATTTAAAATTGATTTCAATATTGATTGATTTATTTTATTTATTTCTTAATAATAATATTTGTTTGGATGAGGCCCCCCTCTCCATTTAAAAATCTTGAGTTGGTTTTCAAATTTTGAAGAGGATATGTTCTCATTCCCCCAAAACTTCCACTATAAGGGATAGTGTAAGAAAAAAGTTTACCCACCCCTTATTTTTTATAGTGATTTTGATAAGAATAAATAATGCTACATAAAATTTACATAATTTTATTTTAATGATGATTCAATAATAAGTTTTTTTTTTTTTATTATTTTATTATTTTTTTTTAATGTAAGTATAAAATAACCATTAAGTGGGATATCTGAGTAAAAATCACAATTTAAGAGAAATAAGCCTGAATCACAATTAAGATCATGGAACTGTTTGGTTGAAGGTGGTAATTTGTGCCAATCAGTAAAAAATTGGTTCTCTTGAGAGTATTTATGAGTAATATTACATAATTGAATGATCATAATTTGAGTCCTTTATTCATATAATGACCCTTATGATGCCACAACTCTTCCTTTTGGAATCATCATTGTGACTCAGACTTTATTTCAAGTCCATCCCCTTTATGGTTCAGATTTTCTGTTACCCATAAATTCATTTGAGTTGTTAAAAATATAAACAGTGAAAAATAAAATTTTGTACAAGAAAAAAACTCTTGTTTGCTCTTTGGGGGGCTTTTTCAATTCCATTTGGAATAAACAGCACATTGAGGTGTTATTAATATGTAAATTCCCCAAATTATGTCATCAATTTATGAGTTTTTAATATAAATAACTCCTTCAGAGTTCAATTAATGCCTTCATGGCACAAATACTTCTTCTTTTCAAACAAGTTCCAATCACTCTCTTGTAATTGAAGAAATATTTCAAATAAATTGATCATTTTTTTTTAAAAAAAAAATAATACTTGTAGAGTTTTTTTTTTTTTTTTTTTTTAATTATTGTTATTATTGAGTTGAAAAATTAAGCCAACTTAATGGCTCTTGTCGTAATAGTGGGAAAATTATAATAGAAAAAAATAGAATATTCTTGAGATCATGAATGGGATATGCCCCTAATTCCTAGTGAAAATAAATAGTTGAATTTTGGGATAAAAAATAAAATAAAATAAAAATATGTTCAACAGCTCAAGTCAGCACATCTTTCCAATTCTTTTTTATAATGAAATGAAATTAGAAAAAATAAGAAGTAAAACCTTAGGTAGTTTATAGTCTTGCCTAGGACTTATCCTCCTTTGATAGTCCTTGTTGAGAATTTTAGTGGTTTATTTTTGATATTTGAAGGGGAAGTTTATGGTCTTTCCAAGGACCATTGGTTAATTTTTCTGGATTATTGTTGATAATTTGAGTGGGCAGTTTATGGTCTTGCCAAGGACCATTGGTTTCTTTGCTTTGGTCCTTGTTGATAATTTTTAGTGATTTATTTTTGATATTTGAAGGGGTAGTTTATGGTCTTGCCAAGGACCACATCTTGTGTCCAGGCACCTGATTGTTGCACTTGGGGTTTCCTGGCATGTAATTTATCTTCAAAGCCAAGTTGTATAGTTATCTTAAACAGTTTATAGTCTTATTGAGGACTCATCTGTGGAAGCCAAATCAAATATTTTAGTATAGTTATTATTCAAAATAAGAAAGCATAAAAGATAAAATAGCAGTTTAAAGCCATGCTGAGGGCTTTATCTATTATTTGTAGCCCTTTCCCTATCAAAAAATGAAATATATCAGTTTTAATTTAATATCCAAAAAATAAAGTAAGAATGAAAAATAAAACAAATATAAGCAGTTTATAGCCATACTGAGGGCTTGCATTGTCCTTTATGGCCCTGTAGCACATAAAACGTAAAATATGTCAGTTCAATTTAATATCAAAGATAAAAAGATCATGAGAAATAAAGTAAAAGAAGCAGTTTATAGCCATACTAAGGGCTCATTTGTATATTGAAGACCTGTAGCACAATTAAATGTGTCAGCTCCATTTTTATCCAAGACAAATTAAGAATGAAAAAAGAAATAAGCAGTTTAAAGCCTTGCTGAGGGCCTTATCTTTTGTCTAAACACTTTTGTTTGCTAATTTTTGGTTTTCAGGGGATTTGATTTATCTTCAAAGCCCAGTTGCATAATTAAACAGTTTATAGTCTTGTTAAGGACTCCTTACTCTTTATAAGCCTTATGCTTATAGCATCAGGACAATTCTTGAATGATAAACACCTAATTCATGAAATATACTTATATATATACTGTTTTTGTTTTGTTTCTTTTTGTTTCTCATTAGAATATACCTGCATCAAAAATAAAAAGACAATTTTAGCATTGATAGAGGAAAGAAGAATCAAATAAATAAAATCAAGCAGTTTTAAGCCATGCTGAGGGCTTTATCGTTTTGTATGCCCTCTTTTTTTTTATAGCCTTTTGTCTGATAAGCTTTGTCAAAGTTATAAAACAGGTTCAGTCATGTATGATGAAGACATAGCTTTGGGTTGTGTGCTAAGAGCTTAATGGTACTTATATACTCCTTTTTATGATTATAATTAATTTTGTTGGCTTCTATGCTGGTTAGAGGATCCTATAAATGCAGTCGGGTGGTTGCAGAGACATTTAGAATGGTTATACTACCCACCCCCTACCTTGTGTAGAATAGAATCGGGTGAGCTTTTTTTTTTTTTTTTCTTTTTCTTTTTTTTTCTCTCTATTTCATTTTAAAAGCACTTTTATTGTGCTCTCATAAGCTTCGGGTGGTTTATTTCCTTGGTTGATCAGACTTTTGAACCCTTTAATAAGCTTCGGGTCCACAGATTTTGTATCAAAAGCTGTCAGGACACCATGTAATTCAGCAAAGATGCTTCGCATGTGTAATTTAAAGGTTTCCTGGGGTATTGTTAATCAGCTAGACTGATTCAGAGGCCAACTATTCCTATGCAGTACTTGTAATTGAATCTTATCGGGTGCTTTGTTAGTGGAATGGTGTTGTACATGATCTGGGTACTTGTAATTGAGTCGGGTTTGGCTCCTAGGTTTGTGAAGATAATCGTTTGACTTGGCAACCGTCCAAATGTCTTTTGAAGAGGGTTCCATCACTTCCTGACCTTCAAGAGGTCTTTGGATGTGATCATAACCAACTTCGACTGGAAGCGGTTGGTGTTTGAATTTTCTCCTATCTAAATCTGCTACCAGGTGCTAGTGAGGTGTTAGTGAGTAAGATCCTTGATATGATAGTACAGTACTGTACAGCTAGCCTTCAGTCAGTTGTGTCGTTATGTTTTATTTTTGTTGTTCTTCTACAAAGCCAATGTAGCAGTGCTATCTAAAGCATTGTACTGTACATGGTACTGTTGCATTTTGGTGATAGAGTTAAGTTGTCTTTCTGCTGTCATTGTAATTCTTCTTCTTGATTGGATGTCTGAATGCAGTGCAGCACTGGAACGGTATTAAGTGGACAGTTTTGGTGCTTTGTTATACGGAAGGTGTCTGAATGATTGGTGATGGCGGCTACTGAATACCATCCCGAGCTAAATCCACCCATCGACTCTGACTTCTCATCTTTGATGTACTAGTGAGGTGCTAGTGAGTGTGATTCTTTGTTTGGTGTTTTACTGTTGCAATAAAATTCCTCAGCCATTATTATAACTCCTTGTTTAACGACTGTGTGCAAAGGTTTGGATGCAAAACAAATGATGTTTTTGTTAGCTCGACAATGTGCTGACGAGCCAACCTTTCTGCATGCAATTCAGTTTTGTTGTTCTTGTAGTGTGGCGTTAAGGCAGTGCACTGATGTTGGAAGTTGACAGTCTGCTTGATGAGGTGTTGATGCAATATCCTATGGCTTGTATGTTCCCATACTATCATTTGGGTATTAAGTGGGTACCAGACTGTATTAATATTTAAATTGGCAGCCGTAATTCCATGATGGAGCCAGCCATCGTCCGCCAAAGGCTTTTGTGAGTTAATTTGAAGGCAACAGGGCTCAAAAACTGTCTTTTTCTGCGATGTTTGGTGGTAATTCTGTTGTATGGCTACACCTCGTAATTCCTCGGAGACGTTTAACATGAAAGGTTCCCTTTTAACTCCATTCTCTTGTTTAGGCCTTTCAATCACCTTTTTGAAACTGCAGCCAGGGTGTAGGAAGCTGATTACTATAAATACCCCCTCTCTGGTCCAAAAATTACCACCCGGTCTTCTCATAGAAATCAGTGCGACTCTTGATATAGATAAGATTCTACGATTTAGCTAAAAGTACTATTTAATTTGAACAATAGATCAAATGGAATTGTTTCAGGTTAGAAAATACATCCCAAGTCCCGCCTTAGAGGAACTCGATGAAATTGAAAATCAAAAATCATTTGTTGAGCCTGCTAGGCATACCAAATATGATATGCTAAGTCGGCTCTGGAAAGAAACCTGTATAGTAAAAAAAAAAAAAAAACCATTGAGTCTGCTTTAATGAAGCATCTCAATTGCTGTTTTTGGAGGTAATGAATTTTATGCAACATCTCTTTCAGTCGCATTGAGTTCAGTAACCAAGAAATAAAGACTTAGTGACTTTATTTCATTTCTCTATTTTTTTAAAAAAAATAGACTTTTGCCTGTCGAATTCTTTTGTTGGGTTTGGTATTTGTTGCTATTCCCCCTCTTGTGGTAACCCTAGTTGATTGAGATAGTTACGACCAATACAGAGTTGCATACTCTTTTATCTAGTGACTTCGGTTCCATTTTGTATTGAATTAGAGGATGTATACCAGCTAATGATTGTTTCATTCCCTCCCGAGTATTTGGCTGGGATTCCAAATGCACTAAACGCTTTAGATTAGCTTGCTCCCTATGATTCTGTCACCAAAAGATAAAAAATGGAAATTAATGATAAAAGAAACCTCTTATTAAATATATATTGACAAAGAAATAAGCTATAATGAAGAAAATAAATAGATAAAATCCTGTTTAGGTTTTGCTTTTGAGCCAATTTAGCTATCCTATTGTTTTCTGTTTCTGAAATATGAATTACTTGAAGGTAATCTGAGTTTTTTTTTTTTTTTATTTAGAGAAATAAATAAAGAAAAATAAGTCTATATTTTTTTTTGAAAAATCTTCAATATAAAGTAAGCTGATTTCTTTTTTCTGCCTTCTAAGATTATATGAACTGAAGCTAATTTATTTGAATTTTTAATATTTTTATTTTGTTTCTCTTTCTTTTCTTTAGTATGAAAGAAAAATTGAATTGTAAAGAGGAAGGATGAAAGTGGTAAAAAAGAAATAATATCAATGGAAATAGGATTGATTAAAAGAACAAAGAATTAGGGACTTAGCAGGCAAGATTTCTTTTGATTAATTCCTTTGACCAAGTATTTTCTTGACTAATTCTTGTTTGATAAAATTTCCTCCCCTGCATTTTTCTCTTTTCAGACTTTTAAACAAGTATTCCTTACAGAAAGAGTTCCATTCTTCTTTATTCAATTTAGTTGCACCCCCTCTAAGGCTGAATATTGCTGGTATAAGTGTTTCTTCCCAGTGGCAATCCCAGGTGGAATTATTAATAACATAACCTCTTGATATTCTGCTTATCTTTCCATTTTTAATTTCAAAATACTGGAGGTTTAACCAGTCTTGGCATTCCCAGGTTCTCCAAAATAATGATTTTCTGAGGTGTTCATCCATTTCAAATATTTCATTCCAGTAATTGTTTCCAAGGTTGCCTTCAACTCCATCCCAGGTCAGTAAATCCAAGAATTCATATTTTGTAAGGTTGAATCCAGGTAATTCTTTCCATGGATAAGATATGACAATTTCTGATGGTGAGTTTTCTTTTTCAAAGATGTCCTCAAACTCAATGTATGGAAGTATTATGGTGGAAATATCAGGACAGGGTTCTGGTTTTATTTTAAAGAACCAGTCAGGATTTTAATCTATTTCTTGTTGATTAATGTAATTGGCCCAAGCTTCTTTTTCTTCTATCCAGTTGATATCTGTGTCAAGTGACCAGGTATTTTCTTCATTTGATGGCCATGATTGCATTTTGTAGGATTTGGTGGGTTTTGAAGTGTTAAAAGGTAATAATATTTGATTTATTTTATAAAAAGAGTTTGAGAGTAGGTTTAATGGGTTTTGGGTGAGAATGTTGGGTAAGAATTTCAATATTCCTCTTTGATAAGGCAGGAGGTCACTGCCTAATGATGCTTGATTTTGGGTGAGTGAAATTGGTGATTTTGGTTGCTAAGAAATGATTTTCCTCTTTGATAAGGCAGGAGGTCACTGCCTAGTGATTAATTGAATTTAAATCTGACTTTTTTTGTTTGATTTTTGATTTTTAGAGCTGTTATGTACCTTTAAGATGGGCCTTGATGGTTTGAAATTTAATTGGTCCATTAATTCTTGAGTAATTTGATTATTGGTTTTGTCATAAACCTCCAAAATGTTCAGCAATTCCTTGATTTCTTCAATTTCTTGGTTTCCTTAAAGTGCCAAAGGTTCTCTTTATTGAAATGTTCATTTTCTGGTGACCAATGAAGTTCTTCATTGATAATTTGGTCTTCTTTTGTTAATTCTTCCCCATAGCATCCTAAAATTGGTGAATTGGCCATGGTGGAGGTGATTGATATATTTGTTGTAAGTGTTTTTTTTTATATTTTATATTTATTATTTTTTTTTTTATTTTTTTTTTGAGAGATAATTTGTTAATGAGTTTCTTCTTTGTTAAGGCAGGAAGTCACTGCCTTTTGAGAGAAAAAATGAAAAAAAGAAACTAATGATACATTTTATGGGTGATACTGATACATTTTTAAAGAAAAAAAATCTTGATTTTGTTGGTTTTATTCAAAGTTGAGCTCCCCCAAGTGGGAAATGTGAGTGTCTGTTGAGTAACCTGGCCAAAATCAGGTCTTTGAGGGCTTCCACAAAGTTATTTCTTTCCTCAATTTCTGGTTCTGATGGAAATTCTGCCCACCATAAGTCTTCATCAATGAATATATATCCATCTCCAACCCATTTCAATTTTCCAGTTTGGTATGTTGATCCATTCAATCCAAGGTACCACTGGGCCCAAATTTGATTAAAGTAAAGTCCTCTTCTTGGTAGTGTGGCCATTTCAAATATTTCATCCCAAAATTTGTTTTCAAGGTTACCTTTAATTCCCTCTTCAGTTAATAAATCTAAGAATTGGATTTTGTTCAAGTTTGCTCCTGGAAGTTGACATAAATATTTATCTTCACATGAAATTTCTTGAGCTTCATCCCCATAAATATCTTCAAAAGTGATATATGGCAGGTAAATGTAATTGTATTCATTTTCTAAGATGGATTCTGTTTCATCATCTTCATTGGGAGGTTGTTGGATGAATTCAGGGTTTTCCAGTTGCCATTCATAAGGTTCTTCTTGGTTGTTCAATGGTCTGTCCAAGAAGTTGATATGGTATGTGTTTTTGTCTCTTTCTTCCATAATTATGAGGTCTTTTTCAATGTCATTTATAATTTCTTCATCTGAGAGTTCATGATGCTCACTAAATCTGACTTTCTTCTTTTTGGGTTCAGGTTTGAAAGGGTTTCCATGTATTTTCTCATTTCCATCTACTAAAATCTGGAAAGTTTCTTCATTATTGTTAATTGGCTTGTAAACTATGTTGGGTAATTCATCTTCAGAGTTTGGGTCTTCAAGTTGTCTTTTGAGGTTGTTTGGCCATTGGGTATTTTGTAAATCTTGACCAAATTCATCACTTTTTGGAGATATGGATAACTCTTGGGTCTTCTGGGTCAAATTGATTATGGTATTGTCTCTTTTTGCATTTTTATCCTTCTTTCCTGGGTTATTTCTGACCAATGTTGCCATATTGCATAAATCCATTCCTCTAGGTGGACCAGTTTGCCATCCAAGTGCTTGAGGTTTGCATATTGGCATGCATAATCTTCTTCCATCAGGCTCTTGATAACTGAGTATCTCACCTTGTCTATGGGAAAATTCTAGTCTGATATTGTTGTCTGCCAAGAAAGGTCTTCCAAGTACTGTATGGACAGATCCTTTTGCGATGAAGAAGTGAATTAGAGTTTCTTCACCTGAAGCCAAAATGATTGGAGTAAATTCTGAAAGTGCAACCAATGAAGTGGTATGGCCTCCAATTCCCCTAAGGTTCATATTAAGATTTCTTGTTGTGAGTGAGGCTTTGATTGCTACTTCTTCTGGTATAATGTTGAGTTCTGCTCCAGTGCCCACTAATGCTCTGATAGGATATTCTTCCTTTCCAATGAATATTTCCATAAATCCCAAAGGACAGGCATAATGAATCTTGGGCTTGGGTATTTCTTTGAATTCAAATGATAATAATCATTCTTGAAGATCCATTGAGTTGAGTGACTTAATTCTTTCCTTGTCTTTTTCTGATAATTCTTGTAATTTATGGACAAAATTTGGTGACATCCTCAAAATTTCTTCAATGGTGAGGTTGATCTTTTGTTGCATAATTTTCTTGATAATTTTATCAATTTCCAATTTAGTTTCAACTTGTTTCTTTTGAGGTTTTCTGAACTTCTTTTCTTCTTTGGGAATCTCTTCATCTTCATTTTTATTGGCAATATTTTCAATTTCCTCCTCAGGTTGGTCAGGTTTTGGAATATTGGAATTTTGGAATTTGGTAGGAATTATGAATTTTTCTTCTTCCTTTTCTTCTTCAATGTAAGTTCCTGGAATTTCTGCTTTCTTTTTTGGCTCTTGATTTTGGGATTGTCTTTCCAACCTTTGTTTTGTCTGTCTTAGTCCAATATGTGATTCAAAAGGGTCATTGGCTGAGGAAATGCTAGGTGGTTTCCAATTTGAACAATCTTCAACATGTGCAATTGAGGTTGATTTATCTTCTGATTTATTTTCAGTGGGCTTAACCTCTTCTTCTTGTTTTTGTTTTACCACAGGTTTCTCCATAAATTTCTTGTTGAGCTCTGATTGTTCTTTTGCAAAAGCCCTGACTATGTTTTTGGCACTGTCATTTCCTTCCATAGGTACTCTCTGATAGTTGGGGAAGAGGTAAGATGCTCCTTGGGTTCTGACAATTCTTTTGTCCAGATCTTCAGAAAGGTGAGTGCAGCTAGCTGCTGAATGTCCTTCTTCCTTGCAGTAAGCACATTTCATTGGTGGTCTTGGAGCCATTTGAGCTGGTATGTAAGGTTGATAACTGGATGAAAATGGTGGTAAAGGATTCCTTGGCCTATATGGCTGATTATTTTGAGGTAATCTTTGCTCTTGATTGTTGTTCCAATTCCTTCTTGGTGGATTCACTGCTTCTGAAAGTGTTTTGAGTTGATTTAAAACTTCTTTAACTGATTCTTTTCCCTCATTTCTTGGCTGAGGTTCTGGTTGTGGAGGATTTTTCATCTTTTGGGTGAGTTCTTTTACTTGTTTTAGAACTTCATCCCAGCTTTCATCCTCAAATCTTGTTTTCTTTTCTGGAGGTTTTGGTTTAGAAAATTCTTTTTGTTGAATAAGTACCTTGGCCTCAAAGTCTTGTTCAATGTATAATTTCAAAATATCCAATCTTGGAATGATGTAACCTCCATCCAAGGCTTGAACCATAGCTCTGTCTTTAATCATTTCTTTGTAAATTGATTCTTGAACACTAGTGGAAAGGCTGGCCAATATTTCCTGGTTATGATTGATATCACCTTGGATATATTGGTATCTTTTGACGTAAGTGATGATTGCTTCATATTCCCCACTGAATTTTCTGTATTGAGTCATGTTTCTTATTCCACCTTCTTGTTGAGTCTTTGTGAATAAATCAGTGATTGAGGATAATCTGTATCTTCTTTCAGGTGAGACTGTTCCCCATCTTCTTTTCATATCCACTTTCAATTGATCCCAATCAGCTGTTTCATATCCAGGCATTCCTTCAATATGATAACTGATTTCTTCATCTTTTGTCCAAAATGCTATTTGTCTTGCAATGTCTCTTCCACTTGCTCCTTCAATTTCTGCAATATTTTCAACTTTCTTGATGAATCTTTCAACATCCTTTCCATCAAACCACAGATTATAGTCCTTGGCTCTGATTTTCACTATTGGAGTAGTGTTTCTTGGAATTTCTTGATGTAATGGAGTTGGCATTTGGGCAGAAATGTTGACTCTTCTTGGTAAAGTTCTTGGTGTTTGTTCTGTATAAGGTGTTGATGTGGCCATGGGTCTTGGGTAAGGTGAAGGTGATCCATGTTGCCTGAATGATCTTGGAAGGGTGGTTTGCTCTTCAAGTGGACTATTTTGTGGAGTATAACTTGATGATTTATTTTTGCCTTCCTTTTTGATTAGTGCTAGTAATTCTGCTTGCATTTCTAGCATCTTCTGCTGAAGTCTCTCTGTTGAAGACATTTCTTCCTGTCCTTCAACAGTTTCTTCATTAAGCTTTTCTTCCTGGATTTCTTCAATACTACCAGGTAATTTTGATGATGAAGGTTTATCCATTTTTGATTGATTTATTTCTTCCTTTGATTCTGGTATTGAGTTATTGATTTTATTTCTTTCAAGGAGATCAAGGAAAAATTTCTCCACAACCTTCAAGTCCCTTTTATTGGTTCTTGGTGTTGCAATAGGAAAATTAGAATATTTTTCTGATTCCTCTCCTAATTCTGTTTCTTGCTTTGGTGGATAATAGTAATGATCAGAGTAAGTTGATGATTCAGATTCTTGAGATGATGGTCTTTGCTGATTTTGATTATTTGAATCCAGTTTTTGTTATAAAAAATAGTATTCTTGGAGTTATTATGAATTTTATAATTTATTGATTTTAATTTAATTCTTTATTGAAGTTGAGGTTATCTGGCCACTGTTGGGACACCAGATGTGGGAACTCCTCCTGTGTGGGATTAAAATGAGGCAGTACCTGGAGGGGGAAATCACAGGTAACTAGTTTTGAATTGCTAATAACTCCTGTAACCAAGGGGGGAAAGGGTGTATTGCCTGCCCCTCCTAAAATACTGAACAAAATCTTCCTTGGAGCTCACAAACCAAAATAAAATTGTTATGTGGCTTTACAACTGCAGAAGACAAAATTCAGCAGTCTCAGATCAGACCTATTCAATAAATAATATGAAAAATAATGTCAGTAATTTTGGTTAATTTTTATATTTAATGAAATACTTGTCTGTTTTAATTTTAATTTTTTTTTTAGTGAAATTGTGGTGAGTTGTTCTTTCTTGATTAAAAGCCTTTGTAAGATGGATTTTTTAAGGTTTTCTGGAAAATTGAATTGGTGTTGATAAAGGTAAGGTTGTTAAGGTATAGTTATAATAGGTTAAAATAATTTTTTAAAGGTTTGTTATTTTTTTAAGAGTGTTAAATAATAAGATAAAATAGTATTTGTTAAATTTAAGAGGTAAGATTCTTTGATATTTAATATTTTTTTTTAAAGGGGTAAATGAATTTTAAATCTTGATAAATGGTGTTAATTTTACTAGTTAAAATATTTTAATAGAGTAGTAACCCTAATTTTGGGTACTGGGTAATTTTTTATTTTTATTTTAATAATAATAAGATTCCACTGAGCCTAGCTACTGGGTAATCTTCAACACTATACTTCCACTGAGCTTAGCTACTGGGCAAGTAGATTCACTATAATTTTCTGGACTACCTCCCAGATGAGGGATGACTTATTCCTGTGCTTGTAATGTGCAGAGGATATATTGTGCATGGGATATAATTTGCATGGGGGGGATTTTGAAATTTGGGTGGAGAGAGCCCCTCTATTTATACCTTTTGGGAGCCCAGGGGGCCCTCCATGGGAGCTGTCTTCTTCCACTTTAATTCTTCTTGATTTCATCATGTGACTCCATTTTTGGTGAGGCCCTTTCTTGCATGGGTCAGGTGATTTAAGGTTTGGTGATAATGTTTCTCTGCACAGCCTTCTTTCATCACATGATGGTCTTTTGGTGAGCTAATTATGATGTGATTTTCTTGGATTTTCCTTGCATGTATGAGGTGATTTCATTTTGGCTGAGGATTTTTCTTGTGCACAGCCTTTTTTCTGTCACATGATATTCTGTTGGTGGATGCAGTATCACATGATAACCTTGTAATTCCTTTGCATATGTCCTAATTTAGGTTGGGTAGAAATGGCTGTGTAATTTATGCAGGTGTCATGTTTGTTTTTCTTCTTTTTGAACTTTAAAATGAAGTCAGGTGATAACTTCTTGCATTGGTGAACTTACTGTTTTTTATGAGCTGATGTGATTTTTGATTTTGACATATGCTGTGCATAGTCATGTGGTTGAGATTTAATTGGAATTGTGTACTGCATGCAGCCTGTTGTAACTAGCTTTGGTTTGCATGAGGTGATGAGTAGTGTAAATAATTATGTTTGAAGGTTTTAAGTGGGGCTACTGTGGATATAAGATAAGATACTCCTGCGGCTGTGTTGTAAATGAATTGCAGGAATTCCATGGAGTTGAGATTTGCATCATGTGACTTTGAATGCAAGTTGGCTGTATAACTAATGCATGTGTCATTTTCTTGCTGCATGAGTCCTGTGGCTTTAAGGGGGTGTAAAGCTGGGTGGGGTGTGTAATTTAAAGGGTGGTACCTTATTTGTTGTAACTAGTGTACTATATGTAACTTGATTTTTTACATATGCATAATGAAATTGAATATTTTATTTAAACACATACACTGCCTTTTGGTGCCTGTGCCATGGTTTTATGAGTTAAACCCAGCTTCTTGCTGTAAAATTGACCTTTTGGTGTAAAATTTGAGTGTAAGTCTGCCTGTAGGCTGGATTGACTGCTGTTTTGGGGTACTATGAGCTTGAGCCTGGTGAAAAAAATGGTATGGAATACCACAGTAGGAGCCTAGGAATAATTCATCCCTCACCTGGGAGGTAGTCCAGTATATTATAGTAAATTTACTTGCCCAGTAGCTAAGCTCAGTGGAAGTATAGTGTTGAATATTACCCAGTAGCTAAGCTCAGTGGAATCTTATTATTATTAAAATAAAAAAAAGAAATTATCCAGTACCCAAAATTAGGGTTACTACTCTATTAAAATATTTTAACTAGCAAAATTAACACCATTTAACAAGCCTTAAAACTAACTTACCCATTTAAAATCAAATATCAAAAAATCTTACCTCTTAAATTTAACAAATACAATTCTATCTTATTATTAAACACTCTTAAAAAAATAACAAACCTTTAAAAATTATTCTACTCTATTATAACTTTAACTTAACAGAAATTACCTTTATCAACACTCATCAAATTTTCCAGAAAACCTTAAATAACCCATCTTACCAAGGATTTATCACCAATAAGAAACCACTCACCTCAATTTAACCAAAAAAAAAATATTAAAATTAAACAGACAAGTATTTCATTAAAATCTCAAATATAACCAAAATAACTGACATTATTTTTTATATTATTTATTGAATAGGTCTGATCTGAGACTGCTGAATTTTTTCTTCTGCAGTTGTAAAGCCACTTACTAATTTTATTTTGGTTTGTGAGCTCCAAGGAAGATTTTGTTCAGTATTTTAGGAGGGGCAGGCAATACACCCTTGCCACCCTTGGTTACAGGAGTTATTAGCAATTCAAAACTAGTTACCTGTGATTTCCCCCTCCAGGTACTGCCTCATTTTAATCCCACACAAGAGGAGTTCCCACATCTGGTGTCCCAACAGTGGCAGACAACCTCAACTTCAATAAAAAATCAATTAAAATACAAAATAAATTCTTAACAACTCCAAGAATACTATTTTTTTTTATCACAAAAACTGGATTCAAATAATCAAAATCAGCAAAAACCATAATCTCAAGAATCTGAATCATCAACTCACTCAGACCATTACTATTATCCACCAAAGCAAGAAACAGAACTAGGGGAGGAATCAAATAAATATTCCAATTTCCCAATTGCAACACCAATAACCAATAAAAGGGACTTGAAGGTTGTGGAGAAATTTTTCCTTGATCTCCTTGAAAGAAATGAAATCAATAACTCAATACCAGAATCAAAGGAAGAAGTAAACCAATCAAAAATGGATAAACCTTCATCATCAAAATTACCTGGTAGTATTGAAGAAATCCAGGAAGAAAACTTTAATGAAGAAACTGTTGAAGGACAGGAAGAAATGTCTTCAACAGAGAGACTTCAGCAGAAGATGCTAGAAATGCAAGCAGAATTACTAGCACTAATCAAAAAGGAAGGCAAAAATAAATCATCAAGTTATACTCCACAAAATAGTCCACTTGAAGAACAAACCACCCTTCCAAGATCATTCAGGCAGCATGGATCACCTTCACCTTATCCTAGACCCATGGCCACATCAACACCTTATACAGAACAAAGACAAAACACTTTACCAAGAAGAGTAAACATTTCTGCCCAAATGCCAACTCCATTACATCAAGAAATTCCAAGAAATACTACTCCAATAGTAAAAATAAGAGCCAAGGACTATAATCTGTGGTTTGATGGAAAGGATGTGGAAAGATTCATCAAGAAAGTTGAAAATATTGCAGAAATTGAAGGAGCAAGTGGAAGAGACATTGCAAGACAAATAGCATTTTGGACAAAAGATGAAGAAATCAGTTATCATATTGAAGGAATGCCAGGATATGAAACAGCTGATTGGGATCAATTAAAAGTGGATATGAAAAGAAGATGGGGAACAGTCTCACCTGAAAGAAGATACAGATTATCCTCAATCACTGAATTATTCACAAAAACTCAACAAGAAGGTGGAATAAGAAACATGACTCAATACAGAAAATTCATTGGGGAATATGAAGCAATCATCACTTACCTCAAAAGATACCAATATATCCAAGGTGATATCAATCATAATCAAGAAATATTGGCCAGTCTTTCAACCAGTGTTCAAGAATCAATCTACAAAGAAATGATCAAAGACAGAGCTATGGTTCAAGCCTTGGATGGAGGTTACATCATTTCAAGATTGGATATTTTGAAATTATACATTGAACAAGACTTGGAGGCCAAGGTACTTATTCAACAAAAAGAATTTTCTAAACCAAAACCTCCAGAAAAGAAAACAAGATTTGAGGATGAAAGCTGGGATGAAGTTTTAAAACAAGTAAAAGAACTCACCCAAAAGATCAAAAATCCTCCACAACCAGAGCCTCAACCAAGAAATGAGGGAAAAGAATCAGTTAAAGAAGTGTTAAATCAACTCAAAACACTTCCAGAAGCAGTTAATCCACCAAGAAGGAACTGGAACAATAATCAAGAGCAAAGGTTACCTCAAAATAATCAGCCATACAGGCAAAGGAATCCTTTACCACCATTTTCATCTAGTTATCAAACTTACATACCAGCTTAAATGGCTCCAAGACCACCAATTAAATGTGCTTACTGCAAGGAAGAAGGACATTCGACAACTAGATGCACTCACCTTGCTGAAGATTTGGACAAAAGAATTTTCAGAACCCAAGGAGCATCTTCCCTCTTCCCCAATTATCAGAGAGTACCTATGGAAGGGAATGAAAGTGTCAAAAACATAGTCAGAGCTTTTGCAAAGTAACAAGCAGAACTCAACAAGAAATTCATGGAAAAACCTACTGTAAAACCAAAACCAGAAGAAGAGGTTAATCCCACTGAAAAGAAATCAGATGATAAAACAACCTCAATTGCTCATGTTGAATATTGGTCAAATTGGAAACCACCTACCATTTCCTCAGCCAATGACCCTTTTGAATCACACATTGGATTAAGACAGACAAAACAAAGGTTGGAAAGACAATCCCAAAATCAAGAGCCAAAGAAAAAAGCATAAATTCCAGGAACTTACATTGAAGAAGAAAAGGAAGAAGAAATAGTAATAATTCCCACCAAATTCCAAAATTCAAATATTCCAAAACCAGACCAGCCTGAGGAGGAAATTGAGAATATTGCCAATAAGAATGAAGATGAGGAAATTCCAAAAGAAGGAAATAAGCTCAGAAAACCTCAAAAGAAACAAGTTGAAACTAAATTGGAAATTGATAAAATTATCAAGAAAATTATGCAACAAAAGATCAACCTTACCATTGAAGAAATTTTGAGGATGTCACCCAATTTTGTCCATAAATTAAAAGAATTATCAGAAAAAGACAAAGAAAAGATTAAGTCACTCAACTCAATGGATCTTCAACAAAGGTTATTATCATTTGGATTCAAAGAAATACCCAAGCCCAAGATTCATTATGCCTGTCCTTTGGGATTTATGGAAATCTTTATTGGAAAGGAAGAATATCCTATCAGAGCATTAGTGGACACTGGGGCAGAACTAAACATCATACCAGAAGAAATAGCAATCAAAGCTTCACTCACAACAAGAAATCTTAACATGAACCTGAGGGGAATTGGAGGCCATACTACTTCATTGGTGGCACTTTCAGAATTTACTCCAATCATTTTGGCTTCAGGTGAAGAAACTCTAATTCACTTCTTCATTGCAAAAGGATCTGTCCATACAGTACTTGGAAGACCTTTCTTGGCAGACAACAATATCAGACTAGAATTTTCCCATAAACAAGGTGAGATCCTCAGTTATCAAGAACCTGATGGAAGAAGATTATGCATGCCAATATGCAAGCCTCAAACACTTGGATGGCAAACTGGACCACATAGAGGAATGGATTTATGCAATATGGAAACATTGGTCAGAAATAACCCAGGAAAGAAGGATCAAAATGCAAAAAGAGACAATACCATAATCAATTTGACCCAGAAGACCCAAGAGTTATCCATATCTCCAAAAATTGATGAATTTGGTCAAGATTTACAAAATACCCAATGGCCAAACAACCTCAAAAGACAACTTGAAGACCCAACCTCTGAAGATGAATTACCCAACATAGTTTACAAGCCAATTAACAATAATGAAGAAACATTCCAAATTTTGGTGGATGGAAATGAGAAAATAAATGGAAATCCTTTCAAAACTAAAACCAAAAGAAAGAAAGTCAGATTTAGTGAACATCATGAGCTCTCAGATGAGGAAATTATAAATGAAATTGAAAAAGACTTCAAAATTATGGAAGAAAGGGACAAAAACACATACCATATGTACTTCTTGGACAGACCATTGAACAACCAAGAAGAACCTTATGAATGGCAACTGGAAAACCCTGAATTCATCCAAAAACCTCCCAATGAAGATGAAGAAACAGAATCCATCCTAGAAAATGAATACAACTACATTTACCTGCCATACATTACCTTTGAAGACCTTTATGGAGATGAAGCTCAAGAAATTTTATGTGAAGATAAATATTTATGTCAACTTCCAGGAGCAAACTTGAACAAGATCCAATTCCTAGAAATACTAACTGAAGAGGTAATTACAAGTAACCTTGAAAATCAATTCTGGGATGAAATATTTGAAATGGCCACACTACCAAGAAGAGGAATTTACTTGAATCAAATTTGGGCCCAATGGTACCTTGGATTGAATGGATCAACATACCAGACTGGAAGACTGAAATGGGTTGGAGATGGATATATATTCATTGATGAAGACTTATGGTGGTCAGAATTTCCATCAGAGCCAGAAATTGAGGAAAGAAATAACTTTGTGCAAGCCCTCAAAGACCTTATTTTGGCCAGATTGCTCAACAGACACTCACCTTTCCCACTTGGGGGAGTTCAACTTTAAATAAAACCAACAAAATCCAGATTTTTCTCTAGAAATGTATCAGTATCAACCATAAATGTATCATTAGTTTCTTTTTATTTCATTTTTTCTCTCATGAGGGCAGTGACTTCCTGCCTTAAAAAAGAAGAAATTCATTAACAAATTATCTCTCAAAAATAAATAAATAAAAAATAAAAATAAATAAATAATAAATATAAAATAATAATAATAAAAAAAACACTTACAGAAAATATATCAATCACCCCCACCATGGCCAATTCATCAATTTTAGGATGCTATGGGGAAGAATTAATAAAAGAAGACCAAATTATCAATGAAGAACTTCATTGGTCACCAGAAGATGAAGATTTCAATAAAGAGAACCTTTGGAACTTTAAGGATACTTCATCAAAATCAAGAAACCAAGAAATTGAAGAAATTAAGGAATTGCTGAAATTTTTGGAGATTTCTGACAAAACCAATGATCAAATTACTCAAAAATTGATGGACCAATTAAATTTCAAATCATAAAGGCCCATCTTGAAGACACATAACAGCTCTAATAATCAAAAATCAAATAAAATAGTCAGATTTCAACTCAATTAAATCACTAGGCAGTGACCTCCTGCCTTATCAAAGAGGAAATCCAAAAATCAAATAAAATAGTCAGAATTCAAATTAAATAATCACTAGGCAGTGACCTCCTGCCTTATCAAAGAGGAAAATCAATTCTTATCAACTCAAATCAATAATTTCACTCACCAAAAAAAAAGAAACAACAACTAACCATAAAATCACTAGGCAGTGACCTCCTGCCTTATCAAAGAGGAATATCCAAACTCTTACCCAATAAACCTATCCTCAAACTAGTTTGATAAATAAATTCTATAATATTCTCAATTATCATTAATTTAACACTTCAAATCCTTCAAAAATGGAATCATGGCCATTACTTGAAGACAATTCCTGGTCATTGGACACGAAAACCATCTGCATAGAAGAAAAAGAAGTCTGGGCCAATTACATCAATCCACAAGAATTAATTGAAAATCCAACAGGTTCTTGAAAATAAAACCAGAACCCTGTCCAGATATCTCCACCATAATCCTTCCATATATTAAGTTTGAGGATATCTTTCAAAAAGAAAAATCACTATCAGAAACTGTCATTTGTCATCCATGGAAAGAGTTACCTGGATTCAACTTTAAAAGATATGAATTCTTGGAATTACTGACCTGGGATGGAATTGATGGTAACCTTGGAAATCCATACTGGAATGAAATATTCCATATGGATAAACATATCAGGAAATCACTATTTTGGAGGACCTGAAAATGCCAAGACTGGTTCAACCTCCAGGATTTTCAAATTAAAAATGGAACAATTACTAAAATTTCAGGAAGTTATATTGTAGAAAATTCCACCTGGGATTACCACTGGGAAGAAACATTTATACCAGCAATCCTCACACTTAAAAGTGGTGCAACTAAGTTTGATTCAGAAGATTGGAAAGTCTTCTGTCAAGACTACCTTTTTGAAACTCTTAAAACTGAACAAAGGAGGGGAGGGAATTTTATCAAGAATGAATTAGTGAATAAAATGCTTTATCAAAGAAATTAATCAAAATTAAATCTTACCTGCTAAGCCCCCAATTCTTTGATTTTTAATCCATCCTATTTCCAATAATATTGTTATTATTATTTATTTCTTTCATTTGTTATTTTATTTTTATTTTTATCTTTATTGCCATTATTATTTAATTTTCCTTTCATGATCATCCTGGAAAACAATTAGCTTCAGTTCATATAAGCTTAGAAGCTAACCTGATATTGAAGAATTTATATATATTTGTACTTATATTTCTTTTTACTTCAAGATAAAAAAAAACAACAATAATCATTAATAGTTCCAAAAAAAGAGAGAGAAGCTTCAGTTGATTTAAGCTTAAAAGGAAGAAATAAAAATAATCTTATAGCTTGATATTGAAGATTCTTTTTCTATAGTTGTTCTGTTTTCTTCTACTTAATCAAAAATAATAATAACTATGATTAGTTCTAAAAAATATAAAATATATAAAACAAGAACTAAAAACACAATTAGTTTCAGTTCATTTTATATCAGTAGATGATGATTATAAAGAAAAAGACTCACATGATATTAGAATTCTATTTTATTTATTTCTTATATTTTAGTTTTCATTAGTTATAAAAGAATGAAGAGTAACAACATAAAGAAAAATTAATTAATAAATGGAACAAAACCCCTACAGTGATAGAGAAGAAGACGCCAGGAAAAGCTCAAGAATCACATCAAATTTGATGCAAAACACACACGGGTTATTCAATGTCCTCATATTTGCAATTAATCTTAAGTCGCTGGAGCACCTGGAAGAATTTTAGGAAAAATATCGCACAAGGTTCAATCAATCCTGGAGGTAGCCACATGGATACCTTAGTCGTGTGGATTCAACAGAACACCAGAGATTATCTTTACGTCGGTGCAGAAATCAAAAAAAATACAAACTGAATATCTAGGAAATCTTTTTTAATTCCAAAAGAGGCTGTAACCACCCTAGTCAAGTCAGGAAGTAGCAGAATGAAGATTTTCTGAGCAGGAGGGGAATTTAGACTTCATTGTAAGCCCCAAACAACAAATCCAAGGTGCTAACATTTACAACCATGGAGAGAACTTAATATTTAGCACATGGATGAGCTCACACTATCCACCCAAAATAATTGCAAAGCTCATTAGGGTGCTGCAATTTAATTATTAAAATATTGATGAGTATTTAAATCTTGAGTCACTTTCAATTTCAAAATGAATACATCAACAAATTGGGAACATGCCCAAGCATTCAAGAACCTAAAAAAAACCAAAGCAGAAGGGGTATTTATAGCCAGCAGCCCTCTCTTGTCTCATGAATAAACCTCTTAACTCCGCATTATTGATGGCAAGGAATTAAAGAGGGATTCTCTCAATAGAAGAACATCATCCACCTAACACAAAACAGTACTAGAAGGCAATTGCATACCTACAACTACTAGCTCAGAGCGGCATCGTACAGCAATATGAGATAGAAAACACTATTTGGGCTGGCTTTTAGTTTTCGGAGATCTCTTGCAAGACAAACACACCTATACTTCTATACAGCTACACTAACGTCGGCGATTAAGAACAATTACGCAGTTTATAACAAATCACCATCAACGTACCCTGCGGTAGCACGTCAAAGACCTTATATCCATTGGACAGGCGCATTAATTCTTGCAGCTAAAGAGAATGGCTTTGCTATTTGGGGGACAAGCATACTACACTCGGAGGAGATAGCAGCTGCTGTCATTACATTTAACAAAGACACACCAGCAAACAGGAATTACAACACAGTATTTATCGCCTTGATTATGCTCCTGCAAGAAGGAGATAGGATGGTATGACTTTATGAGGGAATTAGATAGTATTTACAGACAATTTTAGTTTTTAAAAAATCAGCATTGGAGAAGAATAGCATGGTCACGACTTGAGATTGATTGTGCTTCTACTTACGACAGAAGTGCATCTTCTCAATTTTGCCAGGACCTGCATAATATTGATCAATCCATCAGTGCGTGGTTCAATATAATAACAATAGTATAAGAAGAATTGGGCACACAGAAGCCCTCAAAATCCTCTTTATCAACTGCAAGAACTCCTCCGATCCTGTCAATCTTCAACATTAGTGCACAGCCTTGAAACCATGCCCAAATGAAAATTTTGCTGCATTTCCTGTAGTATTTTAATCAAAAGGAATTAGTACGGCTGAATAAAAATAATAATAAAAAGCTGACAGCTCCTGGCGTTGTGGGAACCCCTTTTGTTGTGGGATAAATAATAGGCAGTACCTTGAGGGGGAAATTATTGGTGAGTCTGTTTTGAATTTCAGAATGAGCCAATAACCATGGGTGCTAAGGTGTATTAGCTGCCCCTCTAAATATACTAAAAAAGATACCCTTTTTGATGAGATCACAAATAAATTATTTAGTTTTGTGGCTTTTCAATTAGAGAATTTTCTTCAGCAGTCTCTATCAGTCTGTCAATAAAAGATCACTATGATAATACTGGTAATAGTTAATATTTTTTTTAATAATTTAGGTTTGCTTAACTTTCTTGTTATTGATTATAATTCTTTTTAATTAATTCTTCTAGTATTCCTTCTTTCAATACCTGAGATATTTTAAATAATATTGTTTAAGATCACTATTAATATTAATAATAATCTTGATAGCTAGCTAATACTTTTAAAGGTGATTTAATAATACTATCAATATAGCTATAATAATTTAAGGGTAAGATAATTCTTTAAGGGTCGTTTTGTTTAATATGAGGGTAAGATATAAATGATATAATAGTAATATAATACTATTATATAAATATAATCCAATATACCTAAAAGGCTTATGATATAAGGTATAAGGGTAAGATGATATCCCTTCTAAAAATAAGGGTTATTGATAAATTAGATAATATCACCAATGATAATATCTTCAAACACTACTTCAACACTACTACTATAATGGTAAGACTATTAAATAATATTAAACTCTTTCATTAATATTATAAATATCTTTCATTAATTAATCATAAATAATGCTATAAGATACTGAGCCTTGCTACTGATCTTTTTCAATATAAATACTAGATTATCCTACTAGAGAAGGGATGGATTGATCCTCAAGATTATTGTCTGAATCAGAAGCATGGGGGGAAAAACAGGGAGAGAGGCCCTTTATTTATACCTTTTGGGCCCTCCATAGAGCCTTCCAAAAACAAGGGACTTAGAAAAAATTCCACCTTGAGACATTTTTGCTGGTGGGTAAAGTAAAAATGGTGTCATTTGATCAAGATATTGCACCATATGTTTGGTTGATTGCACCATTCTGAACCTTATTATTGTCAGTGCACAGCCTTGAGACATTTTTGCTAGTGGTTAAATTTGGAATGGTGTCATTTGTTCAGGATATTGCACCATATGTTTGGTTGATTGCACCATACTTTTTGAATTATACTTATATTTTAACTAAACTTTATTCTTATTATGCACAGCCTTGAGACAATTTTGCTAGTGGTTAAATTTGGAATGGTGTCATTTGATACAGATATTGCACCATATGTTTGGTTGATTGCACCATTTTAAATAACTGTATTCTTATCTCTACTAACCTTATTTTTCTTCTTCACAGCCTTGAGACATTTATGCTTGTGGTTAAATTTGGAATGGTGTCATTTGATACAGATATTGCACCATATGTTTGGTTGATTGCACCATTTTAAAAAACTGTATTCTTATCTCTACTAACCTTATTTTTCTTCTTCACAGCCTTGATCTGTATTTAGTTGAGTATTTCTCTATGTAAAATTTAATTTGTAAATAATACTTGTAATGTTTGGTTATGGGAGTTTAAGTGGGGATTGAGTAATGTAACACTATGTTAACTTATATGTAAGTGTTTCTTTTATGTCAAGACATGTAACACATGATGTTGTAAGAGTAATGGTATCACTTATGTAATATTACACATGTTTATTCATATTGAATATTTAGACAAGCTGCATTATCTTTAAGCATATTCTTGTACCTAGTATAGAGTGTATATTATCATTTCTCTTCTTTAATCCATGATATCTAGAAAATTATTGACATTATGGGGTTGAGGCAATAGGTGACTATAGGTAAAATTTGATGTAGATTCCAGTGGAATACTTATTTTTGTTATTTTAATATAATTATCTTCCTTTTTCTTGATTTTTTTTTCTTTCCTTTTATCTTTCACTTTTTATTTTTATTTTCTTTATATATATATATTATTATTATTATTATTGATCAAAGTTTTAGCTTTGAAATTGTGGATTTGAACCTTGGAAGAACTGGTATGGAATACCACAGCATATGACAGCTGCAAGCAGAATTAGCTTGATCACAAAAGCAAAGGACAGGAAGTGACAGCTCCAATCTAAAACATGTATTTAGCTCGGGGACAAGACTTACCGCCTACCACTACTAATGAATCTGGTTAGGATCACAAGTATTACCTTTTCCAAGCTGAGGAAATGATCAAACAGAAATCAATCGCATTGTCACTCATTTCAAAGCCTCAACAAACCCTTTCTGACTACTACAGAGTCTTATAATATGTTACCAAAAAAAAATAAAAAATGATGAGGTTTGGTGATACCAAAAAACATCCGACAGTCATGAATAAGTATCATAGAGCCCAGTAGCCTTAGTATAATCGAAGAAATTCAACTCAAAGTCATTTAAAGCTCACTAAGATTAAAATAGCTATTAATAACTCACCCTCAATCACCAGAAACAATCAAAACCCAAAACAATCCACCGATCTACTTTTAAAAGATGGATCAATCTATAAAGTCAACGCGAAGAGGTTTTGAGCACAATAAGGTGCTTTTGGACGGAACTAGATATATATAAAACAGTAAAAATAAATCAACAAATCAATAGTCAATAAAAATAATTAAAAAAAAAACAAAAAAAGGAAAGCTCACCAGATTCTGTTTTACACAGGGTAGGGGGTGGGTAGTACGACCCATTTAGAGGTCTTTGCAAGCAAGAAACAGTCACCCGAATTGTTTTAAAGCTTCAATTAGGGTGTAATAACACCCATCAAGACTACAAAAGCCCACCCGAAGGGCTGCTGAGGAGATTTACAGGGTTTAGCCCCACCTTAATTAACAAAATATACTGCACTGAGGCAGTTTTCAGACATTCTGAGTAGGAAAGAACTAACCACGCAAAGTGGTTTAGAGTACAATAAAGTGCTTATTATTTGAAAAAAAATATATATATAAAATATGAGCAATAAAAACAACCACCCAAAAGATGGTAGGAGATGCTAGGGCCCTCTAGATCAGCCTGACAAGCTGACTACCTTACCTTCTGACAACAAAACAAAAAAAAACAAAACAAAAGGGGGCTATAAGATAAAAAACAGGATGAGTCCTGAACAAGACTTAAAACTGTTTATTTTCTATTTTTTTATTATTAAAGCTGAATATTACTGATGTTTTTTTTATTAATGTATTTTATAAATCAAAAAAAAAATGTCCCCAGCAAGACATTAAACTGCTGGACTTTTTTTTCATTTTATTTGTAATAGTAAATGAAGCTTACCTATTTCATTTTTTTGATTAATACAGGGCTATAAATTAAATAAACAAAAATAAAAAAAACAGAATATGTCCTGAGCAAGACATTAAACTGCTGGTTTTTGATTTTATTTTTTATCTCGACTGTTTATTTTACTGATCCAAAAATGATTTTTTTTACTGGGTTTTACAATAAATTAAAATCAAACAAAAAAAAGCCCTCAGCATGGCTTTAAACTACTGGTTTTGCTTATTTAATTGATTGAATTTAGTTTATTAATTTTCTTATGTTACAGGGATAAAAAAAAATAACATAAATATCCTCAGAAAGACATTAAACTGCTGTAATTTTTGCATTTTCTCCTTAATATTACATTAAGCTGACTTATTTTAAATTTGGATATGGCTACATGGCTAAAAGCAAAAAAAAATGTCCTCAGCAAGACATCAAACTGCTGGAATTTTTTCATTTTCTCCTTAATAATACATGAAGCTGACATAGTTATTTTTATGTGCTACAGGGCTATAAAGGAAAATGCAAAGCCCTAAGCTTATAAGGAAAAGCCCTCAGCATGGCTTTAAACTGCTGGTTTTCTTATTTATCTTACTTAATTTAGTTTATTAATTTTTTTCATGCTGCAGGGCTACAAACAATAAAGATGCCCTCAGCATGGCTTAAAACTGCTTTATTAATTTATCAATTTTAATTTTGATTATTTAAGTTGCTAATTATTTTTTTATGCTACAGGGAACTCAAAACAGAAAAAAAAAGGCCTGAGCAAGGCATTAAACTGCTCAATTTCATCTTGCGCTTTTATTTTTTATTACTGATTATCTAATTTGCTGATATTTTAGTATTTTTTTTAGTTTAATAAAATGAATGAGGGAAACAAGATAGCTATAAAATAAAAAAAATAAAAAATAGGGCTTAAAAAAACAATAAAAGCCCTGGGAAAGGCTTTAAACTGCTCAATTTTATATTATTTTATCATTTTATTGACTTAATTATTTTACTGACAAGTTTATTTTATTTTTTACAGCTTTCATCAATCAATATATATAAAATAACAAAAGAAAGGGATATTTAAAAACAAAACAAAAATAGGCCTCAAAAAAGAAAAGAAAGAAAAGCCCTCAGTATGGCTGTAAACTGCTTATTTTATTTTTTTATGATTCAATTAGCTGACTAACCATGTTTTTTATTATAGAATGAGAGCTGAAAATCAAAGAGCCCTCACAATGGATTTAAACTGCTGGAATCTTTTCATTTTCTTAATAATATTAAAGGAAGCTGACCTTTTTTTTTTTTTGATATTGCTACAGGGCTATAAAAAAAAAGAAAGCCCTGAGCAAGGCTTTAAACTGCTATTTTATCTTTTATGCTTCCTTATTTTGAATGATAACTATGCTAACATATTTGATTTGGCTTCCACAGGTATGCAACATTAATAAAATATTTCTCTTATTTTATAGGCTTAAATGTGCTTTTAAAATAAAGATGAGTCCTCAATAAGACTATAAACTGTTTAAGATAACTATACAACTTGGCTTTGAAGATAAATTACATGCCAGGAAACCCCAAGTGCAACAATCAGGTGCCTGGACACAAGATATGGTCCTTGGCAAGACCATAAACTGCCCCTTCAATTATCAAAAATAAATCAAGAAAATATCAACAAGAAACCAATGGTCCCTGGCAAGACCATAAACTGCCCACTCAAATTATTAACAATAATCAAAAAGAAACCAATGGTCTTTGGCAAGACCATAAACTGCCCACCATTAGAATTATCAACAAGGACTCAAGGCTAAAACACAATCAACCAATGGTCCTTGGAAAGACCATAAACTGCCCCTTCAATTATCAAAAATAAATCACTAAAATTATCAGCAAGGACCAAAGCAAAGACAACATAAGTCCTAGGCAAGACTATAAACTACCTGAGGTTTTATTTTACTTTTTTTTTTCTACTTTCTAATTGTATGAAATTATAAAAAAAAATTGGAAAGATGTACTGACTTGAGCTTTTGAACTTATTTTTAATTTTTATCCCAAAATTCAACTCTTTATTTATTTTCCCTGAGAATTAGGGGCATATCCCAGTCAAGGTCTCAAAAATATTCTTTTTTATCTTCATCATATTTTTTCTTCTAGTATTACTTGAAGAGCCATTAAGTTGGCTCAATTTTTTCCACTCAAAAATAATAATAATTAATTAAAAAAAAAAGAGATCAATTTATTTGAAATATTTCTTCAATTACAAGAAAGTGATTGGAACTTGTTTGAAAAGAAGAAGTATTTGTGCCATGAAGGCATTAATTGAACTCTGAAGGAGCTATTTATATTAAAAAACTCATATATTGATGACATGATTTGGGGAATTTACATATTAATAACACCTCAATGTGCTATTTATTCAAAAGAGAACTTAAAAGCCCCCCAAAAAGGAAACAAGAGTTTTTTTAAAAATTGTACAAATTTTTAATTTCACTGTTTATATTTTTTAACAACTCAAATGCATTTATGGGTAACAGAAAATCTGAACCATAAAGGGGATGGACTTGAAATAAAGTCTGAGTCACAATGATGATTCCAAAAGGAAGAGTTGTGGCATCATAAGGGTCATTATATGAATAAAGGACTCAAATTATGATCATTCAACTATGTAATATTAATCATAAATACTCTCAAGAGCACCAATTTTTACTGATTGGCACAACTTACCACCTTTAACCAAACAGTTCCATGATCTTAATTGTGATTCAGGTTTATTTCTTTTAAATTGTGATTTTTACTCAGATATCTCACTTAACAGTTATTTTATACTTACATCAAAAAAAAAAACAACTTATTATTGAATCATCATCAAAATAAGAAATTTAAATCTTATTTATCATTATTTATACTTATCAAAATCACTATAAAAAATAAGGGGTGGGTAAACTTATTTCTTACACTATCCCTTATAGTGGAAGTTTTGGGGGAATGAGGATATATCCTCTTCAAAATTTAAAAACCAACTCAACATTTTTAAATGGAGAGGGGAGCCCTTATCCAAAACAAATGTTATTAAAAAAAATATCAATAAATTAATATTAAAATCAATTTTAAATCATCTTATTATTACAATCTTTTATTTTTCATTTCTTTATAACAGGTATAATTCAGGAATACAAAAGAACAAAAGGACATAAACTATTTTGAAGAAATAGCAAGAGAATTTGGAAACAACTTATCATAGGGCAATTATTCATAATACTGAAAATGAAGAAGATTATTTAAGAAGAAAAACAGGAGTTCCTTATGGATTGACCTTTGGACAACACAAGACCTTGGACACTTCTTTGATTCTGGATTGAAACTAATTTGGAATTCAAGAATAAGTGGTCAGGATTTATGGACTGAAGGATTACTCACTGGATTCATTAGGAACTCAGGACTCACTGAACATGATGGACCAACAAGAAAATGTATAACACTCAACTCAAATTGCCCTTGGGATTTTAAAGAAGCTTGAAGACTCAAGAGGTCCTCAGCATGACACTAAACTGCTTCCCCTGTAGACTTGGGAAGGGAGAATTATAAAACGAATAACAGCCCAGAAGCTGGAGGGGATTGTCCTAGTCAGCAGAAGTGCTGAAGGAACATTTTTGTCCTTAGCATGACAATAAACTGCTCCCTTTGTGTAACAGGAACAAGGGGTTTTACAGGTGTTTAGCATTATCAAATTGGCCAAAATGAACAAAGTGAAGTCTCAAGCCATCAATTAAGACAAGAAAATTCCTTATCAAGAAATAAAACAACCAGAAGAATCTTACATAAAGTGGGAATCATGAAGATTGAAGAGTAAAACAAGAGTCAAGTGGAATCCAAATTCAAGCCCAAAGGAGCTCAAGAATCAAGATAAGCCCTTAGATTAGGTCAGGAGGTCCTTGCATGACTTAAACTGCAGGACTTGTATACCTAATATACAGGGGTTACACACCTAGTTGTAGGTCCTGTATGACCTTAAACTACATTTTTTATGGTAGAAAGAAGAAAGAAGAATTGTGAAGACCTCAAGATTTCAGGACACTAGCAAATTCTTAGAAATCATTAAAAAAAAGAAAGAAGAAAAAACAAAATTAACTAATTGAAGATGGATCACCAAATTTTAGCAGCCAAATACAAATCATTCCTGAAAAAGGTGAGACCAGTCAATGAGCCAATGCCTCAAGACCTTAACCCACCTTTGGAAAGACCACCTTTGTCAAGAGATCCTTATGAAACACCTTTATCACCCAACCCACCTATATTTCAAGAAACCTTCAAGGTCACCCATGAAAGACTCCAAGCAGTCAATTTTGGCCCAACAGGATGGTTATCAAATGAAGAAATCAATTTACTCAAATATGTCATTACCTTGAGGGAAAAAGCAATAGCTTTCTGTGAGGAAGAAAGAGGATTAATCAAACACTCATATGGAAAACCTTACAAAGTACCAGTAATACCTCATGAACCTTGTCAGAAGAAACCAATTCCCATTCCCAAATCAATTTTACCTCAGTTTACTGAATTAATCAGAGAAAGAATCAGGACTGGACTCTATGGGCAATCCACCTCAAGCTACACAAGCCCAATCTTTTGTGTGGCCAAATCAAATGGGAATCTCAGAATTGTCCATGACCTTCAAGAACTCAACAAAGTCACCATAAAGGATGCTGGCTTACCACCTCATATTGAAGAATTTGTAGATGCATTTGCAGGAAGAGCATGCTATGGACTAGGAGACATAATGGGAGGATATGATGAAAGAGAATTAGATGTCACTACAAGACCCCTCACCACTTTTGAAACACCCCTTGGAAGGATGCAACTCACAAGACTACCCCAAGGAGCCACCAACTCAGTAGCAGTATACCAAACCCAAATGACCTGGATAATCCAAGAAGAAATACCAGAAAGTGTAGGAATTTTTATTGATGATAGAGGAATAAAAGGGCCAAGATCACTTTACAACCAAGAAACACTACCAGAAAACCCCTCAATCAGAAGATTTATATGGGAATATTCCATAACCTTAGAAAGAATTTTATTCAGGATTGAAGAAGCAGGACTTACTATCTCAGGATCCAAGTTTGCATGCTGTGTTCCAGCTTTGGACATAGTAGGGCATGTTGTATCATTCAAAGGAAGAACAATCTCAAAACAAAAGATCAACAAGATTCAAAATTGGCCAACACCTCTCAACAAAAAGGAAATAAGAGGATTTCTTGGTCTTTGTGCCTATGTAAGAATGTTTATTGAAAACTTCTCACAAGTTGCATCACCACTCAGAAGGCTCACCAGAGAAGATGTTGACTGGGATTGGGATCAAAAATGTGAAGAAGCTTTCCATAAGCTCAGAAGAATAGTTGGAGAAGAAATAACTCTCAAGAAATTGGATTGTGACAAAGGATCAGGAAAAATTAAGCTAACAGTAGATTCAAGCTACATTGCTGCAGGAGCAGTACTCACTCAAGAAGATAAAGATGGAAAAGACAGACCAGTATTATATGAATCAATAACTTTTTCAAAATTAGAATCAAAATACTCACAACCCAAATTGGATCTCTGTGGAGTTGCAAGAGTTCTCAAGAAACTTCAAACAATACTTTGGGGACAACATTCTGAACTACAGGTTGATGCAAAGGCCTTAATTGAAATGATAAACACCCCTTGCTTACCCAATGCCCCCATGACAAGATGGGTGGCTTTCATTCAACTATTTTCCTTTGATTTGGTACACAAACCAGGGAAAACTTTCACTATGCCAGATGGGCTATGCAGAAGACCAAAAAACTCAGAAGAAGAATCTGAAGATGCACCAGAGTTTGATGAAGAAGAAGATTGGATCAAGCCACACCCTGGATTTGGGGCTAAGAATGTAAATTCACTCCATTTTTCAGGAGTACAAGTACCAACCAAACAAGAAGGATTTTGGAAGAGAATGCAAGAATACGTAAGTACAATGAAAAAACCACAATCAAGCAAAGATGAAGAGTTTAGAAGGATTAAAAGAAGGTCACCCAGCTTTTTCTTGGAAGATGGCCAGCTTAAAAGAAGAAACAACCCAAACCCTCAATTGGTTATATCAAGTCATGAAGTTCAAAGCTACATTTTGAAGTCACTTCATGAAGACATGGGCCACAGAGGGGAAAATGAAACTTACAGAAGAATTAAAGCAAGATTTTGGTGGGAAGGAATGAAGAAATCAGTCAAGAAATGGGTTCAATCTTGCCTGGCCTGCCAAAAGAGAAGTCAAAACTTATAAAGGGAACAAGGAAGGCCTACAGAAACATCAACAATCTTTGAAAGGGTAAGCATGGATGCAGTACATATTAAATCTGGAAGATGGAAATATATGGTTGTGGCCAGAGATGATTTTTCAGGATGGCCAGAAACAGTAGGACTAGTCAAATTAAAAGCAAAAGCAGTTTCAGAATGGTTCACCTCAGAATGGATATGCAGGTATGGCTCACCAAAAGAAGTAACTGTTGATGGGGGGCCAGAGTTTGGAAAAGAATTACAAGATGCAGTAAAGAAAGCAGGATCAAGGATCAGAATCACCACACCCTATTACCCAGAGTCTCAAGTAATGGTTGAAAGAGGCCATAAACAACTTAAAGATGCATTAGTCAAGATGTGTGGAGAAAATGGAGGAAAATGGAGAAAATATCTACCTTTGGTTACCTTGGCTGAAAGAATCTCCACTAAAAGGACAACTGGTTTCTCACCATATGAACTCCAATTTGGACAACTACCAGTATTACCAATTGACATTGAAACAAAAACATTTTCAGCAGTAGAATGGCACAAAATATCCACAACTGAGGAATTACTGGAAGTCAGAGCCAAACAGTTGGAAGGAAAAGAAGAGATGAGAAGAAAAGCAGCAGAAAAACTCAAAAAATCAAGGGAAGACTCAATGAAATATTGGGATAGAAGAATGGCACACCAACTAAGATCACCACTCAATCCAGGAGATTTGGTCCTGGTCTACAACAAAGCAATAGAAGCTAATTGGGGACTACTGTTCAAAAACAAATGGAATGGACCCTACAGAGTAATCAGACAAATAAACAATGGACCATATGAACTTGAGGAGCTGGATGGAACAGGATTAGCAAGAAGATTTGCAGCATCTCAAGTCAAGAGGTTCTACCCAAGAGGAAAGTTTATAAACACAAAAGAAGACACAGAAGAAGAACAAAGTGAAGAAGATGAATTAACAAATGAGGAAAAGGTATTTGAGGAGACCACAGAATCAGATGAAGAATAGGGAGCTCTCACCTGGAATGCTGGGGACAGCATTAAATGGAGAGGGGGATATGGTATTCCATACCATTTTTTTTCAGCAGGCTCAAGCTCATAGTACCCCAAAACAGCAGTAAATCCAGCCTACAGGCAGACTTACACTCAAATCTTACACCAAAAGGTCAATTTTACAGCAAGAAGCTGGATTTAACTCATGAAACCATGGCACAGGCACCAAAGGGAAGTGTATGTGTTTAAATAAATTATTCAATTTCATTATGCATATGTAAAAATAAAGTTACATATAGTAAACTAGGTACAACAAACAAGGTACCACCCTTTAAATTACACCCCCTTACAGCCACAGGACTCATGCAGCAAGAAAATTACACATGCATTAGCTACACAGCCAACTTGCATTCAAAATCACATGATGCAAAGCTCAACTCCATGGAATTCCTGCAAGTCATTTATAACACAGCCACAGGAGTACCTTATCTTATATCCTCAGTAACCCCACTTAAAACATTAAAACAGAATCATAATTATTTACACCACTCATCACCTCATGCAAACCAAAGCTAGTTACAATAGGCTGCTTGCAGTACACAATTCTAATTAAATCTCAACCATATGACTATGCACAGCATGTGTCAAACTCAAAAATCACATCATCTCATACATCACAGTAAATTCATCAGTGCAAGAAATTATCACCTGACCTCATTTTAAAGTTCAAAAAGAAGAAAAACAACCATTACACCTGGATAAATTACACAGCCACTTCTACCAAAACTAAAATAGGACATATGCAAAGGAATTACAAGGTAATCATGTGATACTGAATCCACCAACAGAATATCATGTGACAGAAGAAAGGCTGTGCACAAGAAAACTCCTCAGCCAAAATTTAATCACCTCATGTATGCAAGGAAAATTCAAGAATATCACATCATAATTAGTTCACCAAAAGACAATCATGTGATAAATGGAGGCTGTGCAGAAGAAAATTATCACCAAACCTTAAATCACCTGACCCATGCAAGAAAGGTCCTCACCAAAAAATGGAGTAACATGACGAACTCAAGAGGAATTAAAGTGGAAAAAGACAGCTCCTATGGAGGGCCCTCTGGGCTCCCAAAAGGTATAAATAGAGGGGCTCTCTCCCCCAAATTTCAAAATCCCCCCCATGAAAATTATATCCTATGCAAATTATATCCCATGCACATTATATAACCTGCACAGTAGGAGCCTAGGAATAATTCATCCCTCACCTGGGAGGTAGTCCAGTATATTATAGTAAATTTACTTTCCCAGTAGCTAAGCTCAGTGGAAGTATAGTGTTGAAGATTACCCAGTAGCTAAGCTCAGTGGAATCGTATTATTATTAAAATAAAAAAAAGAAATTATCCAGTACCCAAAATTAGGGTTACTACTCTATTAAAATATTTTAACTAGCAAAATTAACACGATTTAACAAGCCTCAAAACTAACTTACCCATTTAAAATCAAATATCAAAAAATCTTACCTCTTAAATTGAACAAATACAATTCTATCTTATTATTAAACAATCTTAAAAAGAATAAAAAACCTTTAAAAATTATTTTACTCTATTATAACTTTAACTTAACAGAAATTACCTTTATCAACACTCATCAAATTTTCCAGAAGACCTTAAATAACCCATCTTACCAAGGATTTATCACCAAGAAGAAACCACTAACCTCAATTTAACCAAAAAAAAAATATTAAAATTAAACAGACAAGTATTTCATTAAAATCTCAAATTTAACCAAAATAACTGACATTATTTTTTATATTATTTATTGAATAGGTCTGATCTGAGACTGCTGAATTTTTTCTTCTGCAGTTGTAAAGCCACTTACTAATTTTATTTTGGTTTGTGAGCTCCAAGGCAGATTTTGTTCAGTATTTTAGGAGGGGAAGGCAATACACCCTTGCCACCCTTGGTTACAGGAGTTATTAGCAATTCAAAACTAGTTACCTGTGATTTCCCCCTCCAGGTACTGCCTCATTTTAATCCCACACAAGAGGAGTTCCCACAACAGAACATCCATCTAGTGGTTCTGGGGAGATTTCTTCATTTGATGCCGATTACATCCCCACTTCTGAAATCCCCTCTGAATTGGATATCACTGCACTGAGTGATCACCAGATCAAGGGTGAGGCTCTGGAGCATCTCCAACAAATCATATCTGAGACAATAATTCCCTCATCATGGACAAGAGTACCTCGCAACATGGGTTCCCCCTCTCATGGTAGCTTAAAAGCCGCTGAATGGGCTCTCTTATATAAGGTCTATATTCCATTTTTAATGCTCAGTCAATAGATGTCATTAGATGTACACCAATCCGCGAACATTCAAAGAAAAATGGGTCAGTCAGAAGAACTTGCAAATGAACTAACCAAGAATACATTCCATTTGATTAGTGCTATCAACATTGCCACAAGTTGGACTGTTTCAATAGATGATGCGACTGCATTTGCTGAACATTGGAAAGAATTCCGCCTTTCCAATCAACTCCTGTTCCCAAAACAGAAAAGTAAACCAGATCATCATTTTGCTGGTCATATTCCCGAACCCTTCCAATGTTGGGGCCCAGCACAAGCCTCAGCCACATGGGGTTATGAGCGCTTGATTGGAGTATTTGCAAAAATGCCAACAAATAACAAAATATGTATGTCAATTAATAAGATCAATATATTCACATTGATTAAACACCTGAACTGAATAAGATTAACTTCTTGCAACTCTGAATAGATGATATAGATAAAACCTTACTTCAACATATCTGTCAATGTTCCAACCTTTCCGTTCTCCTGAAATCCCCATCCGTGCCATGTGAAATAAAACAGGTTTTCGAATCACAGCCACCTGCCCTGTTCAATGACCATAAATATAACAAACCATCCCGCCATGACCAAGAAAATTATGATTTCCTGGTTAAGTACTTACAGAATTTTCATGCAACAAGGGAAATAGTTGATTGGATCAGCTTAGACACTACCGTGCAATCCACAAGTCCTCCCACTTCAAGGATTGTCTCACCTTGGTATTTTCCAGTTTCAAACATTAATATCGGGCACAATATATTTTCAACTGAATCCAAAAATGTCAGCAACAGTGTGATATGTTTTCTGAGGTGCAACTCATGACGATTTGGTATTATTGATAGCATTTTTAAAGTCTCTGAGCCATCTAGCATACTGAACAATAACTTTCTGATCTTAAAAACTTTGAAGATTGATGTGAATTTCTTACCAGATTGGCCACATCTTAATATTTATAAAGCTGTTGGTTTTGATGATGGACACTTGATTATATCTGAAGAAGAAATAGAAGGTAACTGTGGATTGTATGATAACAAAGTTCTGTCATGTGGACTGCTTGTAACGATAAAGCCGTTATTTAATGAAATTTAGTCTACAGAAATGCAAATCTCTCAAATTCATTAGCACATTTGCTAGTGAAATAACTGCCTCAAAATTTAGTGACAGAGACATGCCATTGTGACAAGCAAAGCCCATTATTTCACATTGCCACAAAGAGCTTACTATTTTGACATTGGGTACAGTGTGAATAAGCCAAGTTCAATGATCAAATGACCCACACACTCACCTTTCACAGCAGCCAAAATTTCTAACTGCGCCATCATCATGTTGGAAGGGGAAGCGGCCCTTGCGCACCCGCACGCGCACACGCCAATGCACACGCAAGCGCACCCGCACACGCGGTATTGTGCGGCGGGTTCTACAAGTGTCACCTGCAAAACGACAATCCCGCTCAGGCGGAGTCCTTTTATGGATGACCTGGTGAAGTCAAACCCCCCGCCTACATCAAGACTGGCTGAAGGACCTCTTTGATGTGTGTTGTGCAAACAGGCGGGTCTTGTGTAATTTTTACCAACCATTGGACAGTTGCGGGATGATCAGGTGGTGAGAAATCTGAGTTGAAGGAACAGTGGAACCAATATTGGTGGATGTCACAGGATTTGGTGTAAGACAAGAGTAGGACGTGTGCTCAACATTCGCTTGATTTTTGCTTGACGTGAGCTCGACTTATATCCTGCTTGATGTGAAGTCAATCGCCGATGATTGACACGAGATTTGCCCTGGTGTATTATTTGAATTTTTCTTGAAGAAAAACTCTGATAATTCTTTTTTTTTCACCCAAATTGGCGTGAAAAATTGATTATTATCATTATTATTGATAATACCAATAATAATACTTCATAATAAAATAAAAACCATATTTTATTATTGTTTTTTTTTTCATAATATATACAAAGTATATATTATTTGAATTTTTCTTACAGAAAAACTCTGATAATTCATTTTTTCACCCAAATTGGCGTGCAAAACTGATTATTATCATTATTATTGATAATTTCAATAATAATACCCAATAATAAAATACAAATCATGATTTATTATTGATTTTTTTTAATAATATATACAAAGTATATATTGTTTGAATTTTTCTTACAGAAAAACTCTTATGATTCATTTTTTTACCCAAATTGGCATGAAAAATTGATTATTATCATTATTATTGATAATCTCAATAATAATACTTCATAATAAAATACAAACCATATTTTATTATTAATATTTTTAATATATAAATAGTATATATTGGGGAGAGTTGATTGATATTTATTATTGATATTTTTAATAATGACTTGTCCAAAGTGACTTATAAATTCCTAACAAAAGTATTCAATCAACTAGCTGAAACTCTCACTTTACAAATCAGAAATGATACCACCTCATTCCAAAGACTTTGGATTTCCAAGAGATTATTCCTTACAAAGAGAAACAACCATCAGTTGGAATAGAGGCCTGGAAAAGAGAGAAGTTGAAGTTTTTCAAAGTCATAATACATGGCAAAATGAACCTTTATACATCTTCCAAGATGGGTTTCAACAGCAAACCTCCAAGAATGGCTTGCATAGAACAGTTTGTTCTAACCCATCAAATATTCCAAGAACTTCTCCAATGGGGAATGGCCGACAGGGAATTCAAACCAGATTCCCACTGTAAAGAACTTGTAGCAAGTATTCAGAAGATTTCCCTCAAAGAGATATTCTTCAAAGAGCTTATCATAGACAAGAAATGGAACAAGAGATAACACACTCTGACCCTTTCAGGCTCATGAAGACTGGTAACCCAACCAGACTCCCTAGTGGCTTCACACCACTCAGGCACCAGCAGATCAGTGACCAAGAGTCACTGTACTTTCCAATCCAAGATAGAATCCAGGAGAGGAAGAGGATCATAAGGCAAGAACAGGACTTCTTTCAACCAGAGGCTGAAAGAGTCAGATCCTATGATCCAGAAATTGTTGGACCTGTTGCAAGAAGTACAAAGAAACAACAAAAAGCTGTAAATACTTCTAATGCACCTAGCAGCCCTATGATAAGGAATGATATCTCCACTCAGATGAAACACAATGTTGTGATACCTGAGAGTACCATAAGTAGTAATACTCTATGGTTACAATTTTCCCAGTTTGTAGAACAAACTCAAAAAAAGCTTGAAAGACCTCGTGAAAGTATTTCAAGGTTACAAGAGGTTTGTACCTTACAAACCAAAACTATTCATACTCTTCAAGAGGACTATATTGAATTGTATAAAGCCTCAGAAGATTCCAAAAGAAGACTAAATCAAGTCTTAGAGGAGAAAAATCACTGCAAAAGGGAAAGGGAATACCTGGATCAAGATATTGACAAATTGTTCAATTTCTGCGAAAAAATGAAACCCCAAACACAAGGGCATGTTTCTGGAAGCACCCCATACCACCAGGAGGACATCAAACCAGATTCTTTATTGGTGAATAAAGCAAGTTCTCCATCAAAATACCAGGATGGAGATAATATGTCTTATACTGAAAAGGAAGCCTTGAAACAGCTTCCTGAGGCCTCAAGCTGGCCCAAATTCTCTGGAACTGGAGAGTATGATCATATGGAACTCATAGATTATATTGATGGACTCTTCACTGATGTACCAAGTATACCAGATTACTGGATTACTGACAGATTAAATACAGCTTTCAAAGGACATGCTAGTATTTGGTACACACAAATGAAAGAAATCCATGGCAGAAGAAGCTGGCGATTGTGGAGGAGCCAAATAATCCAAAAGTACAGACATGATACATGGATATGGCAGAAAACCCTGTCATTTGGAAATGATAGATACACAGTGGACAAAGATCCATATGATTGGCGTCTGAGACAGTCAAAAAGGCTAATAGCCATTGACCCTCACATAACAACAGAAATGAAAAATCACAAACTGTTGACCAAACTACCAGGAGACTTAGAAAATGCAGTAAGATGCAGATGCTCCAAAGAATCCACCTTGGATCAAATATCCAATACTTTGCAAGAAGTAAGGATTAGAACATCTATTGGTAGATACAATAACCATAGTACTGGTGATAACAGGGAGAACCCAACCCTGGAAGCCAAAGAAACTCATGATTCAGATTCTGAAATCACAACAGGATTTCACAATTGTGAACCACCCAATCACTATGCAGAAAATTCTCCCAAAGACAGGGAAGAGATATTTGCAAGAGAGGAAGAAACAACAAAAGACCAAGAAGGTCATGAATCTGACTCTGATAGTGTGGGGAATGGCTGTGGAAATAATTCATAAAGTGAACCCAACCCCCATGAGGAATATTTGGTGGAATTTAAGAACCATGGAAGAAAGGAAATTGGTTCAGTCCACTCCGGAAGGAGGAAACCAATGACCAAACACCTGGATGGTTTGAAACATAAGCCACCAGACAGGGAGGGTATGACCACCAGAAGGTTGTTGGCTCAAGTTCAAATGAGCCATGCTAATACCTCCAAGAGGAGAGGAAAGTCTCATCAATGATGAGCCTTTTTTTAGAGGGAGGGTATGTCAGCCTGTGACTCAAAACCAGAGCACAAGCATGACAGCCAATATTCCATAAATCAATGGTATAGCCAAGATACCACCAAAACATGGAGCTGAGCCAAATCAGCTCAAAAGGTATCAAAAGAAAGAGGAAACTCACCCCTTTCTGAAAATATAAGTCCCATCACCATAGGACAAGAAATAACAAAGTTATTCCTGCTCAAAGTTATTGCTGAGCATAAACCTTAATTTTCACCTCTCATCTAAAATCTAAAAGGAGAGGCTTAACCCCATCAAATGGGTACTCAAAATGAAGCTCTAAGCCAGGACTATCCAATGGTACCAGCCAAACTGAGCTAGCACCAATATTACCGAAGTTATGGTCAATTTCAGGCCAAATAAGGGTGAACAAAACATTCACCTCTCATCTGACTTCTACAGTTTTAGTGTGGGATACTTGAAGTGGGGTATTTTTGGAAAGAGAACAATCAGGGCTATCTGATGGTGCCATCCACTTCTCTATATCTCAACTCTAACAGAAGCTATGAGGCAAACAAGCTCAATACAGCTTTTTGCCCAAACCACGCCTATGTACAAAAAACCTTGTACATGGGATAACTTTGTCATACTTATTGATAACCATACCAAATTGGGTATCATTGTGTAGAGCACATACAGGGCTATCCAATGAACCAACGTTGAGCATGATATCTCAAAAAATGACAGAGTTATGGCTATTTGAAAGTTATAATCCCACAATATGACCAATACAGCTGTATTATGACAGGATACGGTTGTACTCTGATTATGAGGTGTCAAAAAGATGCTGAAGCTTATTTATACTTCAATACCTCATAATTAAGTCAAACACAGAGGTCCATACAGGTTCTGTACAGTTTCTGACGCGTCAGGAGCACCAGAATACACCTGTAAACTCCATTGGTGAAAATGTTCACCCTGTATAGGGTAAAAATGACTACTTGTGGTTCTAAAACCACATTTCAACCCAATACTAGCCTGTATTGAGTGTATAGAACCACAAACCAGCCCACAGTAGTGAAAATTTTCACTCTGTGGTCGTGTGCAGAGGTAAACCACCTCCCAATACCCCAGAACAAGATAAAAGGAGGCTTTGCCTCACCAGGAAGCAAATCAAGCATCCTGTTCCTGATATTCTTACGTGGTATAACTTCTTAAAAAAGGAAGGGATACTCTTAGAATTTAACAGGTATACTTAAAGCTTAAATATTGTAGGTTTTGCTATTGTAAACCAACAGGCAAACACTACACCCAGGGCTATCAGAAGTACTCACCATCACTAAATTATTTTAGTATAGCCCTTTTCACTCATATTCTCACTCTAATATCATCATTATTTTCGTGTCACACTCAGAGTTATAGCTTTTATTATCATTCTGAAGCTATATCATAGAGTCACCCTGACAGATGGAAAACCTGTCCACCTAGAGGAATCAAGTTATGCAATATGGCAAAATTCGGCAGAAATACCCCAGGAAAGAAGTTTCAAGATGCAAAAGAAGACAATACCTTGATAAATTTGACCCAGAAGAACAACGATTTATGCATATCTCCAAAAAGTGATTAACATGGCCAGGAATTACAAAGAAAATGTCCAAAAAAACTTTAATAGAAAGCTTGAAGACTCAGCCTCTGAACATGAATTACCAAAAATAACTCACAAGAAAATTGATAATAATTCAGAAACCTGCCACATTCTGGTGGACGGAAATGATAATATCAATGGAGACACTTTAAAAACTAAACAAAAAAGGCGTAAAGTCAGATCTAGTCAAAATCATGAGCTTTCAGATGAAGAAATCATAAATGGAATTGAAAAAGACCTCAAAATTATGGAAGAAAGAGAAAAACACCCAAAAGAAACATACCATATCAACTTCATATACAGTCCATTGAACAACCAAGAAAAAGCTTAGGAATGGAAACTGGAAATACCTGAATTCATCCAGAAAACACCCAATGAGGAAGATTAAACAGAATACAACCTAGAAAATATATATAACTGCATCGACCTGCCATACATTACCTTTAAAGACATTTATGGGGATGAAGCTCAATAGAATTTATGTGAAGAAAATTATTTATGTCATCTTCCAGGAGAAAATTTGAGCAATATCAAATTATTAGATTTATTAACTGAAGAGGGAATTAAAGGAAACCTTTCAAATCAGTTCTTCAATGAAATATTTAAAATAGCCACATTACCAAGAAGAGGACTTTACTTCAATCAGATTTGGGCGCAACGGTACCTTGGATTTAATGGATCAACATAACAAACTGGAAGACTGAAATGAGTTGAAAATGAATATATATTAATTGATGAAGACTTATGGTGGCCCGAATCGCCATCAGACCCAAAAATTCAAGAAATAAGTGCCCTTGTGGAAGCCCTCAAAGACCTTATTTTGGCCAGATTACTCAACAGACACTCACCTTTCCCACTTGGAAGAGTTCAACTCCAAATAAAATTAATATCATAAATATGATTTCTCTAATCACCAGGGCAAATGTTGCATCAATTGTTGGCAATTGAATTCATGACAAGCAAATGTCAAGCTCACATAAAGCAAAAATGAAGCAAACAAGGAGCACACTTCACACTCTGGTCTTACACCAAATCCTGTGACATCAAGCAATATTGGTTCCCCTGTGCCTTCATCTGAGATTCCTCACCACCTGAGTGTCCCAAAACCGTCCAATGGGTGCTAAAACTACACAAGACCTTCCTGTTTGCACACACACATCAAAGAGGTCCTTCAGCCAAGCTTGATTTAGAGAAGGCATGTGTAACCTCCCAGGTCATCCATGAAAGGGCTATGCCTCAGATGGATTGACGCCTTGCAGGTGACACTGGTAGAGCCCATTGCACAATACTGTGGGTGCGGGTGTGTGTGTGTCTGATGTGCACACCAAGGCCAAGTGATGTGTCATCCTAATTTTGTGTAGCCATAAATCTGCTCAGAAGAAGCGGGTGACATGGTTGGAGCCTGTGTGACACATGCACACAGAGGCAAGACATGTGAGGGCCTAATTTCAAGCCGCATCAACCATTTGAAGGTGACACATGTGGAACTACTTGCAGTGGGTGCAGGTGAATAAGTGTGAGACATGCACAAGAAGCCAAGAGCATGTGCGGGTGCGTAAGTGTGAGACATGGGCAAGAAGCCAAGAGGATGTGCAGGGGTAATTTTCTGAAACATACTGTGGTATACCATGACAGTTCAGCTTGATGAATTTTCTTATTTTTATGGTAATTATTTATATCAAAGCAGATATCAATAGTATGAAATCACCTTTGAGGGAAAATAACAGTAAAATAAGCGTGTAATAACAAAAGTGATATATTCATTAAGGAAAATTGACCACAGGTTTGCTCTGCCAGTGTCACCCCACTGCACTATCCAACCCATAATTGTGATGGACAGTACCCAAATCAAAGACATTTTTCAATTTTCTCTGTAAATAATTTTATGTATTGTTTTTAATATTCTTAAATGAATGCAATTGGGTGATTCATATAATCAGAGTCACAATTATGATGCCAATTAATAAAGAGCGGAGTTGTAGGCATCATAGGGGACATAGAAGGCTCAAGGTGTGGAACAAAACAATTTTGGGAAGTTTCAAGTATTTTTTGCTGTTTTGAACCACCCAAAGAAGGAGAAGCATCATTGAGTTCCTTTAAATAATAAAATGATTATTTTTTTAAGATTGAAATATTTTATTGTTGAATTGGAAAGGCCATGTTACATCAACTTTTCCATTAATGTAACCCCAAATTTCTCATTGAAGCTTCAGAAATGAAGAGTGGGACTGGATGTTGGAAGCAATATGGTATGTATTGGTTTTTGCATTTTGTTTTTATCTATTAGTCTTGCATAGTTCTCCCCTTTCAAGGCAATTATGCAAGGCTAGTGGGTTTGAAAAATATTTTTGAAGAGAAAAGGAATGGGACATGGGGATGTAGTCACTATTTTGGAAGTCTCAGAAAAGGCCAACTGGCAGAGTTGGCAAGGAGGATCTCTGAAGCTGAAATGTGGAAAGCTCATGGGCTCAAGCCACAGTGGCAACATTCTAAAAATTAGAAATTTTGGATAAATGAAATTTCTGGAAGTTTTGGGAAGATTTAAGAAGATTTAGAAATTTTAAGGAAGAATACAGGTAATACAGGCCAACAAGGAATACAGGTAATCAGTCCTATGTAAAACCTAACCCACAAGTCCGCCCTCAAAGGCCTAAAAGCTTTAATACAGTAAAACCACCTGACAGATTAGTAATCAATTTAGTAATACATGGAGATAAGGGTTCCAGGGCCAGAAATCAAGGTTTGACTGTATTTCACAGCCACATGTCACAAACATGTCACGTGAATAGGTGAGATGAGAATGAATTGATATGATTGGTCAGAAACAAGGGACATCATTATGAAAAGGGAAGTGAAGCAATCTGATTGGTCAGAAATCTAGACTCATGTTACCTCACAACATTTTGCCCCTGCAAATCCAAAAATTGAAGTTTGCACAGCTTTGCAAAGCCACCAAAGGCTGAAAATTTCTAAAACCCCTCTTATTTGCACTCCTATGGAGGGCCCTTGGCTATAAATAGAGGCCCTCTCTCCCACTTTTTCCCTTTTCCCCATCTATAAATTGTAAATTGAATTTATTTTTTCTGATCCCTCTTCTACAAGGTTATACTAGAAATTTATTTGATAAATTAAGCCTAGTAACTGATGTTTGTTGTTGACATAGATCAAGAGAACCAATTGTGTGAAAACACTTTAATTCATTCCTTACTAGCAGGTAGACTAGTGCCTTATTCAATTAGGATCTTAAGGCTTGAAGCTCATGAGCAAGGCATCTCTGGTGTTTAGTGTTTAAATCCTTAAAATTAATTTCTAGAGAGTTTTAAAAGAAAACCATCAAACCAAAGTAATTTTGTAGGCTTGAAAATAAAACCTAACCATTTTAATTAGTTTTGGGCTAGTTTTTGTTGTAAACTTCCTCAAAGAAAGTAATTTTGCTTGTTTTAAAAGAAAATCTGAATATCCAAAGTAATTTTACTACTTTTTAAAAATAAAACTGGATTTGTATTTATTTGGTAATACCTAAAAAATTATCATCAAGGAATCGAAAGGAACAAAATCAAATCTAAATACTTTAGTGTTTAGTTAAGATTAACATTGAACCTATAAAAACTAGCTAGTATTATTATCAACAACCCAGAAGAGATTATATAATTTATTATTACAACACAACACCAAACATAAAATTGAATTACAAATATTATACTATATTATTAGCAATTATTAGAGTATTAGCCTATCAATCACATCAAAAGGGCTTTAAATATTCTTTATCCTTTTCCAGTTTATTATTTCAGAGAATTGTTTAGTGTTGTTATTTTAGCTATTTAGTTTCTTTATTTATAAAAGAGTGGTTACTGTTATTTATTTATTTTCTTATTATATTAGTTTATATATTTTGGTACAATCATCCGGTGAAATGCACACAGCCTGCTGAATGTTTTAAAAAGAATTTATTTGTTAAGGTTTTAAATAACCATTGCTTAGAATAGTGCAAAGTCTGATTAGAGACTGTTGAGTACAATATTTTCTGATCAAGCCACCATCAATAATAAAAATTGATTTGGTGAACTCAGTAAAGATTACTTAGCATATTAGGAAGGGCAGTCTAGATTATTCTAGCACACAAGCAGAGCAAGGGTTACAAGTCTCAAACAGCAATTCAAAAACTGTTTTCTTTTAATTTCCCCATTCAGGTACTGCCTCATTTCATTCCACATGAAGAGGAGTTCCCACATCTGGTGTCACAACAGTGGCATGTCAGATTGGAATACCCTTAGCATCTCTTCAGCTTGATCTCAAAACAATAAAATCAATAAAAAAAGTATTTTTTGAAAACTAGAAGAAAATAATCAGAAATAAACCTCATCATCATCTCCTCATTCATCATCAAAAGAATCATCTGGATCTTACCATCATTATTACCCAAGAGAAGGATCAACACCACCAGAACAAGAATTTAAAAGGGATTATAGTAAACTAATTTCTACACCAAGAACAGAAGCCAATGAAAAGGAAAGAGTTAGAAGAGTGTATTTAAATCTTATAAAACAAGAGAAGAAGTTGAAAAAAGAAAGCATAGAGTCAGGAGGGAGTATTTATAAAGTAGAGACCATGGATCAGTCCACATCAAAATTACCACCATCACCTGAAGATACTGTAGAAGGACAGTATGAGGAAGAAAGTGAGGAAGAAGATCAGAGTGAATATCTCATGAGGCTTTTCAAAGAGACACAAGAACAAATGAAACAAAAATAACAGGAAAATATTAATAATCCAAGTAAAATGAAGGGGAAGAGAAGAGAATCAAAATCATATACACCAGGAGCTGGTCCTAATGAACCCAACCTATCTAGACATGTTAGACCAGAAGAATCTCCAATATATCAAACACCTGGACCTAGAGCAACATCTACTCCAGGAACAGAGTCAAGACCATCAAATATCTCAAAGAGAGTTTTTGTTTCTACACCAACACATCCAAGCCCACTACAACAAGAGATACCAATGAAAGAAAGATCAGTAGTAAAAATTAAAGCAAATAGTTATAACCTCAATTTCAATGGGGAAGAAGTTGAGATATTTATCAAAAAAATTGAAAGAATAGCCCAAATTGAAGGTGCAACAGAGGAAGATCTGGCAATGAAGATGGAATTTTGGACGACAGATTCCAAAATTAGTGATGCAATAGAAGCTATGCCAGGATATGAAGAAGGAAATTGGACCCAGCTTAATAAGAACCTTATAAGAAATGGGGGATAGTTGAGCCTGAAAGAAGATATTGAAAGGATTCCCTTGTACAGCTATTCAATTATACACAGGATGAAGGAAGAATTGGTAATATTTCACAGTATAAGAGATTTATTGGAGAATATGAAACAATTATTACATACCTTCTAAGATATAAATATTTTCTTCAAGATAATATGTTTCATGAAGATATTTTTGATTTCCACTCCTCTGATATAAAGGGAGCTATCAGTAAAGAAATGATAAAGGAGAATATCATGGTTAGAGCAGAAGATGAAGGATATCTCATACCACCAATGAAGATCTTGAAGAAGTACAAAAGACTTTCACCTCCAAGGATAGATTAACAGAAAGAATCAAAGAATAAGGAAAGGAGAGTTCAATTCAAAGAAGAGGTATTTCCAAGAATGAAAGAAGCCCTCAACAAAATGAAAGAACTTACAAAAAACTTAAAAGAACAAAAGGAAGTAGTCAAAGATGAGGCACCTGCTGATAATAAAGATTTAAACCAGTTCATGGATCAATTAAATGAGTTAACTAATATGGTTACACCCCAAAAGAAAATAATTGATAACCCTCAGTCAAACAATCAAGAATTCAGACCAAGAGATAATGTTTCTCCACCACCAAACAGAAGTGTACCCTATGTTCCAGCACAAGTGTACCAAAGTTTTCTGTTAAATATTACTATTTCATGGAAGAAGGTCATTCAATTGGAAGATGTACTGAACTCATGGATGATAAAAACAAGGAATGGTTATCAGACAAGGTTTCAATTATTTATATCCCAACTGGGAAAGCATTCCCAATGATGGAAAATTTCCACCAAAATATTTAGTCAGGGAATTTCAGAAGGAAAAAGAGGAACTCAAAAGAAAGTTAGAGGAAAAGAACAAAGAGGAAGAACAAAAGAAAAAGGAAAAATCAACTGCTTTTATATCAATTGATAATTGGGGTGATTGGGAACCACCATGCATTTCAAACATATTAGAAGAGACTTTTGGGTATGCTTATGGTCTGAGGAACACAAAGCAAAGGATTGAAAATCAGGAGAAATCCAAAGCTCAACCCCTCCCCTCAAAAGTGACTATTCAACCCAAAGACACAATAAAAAAGAAGACAAGTATTCCTGGTGGATTTATTGAAGAAGAAGAAGCTGAAGAAGGAAAGCTCACAATACCTACAAAATATAAGTCACCAACACCAGAAGAGGTTGTTAAACCACCAGAGCCAACCAAACCAAACACTAATACATCAGAAAAAGAGAAGGAGACTAATAAGAAAGCTATAATCAAACAATCAAAGGTGGAAGTGAACAAAAAGCCTTTAGTTGAAGAAGAAGGACCAATAATTGAAAAAGTTATGAAGAAGGTCATGGATCAGAAAATTAACCTCAACTTAGATGAAATAGTCTCAATCTCACCCAAGTTTATGCAATAATTAAAATTTCTCTCAGATAAGGAAAGGAAATACTTAATGTCTCTTAAATCAATCAATAGTCAGGAGCAAACAATGACTCAAGGAATAATCATTCAAGATAAAATGCATTACTCTTGTCCCCTTGTAATGATTGAGGCCTCATTTTGGCAAGAAGGACATATAGTAAAAGCATTAGTAGATACTAGAGCTGAACTAAGTATAATACCAGAAGTGGAGTCCATAAAAGGAAGATTACCAAGGAGGGTTCTGAACATGAGGCTTAGAGGTATTGGAGGTCACAGCACAGCAATTGTGGGATTATCAGAAAATACTGTCCTTGTCTTACCATCTGGTGATGAAAGAAGCATTCACTTTGTCGCCAGAGGTGCTGTTCACACAGTTATTGGCAGGCCTTTCCTTTCTGATAATGGTATCAGACTTGAACACTCTCAACAACAAGGAGAAATTCTTAGCTATAAAGAATCTGATGGAAGAAGATTGTGCATACCAATATGTACACCTGAATCAAAAGGATGGCATACAGGACCACTCAGAGGAATGGAGATTTGTAACATGGCTAAAATAACAGAACTTCAAAATTAAGGACCAAAATCAAAATCACCCCTCAAGAAAATTGAATTTGATACTGAAGAAAAAAATAATTATAGTAGAAAGAAAGAAATGAATGAAAATATCATTTTAAAGAAGATGAACCTGAACAAATTGAATCATTCTTAGAAGCTTCACAGAGAATGAGAAGCCTACAAAATGATGACCCGCTTCTCCATCCAAAATTTGAAAACACTCATAGCTCTAACATGTAAGCTTCCACTTTTAAAGTGAAAGAAGTACAAAAAAAGGCTTAAAGCTAAGACAGCTAGTTAAAAGTGTTCAAAATAAATATGGAAAGAATGGCACTTATTGGAAGAAGAAACAGGATGCAGTCTCTCATGAGAAATACTCTAATGATTCAAAAGTAGAACGGTCCTCCAAAACAAAAGATATTGTTCAAAAATCATTTCTGAGATAAAAATTCATCATAAATCTCAACTTCAATGAGACTTTCAATGCCCTGGAGCTCAAAAAACTATTACAAAGGAGATTAATACAACTAAAATCAAAAATAGCATTACTAAACCTGAAGTGGAACCAAAAAATCAAATTTTAGAAAACAATTTATCAGGAGACGGATCAATTAAATCTCAAGAAACCTTGGGCTGAGACCAAGTAACTAACAAGTTAAATTTTATGGAATTGGAAATGGAAAGAAGCACAGGATCCATTGGTATTGACAACTCTTGAACAAATACCTTGCCTAATTTTTCACCCAATTGCCGATTAAATTCAGTAATATGTGTCAGATTAGGAGGGGAAGAATATCCTGTTATGGAAATTATGCCCCCAAACATAGAAGATAATATTCTGCCAATAAGAATTGGATTAAGTACTGGAATGCATCCCAAGAAGAAAAATATAAAAAAACATAAAATTTCAATGAAAAAAGTACAGATTGTTATGCCAGCTGATGAAAGAATTTACTTACCATTTACAGTTGAAGGATTATTAAACCATTTAATTTTGGGAAAGAAATTTTGTCATTACTTTTCTGTTATAAAGAGTATTCATAAGTCATCAATAGAAGTTAAAAAAAGTGAAAATTCACAAGATATTAGGATAGAGAGAGAAGAAGAATTTTCCCACTCAAAAAAAGAAGAGGAGGGGGAAAAGAGCCTTAGTACCTTCAAAGTAAACACTCTCCATTCACAAGGAATTTATGATATGGAACACACTCATACAGCTGATGAAGACTTTTCAGAAGAAAATCAAGAATTATTTAATGTTAGACAAGCAAAAGAATTCAATCTGTATGAGAGGAAAAAGAAACTGGTTCAGAATACATTAATAACTGAAAATGGCTTATTCAGAAATGATACTCTAGACCCATTTTCTGTATTGTTGAGCCAAGGGAATAAAATAAGAAATCCATGCGCCTTTTCTAAACCAGAAGAAGGGATATTCAAAGAAAATCCTTGGGATAATGGATGGTTATCTAAACCTCAAGCATCAATCACACATCAGGAGATTCCTCCTTTCTTTGTTCAAGAATTTAAGCAAAATTTGAATATAAATCCTCAACCTCCCCACCTCCAAGTGAAAATTCATGAACCCTCAAATTATGAAGTCAAATTTTCAAAAGAAATTGAAAAAAATACATTTGAGGGAATTTTGAAGAAAGAAGATGATGAAAACCAACCTTCAGCCAATTCTGAGCAAACATGCCAAGACCAGTTATGTGAACCTTAGAGGTATTCTTATATACCCAAAAGACCACAAATGATAAATTAAAATACAAATATAAACAAAATAAATTGATTTATATTGTAAAAACAAAAATTGAAACATAAATACAAATTTATATTTCAAAATCAATATTTAATTATAATTTAAAAATAAAATTACAATAAAATTTAAAATTATGAAAACTAATCTTTACTTGTAAAAATTAAGTAAAAATGAATTTTTAAGAAAAATTATGAAATGAAAATATTTTTGGTAAAAATTTATATAAAATATATTATAACTTTTTATCCAATAGATAAACATATATAAATTATTTCACAATTTGATTCCTCATAAAAAATTAGGTGGGGTCACCTCTCCGTCAAATTTTTGTAACTCAACTCTAAATAAGCTTAAATTAAGTTTTTAGTATTTTCAATACAAAAATTGAAAATCCTCAAAACTGTAATTTAATTTACACCACATGTGGTGTTAACCATCAATTTTTGTGTTAAAATTGAGGTGTTGTGTTTAGTTTAGAAGTTATGAGGAATTGAAGTATTCTCAATTGAATTCAATTGAAATGTCAAAATGTGCGCATGTATTACATAAGTGAACTTTGATTTAAATATGAGGTATAAATTATTACTGTATTGTACTGTACAATTCAATTGAATTACATATGTAAATTACAAGTATAATACATGATGAGGAATTGAAGAAAAAAATAAATTGGGGGGGAAAAGGAACTCTAGCTCTTAGGGGGAGCCAGACCCCCAAACTCCTTGCTGACTGGTATGGGATTTCAAAATCCACGCAAAATTTCATTACTTTTGGCCTGGAATTGAGTCACAGGGTTTGTGACTCAATTGATGATGAGGTTTTGATACCAACCAGGGTAGTTTTAACTGCTGCCAAGAGGGTAAAACTAGCCTTAAGTTAAAAGCATGGTAGTAAAAACAAGTTTAACTGGTTTCTACGCCTCTTACACACATTCTAAACTGTTTTGAAGGTTCTAGACCAGGTATTGCTATAGTAATGGCTGATTCAAGGGTCTAAAATGGCTAAAAATGGCTTAAACTAGGCCTTTTTTGGTCTAAACCAGGATTCAATGATGCCATAATTGGCTTTTCTGTGGTCAGACTGTTTTCACGACTGAAAAGAGGAAATTCTACTTTTGGAGTAGGAAAATTTATGGCTATAAAAGAATGTCTTCTTTGCCCCACTTTTCTCTTCATGTTAGAATCTTTTCCTTTTATAATTAGTTTAAACACTGTTAAACCAATCAATAAGAGATTCCAACCACCTATTTTAAATCATCTGAAACCTTTTAAACACGTGAAAAAATAATTATAATCATTGTTTGTAACTGTTATAATCATTTTTTACCCCTGAACCACCCCAAAAGTGAATTAAAGCATCTTTCATCACTGTTAACTTTGTCACTTTGTTTCCAAATTCACTCTGGTAACTTTTGGGCATTTTTTTTCTTTGATATTCTTTTTAAATACTCTGCTCTTCAATTAATTGCTTGCAGTCCTTTGCTCAATTAATTCCAATTGAAATTGCTCTTGAAGAAATTTCTTTTGTAGCCTTAAATATCTCTTGTAGAGTATTTTTGGATAAATTTTTATTGTTGGTAAAACAATAGATCTTTATAATATTATTGTTTTATACTAATAAAGTTATAAACAATAGAATTGGCGTGTTTACTCTAAAAGAACAATATTTCTTACTATTTTTAATTGATTTTTACCTTATACAAATTTTGAGGACAGGAAAAGTACTTGATTTTTAATCAAAGTTTCATATCCACACCTTACATTTGGGGGCCCAGCCGTGATATTTTACCTGTGACATATTTTTTTACTCTTTTTAAACCTTTTTCTTATATTGAAAAAATTTGAAAACATATAAAAAATACTTATAATCCAAAAAATCCAGAAAAAATATTTTTTTTCATATTATAAGTGAGGCTTATATTTTTATTTCTTTTTTGAAATAACCTTTTTTTACTTAATTAATTGGCTTTTTCATTAATTTTAGTGTCTGACAACGTGGTAAGACAAGAAAACATTGAAACAGCCTCAACAGTCACCAGCATTATCACTGCCAGTACTGTTAAATCAGACCACAATAGTACTGTTATTGTGACTCAAAATAACCAACATGAACCAATATCTTCTGAATTGATTAACTTGGATATAGGTAATACCTTTCAGAAAGCTAAGAATTTGGCCAATAGTAAGTTTTTTGATGTAAAAATACTATTTTAAGCCTTTTTAATCATAAAATATGCCTTCAACTAGATCAGGAGCCAGCTATAACCCCTCAAGCAGCTCCCAGAAAGGTAATAGACCTGATTATGGCAGAAGCCAACCAGGTACAGAAGGAAAAGGGTCAGTTGATGACTTCCAAAAAACTAAAATAGGTCATTCTGATGCTGATAATACCATTTTACCTTCAAAAAGAGGTGACACCACCACAAGAAGCCTCAGTAGACATATACAAAGCCAGCCACAAAGCTTACAACAATGCACTGCAGTACAAGGAGTACCAGATCCTGGCAGATCTGTGGAAAAACTGCATTAATTCTTACCTGACTGTGAGAAAGTTCCTGGGCCATCCCAATACTTGCAAATTGCTCGCTGAATGGCATCCATTGATGGAAAAGAAAAACATGATGCTCTTGACACTAGAATGGAGGAAAAAAAACCCTCCACCACCCAAACAAGTGTCAAAAACAGCCCCAGTCGCCAGCAGCAGCAATTCCAACGTGAAAAAGCAGCCACATGCTCCAACCAAGGGCAAAGGGAAGGCACCAGCCCCAAAGCCTTACAGCCAAGGATACAGGATTCCAAAGATTCAGCAGGATGCCATGGAAAATGTATTTCAGATGGCCAGAACCATGATGGAATTACAGAAGAAGGAGGAAGCCAGATTAAAATTCCAGAAATGATTTCTGACATATTTGATTCCATCCCAGAGTTGTATGAAGCTATAAATGGGTGAAAAAACATCTTTCTGATAAAAATGAAACCATTTGTAACAACATTAAAAAAAAACTTAAGTCTGTGCCAAATTAATGAAACACTTATGCGCTTCAAAAACGTTTTAAGAACAATTATAACTTCAAATAATGATAATTCTTTTGGAAATAAGATAAATGAACAATCTGCCATTATTAAAGAGCTCAAAGACAAATATTCTAAATTCAATATTGATGATATAATTGAAAAAAGAATCAAACATACCATAAATATTATCAAAGCAGATAGCAAAAAAGTCCTAGAAGACATTTCAAATTCATTTACTGAAGTAAGGACATATACAATCGCCTTGAAAAAGTGTTTTGATGCTTCACAAGAGGAAGTATCAAAATAAACAATGAAATTGAATCAATTTACCACAGATAATACAAGATAAACAGAATTATGGCAAGAACTGACACATAAAGAAGACATGTAGGAAATTGAAGTATTAAATTTAATACAAGCCTTACAACATGAGTACCAGAATTCCCAAAGGTGTAACAACAGTAAAATGAATGATATTGAACAAATACTGAACACCTTACCAAGAATGTCTACACCTCTAAATCAAAATGAGGGCACAAGGATTCCAAATCCACAAGTATTGGATCCTGATAATTCACAGTTAAAAAATGAATTATCCACTTCTTTTCATAACTTGGAACCATCAATGGGCCAAGCACTTTTTAAAGAAGTACCAAAACTTAAAGAATCGCCTCACTTAAGTGGTGCAGGAGAATATCACCATATGGAATTCATCAGAGGTATTGGCATCATCAAAGAAGACTTTGAATTACCAGACAGATTGGTAACAACCAGGCTTAACACCTTATTTACAAAATTGGCTCAGATGGTAAATTAAATTGAGACAAGCACATGAACACCAAAGTTGGACTTGGTGGAAAACCCAAATTAACAACAAATGGGCCAATGATGCTTGGAGGTTTAAAGGGGAAAAAGCCTTTGAATCTTCCAAATTAAATGCTGATAAAGACAAAGCTTTACCATGGTTTTGCCAACAAAAAGACAGATTAACAGCATTATATACTTACATGTCAGAATTTATGATCCATAGAAGTATTCTGAGACAATGTGGAGGTGACTTAGAGTATGCTGTCAAAAGCAGGACTACTGAACAATCTTGAGCAGAAGATATTATCAATATATTAGAAGAAGTAACCACCAGAACCAAAATTGGTTCTAGTAGGGTGAATCTCAAAACAAGGTTTAATACACCTTGGAAAGATTCTGTGGACAAAAACTCCAAAGAAAATTCTAATAATATTAATTATAAATCTGAAGATACAGTCAGAAAGTGCCATATTTGCCAAAGCACCACCCATTTGGCCAATACATGTCCAAAAAGGGGGAAAATAAATGAAATTTATATTTAAAAGGAACCTGATGTTGAAAAAGATGACATAATTGAAGACAATTCAGTGATAAGTCATCAACATTTTCTGAATCTTCAAAAGATATAGAAAATATCAATGCCACTTTTGGCATCATGGAATCTTATTCCCACTTGCCACAATTGAGCAATGGTAAACTTGATTTATCAAAAGTTCAAGATGCACAACTTATAAAAACAAAACCAACTAGGGGAAAAGGTTATACAGCTGGTAACTCTTGTATAACAGAAGTGGTGATTGAAAGCAAGCCCACCAAACTTTTGCTTGACCCAGAAGCCTTCTGCTCTTGTTTTGGAAAATCTTTTCTTAAAACTTGTGTACCAAATTTTGAAGACCAATTGTTAGCAATTGATGGTATAAAATTCAATAGTGCAAGGAATCCAATGAAAGCATTAGGAATTTTTGAGCCCAAGGTCATATTCCCACACATTAATGGGAATTTAAGAATGACAGTTGAATTTGTTGTTATGGAAAACTGCTCTAGTACCCATTTTATATTGGGAAATGACTATTTAATCATGAATGGTATAGACTTACATAACAACAAAGACAGATACTTTACTATTGAAGACAATAAGCCCCAAAAATTTGCCTTTTTACCATTTAAAAGAGAAATTACAGTAAAAAAAGTAGCACCAGTCAACTTAGAGTTAGAAAAATTCAAGTCTGAACAGTTAAATGAAGCTGAAATAAGCTTTCATTTGACTGATAAACAAGAAAATGAACCTTCTTCCCTTTTGCATGACCATAAAGAAGCATTTGCTTCAGATAAACAACCCCTAGGGGCAATTATTGGTCATGAAGTTGACATCATTCTTAACATTGAGAGACCTTATCCACCACTCTTAAGAAGACCTGCATATACAGCAAGTCCAAAATCAAGAGAAGCTCTAGAAATTCATATAAAAGAACTTATAGACCTTGGTGTAATAAGAAAAGTTGGCCATAATGAAGAAGTAGAAATAACTACACCAGTAATAGTGGCATGGCATAATGGAAAATCCAGAATGGTTGGAGACTTTAGATCTCTGAACACTTACACTGTTCCAGATAGGTACCCAATACCAAAAGTCCAAATTTCCCTTACTCAAATATCTCAAGCAGTTTATATAACCACTATGGATGCCCTTAAAGGATTCCATCAAAATGTGGTGACCCCAAGAGCAAGAAAATATTTGAGAATTATTGTTCATTGTGGAGTGTATGAGTATTTAAGAATGCCCTTTGGTATCAAAAATGCACCTTCACACTTCCAAAGAATGATGAATGAAATCTTCCCTGAAGAACTTTCAGAGGGATGGTTAACATTGAAATTGATGACATTATTGTCTGTTCCAACACCTGGGAAGAGAACATGTACAGATTTTCCAAAGGTTTAACAAAAATTCAATCAGTAAACATGAAAATCTCTTTGAAGAAATGTCATTTTGGATTTAAAGAACTTAAAGCACTAGGACATGTTGTATCTGGTTTGTCCCTTGGAATTGACAAGAACAAAGTTGCAGCAGTATTTCTAAAACCCATGCCTCAGAAAAAAAGCGGAATTCAGTAATTCTTAGGTTTTGCAGGATATTGCAGGCAACACATTAAAGATTTTGCATCCATAGAAAGACCACTTTATAAATTTTGTGACAAAGATACAGTATTTGAAATGACTGTTGACAGAGTCAAATCTTTTGAGTCTCTAAGAGAAGCCTTGACCACTGCTCCACTCTTACTGATGCCAGACTTCAAATTGCCTTTTAAATTGTATATTGATGCATCAGGCAATGGACTGGGTGCTGCACTTCACCAAGTTCAGATCATAAATGATAAACCTGTGGAAGGACCCATATGTTTCATATCCAGGCAAAACAAACCAACTGAAGCCAGATATGGAGAAAGTCAAATGGAATGTCCATGCCTTGTCTGGGCCTTGGAAAAATTGAACTACTTCTTTGAGGGATGTGTTTGTGAGGTGATAACAGATTGTACAGCTGTAAAATCACTTTTAAACATGAAAAAATCCAACAGACATATGCTCAGATGGCAAATAGCCATACAAGAATACAGAGGCAATATGACTATTGTTCATAAGGATGGGAGTATTCATAAGAATGCATATGGACTAAGCAGATGGCCATTACCAAATAATATTGATAATCCTGCTTATGTGCCAGAAGAAGCTTCACCACAAATCCCAATAGAAGGAATAAGTGTTACAGACTTGAACACCACCTTCTTTGAAGAAGTCAGAAATAGTTACACTCAAGATAGGAATTGTAGCATCTTATGCCAATTACTTAACAAAGACTGTAAAGACAACTCGCTAATACAAGCCTTGGATGAAGTATGGAAAAAATCTTATAATGAAGGAAAATTTCACCTACTGAATGGTATCATTTACCACAGGACCAAGCACACATGTGTCATGACAGTTATGGACAGGTAATCAATCAATATTGTACTAAAAGAATGCCATGATAGCCCCTTTTCAGGACATCTGTCTGAATACAGAACAAGAGAGAAAGTAAAGACCTGCATATGGTGGCCAATGTGGCAGAAAGACTTTGCAGAGCATTGCAAACCCTGTGACAGATGCCAAAAGGCAAATAAATCCACTGGCAAGAGACTTGGAAATATGATAAAATTCCAGGAACCAAGTAGACCTTGGGAAACTGTCCATATGGATTGGGTAACTGGCCTACCACCAGGAGGTGACAGAAGTTATAATGCTTGCCTATTGATTGTGGACAGATTCAGTAAAACTCTAATCTTTTTAACATGCCACAAGGATGATACAGCCATGGATACAGCTCTTCTGATATGGAATAGAGTAGTGTCATGGACTGAGATATCTACAAATATCATTAGTGATAGGGATCCCAAATTCAATTCAGCACTATGGACAAATCTTCACCAATTATTTGGCACTAAATTGTCTTTCTCTACAGCCTACCACCCACAAACTGATGGCCTGGCTGAAAGGATGATCCAAACCTTAGAGGACATGGTGAGAAGATTTGGTGCATATGGCCTTGAATTCAAAGATTGTGATGGATTTACCCATGATTGGTGTACTCTGTTGCCAGCACTGGAATTAGCATATGAAACATCAATCCATGCAAGTTACAATCAAACTCCTGCTATTCTAGAAAAAGGATGGAACCCCAAATTATCCCAAGATTCCTTGAGGAAAGATTTAATTGACATAAATCCCACAGCTGCTAGCTTCAAAGGAATGCTAGACAAAGCTAGAAAGCATGCAGTAAGGTGCATGGAAGACTCTTTTGCATATGCTAAAGACAAATGGGATAAATCACATGCAACTCCAGATTTCAAAGTGGGGGACCTAGTTCTTTTATCCACCACTAACTTAAATAACATCAAAGGACGTAAAAAGCTGAAAGACTCCTTTGCAGGAACTTTTGTGATTCAAGCCCTCAATGGAGAAAATGCTGTTGAAGTAGAGTTATCTGAAGAACTTAGCAATAAGCATACTACATTTCCAGTGAGCTTGATAAAGCCATATAAATCTAGGTATGCTGAGAAATTTCCCTTGAGGAATAAGATTCCCCAAGTTATACCTCCTATTGAGACATCTGGTACTAAGAAAATTACCAAAGTTCTTAAAGAAAGAAAATTAAGAACCAAAAAAGTAAGGGAATACCTTGTTAGGTACAGTGACCCAACTTGTTAAGATGAATGGTTAGGAGAAAAAGATATACCAGAAGCTACCAAACTCCTCAGGAGATTAAGAAACACTAGAAATACCAATATTACAAAGTAATATCCTTTATTTAGGGGAGGGAATGTGAGCCTTAGAGGTAATTTCGTATACCCAAAAGACCACAAATACAAAATTAACATATAAATATAAATAAAATAAATTTATTTATATTATTAAAATAAAAATCAAAATATAAATATAAAATTATATTCAAAATTGAAAATTTAATTACAATTTAAACATAAAATTACATTAAATTTTGGAATTATAAAATTACATTTATACTTGAAAAAATTAAGTAAAAATGAATTTTTAACAAAATTGTAAAAAAAGAAACAAATTTGGAAAAAAGTTAAATAAAAATTATTATAACTTTTTATCCAACAAATAAACATATAAAATTATTTCACCATTGGCTTCCTCATAAAAAATCAGGTGGGGTCACCTCTGAGTGAAAATTTTGTAACTCAACTCTAAATAAGCTTAAATTAAGTTTTTGGTATTTTCTGTATGAAAATTGAAAATCCTCAAATCTTTACTTTGATTCACATCACATGTAGTGTTAATCACCAAAAATTGTGTTAAAATTGAGGTGTTGTGTATATTTTAGAAGTTATGGGGAATTAAAGTATTTTCAATTGAATTCAATTGAAATGTCAAAATGTGCACGTGTATTACATAAGTGAACTTTGATTTACATATGAAATATCAATTATTACTGTATTGAACTGTACAACTCGATTGAATTACATATGTAAATTATAAGTATAATACATGATGAGGAATTAAAGGAAAAATAAAATGGAGAGATTAAATTTGGGGGGAAAAGGAACTCCAGCTCTAAAGGGGAGCTAGACCCCCAAAATCCTTGCTGACAGGCGTGTGGTGTCAAAATTAATGCAAAAGTTCATCACTTTTGGCCTGGAATTGAGTTACAGGCTCTGTGGACTCAATTGATGATGAGGTTTTGATACCAACTGGGGTAGTTTTAGCTGTTGCCAAGAGGGTAAAACTACCCTTAAGATAAAACAATCATAGTAAAAACAGTTTCAACTGGTTTATACGTCTCTTATACACATTCTGAAGTGCTTTGAAGGCTTTAGACCAGGTATTGCTATAGTAATGGTTGATTTAAGGGTCTAAAATGGCTAAAAATGGCTTAAACCACCCCTTTTTTGGTCTAAACCAGGGTTCAATGATGCCATAATTGACTTTTGTGATGTCAGACTGTTTTTCACGACTGAAAAGAGTAAATTTTACTTTTGGAGTAAGAAAATTGATGGCTATAAAAGAATGTCTTCTTTGCCCCACTTTTCTCTTCATGTTAGAATCTTTTCCTTTTATTAATTAGTTTAAACACTGTTAAACCAATCAAAAAAGGATTCCAACCACCTTTCTTAAATCATTTTGAACATTTTAACCACGTGAAAAAATCATTCTAATCATTGTTTGTAACTCTTATAATCATTTTTACCCCTGAACCACCACAAAAGTGAATTAAAGCATCTTTCATCACTGTAAACTTTGTCACTTTGTTTCCAAATTCACTATGGTCACTTTTGGGCGTGTTTTCTCTTTAATATTCTTTTTAAAGACTCTGTTCTTTAATTAATTGCTTTCAGTTCATTGCTCAATTAATTCCAATTGAAATTGCTCTTGAAGAAATTTCTTTTGTAGCTTTAAAATATCTCTTGTAGAGTATTTTCTGGATAAATTTTTATTGTTGGTAAAACAATAAATCTTTATAATATTATTGTTTTATACTAATAAGGTTATAAGCAATAAAATTGCCATATTTTCTCTTACAAATAATATTTCTTACTATTTTTAATTGATTTTTACCTTATACAAATTTTGAGGACAGGAAAAGTACTTGATTTTTAATCAAAGTTTCACATCCACACCATACAAATATCATCTATAAATAAGTCACTTTCAGATGCCAACGTCTCCCAACTTGGTTTCTTGTCCCTCTCAAATAGATTCAATGCTTTTGATTGTCAAATATTGAATCATTCTTGAGTTTCTTCTGAAAGGTCTTGTAAGCTTTGTCTATGAAACTCTTGATAATAGTAGCAAAATCAAGAGTACTATGACTGTCCTCAATAGAAATATATTATATAATGAAATATTATAACCAGAAATTTAAATATAATTATTAAAAATAATTATATATAAAAAAAAAAATTAATTACTATTATAAAAATATAATAATAAAAAAAAATATAATAATTATAATAAAATTATAATTATTCTATTATTGTTATAGTCACTGACAGTTATATCAATAAGAATTGTAAAGCTCTTAATGAGACAATTACATGTGGAAATATAAATATTAACCACTTATAAATAATATAAATATTATTTATAAAAGAATTATAACACACACTGTGCAGAAATAATTCTTATAGAATAAAAATTCTATATAAAAAAACTAATACTAGATAAAAAAAGATATAGAACTTTAGAGAAAACTTACTTATAATATTTATTTAATACAACAAGTCAAACAACAACAGTTATTATATTAAATAATGATTATAGGTTTGAAAAACGCCTAAAATCAATAATTTTAAAGATAAAACACCTTTTTATGATAAAATTTAAGATTAAAGAGTTTTTAAAAGGAATTTGTGGATTTTAAAAGATATTTAAGATGATAATTTTATAATATAAAATATATTATTGATGATTACAACAATAATCTGAATTCCAAGACTTCAATTCTTTAATTTACAATTAATAAAGAATAAAATAACTTAAGAATTACTTTAATAATCAGATTTTATAAATAATAAAACTTTACCTGTTTAAATGTCTAATATTATTTGATTGATGATGGATGATGGACAAAAACAGTGATGAAAAGACTCCTTTAATGTCTTCAGAGAATCTCTCATGATTCATAATGGATATAGAGGGCGTGCCCAGGTCAAAACTGAAAAACCATACATAAAAACAAAGTTCTTAACTTAAGGCAACTTGTTTTTAATTCCAATTTAAAGTTACCAGTGTTATTCTTAACTCCATGTAACTTTAATCCTCATTTAAACTAATTATCTTAAGTTTTTAATATAAATAAACTTATTTATATTAAAGTTCATCACATGAACAACTTAAAAATAGAGTTTCAAGCAGAAATCTCTTAAACTCAATTTTTAATTAATTTTTCAAGAAATGATAATTTTCTTTGAGCTTAACTAAAAGAGTAAATTTCCAGGCTAATTACCGAGGAATTCTATCTATAAAAGATACTTAAAATTTAATTTATATATAGATAATATTAAATTCTAAGCTGTGTCAAATTTCAAGCAAATCCATTAAGATTTGGATTTTTGGTGAATTTTTGAAGTTATTACTATTTTTCCATGTAAAATAGCAATACACACCAAACCTTAGCTTTTGATAAGGTTTTGATGCTTGTAACTTTAAAGTTTTAAGCTTATTTAAGGTTTTTAAGCCTGATTTAGCTTTGACAGTTCTTAAAACCTTGATTTCAAGCCTGCATATTGGGATTTACCCTTTGGCAGCTTGAAATTCCTGTCCAAATTGGGATAAAACCAGTTTAAACCTTAAGGTTGGATAAAAGTCTAATCTTAAAGTTTAAATAAGGTTGAAAATCCTCCAATACAGGTGGAAAACCTTAATTGAATCATTTCAGATCCAAAAAGTTGGGTACCCCAGCTCTATTTGGTCTTTTTCCTTTGTCCCACCTTTTTGCGTGGATTTTGCCCTTTTATTTATTTAAAGCCATACCATGGCTTTAAACCCTTTTAAATTGAGCTCACGCAGGATTTACATTCTGTATGGCAAATCCTTAGCCAATTCAGTAAATATACACCACACCTCAATTTTAACTAAAATTTTGGTAAGTTTGCATTAACCTTATGCAACTTTAAATTTAACCTTATTTAAGCTTAAATTTAACAATTTTAAAAAAATGTTCAAAAGTTACATTAGTACTGTGAGATTCCTAAATCTTCTAATAACACAAGAAATAAGTGTTTTTGGGTATAACACCTTATGGATGTACCCTAGGTTTTTTTTGGTGTAGAATCCAAAAATGACATAATATTTATAATTTTGTTTATCCAAAATAAAGTTATACTTATTTTTTGTTATTTTTTCTTTTAATTTCAACTAAAAAGTCTGTTTAAGACAAAACTGGCTGTTTATAAAATCATTTGTGGCCTTATGGGTATGCTATACATACCTCACAGGCTCACATTCCCTACGACCAAAAAAAATTGTACCACAATTTTTCTTTTGTAGTTTATCCCCAAGTTATTTGGGGGGGGTATAATCCACTTTCCAACCTCTCTACTTCTATTTTAAGTATGTAAAGCACACAATTCAAACTTTTTATTGAGCAATTGGTCTTCTCTCATGTCTGAATCTTCTGAGAAACTTTTGGGAATCAGGTATTTTGCTTTCTACAATCCACTCATCTTCATGTTGTGGATTTTTATACCTGACTAAGTATTCTCTTTCATTTTTTCCCCTAAGTCTTCTTTCTTTCAAGACTTTTAGTACCTTCTCCTCACTTAGATCTAGTGGGGGTACTTCTAAGGGTGTTTCATTTCCCAAAGGAAATAATTCCTTGTCACTTGAAGTGTAATGCTTTACTAGAATGACAGGGAATGTTGGATGTTTATTTTCCAGTCCTCCTGACAGTTCTACTTGTACTGCATTTGTCCCATGAAGGGCTTTTATAATAAATGGTCCTGCAAAGGAATCTTTCAATTTCTTTGGGCCTTTAGTATTATTACAGTTCAAGGTTGAAACTAGTATTAAGTCCCCTACTTTGAATTCTGGGGTTTGATGACTTTTATCCCATTTCTGCTTAGCATACTCAAAGGCATCATTCATGCTTTGATTTGCATGATGTCTCACTTTATCAAGCAATAGCTTAAAGGTTGAAGCAGTTGGATGAATGTCAACCAGATCTTTCTTCAAAGTATCAATTGGAAGTTTGGGGTTCCATCCTTTTTCCAACATTGCAGGGGTCTTGCCTGTTGAAGCATGGATGGAGGTCTTATAGGCTAATTCCAATGCTGGTATAAGAGTACACCAATCATGGGTAAAGCCATTAGAATCTTTAAACTCCAGGCCATAAGCAAAAAATCTTCTGATCATGTCCTCAAGGGTTTGAATCATTCTTTCTGCTAACCCATCTGTTTGTGGATGGTATGCTGTTGAGAATGATAATTTTGTACCCAAAAGCTTATGTAAATTAGTCCATAAGGCTGATTTAAATTTTGGGTCTCTGTCACTAATGATATTTTTAAAGAGACCAGTATGGGATATTACTCTATTCCAGATCAAAAGAGCTGTATCCATAGCTGTGCCATCTTTGTGACATTTTAAAAAGATTGGTGTTTTGCTATATCTGTCTACAATAACAAAACATTAATTGTAGCTTTTATCACCTCCTGGTGGTAGTGCGGTTACCCAATCCATGTGAACCACTTCCCATGGGGTACTTGGTTCTTGGATATGGATCATCAGACCAAATCTTTTACCAGGAGCTTTAATGGCTTTCTGGCATCTATCACAACTATGAAAGTACTCAATGACATCTTTTCTCCAAGATGGCCACCAGGCACATGTATTAATTCTTTCCATTGTTCTGTCTTCAGACAGATGTCCAGAATAAATTTTATCATGGCATTCTAGAAGTATTGTGTTAATCAACATTCTACTACATAGGACCATGACACATGTGTGTTTAGATCTATGATATAGTATACCATCAAACAAATGGAATCTTCCATTATCATAAGATGTTTTCCAAATATCATCCAGAGAATTAGCCAATGCTGCATCTTTGCAATCTTTGTCAAGTAGAGCAGTAAGTATATGGCAATTTTTATCTTGCTTATAGCTTTCTCTAACTTTCTCAAAGAATTCTGTTCCCACATCTGTGATGTTAATTCCTTCAATTGAAATTTGAGGTTCTGCACTTGTAGGAACATAGGCAGGATTTTCAGGTGTATTGGGTAAAGCCCATCCACTTAAGCCATCAGCAGTCTTGTGAATATTTCCAGCTTTATGTACTATAGTCATATTGCCTCTATACTCCTGTATAGCAATCTGCCATCTTAACATGTGTCTGTTTGAAGTTTTCATGTTAAGAAGTGACTTTACTGCGTTACAATCAGTAATTACTTCAAACACACTGCCATCAAGATAGTAATGAAGTTTTTCCAGAGCCCAAACAAGGCAAAGGCACTCCATTTGGCTAGCTCCATATCTGGCCTCAGTAGGTTTAATTTGTCTTGAAATAAAACAAATTGGACCTTCATAAGGCTTTTCATTGACAATTTGAACTTGATGAAGAGCAGCTCCTAGACCTTCACCACATGCATCAATATACAGCTTGAAAGGAAGTTTCCAGTCTGGCATCAGTAATAATGGTGCATTGGTCAAGGCATACTTGATTTTATCATATGCTTGAATTCTTTCCTGAGTCATTTCAAAAACAGTTTGTTGATCACAAATTCTGTATAATGATCTGGCATGGATTGCAAAATGTTTAAGATGTTGCCTGTAATAACTGGCAAAACCTAAGAAAGACATCATTTCTTTTTTGTTCTGGGGCATCTGTTTCAGTAAGACTGCAGCCACTTTGTTCTTATCAACACCAAGGCTTAGTCCTGAGACCACATGTCCTAGAGCTTTTAACTCATGAAACCCAAAATTACATTTTTTAAGAGAAATTTTCATGTTCACTTGTAGAATTTTCTTAAGTAATAATGAAAGTCTCTCTAAATGTAATTGCCAGGTTTCTGAACAAATGATAATGTCATCAATATAAATGATTAACCATCCCTCTGATAGTTCATGTGGGAAGATAGTATTCATCATTCTTTGGTAATGAGAGGGTGCATTTTTAATACCAAAAGGCATCCTCAAATATTCGTAAATACCACAATGAGCAATTATTCTCAATAATTTCCTAGCATGAGGTGTCAAAAAATTATGGTGAAAGCCCTTTAGAGCATCCATAGAAGTGATGAATCTTGCTTTTGATAATTGAGTCAAAGTTTCATGAATTCTAGGGATTGGATACCTGTCTGGGATAGTGTAGGTATTCAGTGCTCTAAAATCACCAACCATCCTTGATTTATCATTATGCCAAGTAATGATTACTGGGGTTGTGACTTCCACTTCCTCATTGTGTCCAAATTTTCTAAGAACTCCCAGTTTCATCATTTCATTAATATGATTTTCTAATTCTTCTCTAGCTCTAGGGCTGGCTGGGTAAGCTGGTCTTATTAATAGTGGCGGATAAGGCCTTTCCACATTAAGCATAATTTCCACCTCATGGCCTTTTATAGCCCCAAGTGGTTCATTATCTGAAGCAAAGGCTTCCCTGTATTGAAATAAAATTTCAATAAGCTCTTCCTTCATTTCCAGTGTTAACTCAGGACTAATTTGTGCTTCAATTAATTGATTTAATACAAATTTTTCCTTATTAACATTTTTTACTTGTTTAATGACAGTAATTTCTCTTTTTTCTAGAGGAAAAGCAAATTTTTGTCTTTTATTTTCCCCTGTACTGAAATACCTGTCTTTATGATTATTAATACCAATACCATAAATATTGAGATAATCATTCCCAAGTATAAAGTGTTGTGAAGTACAATTATTCATAACAACAATTTCAACTTTCAATCTTATACTTCCTGCAGGATGAGGAAATATGATTGCTGCTTCAAATATACCCAATGGGTGCATATTTTGGCTAGCACTGCTGAATGTTATACCTTCAATTGGCATTAATTTTTCTTGCCAATTGGTATAAATTTTGTCAAGATAATCTTTTCCAACACAAGTGCAAAAAGCACCTGAGTCAAGATGTATCTTGGCTTCTGTGTTATTTATCACAATATTAGTGATACAAGATGACCCAGCTGTATACCCTTTAACTCTGGCAGGTCTGGTTTTTTGCATCTTGGCATCTTGTACATGTATGAGATCCATACATTCATCACTATACTGTGGTAAGTGAGTATGTACCTCAGTGACCTCAAAAGAGACATTAATGTTCTCTACACTAAGTTCTTCTGATACTTCTTCTTCTTCTGAAGGCTGAGAATCACTTTCATGTAAAGATACATCAGTTTCCTTTGTGTCTTCCACTTTTTCAACATTTATCTCATTGACTCTTGTCTTTCTTGGACAAGTGTTTGCCAAATGAGATGTGCTTCCACATTTATGACATTTCAAAGGAGGTCTGTCATGTGGCTTATTTGGTTTTGAAATTGGTTTCCCACTAGTCTTGTTGTCTATTGGGTTTTTGGACCAATTTCTTCCAATTTTTGTTCTAGTAGTGATGTCCTCCATAGCATTGATATAATCTTCTGTAGAGCAAGGCTCAATACATCTGCTTCTTATAGCATGCTCAAGGTCACCACCAAATTTTCTTAATATCCTTTTATGTACCATTGTTTCAGACATATCAGGATGAAGGGCAGTTAACCTGTCCTTCTGTTTAAGAAACCAAGTCATGGGCCTGTCCCTCTCAATATTAAACATGCCTTCTTCAAAAGAATTTTCCATTCTAAATCTCCAGGAATCATTTGCCCATTTGGAAATAATTTGTTCTTTCCACCAAGGCCATGAATGTTTACCATGGTCTTGTCTCATTTTATAATACCATTTCTTTGCTGATTTGGTAAATAATGAGTGTAATCTGGCACTTATATATTCATCTGGTATGTTAAAGTCTTCTTTCAACATATCAATTGTTTTCATAAATTCCACATGGTTATATTCCCCTTCACCACTGAAGGTTGGCCATTCCTCTAATCTTGGAATGTCCTTATAATTGCAAGCAGTTCCCACGTCATGACTTGAAATTGTATGGTGTAACTCATTATTCAAGTTAAGTACATTTCTGTCAAGAATTGGTGTGGATTGCCTTGGCAATTCATTTTTTAGTGATATATTGTTAATACTTGATTGAATATCTTCTTTCAATTCAAGTCTTGCTTTATCACTTTTTTCCAATTGTTCTTGAAAAAGAGCTGCATTGTGACCAGTTGAGTTTTCCAAGTTTTGCACTTGTATTTTCAATTCTTTTAACTGTCCAGTTATAAAAGAAATTGAATGTTCAGCTGGTTGATTGAGTAAGGTAACTTTAAACTCAAGTCTTTCACAAATTTGCGTCAAAGACAAAATATTTGCCTTATTAACATTTTCAAGGCCAACTATGGTCTTTTGTTGGTCTTTTACTTGTAATATTTCATTACCCAACTTCTGTTGGACATGATCAAATGCTTTAAATTTTGCCATAATCTCTTTATTACAAGATTCAAAGTAAGTTACAAGCTTTACAAGATCTACTTCTTTGGAAAGGATTGGTTCAATCTTTCCTCCTCCTTGTGTTTGAACTCCATCAAAGTTCTTGCCACATTGAATACATTGTCCATGGCTGTTTTTTCCTTCTTTGGAATTCTGTAATTCTGCAGGTAAGGCTTGTTCCACTTGGGCTTTGCCTTTCCCTTTGCCTTCTGCTTGCCCTTCTGGTTGGTTTTTGGGGCTTGCTTGGGCTTGTTTGGCACTGGTTGAGGCGGATCTTTGCTGGTGGATTCTTGAGGAGCTTCCACTGGGCTGTTGTCCTTGCCTTGAGCCAATTTCTTCATCTGGTCCTCTGATAACATGCTTTGGTTTTTCAACCAAGCTTTTATCTGTTGGACTTGTCCTTTGACAGACATGGGTGTCCAACCCAACAGAAGGTCTTCTGTCTTTTCTGGCTCCATGAAATTCTTCACTTGAAGATAAGAGTTCATGGTGCCTATCCAAAGACTTGGAAGGAGTTCCCACTCTTGTTGTTTTGATGCCAGGAACCAGTTTTTCCATTGGGATTGATAAATTTCCACAGCTGCCTGTTGGAAATGGTTGAGGTCTAACAGCAATAGCAGTTATTTCAGCTTCTGGACTCTCAAGAAGAGGTTCAAAGGTGCTGGCTAACCTTTGGGAACTGGTGGAAGTTCTGGCATCCTCCATTTGTGCCTCTCCTCTGGGAGGACATTCTTGCCTTTTGGATTTGTGGCTGGAATGTCCTGGTCCAGATCCATTTGATTGGATGGAGTAGTTACTTCCACTTCTAGTGTGAGCCTGTGAGGTATGTATGACATACCTATAAGGCCACAAATGATTTTATAAACAGTTAATTTTGTCTTAAACAGACTTTTTAGTTGAATTTAAAATAAAAAATAATAAAAAATAAGTATAAATTTTGATTGGATAAACAAAGATATAAATATTATGTCATTTTTGGATTCTACACCAAAAATAACCTAGGGTACACCCATAGGGTGTTATACCCAAAACCACTTATTTTTTATGTTATTGGAAGATTTAAGAATCTCACAGTACCAATGTAAATTTTTTAACATTTTTTTAAAATTGTTAAATTTAAGCTTAATTAAGCTTAAATTTAAAGTTGCATAAGGTTTATGCAAACTTACCAAAATTTTAGTTAAAATTGAGGTGTGGTGTATATTTACAGGATTGGCTAAGGATTTGCCATACAGAATGTAAATCCTGCGTGAGCTCAATTTAAAAGGGTTTAAGGCCATAGTATGGCTTTAAATAAATAAAAGGGCAAAATCCACGCAGAAAGGTGGGACAAAGGAAAAAGACCAAATAGAGCTGGGGTACCCAACTTTTTGGATCTGCAAGGATTCAATTAAGGTTGTCCACCTGTATTGGAGGATTTTCAACCTTATTTAAACTTTAAGATTAGACTTTGATCCAACCTTAAGGTTTAAACTGGTTTTATCCCAAATTGGACAGGAATTTCAAGCTGCCAAAGGGTAAATCCCAATATGCAGCCTTGAAATCAAGGTTTTAAGAATGTTCAGAGCTTAATTAAGCTTAAAAACCTTAAATAAGCTTAAAACTTTAAAGCTTCAATCATTAAAACCTTATCAAATTTAAGGTTTGGTGTGTTTTGCTATTTTACGTGGAAAAATAGCAATAACTTCAAAAATTCATTAAAAATCCAATTCTTAATGGATTTGCTTGAAAATTTCACACAACTTAGAATTTGATATTATCAATATATAAATTGAATTTTAAGTATCTTTTATAAATAAATTTCCTGGGTAATTAGCCTGGAAATTTACTCTTTTAATTAAACTCAAAGAAAGTTATGATTTCTTTAAAAATTAATTAAAAATTGAGTTTCAGAGATTTTTGCTTGAAACTCTAATTTTAAGCTGCTCATGTGATGAACTTTAATATTAATAACCTTATTTCATATTAAAACTTAAAATAGTTAAACTAAATGAGGATTAAAGTTACTTGGGGTTAAGAATAACACTGGTAGCTTTAAATTGGAATTAAAAATAAGTTGCCTTAAGATAAGAACTTTATTTTTAAGCATGGTTTTTCAGTTTTGACCTGAGCACGCCCTCTACATCCATTATGAATCATGAGAGCTGCTCTGAAGGCATAAAAAGAGTCTTTTCATCACTGTTTTTGTCCATCATCATTAATTATCAATCCAATAATATTAGACATTTAAACAGGTAAAGTTTTATTATTTAAAAAATCTTATTATTAAAGTAATTCTTAAGTTATTTTATTCGTTATTAATTGTAAATTAAAGAATTGAAGTCATAGAATTCAGATTAGTGTTGTAATCATCAATAATATATTTTATATTATGAAATTATCATCTTAAATATCTTTTAAAATCCACAAATTCCTCTTAAAAACTCTTTAATCTTAAATTTTATCATAAAAAGTTGTTTTATCTTTAAATTTATTGATTCTAGGCGTGTTTTTAAGCTATAATTATTATTTCATATAATAACTGTTGTTGTTTGACTTGTTGTATTAAATAAATATTATAAGTAAGTTTTTCTCTAAAAGTTCTATAATTTTTTATCTAGTATTAGTTTTTTTATATAGAATTTTATTCTATAAGAATTATTTCTGCACAGTGTGTGTTATAATTATTTTATAAATAACATTTATATTATTTATAAAGTGGTTAATACTTATATTTCCACGTGTAATTGTCTCATTAAGAGCTTTACATTTCTTATTGTTATAACTGTCAGTGACTATAACAATAATGGAATAATTATAATTTATCAGAATTGTTATATTTTTTTTATTATTATATTCTTATAATAATAATTAAAAATTTTTTTTTATATATAATTATTTTTAATAATTATATTTAAGTTTGTGGTTGTAATATTGTATTATATTATATTTTTCTACTGAGGACAGTCATAGTACTCTTGATATTGTTACTATTATCAAGAGTTTCATAGACAAACCTTACATTTGGGGGCCTGGCGGTGATTTTAAACCAATTTTTGGGACATAAATCATATTCTAGACCTTATTTTACTATTTTTGACGTAAAATTGCCATATTTGTCTAAATATTGGCTTTTTTGGGACTTATCCCTTATAAATAATCTTTATAATATTAATAAAGTTAATTTCTTCTTAACAATATTGTTTGAAAAAATATACTATTGAGTGATTTGGAATAAATTTCTTTTGTCTAACTAGTGGCTTCTTCACATCACAGACTTGAAATTTATTCTTTGAGTTATTCTAGTATAAAGTGAATAATAATACAATTTTGATTAATTAACTTGTTAATTGCATAATTATTATTTCTTTAAAGAAAATAATAAATCAAATAAATAGTCTTTAAAAATAAAAATCTTTACTAAAAATATTTTTTCTTTTATCTTAGACATTTTTCTTTATTTTTGACGTAATTTGCCATAAAATTACATTAAAACAACTTTATTTAATAAGTTGAGTTTATAAGTTATTTTCATTATTTGTTAAGCTAACTTATATTACAATTTTCTCTAGTGTCTTCCATCAGAGAAAATTCTTCAGACTCTGAAGCCTCAGAGTCCAGTATTGAAATTCAAACCAGTCCAGCACCAAGAGGTTTGATAACCAAAGAGCCCTTTAAAGGTCCTGCAGGTGAATTCAATTCAATTTTACTCTATTTTTTATTAAAATTGACATGAAATGACTCCTACTAGAAGTGAAAGTAACTACTCCATCCAATCAAATGGATCTGGACCAGGACATTCCAGCCACAAATCCAAAAGGCAAGAATGTCCTCCCAGAGGAGAGGCACAAATGGAGGATGCCAGAACTTCCACCAGTTCCCAAAGGTTAGCCAGTACCTTTGAACCTCTTATTGAGAGTCCAGAAGCTGGCATAACTGCTTCTGCTGTTAGACCTGAACCATTTCCAACAGGCAGCTGTGGAAATTTATCAATCCCAATGGAAAAACTGGTTCCTGGCGTCAAAACAACAAGAGTTGGAACTCCTTCCAAGTCTTTGGATAGGCACCATGAACTCTTATCTTCAAGTGAAGAAGTTCATGGGGCCAGAAAAGACAGAAGATCTTCTGCTGGGTTGGACACCAATGTCTGTCAAAGGACAAGTCCAACAGATAAAAGCTTGGTTGAAAAACCAAAGCATGTTATCAGAGGATCAGAAGAAGAAGTTGGACCAAGGCAAGGGAACCAGCCCAGTGGAAGCTCCTCAAGCATCCACCAGAAAAAATCCGCCTCAACCAGTGCCAAACAAGCCCAAGCAAGCCCCAAAAGCCAACCAGAAGGGAAAGCAAAAGGCAAAGGGAAAGGCAAAGCCCAAGTGGAACAAACCTTACCCCCAGAATTACAGAATCCCAAAGAAGGAAAAGACAGCCATGGACAATGTGTTCAATATGGCAAGAACTTTGATGGAATTCAAAAACAAGGAGGAGGAAAGATTGAACCAATCCTTTCCAAAGAAGTAGATCTTCCACAACTTGTAACTTACTTTGAATCTTGTAATAAAGAAATTATGGCAAAATTTAAAGCATTTGACTATGTCCAAGAAAAGTTGGGTAATAAAATATTACAAGTAAAAGACCAACAAAAGACCATAATTGGCCTTGAAAATGTTAACAAGGCAAATATTTTGTCTTTGACGCAAATTTGTGAAAGACTTGAGTTTAAAGTTACCTTACTCAATCAACCAGATGAACATTCAATTTCTTTTATAACTGGACAGTTAAAAGAATTGAAAATACAAGTACAAAACTTGGAAAATTCAACTGGTCACAATGCAGCTCTTTTTCAAGAACAATTGGAAAAAAGTGATAAAGCAAGACTTGAATTTAAAGAAGACATTCAGTCAAGTATTAATAATATATCACTAAAAAATGAATTTCCAAGGCAATCCACACCAATTCTTGACAGAAATGTCCCCAACTTGAATAATGATTTACATCATACAATTTCAAGTCATGATTTGGAAACTGCTTGAAATTATAAGGACATTCCAACATTAGAGGAATGGCGAACCTTCAGTGGTGAAGGAGAATATAATCATATGGAATTTATGAAAACAATTGATATGTTCGAAGAGACTTTAACATACCAGATGAATATATAAGTGCCAGATTACACTCATTATTTACCAAATCAGCAAAGAAATGGTATTATAAAATGAGACAAGACCATGGTAAACATTCTTGGCCTTGGTGGAAAGAACAAGTTATTTCCAAATGGGCGAATGATTCCTGGAGATTTAGAATGGAAAATTCTTTTGAAGAAGCCATTTTTAATATTGAGAGGGACAGGCCCATGACTTGGTTTCTTAAACAGAAGGACAGGTTAACTGCCCTTCATCCTGATATGTCTGAACCAATGGTACATAAAAGGATATTAAGAATTTGTGGTGGTGACCTTGAGCATGCTATAAGAAGCAGATGTATTGAGCCTTGATCTACAGAAGATTATATCAATGCTATGGAGGATATCACTACTAGAACAAAAATTGGAAGAAATTGGTCCAAATCCCCAATAGACAATAACACTAATGGTAAACCAATTTCAAAGCCAAATAAGCCACAAGACAGACTTCCTTTGAAATGTCACAAATGTGGAAGCACATCTCGTTTAGCAAACACTTGCCCAAACAAGAGAAGAATCAATGAGATAAATGTTGAAAAAGTGGAAGAAACAAAAGAAACAACTGATGTATGTTTACATGAAAGTGATTCTGAGCCTTCAGAAGAAGAAGTACCAGAGGAGCTTAGTATAGAAAACATTAGGTATAAAAATCCATAACATGAAGATGAATGGATTGTAAAAAGCAAAACACCTGATGCCCAAAAGTTTCTTACAAAATTCAAACATGAGAGAAGACCAATTGCTCAATAAAAAGTTTGAATTGTGTGCTTTACATACTTGGAAGTATAAGTAGAGAGGTTGGACAGTGGATTATACCCCCTCCAAATAACTTGGGGGTACACTACAAAAGAAAAATTGTGGTACAATTTTTTTTTGGTGGTAGGGAATGTGAGCCTGTGAGGTATGTATGACATACCCATAAGGCCACAAATGATTTTATAAACAGTTAATTTTGTCTTAAACAGACTTTTTAGTTGGATTTGAAACAAAAAATAATAAAAAATAAGTATAACTTTTTTTTGGATAAACAAAGTTATAAATATTATGTTATTGTTGGATTCTACACCAAAAATAACCTAGAGTACACCCGTAGGGTGTCATACCCAAAACCACTTATTTTTTATGTTATTGGAAGATTTAAGAATCTCACAGTACTAATGTAGCTTTTTTAACATTTTTTTAAAATTGTTAAATTTAAGCTTAATTAAGCTTAAATTTAAAGTTTCATAAGGTTTATGCAAACTTACCAAAATTTTAGTTAAAATTGAGGTGTGGTGTATATTTACTGAATTGGCTAAGGATTTGCCATACAGAATGTAAATCCTGCGTGAGCTCAATTTAAAAGGGTTTAAGGCCATAGTATGGCTTTAAATAAATAAAAGGGCAAAATCCACGCAGAAAGGTGGGACAAAGGAAAAAGATCAAATAGAGCTGGGGTACCCAACTTTTTGGATCTGCAAGGATTCAATTAAGGTTTTCCACCTGTATTGGAGGATTTTCAACCTTATTTAAACTTTAAGATTAGACTTTCATCCAACCTTAAGGTTTAAACTGGTTTTATCCCAAATTGGACAGGAATTTCAAGCTGCCAAAGGGTAAATCCCAATATGCAGGCTTGAAATCAAGGTTTTAAGAACTGTCAGAGCTTAATTAAGCTTAAAAACCTTAAATAAGCTTAAAACTTTAAAGTTTCAAGCATTAAAACCTTATCAAAACTTAAGGTTTGGTGTGTTTTGCTATTTTACGTGGAAAAATAGCAATAACTTCAAAAATTCATTAAAAATCCAATTCTTAATGGATTTGCTTGAAAATTTCACACAACTTAGAATTTGATATTATCAATATATAAATTAAATTCTAAGTATCTTTTATAAAGAAATTTCCTGGGTAATTAGCCTGGAAATTTACTCTTTTAATTAAACTCAAAGAAAGGTATGATTTCTTTAAAAATTAATTAAAAATTGAGTTGACAATATTTTTGCTTGAAAATCTAATTTTAAGTTGTTCATGTGATGAACTTTAATATAAATAACCTTATTTTATATTAAAACTTAAAATAGTTAAACTAAATGAGGATTAAAGTTACTTGGAGTTAAGAATAACACTGGTAGCTTTAAATTGGAAGTAAAAATAAGTTGCCTTAAGTTAAGAACTTTATTTTTAAGCATGGTTTTTCAGTTTTGACCTGAGCACGCCCTCTACATCCATTATGAATCATGAGAGCTGCTCTGAAGGCATAAAAAGAGTCTTTTCATCACTGTTTTTGTCCATCATCATTAATTATCAATCCAATCATATTAGACATTTAGACAGGTAAAGTTTTATTATTTATAAAATCTTATTATTAAAGTGATTCTTAAGTTATTTCATTCTTTATCAATTTTAAATTAAAGAATTGGAGTCATAGAATTCAGATTATTGTTTTAATCATCAACAATAAATTTTATATTAGAAAACTATCATCTTAAATATCTTTTAAAATCCACAAATTCCTCTTAAAAACTCTTTAATCTTAAATTTTATCATAAAAAGTTGTTTTATCTTTATATTTCTTGATTTTAGGCGTGTTTTTAACTTATAATGATTATTTAATATAATAACTGTTGTTGTTTGACTTGTTGTATTAAATAAATATTATAAGTAAGTTATTCTTTAAAAGTTCTATAATCTTTTATCTAGTATTAGTTTTTTTATATAGAATTTTATTCTATAAGAATTATTTCTGCACAGTGTGTGTTATAATTCTTTTATAAATAATATTTATATTATTTATAAAGTGGTTAATATCCATATTTCCACGTGTAATTGTCTCATTAAGAGCTTTACATTTCTTATTGTCATAACTGTCAGTGACCATAACAATAATAGAATAATTATAATTTATTATAATTATTATATTTTTTTTATTACTATATTCTTATAATAATAACTAAAATTATTTTTTTTATATATGATTTTTTTTAATAATTATATTTAAATTTGTGGTTGTAATATTTTATTATATTATATTTTTCTACTGAGGACAGTCATAGTACTCTTGATATTGTTACTATTATCAAGAGTTTCGTAGACAAACCTTACATCTAGTAGGAGTCATTTCACGTCAATTTTAATAAAAAATAGAGTAAAATTGAATTGAATTCACCTGCAGGACCTTTAAAGGGCTCTTTGGTTATCAAACCCCTTGGTGCTGGACTGGTTTGAATTTCAATACTGGACTCTGAGGTTTCAGAGTCTGAAGAATTTTCTCTGATGGAAGACACTAGAGAGAATTAAAAATATAAGTTATTTCATCAAATAATGAAAATAACTTATCAACTCAACTTATTAAATAAAGTTGTTTTAATGTAATTTTATGGCAAATTACGTCAAAAATAAAGAAAAATGTCTAAGATAAAAGAAAAAAATGTTTTTAGTAAAGATTTTTATTTTTAAAGATTTTTTATTTGATTTATTATTTTCTTTAAAGAAATAATAATTATGCAAAAACAAGTTAATTAATCAAAATTGTATTATTATTCACTTTATACTAGAATAACTCAAAGAATAAATTGCAAGTCTGTGATGTGAAAAAGCCACTAGTTAGACAAAAGAAATTTATTCCAAGTCACTCAATAGTATATTTTTTCAAACAATATTCTTAAGAACAAAATAACTTTATTAATATTATAAAGATTATTTATAAGGGATAAGTCCCAAAAAAGCCAATATTAAGATACATATGGCAATTTTACGTCAAAAAATAGTAAAATAAGGTCTAGAATATGATTTATGTCCCAAAAATTGGTTTAAAATCACGGCCAGGCCCCCAAATGTAAGGTTTGTCTATGAAACTATTGATAATAGTAGCAAAATCAAGAGTACTATGACTGTCCTCAATAGAAATATATAATATAATAAAATATTATAACCACAAATTTAAATATAATTATTAAAAATAATTATATATAGAAAAATAAATTTAATTACTATTATAAAAATATAATAATAAAAAAAAATATAATAATTATAATAAAATTATAATTATTCTATTATTGTTATAGTCACTGACAGTTATAACAATAAGAATTGTAAAGCTCTAAATGAGACAATTACACGTGGAAATATAAATATTAACCACTTATAAATAATATAAATATTATTTATAAAAGAATTATAACACACACTGTGCAGAAATAATTCTTATAGAATAAAATTCTATATAAAAAAACTAATACTACATAAAAAAAATATAGAACTTTAGAGAAAACTTACTTATAATATTTATTTAATATAACAAGTTAAACAACAACAGTTATTATATTAAATAATGATTATAAGTTTGAAACACGCCTAAAATCAATAATTTTAAAGATAAAACAACTTTTTATGATAAAATTTAAGATTAAAGAGTTTTTAAGAGGAATTTGTGGATTTTAAAAGATATTTAAGATGATAATTTCATAATATAACATATATTATTGATGATTACAACAATAATCTGAATTCTATGACTTCAATTCTTTAATTTACAATTAATAAAGAATAAAATAACTTAAGAATTAATTCAATAATAAGATTTTATAAATAATAAAACTTTACCTGTTTAAATGTCTAATATCATTTGATTGAAGATGGATGATGGACAAAAACAGTGATGAAAAGACTCCTTTTATGTCTTCAGAGCAGCTCTCATGATTCATAATGGATATAGAGGGCGTGCTCAGGTCAAAACTGAAAAACCATACTTAAAACCAAAGTTCTTAACTTAAGGAAACTTGTTTTTAATTCCAATTTAAGGTTACCAGTGTTATTCTTAACTCCATGTAGCTTTAATCCTCATTTAAACTAATTATCTTAAGTTTTAATATAAATAAACTTATTTATATTAAATTTCATCACATGAAAAACTTAAAAATAGAGTTTCAAGCAGAAATCTCTTAAACTCAATTTTTAATTAATTTTTAAAGAAATCATAATTTTCTTTGAGCTTAATTAAAAGAGTAAATTTCCGGGATAATTACCCAGGAACTCTATCTATAAAAGATACTTAAAATTTAATTTATATATAGATAATATTAAATTCTAAGCTGTGTGAAAATTTCAAGCAAATCCATTAAGATTTGGATTTTTAATGAATTTTTGAAGTTATCACTATTTTTCCACGTAAAATAGCAATACACACCAAACCTTAGCTTTTCATAAGGTTTTGATGCTTGTAACTTTAAAGATTTAAGCTTATTTAAGGTTTTTAAGCCTGATTAAGCTTTGACAGTTCTTAAAACCTTGATTTCAAGCCTGCATATTGGGATTTACCCTTTGGCAGCTTGAAATTCCTGTCCAAATTGGGATAAAACAAGTTTAAACCTCAAGGTTGGATCAAAGTCTAATCTTCAAGTTTGAATAAGGTTGAGAATCCTCCAATACAGGTGGACAACCTTAATTGAATCATTGCAGATCCAAAAAGTTGGACACCCCAGCTCTATTTGGTCTTTTTCCTTTGTCCCACCTTTTTGCGTGGATTTTGCCCTTTTATTGGTTTAAAGCCATACCATGGCTTTAAACCCTTTTAAATTGAGCTCATGCAGGATTTACATTCTGTATAGCAAATCCTTAGCCAATTCAGTAAATATACACCACACCTCAATTTTAACTAAAATTTTAGTAAGTTTGCATTAACCTTATGCAACTTTAAATTTAACTTTATTTAAGCTTAAATTTAACAATTTTAAAAAAATGTTAAAAAGTTACATTAGTACTGTGAGATTCTTAAATCTTCTAATAACACAAGAAATAAGTGTTTTTGGGTATAACACCTTATGGATGTACCCTAGGTTTTTTTTGCTGTAGAATCCAAAAATGACATAATATCTATAACTTTGTTTATCCAAAATAAAGCTATACTTATTTTTTGTTATTTCTTATTTCAATTTCAACTAAAAAGTCTGTTTAAGACAAAATTAGCTGTTTATAAAATCATTTGTGGCCTTATGGGTATGTTATACATACCTCACAGGCTCACAGGTCTTCATTAGCTGTATAAGTGTGTTCCACATCATAAATTCCTTCTTAATGGAAGGTGTTTAATTTAAATGTACTAAGGCTCTTTTCCCCTTCCTCTGCTTCTCTTGAGTGGGCAAATCCTTCCTCTTCTATTCCAATGTCTTGTGAATTTGTGCTTTCTTCAAATTCTATTGATGACTTATGAATACTCTTTATAACGGCAAAGTAATGACAAAATTTCTTCCCCAAAATTAAATGGTTTGATGATCCTTCTACTGTAAATGGAAAGTAAATGGTTTCATAAGTTGGATAACAATCTGTACTTTTTTCATTAAAATTTTATGTTTTGTTTTATTTTTCTTCTTTGGCTTCATTCCAATACTTAATTCAATTTCTAATGGCAAAATATTTTTCTCTAGGCTTGGGTTCATAATTGCCATAACCGGATATTCCTCCCATCCTACTCTAACATAAATTGGTGAGTTTAATCCACAATTGGGTGATAAAGTAGCAAAGGAATTATTTTGAGAGTTGTCACTACCAATAGATCCTGTGCTGCTTCCTATTTCAAATTCCATAAAATTTAACTTTTTAATTGCTTGTCTAAGCCCAAGGGTTCTTGAGATTGAATTGATCCTTCCTCTGACAAATTGGTTTCTAACTTTTGATTTGTGGGTTCCACTTCAGGTTTAGTAATGCTATTTTCAATTTTGGTTGGATTTATTTCTTCTAGAATGGTTGGTTGAGCGCCAGGGGATTGAAAGTCCCATTGAACTTCAGATTTATGATTTTTTTTATTTTAGAAATTATTTTTGAGAAATATCTTTTGATTTTAGAGGACCCCTTCATTTTGGAAGCATTACAGTATTCTTCATTAGTGATTGCATCCTTTTTCTTTTTCCAATAAGTACCATTCTTTCCATATTTATTTGAAACACTTTTGACTAGCTGTTTTGGCTTTAAGCATTTCTTTTGTACTGGTTCCACTTCAATAGTGGAAGAGTCCATGTTAGAGCTATAAGTATTTTCAAATTTTGGATGGAGAAGAGGGTCATTATTGTCTAGGTTGCTGATTCTCTGTGAAGATACTAATGATGGTTCATTTTTTTGAGGTTCCTTTTCTTTCACATGTATCTACTAATGCCTTTACTATATGCCTTTCTTGTCCAACTGAAACCTCAATCTATCCAAGGGGACAAGAGTAATCCATTTTATCTTGAATTATTATTTCGTGGGTGGTTGTTTGCTCCTGACTATTGATTGATTTAAGAGACATTAAGTATTTCCTTTGTTTATCTGAGAGAAATTTTAATTCTTGCATAAACTTGGGTGAGATTGTGACTATTTCTTCTAAGGTGAGGTTAATTTTCTGATCCATGACCTTCTTCATAACTTTTTCAATTAGTGATCCTCCTTCTTCAACTAAAGGCTTTTTGTTCACTTCCACCTTTGGTAGTTTGATTAGAGTTTTCTTATCAGTCTCCTTCTCTTTTGCTGATGTATTAGGGTTTGGTTTGGTTGGTTCTGGTGGCTTCACAACCTCTTGTGGCTTTGATGATTTGTATTTTGTAGGTATTATGACCTTTTCTATTTCAGCTTCTTCTTCTTCAATGAATCCACCAGGAATACTTGTCTTCTTTTTTATGGTGTCTTTGGGTTGAATAGTCTCTTTTGAGGGAAGGGGTTGGGCCTTAGATTTCTCTTGATTTTAAATCCTTTGCTTTGTGTTTCTCAAGCCATAAGCATACTCAAAAGGTTCTTCTAATCCTGTTGAAATACATGGTGCTTCCCAATCACCCCAATTGTCCATTGATATAAAGGCAGTTGATTTTTCCTTTTTCTTTTGTTCTTCCTCTTTGGTCTTTTACTCTAACTTTCTTTTGAGTTCCTCTTGTTCCTTCTGAAATTCCCTGACTAAATATTTTGGTGGAAATTTTCCATCACTGGGGACCCTTTCCCAATTGGGATATAAATAATTGAAACCTTGTCTGATAGCCCATCTCTTGTTTTGATCCTCCACTAGTGCACTAAATCTTCCAACTGAATTACCTTCTTCCATGCAATAGTAACATTTAACAGAAAACTTTGGTAAATTCTGCGCTGGAACATAGGGTACACTTCTGTTTGGTGGTGGAGAAACATTATCTCTTGGTCTGAATCCTTGATTGTTTGACTGAGGGTTATTAATTATTTTCTTTTGGGGTTTATCCACATTAGTTAATTTGTAAAATTGATCCATGAACTGTTTGACATCTTCATTTTCAGAAGGTGCCTCCTCCTTGACTACTTCCTTTTGTGCTTTCAATGTTCTTGTAAGTTCTTGCATTTCCTCAAGGGCTTCTTGCATTCCTGGAAATACCTCTTCCTTGAATTGAACTCTCCTTTCCTTATTCTTTGATTCTTTCGGTTCAGCTATCCTTGGAGGTGAAAGTCTTTTGGTGACTAATACTCTTGCTTCCAATTCCTGTTCAATGTACTTCTTCAAGATCTTCATTGGTGGTATGACATATCCTCCATATTCTGCTCTAACCATGACATTCTCCTTTATCATTTCTTTACTGATAGCTCCTTTTATATCTGCAGAGAGACAGTCAAACAGATCCTCATGAAACATTTTATCTTGAGGATTATATTTATATCTTAAAAGGTATGTAATAATTGTCTCATATTCTCCCATAAATCTCTTATACTGCGGAAGATTACTGATTCCACCTTCATCCTGTGTTTCATTGAATAGCTGTACAAGGGAATCCTTTCTATATCTTCTTTCAGGTTCAACTCTCCTCCATTTTGCTATAAGGTCCTTTTTAAGCTGTGTCCAATTTTCTTCTTCATATCCTGGCATAGCTTCTATTGCATAACTAATTTTGGAATCTGTTGTCCAAAAGGCCATCTGCATTGCCTGATCTTCCTCTGTTGCACCTTGAATTTGGGCTATTCTTTCAATTTTTTTGATAAATTTTTCAACTTCTTCACCATTGAAATTGAGGTTGTAATTCTTTGCTTTGATTTTTACTACTGATCTTTCTTTCCTTGGGATCTCTTGTTGGAGTGGACTTGGATTTGTTGGTGTAGAAACAAACACTCTCCTTGGGGTATTTTATGGTCTTGACTATGTTGCTGGAGTAGATGTTGCTCTAGGTCCAGGTGTTGGTGATATTGGTGATTCTTCAGGCCTAACATGTCTAGGTAAACTGGGTTCACTGGGACTAGCTCCAGGTGTGAATGATGTTGATTGTCTTCTATTTCCTTTCCTTTTGCCTTGAGTTAATAATAGATCTTGCATTTGTTTCAAAAGACTTTGACTTTGTTCAGTTTGATCTTCTTCTTCACTTTCCTCCTCATACTGTCCTTCTACAGTATCCTCAGGTAATGGTGGTAATTTTGATGTGGACTGAACCATGGTCTCTACTTTATAAATACTCCCTCCTGACTCCCTTGATTTATTTATTCCTTTTCTTGATTCTTGAATGAGATTGAGGAAGAACTTCCTTATCTTCTCCTTTTCCTTTTTTTCTGTTCTTGGTGTTGGGATAAGATCACTATATTCTACTTGAGATTCTTGTGCTGATGGTGTTGAGTTTTTAAGTGCATAATAATAATGATATGAGGATGATGATGATTGATGAGATGATGGTGAATTATGATATGATGATTTTTGATTGGTGGATTCCAGTTTTTAAAAGATATTTATTTGGTTAATTTTATTGTTTTGAGATCAAGCTGAAGAGATGCTAAGGGTATTCCTATCTGACATGCCACTGTTGAGACACCAGATGTGGGAACTCCTCTGCGCGTGGGATAAAATGAGGCAGTACCTGGAAGGGGAAATTACAAGAAAACAGTTTTGAATTGCTGTTTGGGACTTGTAACCCTTTCTCTGCTTGTGTGCTAGACTAATCTAGACTGCCCTTCCTAATATGCTAAGTTATCTTTACTGAGTTCACCAAATCAATTTTATTATTGATAGTGGCTTGATCAGAAAATATTAGACTCAACAATCTCTAATAAGACTTTTCTCTACTCAAAACAATGGCTATTTGAAGCCTTAACAAATAAATTCTTTTTAAAACTTTCAGCAGGCTGAGTGGATTCCACCTGATGATAGTACAGCAATATATAAAGTAATATAATGACTAAAATAACTAAGAAATAACAGGAAACACTATCTTCTAATAAAAATCTACAACATATTCTTTTCGTGAAAATTCTTGGATAAATATAGAAACTAATAGCTAGGATAACAGCAATCTTCAATTCTCTGAAATAATAAACTTGACAAGGATAAAATATATTTCATGCCCTTTGTGATGTGATGGTTAGGCTACTAATCTAATAATTGTTAATAATTTAGTAGAATATGGGTAGTTTAATGACATGTTTTGTTCTGTGATGTAATAATAGATTATATGATCTCTTCTGGTTCTTTTTTTTGATAATAATACTAGCTAATTGCTATAGGTTCAATATTAATTTTAACTAAACACTAAATTATTTTGAATTTGATTTTGTCCTTTCTGGTAATTTACTAGGGATTACCCAAGAAATCCAAATTCACTTTTATTTTAAAAGTAGTAAAATTACTGTGGTTGTGCAGGTTTTGTTTTAAAAAAAGCAAAATTACTCTCTTTGAGGAAGTTTACAACAAAAACTAGGCCAAAAACTAATTAAAATGGTTAGGTTTTATTTTAAAGCCTAAAAAATTACTTTGGTTTGATGGTTTTATTTTAGAACTCTCTAAAAATTACTTTTAAGGATTTAAACACTAGACTCCAGAGATGCCTTGCTCATGATCTTCAAGCTTTAAGATCCTAATTAAATAAGGCACTAGTTTACCTGCTAGTAAGGGATGAATTAAAGTCTTTTCACACTATTGGTTCTCTTGATCTATGTAAACAACAAACCTCAGTTACTAGGCTTAATTTATCACAGTTTTTAGTATACCTCCTAGAAGAGGGATCAGAAAAAATAAATTCAATTTACAATTTATAGATGGGGAAAAGGGAAAAAGTGGGAGAGAGGGCCTCTATTTATAGCCGTGTGGCCTTCCATAGGAGTGCAAAAAAGAGGGGTCTTAGAAATTTTCAGCCTCTGGTGGCTGTGCAAAGCTGTGCAAACTATTCACATGACGGGTTTGTGACATGTGGCTGTGAAATACAGTCAAACCTTAATTTCTGGACCTGGAACCCTTTTTATGAAAATTTACATAGGACTGATTACCTGTATTCCTTGTTGGCCTGTATTACCTGTATTCTTCCTGAAAATTCCTAACACATATCCCTTCCAGCATCCAGTCCCACTCTTCATTTTCGCAGCTTCAATGAGAAATTTGGGGGTTACATTAATGGAAAAGTTGATGTAATATGGCCTTTCCAATTCAACAATAAATTATTTCAGTCTTCAAAAATTAATCTTTTAATTATCTAAAGAAACTCAATGATGCTTATCCCCTCTTTGGGTGGTTCATAAAAGCAAAAATACATGAAATTTTTCAGAATTAATACCTCAAAAGTGTTTTGTTCCACACCTTGAATCTTCTATGTCCCCTGTGATACCTACAACTCTGCTCTTTATTAATTGGCATCCTCATTGTGACTCTGATTATATTAATCATCCTATTGCTTATATTTAAGCATATTGAAAAATTATATTGAAAAATTATTTACAGAGAAAATTGAAAAATGTCTTTGATTTGGGTACTGTCCATCACAATTATGTGTTGGATAAGGCAGGGGGGTGACACTGGAAGAGCAAACCTGTGGTCAATTTTCTTTAATGAATATATCATTTGTGTTATTCCATGTTTATTTTACTGTTATTTTCCCTCAAAGGTGATTTCATGCTATTAATATCCTCTTTTATATAAATAATTACCATAAAAATTAAAAAATTTATTCAGCTGAACTGTCATGGCACACCACAGTATGACTGGCACTGATATTTTTTGAATGATAAAGAGGAATGAGAGGATTGTTTCTAACAACTCTTTGTTGAAGATTAGGAAATTGGGAAATCCGTTGATATTGTACTTTAGATATCCATCTTCTCAGTATTGTTTGGGAGATCTCAGCTACAATTGGTTATATGTGGGTAAGTATTGTGAGAGGGTTTTTTATGACATAAATATAAATAATGCAAACTCAAAATGGCTTATTATTTCGTGGTATGTCCCCAAATGTATGGTTCATTCTTTTGTATGCCCATGCATCTAGGCTTCTTGGTGGTCCTAGCTCCCTGATAACCTTTGTAAAATGTAATGTTAGGTGTAGATTGGTTTGGAGTTTATCATGGACCAACCAAACAAAGTGTTTGACAATAGATATTTGTAGTACTTTCAATCTTATCTAGGTCTTCTTCATGAATGCTTGCTTGGAGTAAAATGTTTGTTAATGTAGCTAATGAAATGAGTGATTTGAGTAGAAGATCCTTATGCAGGTTGTTCCCTTGGCATTTGACCCTTTCCTCCCTCTTAGGTATTTGTGAACTCCATATAGCTATAAGTGTCAAAAGTAAATACAATGTCATCAAGATTTGCCACTTTGCTGCTTTGAGTGTCTGGAAGTTTTGGAACCCGAATTTTCTGGGTAGAGGAGAAACCATGGCAGGACTTTAGTTTTATTGATGACGTTTTGAAGTACCCCTAATTCGTCTTTTTTTAATGTTGGAGTTTCATCCTCCATTGGAGGCAAATAATTATTATCATCAGAAGAGAAATCTGAATCAACCAATGAATCACTACCATATGTAAAAGGTAATAAGTTGAGTATGGTAGAAGTTGTTGTCTGGGATCTTAGGGAATACCTGGAGTTTGAAGTTCTGTTGCTTTTGGCAGTTTGATCACTTTTGGTCCTGGAGGCTTCACTAGAGCCTTTGTGCCTTTGGGACATAAGAGGTCAAATGTGGGCAAGATTAGCTATTGTAAGGTTTTGCTTCTTGGGTCTACTTATTTTTTAAGAATCATTGTCATATTCATTTTTCATTTTTTTTGGACGCCCAAATAAAGAAAAAGGATATTTGGATGGATTTGAGTCTGCCAAAAAAACTTTGCTTTTTCCTTTGAAGCTCTAACTTGTGACCAGCCAATCCCACCTTGAGGAATGATATGCAATAGTCTTTGATATCCCCTCAAATCAAACAATGCATTATATCTATGCCACAAAAGTCTATTGGTCTCCAGAAATCTAGCTGATTTAGAATAGTCCACTGGACACCATGTGATTTGACAAATTCATCTTGTTCCTTTTTGTTTTGAAGTTGAAGCCATTTATTTGCCTTGGAAATATGAGTTTCATGTGTCCTTGGTTCAAATGTTGAAATATCTATTTCATTAATGTCCACCTTTGTGTTATTACAAAAGGAGAAAAATTGATTGGCTGAATGAGAGGTGAGTCCAGCCACTTTACATAAAGCAGGAAGATCTGCAATTAAAGGTAATAAAGCCACTCTAATAAGTCTACCCTGTGGAAAGTCATGGGTATTGGAAAACCAAATACAATTTCATAACATTTGAAGCTCAATCACATAAGGCTCCAAGATTGAATTAATTTGAGCAAGAGATGGATCTTTGGGACCAGGAATTATTGCATACAAAAACATGCTCTGCTCTTTGTGACGTTCACTTGGAGGAAGATTCAAACAAGTGAGAATAATTGACCCAATTGAAATTGATTTTTCAGCCCCTTTGTTACTAAATGGATTGAACCAATCTACATATAAGCTAAATATCAAATTACATGGTCTATTTGTAAATGCTTGTATACTACATGGGGAAGATTTGAATTTGTGCCAAATTTTGCTATGCCAAATATCAGATAAAACTTTAGGGTCTGTTTGAGAATTATGGGTATTGTGAGCATTTAATAGCTTTTCAAAGCCAGGAATCCACATATGGGAGGCCAACCATTTTTGCAAGGATTGGTATGTAAAGATACAGATTGGTTTTTGAAGTGAAATATCATTCTTGTCATCAGTTTTAAATAAAAGAGAACCACATTCTGTTCTTGCAAGAGGTCCTAATTTAATAATGGAGGAAGGAAGAGGTTGAATAAATTCAGATTTAAAGTGTTTGTTGATTTTCCCTGTTGCAGTGAGATCATACAAGCTGAAGCATTCTAGACAGCAAATCTTTTCTTCAAAATCCATGTATATGCCCAGCTGATCAAAAATAGTTTCAATTGAAAGCCAGATTTCTTTAGCAACAGATAATCCATCAAACTTGAATTTATCTACAAAGCTAGTCATCTTTTCCCTTTCTGATGGAAGAAATATTTTGATACTATCTCTGGACATTCCATTTTTGAGGTAAAGGCCAGAATCTTGAACCAAAACTTTGAGAGCATGAAAGTCAATGAATTTAAAGGCCTTGTTTTCATATTTTTTGGTATCAGAAGGTAAATTTCTTTCATTATTATCATGCCAGATCTGTTCAATCTGAGATCATCCAGGGGTTTTCTGTGTTGTCTGTTCCAAAATATTGCAGAAAATTAAATTTAAGTAATTATTAATAATTGAAATTAATGAGGGAAATAGTCCTCACATTTTCACTACTTTGGGCTAAAAACATCTTTTCAACCAAAGGCTATGGTCTCCTGAGTTTGAGTAGTTCCAATTGATGTGTCTTCCAAGCTGGGTCAGAAATAGGTTTTCCATTATGAACAATATTGTTCAAATCTTCATAATATTGATTTTAACAACCAAGCTCGTGACAAGTGCAAATTGTTTTAGGGCGGCCCATTTTTGGCAGCTTGAAGTTGTGTGGGGAATGAACAAAAAGGGCCCAAGAAATTAAAATGTATTAGGGTGGTTATGAGGAAAGTGTTTGGGGGCTGAGTGAACTCAAAAGAGCTTTCAAGTGGACACAAACATACCTTTATTTATACTTTAGCATCTTTGATTTTCCAAGGATAGAAACCAATTACTCCGCTATTTGCTTTTCATGGGGTATAAATTAGAACTAGCAGTCATAGTTTGACCACATTTAAGAATACAGCAATGAATTAGTGTGCATGTGGCACAAATTATGACTGGCAGTTATAATTTACCACACCGTGTACAATTGAATCCAAGTTGTATTGTTGTTGGACCTAATTCAGATACAGTTTTTTCTGTATCTGAGTGTGTCTGAGGAGAATCTAAGGAGACAAACCAATTATGGCTGTAATTGGCTTGCAAGGGGTTTTAATTACGACCGGAGGTCATAAATTGACCACCTTTGTACAATTAACGCCAAGCTGTATTGTGACTGGACCTCATTCAGATGCAGTTTTTTCTGAATCTGAGTGGGTCTGATAAGAATCTAAGGAGACAAACCAATTAAAGCTGACATTGGTTTGCAAGTGTGTAGCAATTATGACTGGCAGTCATAATTTGACCACCTGTGTACAATTACAGCCCAGCTTTACTGTCCTTGGCGATCTTTAGATAAAGATTTTTGTGTATCTGAGTTGGTCTAATTAGGTTTTGAGGAGACAAACCCATTACAGCCATAATCGGTTTACAAGTGGTACAAATTGTGACTGGCGGTCAGAGTTTGTCCACCTTTGTACAATTACAGCCAAGCTGTACTGTCCTAAGCTGAACACCTGTGTAAAATTACAGCCAAGCTGTATTGTGACTGGAACTCTTTCAGATACAGTTTTTTCTGTATCTGAGTGGGTCTAATTAGGTTTCCAGGAGACAAACCAATTACGGCTGTAATTGGTTTGAAAGTGGTAAAAAGTATGACCAGAAGTCATAATTTGTCCAGCTTTGTAGAATTACAAGCAAGCTGCATTGGTACTGGACCTCATTCAGATACATTTTTTACTGTATCTGAGTGGTTCTAATTAGGTTTCCAGGAGACAAACCAATTATGGCTGTAATTGGTTTGGAAGTGGTACAAATTTCGACTGGTGGGCATAATTTGACCACCTGTGTACAATCACAGCCAAGCTTCATTGTGTTTGGAGCTCATTCAGATACATCTTTTTCTGTATCTGAATGGGTCTGAGGAGAATCTAAGGAGACAAGCCAATTACATCTGTAATTGGTTTGCAAGTGTGTACAAATTGTGACTGGCAGTGATAATTTGACCACCTGTGTAAAATTACAGCCCAGCTGTACTGTCCTTGGCCCTCATTAAGATACAGTTGTTTCTGTATCTGAGTGGGTCTAATTAGGTTTTGAGGAGACAAACCAATTACGGCTGTAATTGGTTTTCAAGTGGTACAAATTGTGACTGGCGGTCAGAATTTGTCCACTTTGGTACAATTATAGCCAAGCTGTACTGTCCTAAGTTGACCACCTGTGTAAAATTACAGCCAAGCTGTATTGTGACTGGACCACATTCAGATACAGTTTTTTCTGTATCTGAGTGGGTCTAATTAGGTTTCCAGGAGACAAACCAATTATGGCTGTAATTGGTTTGCAAGTGGTACAAATTATGACCAGAAGTCATAATTTGTGCAGCTTTGTAGAATTACAAGCAAGGTGCGTTGGTACTGGACCTCATTCAGATACAGTTTTTTATGTATCTGAGTGGGTCTAATTAGGTTTCCAGGAGACAAACCAATTATGGCTGTAATTGGTTTGGAAGTGGTACAAATTATGACCGGTGGTCATAATTTGACCACCTGTGTACAGTTACAGCAAAGCTTTATTGTGATTGGACCTCATTCAGTTACAGTTTTTTCTGTATCTGAGTGGGTCTGAGGAGAATCTAAGGAGACAAACCAATTATGGCCGTAATTGGTTTGCAAGTGTGTACAAATTATGACCGGAAGTCATAATTTGACCACCTGTGTTCAATTACAGCCCAGCTATACTGTCCTTGGCCGTCATTCAGATACAGTTTTTTCTGTATATGAGTAAGTCTAATTAGGCTTTCAGGAGACAAAGCAATTATGGCAGTAATTTGTTTGGAAGTGGTACAAATTTTGACCAGCGGTCATAATTTGACCACCTGTGTACAATTACATCCAAGCTGTATTGTGTTTGGACCTCATTCAGATATAGTTTTTTTCTGTATCTGAGTGGTCTGATGAGAATATTGGGAGACAAACCAATTATTGCCATAATTACTTAGCAAGTGTGTACAAAATATGACTGGCAGTCATAATTTGACCACCTGTGTACAAATGTAGCCAAGCTGTATTGTTACTGGACCTCAGTCAGATACAGCTTTTTCAGTATCTGAGTGGTCTAATAAGGTTTCCAGGAAACAAACCAATCATGGCCATAATTGGTTTGCAAGGGGTACAAATTATGACTGGCAGTCAACATTTGTCCACCTTTATACAATTACAGCCAAGCGATATTGTGATTGGACCTCATTGAGAGGCAGTTTTTTCTGTATCTGAGTTGGTCTGAGGAGAATATAAGGAGACAAACCAATTACAGCTGTAATTGGCTTGTAAGGGGTACAAATTATGACTGGTGGTCATAATTTTACCACCTGTTTACAATTACATCCAACCCGTATTGTGACTGGACCTCTTCAGATACAGTTTTTTCTGTATCTGAGTGGGTCTGATGAGAATCTAAGGAGAAAAACCAATTACTGCCATAATTGTTTTCAAGTGGCACAAATTATTACCGGCAGTCAGAATTTGTTCACCTTTGTACAATTACAGCCAAGCTGTACTGTCCTAAGTTGACCACCTGTGTACAATTACAGCCAAGTTGTATTGTGACTGGACCTCATTCAGATACCGTTTTTTCTGTATCTGAGTGGGTCTAATTATGTTTCCAGGAGACAAACCAATTACATCCCTAATTGGTTTGCCAACTTTGTAGAACTACAAGCAAAATGTATTGGTACTGGACCTCATTCAGATACAGTTTTTTCTGTATCTTAGTGGGTCTGACAAGAATCTAAGGAGACAAACCAATTACGGCTGTAATTGGTTTGAAAGTGTGTACAGATTATGACCAGCAGGCATAATTTGACCACCTGTGTACAATTATGGCCCAGCTGTACTGTCCTTGGCCGTCAATCAGATACAGTTTTCCTGTATCTGAGTGGGTCTGATGAGAATCTATTGGTTTTCATGTAGCACCAATTATGACCAGCAGTCATAACCTCCCTCTGATGACAATCTGAGGACACAAATTTATTTCTGTCATAATTGATTTACATTTTGAAGAAATCATGACTGGTGGCAATATTTCTCACCAAGTTACAGGTGTGACTGTACCAGACAATCCAATCACCCATGTATTTGAGGGAGGGTTCTAAAGATACACTTATCCTGACACTTATTTCTTCCCTAAATGTGTAATTGTGTTTTATTTCTTGAAGATCTGCAGCTTTGTTTCCTTTTAAACCACAAAACTGATGTATGCTCTATTTCTATGGGCTACAGCCCTACTTCATTTCATTTGGACCTGCAATATAAATAGAGCTGTTTTTCCCATGTTTTTCTTAAGTTCCTCTGTTTTCAACTTCTGTTTCCCATTTTACTCCCTCTCCTCCCAACATAATATCCAATACTATGAATCCACCACACCCACCTGATTCAGATGTCTCATTTGATTAAATATTTAATAGGGTTTTTCCAAATAACACAGAATTGAACTAATCATTATCTTATCAAGATGAGCCAATATCTCCTTCATCCATTAATTCAGTGTCCATCCCCAAACCAAAGTACTGAACCCCATGAATGTTACGAACTTTTTCACTACCTCAATTCTCCAAATATAGTCACACCAGCTCCCATTACCCATCCTCACATCTTGCCCTGCCCCCCACCAAACAACATAAATAGAACCCCCTTTCAACTTGGTAAATTATTTCTTCCCCACATAATCTCATCCCCAGCATTTTTTAATAATATATTTTTACAAAAATTTATTAGATATCACAAACACACCAAAGATGAGTTTATGTAATCCACCCCCAAATACCCCACAAACCCTTCCACCACCCTCATTCATAGAATTCAACCTGAATAACCCTCCCACTGTGAGCCTTAGAGGTAATTTCATATACCCAAAAGACCACAAATACAAAAATAACATATTAATATAAATAAAATAAATTTATTTATATTATTAAAATAAAAATATAAATATAAATATAAAATTATATCGCAAATAAAAAAATTAATCACAATTTAAAAATAAAAATGCATTAAACTTTGTAAGTGTAAAATTACATTTATACTTGAAAAAATTAAGTAAAAATGAAATTTTAACAAAATTGTGAAAAAATAAATAAATTGGGAAAAAAGTTAAATACAAATTATTATAACTTTTTATCCGATAAATAAACAAATAAAAATAATTTCACCATTGGATTCCTCATAAAAAATCAGGTGGGGTCACCTCTGAGTGAAATTCTTGTAACTCAACTCTAAATAAGCTTAAATTAAGTTTTTAGTATTTTCAATACAAAAGTTGAAAATACTCAAAACTTTAATTTAATTCACACCACATGTGGTGTTAACCATCAATTTTTGTGTTAAAATTGAGGTGTTGTGTTTAGTTTAGAAGTTATGAGGAATTGAAGTATTTTCAATTGAATTCAATTTAAATGTCAAAATGTGCGCGTGTATTACATAAGTGAACTTTGATTTAAATATGAGGTGTCAATTATTACTTTATTGTACTGTACAATTCAATTTAATTACATATGTAAATTATAAGTATAATACATGATGAGGAATTAAAGGAAAAATAAATTGGAAAGATTAAATTTGGGGGGGAAAAGGAACTCCAGCTCTAAGGGGGAGCTAGACCCCCAAAGTCCTTTCTGACAGGCGTGGGATGACAAAATTCACGCAAAAGTTCATCAATTTTGGCCTGGAATTGAGTTACAGGCTCTGTGGACTCAATTGATGATGAGGTTTTGATACCAACTGGGGTAGTATTAGCTGTTGCCAAGAGGGTAAAACTACCCATAAGATAAAAAAATCATAGTAAAAACAGTTTTAACTGGTTTCTACGCCTCTGACACACATTCTGACGTGTTTTGAAGGCTCTAGGCCTGGTATTGCTATAGTAATGGCTGATTTAAGGGTCTAAAATGGCTAAAAATGGCTTAAACCAGCCCTTTTTGGTCTAAACCAGGGTTCAATGATACCATAATTGGCTTTTCTGTTGTCAGACTGTTTTTCACGAATGACAAGAGTAAATTCTACTCTTGGAGTAAGAAAATTGATGGCTATAAAAGAATGTCTTCTTTGCCCCACTTTTCTCTTCATGTTAGAATCTTTTCCTTTTATAATTAGTTTAAACATTGTTAAACCAATCAATAAAAGATTCCAACCACCTTTTCAAATCATTTTGAACCTTTTAACCACGTGAAAAATCATTATAATCATTGTTTGTAACTCTTATAATCATTTTTACCCCTGAACCACCCCAAAAGTGAATTAAAGCATCTTTCATCACTGTAAACTTTGTCACTTTGTTTCCAAATTCACTCTGGTCACTTTTGAGTGTGTTTTCTCTTTAATAATCTTTATAAAGACTGCGTTCTTTAATTAATTGCTTTCAGTTCATTCCTCAATTAATTCCAATTGAAATTGCTCTTGAAGAAATTTCTTTTGTAGCCTTAAAATATCTCTTGTAGAGTATTTTTTGGATAAATTTTTATTGTTGGTAAACAACAAATGTTTATAATATTATTGTTTTATACTAATAAAGTTATAAACAATAAAATTGGCGGGTTTCCTCTTAAAAATAATATTTCTTACTATTTTTAATTGAATGTTACCTTATACAAATTTTGAGGACAGGAAAAGTACTTGATTTTTAATCAAAGTTTCATATCCACACCTTACATTTGGGGGCCCAGCCGTGATATTTTACCTGTGAGATATTTTTTTTACTCTTTTTAAATCTTTTTTCTTATATTGAAAAATTTAAAAACATATAAAAAATACTTATAATTCAAAAAAACCCATAAAAAATAATTTTTTTCATATTATAAGTGAGGCTTATATTTTTATTTATTTTTTGAAATATCCTTTTTTTACTTAAATAATTGGTTTTTTCATTAATTTTAGTGTCTGACAACGTGGTAAGACATGAAAACATTGAAACAGCCTCAACAGTCACCAGCATTATTCCTGCTAGTACTATTAATTCAGACCATAATAGTAATGTTATTGTGACTCATAATAACCAACCTGAACCAATATCTTCTGAATTGATTAACTTGGGCATACGTAATACTCTTCAGAAAGCCAAAGATTTGGCCAATAGTAAGTTTTTTGACGTAAAATTACTATTTTAAGCCTTTTCAACCATAATTATGCCTTCAACCAGGTCAGGAGCCAGCTATAACCCCTCAAGCAGCTCCCAGAAAGGTAATAGATGTGATTATGGCAGAGGCCAATCAGGTACAGAAGGAAAAGGGTCAGTTGATGACTTCCAAACAACTAAAATGGGTCATTCTGAAGCTGATAATACCATTTTACCTTCAAAAAGAGCTGACACCGCCACAACAAGCCTCTGTGGACATATTAAAAGCCAGCCACAGTGCATAAAACAATGCACTTTGATTCAAGGAGTACCAGATCCTTGCAGACCTGTGGAAGAATTGCATGAATTCTTACCTGACAGTAAAAAAATTCCTGGGCCATCCCAACACTTGCGAATTGCTCAATGGATGGCATCCATTGATGGAGAAGAAAAACATGATGCTTTTGACACTAGAATGGAGGAAAAACAACCCTCCACCACCCAAACCAGTGCCAAAAACAGCCCCAGTGGCCAGCAGCAGCAATTCCAACGTGAAAAAGCAGCCACAAACTCCAAACAAGGGCAAAGGGAAGGCACCAGCCCCAAAACCTTACAGCCAGGGCTACAGAATCCCAAAGACTCAACAGGATGCCATGGAAAATGTATTTCAGATGGCCAGAACCATGATGGAATTACAGAAGAAGGAGGAAGCCAGATTAAGATTCCAGAAATGATTTCTGATATATTTGATTCCATCCCAGAATTGTATGATGCTATAAATGACGTGAAAAAACATCTTTCTGATAAAAATGAAACCATTTGTAACAACATTAAAACAAACAACCTGAGTCTGTGCCAAAATAATGAAAGACTTATGTTTTTTGAAAAAGTTTTAAGAACAATCAAAATTTCCAATAATGATAATTCTTCTGGCAATGAAATAAATGAAAAATCTGCCATTATTAAAGAATTAACAGATAAATATTCTAAATTCAATATTGATGACATAATTGAAACAAGAATTAAACAAGCCATAAATATTATCAAGACAGATAACAAGAAAGTCCTTGATGACATTTCAACTTCATTTACTGAAGTAAAGACATACACCATTGCCTTGAAAAAGTGTTTTGATGCTTCAAAAGAAGAAGTATCAAAATTATCAATGAAATTGAATCAAGTCACTGCTGATAATACAAGACAGACAGAGTTATGGCAAGAACTGACACATAAGGAAGACATGTATAAAATTGAAGTAATAAATCTAATACAAAGCTTCCAACATGAATACAGAAATTCCCAAAGGTGTAGCAACAGTAAAATGAATGACATTGAACAAATACTGAACACCTTACCAAGAATGTCTACACCTCTAAATCAAAATGAGGGCACAAGAATTCCAAATCCACAAGTATTGGATCCTGATAATTAACAATTAAGAAATGAATTATCCACTCCTTTTCATAACTTGGAACCATCAATGGGCTAAGCACTCTTGAAAGAAGTTCCAAAACTTAAAGAATGGCCTCACTTCAGTGGTGAAGGAGGGTATGACCATATGGAATTCATTAGAGGTATTGACATGATCAAAGAGGATTTTGAATTAGCAGACAGATTGGTAACAGCCAGGTTTAACACCTTGTTTACCAGATCAGCTCACAGATGGTACATCAAAATAAGACAAGCACATGGACACCAGAGTTGGACTTGGTGGAAACCCCAAATCATCAACAAATGGGCAAATGATGCTTGGAGGTTTAAAGTTGAAACATCCTTTGAATCTGCCAAATTTAATGCTGATAAAGACAAAGCTTTACCATGGTTTTGCCAACAAAAAGACAGATTAACAGCATTATATCCTGACATGTCAGAACTTATGATCCATAGAAAAATTCTGAGACAATTTGGAGGTGACTTACAGCATGCTGTCAAAAGCAGGACTACTGAACAATCTTCAGCAGAGGATATTATCAATATACTAGAAGAAGCAACCACCAGAACCAAAATTGGTTCTAGTAGGGTGAATCTCAAAACAAGGTTTAATACACCTTGGAAAGATTCTGTGGACAAAAACCCCAAAGAAAATTCTGGTAATATTAAGTATAAATCTGCAGATACAGTCAGAAAATGCCATATTTGCCAAAGCACCACCCATTTAGCCAATACATGTCCAAAAAGGGGGAAATTCAATGAGATTGAAATTGAAAAGGAACCAGATGTTGAAAAAGAAGACATAATTGCAGACAATTCAGATGATAAGTCATCCATATTTTCTGAGTCTTTAAAAGATATATAAAATATCAATGCCACTTTTGACATCATGGAATCTTATTCCCACTTACCACAATTGAGCAATGGTCAAATTGATTTATCAAAAGTTCAAGATTCACAACTTATGAAGACAAAACCAAACAGAAGAAAAGGTTATACAGCTGGTAACTCCTGTATAACAGAGGTGGTGATTGACAACAAGCCCACAAAACGTTTGCTTGACCCAGGAGCCTTCTGCTCTTGTGTTGGACAATATTTTCTTAAAACTTGTGTACCAAAATTTGAAGACCAATTGTTACCAATTGATAGTATAAAGTTCAACAGTGCAAGTAACCCAATGAAAGCATTAGGAATATTTGAGACCAATGTCATATTCCCACGAATAAATGGGAATTTGAGGATCCCAGTTGAATTTGTTGTTATGGAAAATTCCTCTAGTACCCATTTTATATTGGGAAATGACTATTTAATCATGAATGGTATAGACTTACATAACAACAAAGACAGATACTTTACTATTGAAGACAATAAGCGCCAAAAATTTGCCTTTTTACCATTTAAAAGACAAATTACAGTAAACAAAGTATCACCAGTAAACTTAGAGTTAGAGAAATTCAAGTCTGAACAGTTAAATGAGGCTGAAATAAGCCTTCATCTGACTGATAAACAAGAAACTGAACTTTCTTCCCTTTTGTATGACCACAGAGGAGCATTTGCTACAGACAAAGAACCTCTAGGAGCAATTATTGGTCATGAAGTTGAAATCATTCTTAACATTGAGAGACCTTATCCACCACTCTTAAGAAACCTGCATATCCAGCAAGTCCAAAATCAAGAGAAGCTCTAGAAATTCATATGAAAGAGCTTCTGGACCTTGGTGTAATAAGAAAAGTAGGCCACAATGAAGAGGTAGAAATAACTACACCAGTCATAGTGGCGTGGCATAATGGAAAATCCAGAATGGTTGGGGACTTTAGAGCTCTGAACAATTACACTGTTCCAGACAGATACCCAATACCAAAAATCCAAATTGCCCTTACTCAAATATCTCAAGCAGTGTATATAACCACTATGGATTCCCTTAAAGGATTCCATCAAGATGTGGTGACACCAAGAGCAAGAAAATACTTGAGAATTACTGTTCATTGTGGAGTGTATGAATACTTGAGGATGCCCTTTGGTATCAAAAATGCACTTTCACACTTCCAAAGAATGATGAATGAAATCTTCCCTGAAGAACTTTCAGAGGGATGGTTAACAGTAATTGATGACATTATTGTCTGTTCCAAGACTTGGGAAGAGCACATGTACAGATTGTCCAGAGGTTTGACAAAAATTCAATCAGTAAACATGAAAATCTCCTTGAAAAAAATGTCATTATGGATTTAAAGAACTTAAAGCACTAGGGCATTTTGTATCTGGTTTGTCCCTTGGAATTGACAAAAACAATGTTGCAGCAGTATTGCTAAAACCCATGCCTCAGAATAAGAAGGAAATTCAGTCATTCTTAGGTTTTGCAGGATATTACAGGCAACACATTAAAGATTTTGCATCCATAGCAAGACCACTTTATAAATTGTGTGACAAAGACACAGTATTTGAAATGACTGTTGCCAGAGTCAAAGCTTTTGAATCTCTAAGAGAAGCCTTGACCACTGCCCCACTCTTACTGATGCCAGACTTTAAATTACCTTTCAAACTTTATATTGATGCATCAGGGGATGGGCTAGGTGCTGCACTTCACCAAGTTCAGATCATAAATGATAAACCTGTAGAAGGACCCATATGTTTGATATCCAGGCAAATCAAACCAACTGAAGCCAGATATGGAGCAAGTCATATGGAATGTCTATGCCTTGTCTGGGCCTTAGAGAAATTGAACTACTTCTTAGAGGGATGTGTTTTTGAGGTGATAACAGATTGTACGGCTGTCAAATCACTTTTGAACATGAACACACCCAAAAGACATATGCTCAGATGGCAAATAGCCATACAAGAATACAGAGGCAATATGACTATTGTTCATAAGGATGGGAATATTCATGGGAATGCAGATGGACTAAGCAGATGGCCATTACCAAATAATATTGATAATCCTGGTTATGTGCCAGAAGAAGCTTCACCACAAATTCCAATAGAAGGAATAAGTGTTACAAACTTGAACACCACATTCTTTGAAGAAGTCAGAAGTAATTACACTCAAGATAAGCATTGTAGCATCTTATGCCAATTACTTAACAAAGACTGTAAAGACAACTCTCTAATACATGCCTTGGATGAAGTATGGGGAAAATCTTATGATGAAGGAAGATTTCACCTACTGGATGGTATAATTTACCACAGAACCAAGCACACATGTGTCATGACAGTTGTAGACAGGTAATTAATCAATCTTGTACTGAACGAATGCCACCATAGTCCGTTTTCAGGACATCTGTCTGAACACAGAACAAGAGAGAAAGTAAAGACCTGCATATGGTGGCCAATGTGGCAGAAAGATGTTGCAGAGTATTGCAAAACCTGTGAAAGATGCCAAAAAGCAGAAAAATCCACTGGCAAGAGACTTGGAAATATGATAAAAATCCAAGAACCAAGCAGACCTTGGGAAATTTTCCATATGGATTGGGTAACTGGCCTACCACCAGGAGGTGACAGAAGCTATAATGCTTGTCTAGTAATTGTGGACAGATTCAGTAAAACTCCAATCTTTTTACCATGTCACAAGGATGATACAGCCATGGATACAGCTCTTCTGATATGGAATAGAGTAGTGTCATGGACGGGGATATTTACAAATATCATTAGTGATAGGGATCCCAAATTCACTTCAGCACTATGGACAAATCTTCACCAATTATTTGGCACTAAACTGTCTTTCTCTACAGCCTACCACCCACAAACTGATGGCCTGGCTGAAAGGATGATCCAAACTTTAGACAAAATGGTGAGAAGATTTTGTGCATATGGCCTTGAATTCAAAGATTGTGATGGATTTACCCATGATTGATGTACTCTGTTGCCAGCACTGGAATTAGCATATAAAACATCAATCCATGCCAGTACCAATCAGACTCCTGCTATTCTAGAATAAGGATGGACCCCCAAGTTACCCCAAGATTCCTTGAGGAAAGACTTAATTGAAATACATCCCACAGCTGCTAGCTTCAAAGGAATGCTAGACAAAGCTAGAAAGCATGCAGTAAGGTGCATGGAGGACTCTTCTGCACATGCTAAAGACAAATGGGATAAATCACATGCAACTCAAGATTTCAAAGTGGGGGACCTAGTTCTTGTATCCACCACTAACTTCAATAACATCAAAGGATGTAAAAAGTTGAAATACTCCTTTGCAGGACCTTTTGAGATTAAGGCCCTCCATGGAGAAAATGCTGTTGAAGTAGAGCTATCTGAAGAACTTAGCAATAAGCATCCTACATTTCCAGTGAGCTTGATAAAGCCATATAAATCTAGTGATGCTGAGAAACTTCCCTTGAGGAATAAGATTCCCCAAGTTATACCTCCTATTGAGACATCTGGTACTAAGAAAATTACCAAAGTTCTTAAAGAAAGACAATTAAGAACGAAAAAAGTAAGGGAATACCTTGTTAGGTACAGTGACCCAACTTGTGAAGATAAATGGTTAGAAGAAAAAGATATACCAGAAGCTAGCAAACTCATCAGGAGAGTCAGACACACTAGAAATACCAATATTACAAAGTAATATTATTTTTTAGGGGGAGGGAATGTGAGCCTTAGAGGTAATTTCATATACCCAAAAGACCACAAATACAAAAATAACATATTAATATAAAGAAAATAAATTTATTTATATTATTAAAATAAAAATTAAAATATAAATATAAAATTATATTAAAAATAAAAAAATTAATTACAATTTAAAAATAAAAATACATTAAACTTTGTAAGTGTAAAATTATATTTATACTTGAAAAAATTAAGTAAAAATGAAATTTTAACAAAATTGTGAAAAAATAAATAAATTTGGAAAAAAGTTAAATACAAATTATTATAACTTTTTATCCAATAATCAAACATATAAAAATTATTTCACCATTGTATTCCTCATGAAAAATCAGGTGGGGTCACCTCTGAGTGAAATTCTTGTAACTCAACTCTAAATAAGCTTAAATTGAGTTTTTAGTATTTTCAATACAAAATTTGAAAATCCTCAAAGCTTTAATTTAATTCACACCACATGTGGTGTTAACCATCAATTTTTGTGTTAAAATTGAGGTGTTGTGTTTAGTTTAGAAGTTATGAGGAATTGAAGTATTTTCAATTGAATTCAATTGAAATGTCAAAATGTGCGCGTGTATTACATAAGTGAACTTTGATTTACATATGAGGTATCAATAATTACTTTATTGTAGTGTACAATTCAATTGAATTACATATGTAAATTATAAGTATAATACATGATGAGGAATTAAAGGAAAAATAAATTGGAAAGATTAAATTTGGGGGGGAAAAGGAACTCCAGCTCTAAGAGGGAGCTAGACCCCCAAAGTCCTTGCTGACAGGCGTGGGATGTCAAAATTCACGCAAAAGTTCATCACTTTTGGCCTGGAATTGAGTTACAGGGTCTGTGGACTCAATTGATGATGAGGTTTTCATACCAACTGGGGTAGTGTTAGCTGTTGCCAAGAGGGTAAAACTGCCCTTAAGATAAAACAATCATAGTAAAAACAGTTTTAACTGGTTTCTACGCCTCTGAAACACATTCTGACCTGTTTTGAAGGATCTAGGCCTGGTATTGCTATAGTAATGGCTGATTTAAGGGTCTAAAATGGCTAAAAATGGCTTAAACCAGCCCTTTTTGGTCTAAACCAGGGTTCAATGATGCCATAATTGGCTTTTTTGTTGTCAGACTGTTTTTCACGAATGACAAGAGTAAATTGTACTTTTGGAGTAAGAAAATTGATGGCTATAAAAGAATTTCTTCTTTGCCCCACTTTTCTCTTCATGTTAGAATCTTTTCCTTTTATAATTAGTTTAAAAGATGTTAAACCAATCAATAAAATATTCCAACCACCTTTTTTAAGTCATGTTGAACCTTTTTACCACGTGAAGAAATCACTATAATCATTGTTTGTAACTCTTATAATCATTTTTACCCCTGAACCACCCCAAAAGTGAATTAAAGCATCTTTCATCACTGTAAACTTTGTCACTTTGTTTCCAAATTCACTCTGGTCACTTTTGGGCATGTTTTCTCTTTAATATTCTTTTTAAAGACTTTGTTCTTTAATTAATTGCTTTCAGTTCATTGTTCAATTAATTCCAATTGAGATTGCTCTTGAAGAAATTTCTTTTGTAGCCTTAAAATATCTCTTGTAGAGTATTTTTTGGATAAATTTTTATTGTTGGTAAACAATAAATCTTTATAATATTATTGTTTTATACTAATAAAGCTATAAGCAATAAACTTGGCGTGTTTTCTCTTAAAAATAATATTTCTTACTATTTTTAATTGAATTTTACCTTATACAAATCTTGAGGACAGGAAAAGTACTTGATTTTGCATCAAAGTTTCATATCCACACCTTACACCCACTCAAGTACAATCCATCTCACCAATTCTTTCTTCTGAGCTAACTCTCCTCTACCGTGAAGAATTTTCTCTCAATCACCACCGTATTAAGAAAATTCTCAATAATGCCCTTTCTGAAGCTGAAAATAATCCTGTATCAATTGAGATTAAGGATGTTTTGAAAAGGGGCCTTACATTGATTTCTCAAAAGGAACATGGTAATTATTATTCTTCACATCTGTCCTCAATTTTTTATTAATTTGATCTCCCTTCTTGTAGAATAGTCTTCATCACAAGCAATTGGTCTCATAGATTGCAATGCTGAACTTATTGAGAGAGAAGTTCCTTTCATATGCTCATCCCAATCATCCCTTTTGGAGGAGGTTGTTCCTGATGGAAATCACAAGAAAAAACAGAAAATTCAAAACAAACCACCACCAAATATTTGTAGGTTCATGCAACAAAATGTTACCTTCAATAATACTCAAAAGGTGGTGTTGGAACTCCTTTTGTTGTGGGATAAATGATAGGCAGTACCTTGAGGGGGAGATTATTGGTGAGTCTGTTTTGAATTTCAGAATGAGCCAATAACCATGGGTGCTAAGGTGTATTAGCTGCCCCTCTAAATATACTGAAAAAGATACCCTTTTTGATGAGATCACAAATCAATTATTTAGTTTTGTGGCTTTTCAATTAGAGAATTTTCTTCAGCAGTCTCTATCAGTCTGTCAATAAAAGATCACTATGATAATACTGGTAATAGTTAATATTTTTTTTTAATAATTTAGGTTTGCTTAACTTTCTTGTTATTGATTATAATTCTTTTTAATTAATTCTTCTAGTATTCCTTCTTTCAATACCTGAGATATTTTAAATAATATTGTTTAAGATCACTATTAATATTAATAATAATCTTGATAGCTAGCTAATACTTTTAAAGGTGATTTAATAATACTATCAATATAGCTATAATAATTTAAGGGTAAGATAATTCTTTAAGGGTGGTTTTGTTTAATATAAGGGTAAGATATAAATGATATAATAGTACTATGGTACTATTAGGATCAATATAAATATAATCAAATATACCTAAAAAGGCTTATGATATAAGGTATAAGGGTAAGATGATATCCCTTCTATAAATAAGGGTTATTGATAAATTAGATAAGATCACTATTGATAATATCTTCCAACACTACTTCAACACTACTACTATAATGGTAAGACTATTAAATAATATTAAACTCTTTCATTAATATTATAAATATCTTTCATTAATTAATCATAAATAATACTATAAGATACTGAGCCTTGCTACTGATCTTTTTCAATATAAATACTAGATTATCCTACTAGAGAAGGGATGGATTGATCCTCAAGATTATTGTCTGAATCAGAAGCATGGGGGGGGAAACAGGGAGAGAGGCCCTTTATTTATACCTTTTGGGCCCTCCATAGAGCCTTCCAAAAACAAGGGACTTAGAAAAAATTCCACCTTGAGACATTTTTGCTGGTGGGTAAATTCAAAATGGTGTCATTTGATCAAGATATTGCACCATATGTTTGGTTGATTGCACCATTCTGAACCTTATTATTGTCAGTGCACAGCCTTGAGATATTTTTGCTAGTGGTTAAGTTTGGAATGGTGTCATTTGTTCAGAATATTGCACCATATGTTTGGTTGATTGCACCATACGTTTTGAATTATACTCTTATTTTAACTAAACTCTATTCTTATTATGCACAGCCTTGAGACATTTTTGCTAGTGGTTAAATTTGGAATGGTGTCATTTGATACAGATATTGCACCATATGTTTGGTTGATTGCACCATTTTAAAAAACTGTATTTTTATCTCTACTAACCTTATTTTTCCTCTTCACAGCCTTGAGACATTTTTGCTGGTGGTTAACTTTGGAATGGTGTCATTTGATACAGATATTGCACCATATGTTTGGTTGATTGCACCATTTTTTTTAAAACTGTATTCTTATCTCTAGTAACTTTATTTTTCTTCTTCACAGCCTTGATCTGTATTCAGTTGAGTATTTCTCTATGTAAAATTTAATTTGTAAATAATACCTGTAATGTTTGGTTATGGGAGTTTAAGTGGGGATTGACTAATGTAAATCTATGTTAGCTTATATGTAAGTGTTTTTTTTATGTCAAGACATGTAACACATGATCCTGTAAGAGTAATGGTGTCACTTATGTAATATTACACATGTTCATTCATATTGAATATTTAGACAAGCTGCATTATCTTTAAGCATATTCTTGTACCTAGTATAGAGTGTATAGTATCATTTCTCTTCTTTAATCCATGATATCTAGAAAATTATTAACATTATGGGGTTGAGGCAATATGTGACTATAGGTAAAATTTGACGTAGCTTCCATTGGAATACTTGTTTTTGTTATTTTAATATAGTTCTCTTACTTTTTCTTGCATTTTTTTTAATTTTATCTTTCACTTGTCTTTATATATATATATTACTATTATTATTATTGATCAAAGCTTTAGCTTTGAAATTGTGGATTTGAACCTTGGAAGAACTGGTATGGAATACCACAGTGGTTTCCATTAATATGTCTTCTACTACATCACCCCTTCATACCAATTCTACCCCCCCCCAAATCTATCAACCCCCAATTGTTATTGACCTCCCCTATTCTTTACCATCTATCATCATCAAACCCCTGTTCCCTCAACCTTCCAACTTGAGACTACCACCACCCCCCCAATTATTACTGAGGAAGAAATTCCCCATTCCTCCATACCCAAAAATGCACCAAATGTCACCCCCAGAAGATCTTCACAACATGAATCTCCTCATTTTAACAATTACCAATCTTTCAAAGTACCAGCCAATAGCATACCCAGTTCTCCAGCTCAGGTTCATCCACTGACTCCAACAAATGAAATTATTCAGGAAGAATTACATGTTTCAATAGTCGCAAAAAATAGTAGTTCAAATGTTCCTTCCAATCCCAAACCCCATATTGTATTGTCACCAATGAAAATTAACCATGCAAAAAGCTCCCATACACTTTCTGCTCCTCATTTTGAAAATCCCAAAAATAATCTTCTTCCTTCTCAATCAAATCCACGTACACCATCTAATGCTCCAACTCTTGGCATTAAAGATCCATCTAATCATCTCCTCACATGGGCCCATCTCCACCCATTTTTGATGAAACTCACCAAGATCCACCTTCATCACTCATACCTCAAGAATCACAGCCTCTCAGCTCCCCCAATTATCAATTCTCTAGTTTCACTGATGAATTTTGATCTAAATTTTATGAGCTTTTCAAAACATTCACCCATGACCACCCCACCCAGGCCAAATACCAAACCACATTCGAAGCAATTGACTCACTTGTTTCCTGGAGCCACCAAAACATGGGCCCCAAACAGCCTGAAAAGGGGATATTCAATTTTAAACAGTACTCTTCTTCATATAGCAAATGGATTGACAAGCTCTGTGAGAATAGCTAGCTTAAAATTATACCCCTCCAATGAACTCATGCTTATAATAGCTTTCTCCAGGTGCTCCATTTCTAAATGCCACTAAATATGAATTTTACATTACATCCTCAATCTTCAAGATGCCAATCTATGAACAAGTTACTGCCCCTGAAATTCAGATTTAACTACCATTTTCACCTGACCCCAGCATTTGTAATGAAAAGCACCCTCAAACTTTTTTTGTGTGTCAACTAATCTATATGTCACAGCCCAGATCATTCACCATCACTGCTTGATCAAAAGTCATTGCAGCTTCAGTCTCAGCAAACATGGATGAATTTTGCATACCCAAACCTCCTGTACCCCCTCAAGCACAAATTGATGAGGTCAACATTTATCTGGACATGATTGCATACTTTGAAGGCCTCAAAAGACCCTCAATTTCACCAATGGAACTTATTTACATGGCACATCAAAGTCCAAGTGGCTCAAACCATGCTGAAGAATCATACAATATTTTTTCAGACTCAGATCAACAGTTAAAGATTTTCCAACACCTCATTTTACATTTCATGATTTCTCATGTCATATTCAAAGCCCAAGCCTCCATTGAGGAGCTTTCCCTTAACCACACTGAACAATCTAAACAAGTCAAAAAGAGAAAGGCCCTCTGTTCTAATAACCAAACTTCTTTGGTAATAGTTCACTCAACTCCTCAAGTGGAAACCTCAAATGCTGACAATGATTTCGATGTTGAAACTGCCAAGAAGAAGTTGGTTGAATACCATAGCCATCATAATTTCCTTCCTTTTGTTTACTATTTAATATTAGGTGTCAAGGGATTATTCACTGCACAAAAGGATCATCGTAATTTTTCAATTTCCAATGCCATTCTTATACTATGCTCTTTTCATCTTTTTCACCAACATGTTAAGCCACCTCTACCCAAAGAGCTAGTTTGGAAAAATCTATCTTTTCTTCTTAAATCATTTTTTTCTAAGGGGATTAAACCATTCACTTATGTCGGACTTGTTCACCCACCTTCACAACATCAATTGGCTCAATATCTCACAAGTGATTTTTAAACCAATGGGAAGCACAAGCCACTGTGACATCACTCCTTCCACCCTTGCAAATCTGATGCTTTACCTCCTTTTTCTAATTTACTTACACATGATGTTTGAACTATTGTAATTAGTTTCCTATTACAATAAAAAGTGGATTCCTTCTTTGTTTTAAATTTTCCATTCTTTTGACTTTATAATAGCTTTATTCAAAAAATACCTTTTGATTCATTACTCATGGTGTTTGTTCTTAAACCTTCACTACAAATAATTTCAATTTTTTTCAATCAAAGAACACACTATTTCTGTTTCATTCTCAATAATATTTAGAAGAAATTAAATGAATTGTGTTTTATTTTCCATCTGAATATACACATCTTAATAACATAATCACTGTGATTATTTTCAATTTCAAACAAAATACCTCATCTTTTTTAATGACAATACCACACTGACTTGACTAGCATTATTGCCAATAAGTTAGGTTAATTTCATCCTTATGTTTATTTACTTTGTAAAAAAATATATTCCCATCTAATTTTTCTTACTATTGAATCTTTACCCTTTTTTAAATTTCTTAAGAAACATTTGCCAACTTCTCAATCAACTATCAAATCAACTCTTTACCAATAATTTCCACCCATTTTTCTTTATTTGTTGTCATTTTTTTTCTTGCTTATATCTTACTTTTTTCTTATTATATTTTCATTTTTTTTCATTCAAAATGAATTGTCCTTTTTTATGAAATTTAAGTAAATCAGACACTTTATCTTTCATAAAATCAATCCCTTCACAATTTTTTTCCACCCCCATACCCATGTAATTTTTTCTGTCTGACATTTATTTTCAATAAATCCTTTGTAATTTTTGATTTTCAACCAGTGTATTATTATTATTATTTAATTAAACCATTAATTTATGATATCTAAATCTTTTTCAATTTAGTTGAAAAACCTTTAATTGAACTATTAGTATGATTAAGTTTACTTTATAACAACTCACACTCATAAGTTTAGCATTTAACATAATCAATTAATAAATTTAATGAAAACACTTTCAATAATTCAAATGAATCCGTTTTGATTTAATTTCAATTTTAGTTATCAATTAAATCAAATAATAAAATTTATTTTTCACATAACCAAATCAATTTTTTTTTCAAATAATTAAATTTCATTTTCAATAGTTAAATTTCATTTCCAATTGAATGAATTTCATTCTAAATGAATCAATTTAATTAAATAATTGATTTATTGAAATCAATTAATTAATTGATTCACTGAAATGAATTAATTGATTCATTGAAATTGATTAATTGATTCATTGAAATTAATTAATTGATTCATTGAAATTAATTAATTGATTCATTGAAATTAATTACTTCATTTTGAAATTTAACTAATTAATTAACTTATTTGATTCAATCCCATGTCAAATTGATTAAATTAATTCAATTCAATTTCAAATTAACACATGTTTGTTATTTCTTTTGGGTGGCTGTATCACCAGTCAGACAAAATTAAGAATATATTTTTTTCTTCCAAACAATACAGTCACCTGGGGCTTGTTACAGAGCCTCCAGGCATGTTTTACAGCCCCCCACTTCCAAAGCCAGTCATACAGAGCAGTGGGGGCCCCTGGGATTCAATTGAGGTATTTTTTCATCATTTTGAAGCTCCCATGATGACTTCCACCTTGGAACTAGTAGATTTTGCACCAAATCATCTTTTTTGTGTTATTTTTCCACTCATTTCTTCATTAATTACTACAATAATTTTCATTAAATAAACTCCTTAAAACTGAATGGATGTGTGCTTGTCAAAGATTGGCTAAACTCATAATTTTATGAGGCTATAAGATTGTTATTCAGCTTTTTTAAAATTTATTTTTTGAATTTTATTACTGTTTTTGAATTTCAAAATGCCTAAAGCAATGAAATCAAATAGCTATCTAAAAAAAATTTAAACAATTCTCAAAAAGCTCATCAACTCCACTGTCAAAATAAATAAAATTAGGATGTGATTATGAAACTCCTTATCCCAGAACATGTAATTTTTTACATGAATCTTTCATTTATCCAATTCCTTGTAATGATTTTGATAGAAAAACTTCAAGATCAATTTTTTTAACAAAAACTCACTCTTACAGAACTTATATCAAAAAAAAATATTTTTCTAGAAATTTTGGATTTACTATTTTAGATGATAAATCACTTCTTCATTCACCTGATAAAACTTTTGCAATAATAAAATTCATCCTTTTAGAAACTTGAATGATTATGAAAATCTCAACTCAACTTTTTATCAGCTTTTTTATTTAAATATAAATTTTTTCTTAACAAATTACAAGAATCTGGAAACAAGATCACCAGTTCCATGTATGAGATTGGATGGAGACCACCTCAACTTGGTGACTTTACTATTGGGTGTTATATCAATTCTACTTCTATTTCTAATAACCCAGAACTTTATAACTCTTTATCACTTCAACTCTCAAAATTACAAAATATTATTCAAAATCTCTTTCAAAAATTATCATCAACAGTTTTTGAAATGAATTCAAACCAAATTAAACAATTCAACATTCCAGGCATTGAGATTTTAGACTTTACTGATTTTTATTCTTCTTCATTTGCAAATCAATTCACATTTACTTTAGATAAATTTTCTAACTTTCCTCATATTGATCAAACAGACTCTTCAGAGCTTTCTTATTTTCTTTTTATCCCAGTTTCTACAAGTGAAAGCACCTTAATCTTTGATAATTTTGATTTCTTTAATGAATTCTTTGTCTTTCCAGACCACTCTATTAATATTGATTTAACTGGTAAAGAACCTGGTATTGTACAAATGGTCTGGAAAGCAAAAAGCACCAGACATTTTACTCTTTATCCAGATGGCGGTGATAGTAATTCTTTTACCCAATTATCCATTTAGTTACAAATTACAAAAAAGCATACAGCTTATGGAAAAACTTACACAATGGAAAAGCCAATAAATTCACAGTAGATGATCATACTTCCATCATCAACAGGCTGGCTTAAACTTCTTAATAATCAAACTCTTCTTTTTCTTATTACATTAATATAATTTTTAAAGTCAGTTCTTGCAAAATTCTTAAACAAATTCAAATTAATTTTTAATATAATGGAAAAAAAATAAATCTCAATTTTTGTCATTTAAATCTCTTCATTCAACTTCAAATTAAAACACAAAAAACTTCAAAAATGATAATCAAAATAAAAATAATAAAAACAATTTAAATCAACATTAATTAATTTTAAAATTTCATTTCATAATAATCATCTATATATTTTTAATTTCAAAGCCAGAATATTTCAACAAAAATTATAAAATGTCAATCCAATTATCAATTGGATCTACAAGATTTAGATTTTCATAACTTGAGTTCACTTTCTATCATCACAATTCATCTTAATACAACTTTTTCCACTTAATGTTTGATGTTAAACCCTCATCCTCAAACATTAACTTTTTGATGCTCCATTCAATCGGCCCATAGTATTAAAAAACCCAAATTTCTTTTGTTTCAATATTTTTATAATTTTTAAGCAATTTAATTTTGAAAATCACAAATTCACGACTCAAATGCTTTTTCAACTAAACTCATCATGTTTACACTCAAACTCTACTCAGCTTTCAATCATTCCTTTCCTCTAAATTCAATTCAACTCAATATTTATACATCATTATCAATGGTTTTTTTGGGGTTTAAACAATACATTCCATTTGTCTACCAATGTGAAGCTCAAAGGTCATTCTTCATAACTCACATTTTTAAATTTTTTTCTTCTTATTTGAAATTGAACTGATAAGATTTCAACTTCTGGACTTTCATTGTTTTACATTTTTTTGGTCTCATAACAGTTTTCAAAACACTTTATCATTTTTTTTCAGTTTAACTCTGCGTGATTTTGACATGTCCATTTAAATGACATTGTCTTCAATGTATATCTCTGATGGCGTAATACAAAGAAAGAATACTATGCACCCTGATTTCAAGAATTTGGTTTCATATGAAATCCTTGAGGGTTCTTCTGATGACAAAAACAAAATTCAAATTCACTCAAGTGCAAACCAATAATCTCAAGTTTATGTTCCCATACAAAGGATGCTATTGAAAGCTCAATTGGGGAACTTAACAGTACATTATTATATTTCTCAAACTCAGCATGCAAAAATTCAAAGCCTAGTAGTAATACAAGGTGATGATTTTGCCAACCTTTGATATGAGGCCTTTTCTTGGGACGGCTGCATAACCTATCTTGGGTATGATTCAATGGTTAAGTTGAGGTCTGGTACTATTCAATTTATGTTTGTTGAAGACACATGTCATCATATTTTCGTTGTTTTTTCAAAAGTATCTCAATTGAAAGCTGTAATGGACACTGCGAGGCAAGCAGCACATCAGCAAGTAAGTGGTTTCATGCAAACAACCAGCAACATACATTACAATGTAGTGATAAGAACTGCTAATATCATCTCTTCTCTTCACAAAGCATTGAACAATTGTCTAATTGCACATCTAGGGGCCATTTCTGCATCAAATGCTTTTGCTAGTGATGAGAACAAACTACTACCTTTTCTTCTGATACAATTATTAATTGGCGAAAGTCAATTTCTTCAACTGACCTAAAACAATATAGTTCATCTCAAGATCTCAATTCAAGTCATTACCCAATTTCAAATCTGACAGCAAAAACAGCGACTAAACCTATTAATGGCTCTAATCCAACTGGATCAAATCTTGAAAAAATAGATTCAAGCACACATACTCAGTCCGAGTCCATCACTATTTACACATCTTGGTCAACCTCAAAATCCACCTGTTAGTCAAATGTCTTCAAGGGAAGTAACTCCTTCAAATTCAATAGGTCAAATGTTTAATTCTATTTCCAATACAACTGGTTCACCTTTAAAAGGTGAAATTAATATTTTTCATTTTATTTTTTGGACAATTACTAATCAATCAATTATGTAATAGAATCCTATCAAAATCCTCATAGATACACAAACAATCAAATACGTAGGGAAGTGGTACTTTCTTGGAGTGTTTAATAAAGCCATCCTCACTACAATGCTCATCATGAATGAGATGGGACATTTCGGCATACCCATTTATTAGTTGACCCTCAAACGGGATCACATTAGTTTTTCATTTAAAGGGAGGAAGGACAAGTCAAATTTGGTTAAGCGCCCTCAAAGGATTTCTTTGATAGATCGATCATTATCTTTTGACTTGATGCTTTTATCTTTTATTGATTTCCTCATTTAATCCACTTGAAATATTGAATGATCTTGTCAATTAATCATTTCAGTATCCTCAGAATCGGTTATCGAAATTATCACAATTTTACTCACATCTTGCTAATCTACATCCTGGCTTGGATCGACAAGTGTGCTGCTGGTGCCGAGGTTGGGATCAAGCTATTGCAGTTCCCTTTTAGCAGCTCATAACTTGGAGAAAGGAATAGCAAGGCCCATTCTGTTATGTTCTATTTTGCCTGTCTCTTCTCTTGCCTTTGGGATGCTCAAACCAGCAGATATTTTCAGGACTCAGCTAGAGACCCATTGGGGAAATATCTCACCTACGCTTTCTTGACGCTTGTCAAGTTGATTTATTTGATTTATGGCCAAAGAAAGAATCTCGTCTGAGCATCAAGTTCTTACGTCATTGTGTCTTCCTATTAGGGAAAGCTTTACCCATGTCAACCCTTTCTCCACTGTTGTCTCTTCAAAGAGCCCTCCCCACCATTAGGAAGCTGGTCATCTTTAAAATATGGACACTTCTTTGGCGAGCCAAGGTTCTGCACCTGAACAGTTGTATATCCTACATCTTTGCAGATTGTGTGCTAATTGACTCTCATCACTACCATGTTTTATCAAATCTCATCAGTCAATCGCCACTTTTCAAAGTATGATGGTCAAGTCCTTGGATGAAGAATCTAAACCTTTGGTTTTTTTCAAGCTCAAAATAACACCTTGCTCCCTGTTGATGATGCAGGCTCCATCATATTCCAGCATTGGTAAATGCTGATGTTTTTTGTCAACTCTTTCAATACACTAATTATGAATTTATCAATGATAGTTCCTGGTGGCTTATGTTGTGTACCCATTGAGGCGGCATATCATCAAAGAATCAAAATTTGGCCCAATCGTCAGTTCTCACATGGTGATTTCTATAAGAAAGGTTGCTGACTGATATTCAATGCCTGTTTTAGCTGGATTTGCCTTTAAGTGGTTCAAAGAAGCATTGACTTGGAAAGACCTAGTGAAAAATTCAGTCCGCACCATAGCATGTCAATCTATCGACCTTGAAGAACCTTACCAATGCTTTACTTCTGCTAACATTTATGATGAAGAAGATAGCACTGTTTGGTAAGCAATTTTCAAAACTTAAGCCTCTCACATTACCTGCAAAACTAAGTAGAAATTTATAGGTATTATCTGAAAATCACTTTGTGTTTTCAGGCTTCAATTGAAATGAAAACTTTGATACATTTTTTGTTATTGAATAAATAATAATTTACCATTTGAAATATTTTGTATAAACAGCTATTATAAGTTGTGTACTAGTTTATCTAACATCTATAAACAAAAAAATATCAATAAATATATTCTTTTGATTTAAAATTGAAATTAAAAGATTTGAATTTTTGATGCTTATTTAGTTATTAAACTAATCAAGTTTTATTACAAAGTTTTGATAAGTTTTTTCCAAAAGAAAAGTATAAGAAAAAATTTATCTCAATTAATAATGATATTTTATTTGATAATATAATGAAAGAAAAATACCAAGCCTTGTTTTTAATTTTGAATTGATTTTTTTTTCAAAAAAATAATTTTTCATTTTATAATGAAACTATATAAAGATTAAGTTTCCAAATTATTGTTGATACAAATAATAATTCCAATTTTAACAAAAATGTTTTATTATTAATTAAGAATTGTAGCATAAAAGAGGTTTAATAAGATTCATAAGAATAATATCTCCAAAACTAATGGTATTTCAATAATAAGGTCATTGATTGGTATGGAATTGTTTTGGTGATATTTTAAATATAGCTTAATGAAGAGATAATAAATGAAATCTTTAAAAATAATAAGCCTAGCTACATATGATCCTGACATGTTTTAGAATGTTTTAGTATAGAAGGGATGAATTCATCTTTAATAAAAAATTCTGAGTTGTGATTATTGGGGAGAATGAGGGACAAGGGACCTCTATCAATATCTTTTTCGCCCCCATTGAGACCTTCAAAATAAAATATCTTTGGAATATTCAGCTACTGACCCATTTTAGTAGATCAGAACTCTCTCTTTGTGAGAAAGCATGATCTTCGCTCCATATTTCAACCAAACCTTTGAGGTATCACATCATTTAGTAATTAGGAGAAAAAAATGTAATTATATGGTTTCACTTTTTGTTTTATATATGTCACTTCCTTGACCATGTTATTCAAATGTGAAGAAGCTTTCTTTAGTTTGTAATGATTTTTTATTTTGTGAGTATCTGGTTAAATGTTAAATTGAAAATGAATAGTTATTGGACTATGTGATCTCCATGATCCTTATCTTTTTTCAGGTGAATGAATTTCAATCTACATAATTAAAAATATGATTTATTCACAAATATTTGCTCTATTTAAGTCAAAATTAAAAGTTGAAGGTAAGGGTTGAACTATAAAATAACTTTTTTTGTAAAATATATATTCAACTTGCATATAAATCTCATAGTTATTATTAGAGTAATTTTACTGGGTATTTTTTCATTAAATTCTTTGTTTTTAATTTCTTTATTTCTTGGTATATTTTTGTCCAATATTCTTGTGAGAATGTGTTATGCTATGTAAATCCCTCTATGAAATCAATTTGGATTCTTCTTCCTTATATTTATCTTGATGGCTTTTAAGCTGAGTATTCCCTTTTCTTATCCAACTATACATTATGTTATTTCAATCTTATTTTCACTATTTTTATTGCTGTTATTCCCAAATGTATTTGATCCTTTTCAAAAAAGGATGAAGTAACACAACATCTTTTTTTCATACAAATAGTAACATTGAAAACATCTATATATTTCCAAAAAAAATATATTATTTCCAATATGTCATTAGGAGTTTAAATACCCTCATCTTATTGAACCAGAAAGAGTACCATTTTTTCGCATAATTTGCATTTTTCTCCTTTGAATTGAATGAAATGATGAATTCATAACTTTTGAATAAAAGATTAAAATTATTAGTATGCCTCTCCTATTTATTACATATTTATATATAGTTTTCCTGAAAAAATAAAAGAACAAAATATTATTAGAATAAATAAACGAATAAAAAGTAAAGCTCAATATTTATATATAGTGGTTTTTATTTTCACAATTCAATTCAATTGACAAAGATAATATTCAAAAAACCATTCCAAAGAATTAAAAAAAAAATATCATGGAAAATGCACCGATAAAACGTTAAAGAAAGGCTTACTCAATTTTAATTTTCTTAATTTCTTCATTTAAAACACAAATTATATTTTTTATCTGATGAAATCAAACAATAATCTCTTCCTCAATGCTTTAAATGACTGTTTTGATCATTGAAATATCTGAAATAATCCAAAATTGAATAATTGGAAACTGAAATTAAAAGAATCTAAATAAAAAGATCTACTTGCAAATTATATATCAAATTATAATCTTAATTGAGAAAAGATAAAATTCAAAGGACCTTGTCTTAGGTCAATTTATATATGTATCAATCCAAAGCTTTCATTTCATTTTTGTATTATAAACTTTATTTGTAAAAGTTCTTTGAAAAAGGAATGAAATTTAATTTCCACATTTCCTTCAATTAGTCAAAAATCTAGCAAAGGATATCATCTTCTACAGTAAACGTAAAGTTGGTTTATTGTGAAATTATTGAAAAAAATGCTTATCAGCTTCATTGTTACTGGAAAAAAACTCCCATAAATATAGCTGTTATCTATGTATCATCAGTTTATTGGCTGATAATAGCTTGAAAAACTCATTGAACTTATTTAAGCCCATTGAATTGACTATTGAAGGATATATACTATATATAATAAGGATTGACAAGCAGTAACAAGGAAGTAGAAACTTGAAGGTGCACAGAAGTTCTCCTGAGCTCCAAAAAAGAAATAATATTGAGAATTCAATCATACTAAAAGGAGACTAATGAATGAGATTTAGCTTGGTTTGTGGGATAATAAAATTAATTGTTACTTATTTAAAACATTCATAGTTTTCATAATTACTTTATATACAATCTTTTGGAACTGTTCATCTTTTTTGATTATAAAACCTAATTTTCAAAAAATATAAGTTAAAGAAATTGAAAAAAGGGAAATATTTGTGATATTTTGATATAGTTTCAATTTAAACAAAATGATTCTGAAATTGTTAAGTTTTTACTCAATATTATGATTAATTAATGATATTTGAATAATAGATATTTTCAACTAGATAAAGACATATTCATGTGGACTTAGAAATCTAGATCTCAAGAGAGAATGAAAATTCAATCAACTTATGAATTTCCAAATAAATTTTAACTGGGGAATCAATCCAAATTAGAATCTATACAGATTCCAAGTAGAAAAAGGAAAATTTAATGGAAAAAATCAAAATGAAATCAACTTGTAATATGTGTACTTGATATGCTTGATACTTTGGATAATAATAATTAATCAATCCATATAATGATTGCTTAAAGCTATATTAATTGAAGGGAAAAACCTTATAATCTCTATCAAAGAGCTGAATTTATGAGAAGCTATATAGCCAGATGCTTTTTTTCTGTAAAAGTGAATCCACTAAATTACCTTTGAAATTATTATTTATAATTAAATTATTGATAGGATATTATAAGCTCTTGGATATCACAAATAGATGTGAAAACATTCATATAGTGGAATCAGATAGCTTAAATCAAGATTGAGTCAAAATTGAGATACAGGCTGAGAGAAAATGAAATTAAGACTTGAGAAAATGTGGTAGTTGATATGAAGATCCGATTTCCTCAGCTTTAAGCTAAGCTGAAGAATACCTGACAGTGTTAGCTTAGAGCTGTAGGAAAACCCACCCTCATAACCCCATTGATAATGTGTAAGAACTCTACAGAGATATGAACAAAGGGAAGAATGGTTTCATTTGGAGATACATATGGAGATATTACTGAAGTTAAGGATATGTTAACTTTGAGATACACATGTAGATATTGTATGTGATATATCTGCGTTAACTTTAAGACTTTAGCCAAAATCCTTGTAAGGGACCTGCAGGCAGGTCCAAATCAAATCACCCAAGTGTTGGGCTATTCTTTTGACCTTTTGATATTATTTAATTTTTAATTGAAAATCATTTTGTGAAAGATATGATTCCTTACCAAGATTTCAAAACGCAAGGATGCATTTTGGCACAAATCTGATGGGCTTATCATTTTGGGTGCATCTGGCTGAACAAGCTGGGATTCCTCTTACCACTACTTTTAATGATATGGTGTCTAAATTTTAATGTACTGGAACAGTTCACACCCAGAAGAAATTGGGCTGTACAGCCACTTTGAAAAAACAGCACTGCTGTCACAACCATAGATAATACCACTTGAACAATTCTATGGCATATCAATTCCACATCTCATTTATGTCAATTTGGCCATATACATTACTGTGGGCCAAATTGGCCAGCTTCACCTTTATGGCCTTGATGGTTATTTCATCATCTAGGGCCAACCTGTCCCCTTCACCATAATCATACCATTAATGGCCTTCCCCACCTTTGGAACTTTTGGGAATTTACCATTAAATAGGGAAAATAAATCTCAAACTCCTGTGTTATGCACTTTAATGTTTAAATAAATTTTTGCACAGCTTGCACACTTTTGTACATTTCTGCACATTTTGTGCATTTTTGTGAATTTAGCTATTTTATGCCATATTTCCTTTTAATATGGGAAATATGCCCAAATGGCCATATCAGGCCATTTGGGCCTTTATTGAAAGATTTTCTCATTTTTGCGCAGTTTTGTGCATTTTTGAAAACATACAGTATTAAAGCCTTTGGGCTTGTTTTTGCCAAAAAACCTATGCAAGTCCTGAAGCCACCCAAACTCCATTTCCCCTATTTCCTCCTGGCATTCATCCAAAATACTTTTGGCAATTTTCCATATCCAATACCCAAGAGTGCAATAAATGGTGTTATATACCATTATGCACAATTATTAACCAGAAATCCAATGGTGCAAATTTCAGAAGCTTATTTCAACATCTCATCACATCAAGGTAACAAGTCATCCAGAGGACTCATCAAGACTCAAGTGTAAGGTTTATTTCCAAATACCAATCATTTCATCAAGAAATCATTGTTCATTTTCAATTATGCAGTATTACTGCAAGGGAACACTGGCAGTTCATTCTCAAGGTATATTCAAGAGGTAATTCCAAGAACATATGTCAAGTTTCAATTCTCCATCAATCCAGCTTGGAAACCAAATTCATTTCCATCTAGTCTTGTTTCATAAAAACCTGCATTTCAACCATACATCCTGGGAAGATCATTCAACTCAGTTCATATCCCAATTTGGAAAGGTACACACTTCATCAAGAAATCAATATAGATTCAAGGATTCAATACAGACCAGCTGTCAGCCTGAAGGGGCATGCTCTCAACCAATCATATATACCAACCTCTCTTTCAACCCTGGGGGTTTTTCCCCCGCATTCATTAATATACTTTGATTTATTTTAATCTGCATTTTCGTTCATCTTGATAGTGATTACTGATATTCTTAAGTCATTTATTTACACCTTTTCTTTCTTTCTTTGCCTTTCAGTGAATACTTGGTGGATATATCCTTACCAATTCCATTTTTCATTCTGGCAGGTTGAAATGGTGATTAAGGACTTACTTGGTTGGTTCTTTGGCCATTTGGCTTCCTTTTCTCTTATTGAATCTCATCTTTTACTTGCATATTTTCTTAGAGAAATTTCAATCTTTTTTTCTTATCTTCTTCAATATTTGGAGTCTTCCAAGTGAGCTCCCTGATTACTGAGTGCCAGGCCATTCTTGTTTTCCCCAAGAGCCCCTATGAAATTATATTAATTAACTCATAGTTTCCTTTCATTCTGTTCATTAATCCTTTATCATTTTATTCACTCATTACATCAAAATTATTACTCTTCAATGCTTATGAACTTAATGATTTATTGTCACCTCTCAATTTTCTCTCATTAATTCTTCATTTTTGAAATTGAAAGCTGACCCATTTTTAGTTTTCATTTCCCTTTTCAATTCTATATTCAAATCATCAAATTGATATAATTTATAGTTCAGGCCATAATTTGATTTGGTTTTCAGATTGTTCATCAAAATTCATTCAGACAGATTCTTCACATCAAGATTCATTTTGATTTATTCTTCAAGAAGTTTTCATTTTTCAGTAAGAATTCACTTGATTGGATTTGATTGATTAATTTTACATAAAACTGATATTGACTCCAAGGAAATTGACTTACCTGAAGATTTATTGATCCTGCTGATCTTCACATCAAGAGTTTTGACATAAATTGATTTTTCCTCAAGAATTCATTTGATTTATTGGTTTTTATGCAATATTTTGACTTTGATTGATTTGATATATTGACCTATTTACTTGGAGATTTCATTTGAAATTTGATTCATTTATTTACCTGAATTTTTCATTTTTATATATTGGTTTTGATTTTGACTTCAAGCTTTATTTTTGAATTGGCTCAAGTCTTTAACCTCCAAATTTTTATTTTTACTTATTTATTTCATTTCATTCTGAAACTCATTCCTGTTCAACATCCACCTCCTGCAAGGCAGACAAGATCTCAGGATAGAGCTCAAGCTTTTCTTACTCCAATTCCAAGGGCTCCTCTTGATGGCACCCCAGCAGTTCCTTGACTGAGGGCCCACTTAGACAGATCGAGGACCAAATTTGGAAGGAGAAGCACCATCAAGAAAGGAAGGAAGAGGGCCACAAAGATCAAATTCATTTTTGGGAGTAGTTGGCACTTTTCAAGGAATTTCAAGGACCACTTTCAAAGGTGCTGGTGAAGATTGTGAAGAGGAGGGTGAGAATTCTGTGGAAGAGGAAGAGTCTGATGGTACTGAAGTTGCTCCTGCTTCTGTGTGGGTATCTCAAGGTACTGGAGGGCTAACTATAACCCAGTCTAATAAGCCTGTGTCAGGATGATACTATGATAAAGGTATAACTAGGCTAATTACAACTTTAACTGTGTATGTGACACGACAGAAAATTATTTAAAAAAGATTTATAAATGTTTATAATAAGATAAAAGGGTTCTACTATTGAGAAATAGTGGTGGTGAGCGCTATTGAGAACCCTGGGTGCAGGCTTTATCTGTTGGATTACAATAATAAAGTCTACAATAATTAAAGATTATAATTATACCTGATTATTTAACCAAGAGTAAAACTGTTTTTGACAGTTTACTACGTAGGTTATTCAAGAGCAGGATGAGGAGAGGATTTTGGCTGTGAAAAGCCCTCCTTTTATCCTGAAATTGGGGTGGAAAGGCTGCTAGACCTTTCCACGTAGAGGAAGTGAAGATTTTTTCACTCTCTATGACAGGCTTGTGGTTTGCAAACAGCCTGTATACCCTGTATTGGGCTCAGATGTGGTTTTGAAACCACATCTGGGCAGTTTTCACCAATACAGGGTGAAAATTTTCATCTGGGGACCTCACAGCCTGATTCTGACGTGTATGACGCGTAGAATGCTGTACAGAAACTGTATGGGACCCCAGTATTGACTGACATATGAGGTATTGAAATAAAAACATGCTTCTTTGTCTATTTGACACCTCATATTCATGGTTATGGGATATTATCCCATGGTAAGGCTGTATCTGACAGCAGGTGGGAGTTTGACCTTAAAATGGTCATAACTTTGTCAGCTTTTGAGATATCAAGCTCAAAGTTGGTTCTTTGAATAGCTCTGTATGGGCTCTGCACAATGGTACCCAACTTTACATGGTTATCATTAAATATGACAAAGTTATCCCATGTACAAGTATTTTTGTACATTGGCGTGGTCTGGTCAAAAGCTGTATTAAGCTTGTTTGGCCAATAACTTCTGTTGTAGTTGAGTTATGAGGAAATGGATGGCACCATCAGATAGCCCTGATTGTGCTCTTTCCAAAAATACCCCACTTCATGTATCTCACACTAAAACTGTAAAAGTTAGATGAGAGGTGAATGTTTTGTTCACCCTTATTTGGTCTGAATTTGACCATAACTCAAGTAATACTGGTGCTAGCTCAGTTTGGCTGGTACCATTGGATAGCTCTGGCTTAGAGCTTCATTTTGAGTACCCATTTGATGGGGTTAAGCCTCTCCTTCTAGATTTTAGATGAGAGGTGAAAATTAAGGTTTATGCTCAGCAATAACTTTGAGCAGGAATAACTTTGTTATTTCTTGTCCTATGGTGATGGGACTTATATTTTCAGGAAGAGGTGAGTTTCCTCTTTCTTTTGATACCTTTTGAGCTAATTTGGCTCAGCTCCATTTTTTGGTGGTATTTTGGCTATACCATTGGTTTATGGTATTTTGGCTGTCATGCTTGTGCTCTGGTTTTGAGTCACAGGCTGACATACCCTCCCTCTAAAAAAGGCTCATCATTGATGAGACTGTTTAGTCCTCCTAGAGGCTCTGAATCTCCTTAAATGGAGGTTCCCATCTGGTATGGCATCCTCTGCCAACCATTTGTCTTTGTCAGCTGTCTGGTTCTTGAATCTGACTAGATATTGTCTCTGATCCTTCCCATTAAGTCTGATTTTTCTGGCCCTGATGATTTTACTCACAGGTCCAGGAGAGTCTTCTACTTCCACTATTTCTGGTGGAGTGGTGTTCTTCTTCCTGGAGGGGAATTTATCCTCCTCTGTTTGGAAGTATGGTTTGACCAGGCTTACTGGAAAGACTGGGTGTTTCCTAGAAAACTCCTCAGTGAGCTTGACCTCTACTGCATTCTTCCCTATCAACTTAATGATAGTGAAGGGCCCTACAAATGAGTCTCTCATTTTCTTGGGTCCTTTGAGATTGTTGAAGTTCAGTGTAGACACTAACACCTGGTCCCCTTCCTTGAAGTCAGGTTCCATATGTGATTTGTCCCACCTTTGCTTATTATACTCTTTGGCCTCAGCTATGCATTTGGCAGCAGTATCACAGGCTTTCTTCCACATATCATGGAAGTCTTTGGCTGTGGGGTGGATGGTCAGAAGATTTTTCTTCAAGTGATTCACAGGTAACAGGGGATTCCACCCTTTCTCTACCAGTGCAGGTGTTTTTCCTGTGGTAGAGTGCTGGCTTGTATTATAAGCCAGTTGGACTGCTGGTAAGAGGGTGACCCAATCATGGGTATATCCCTCATGGTCCTTGTATTCCATGCCATAGGCACAGAACCTCCTGAGGATGTCCTCCATTGTTTGGATCATCCTCTCAGCTAGGCCATCTGTTTGTGGATGGTAATCTGTGGAAAAAGCAAGCTTGGTGCCTAGCATGTCATATAAATTGGTCCAAAATTCAGATGTGAATTTTGGGTCCCTGTCACTAATTATGATCTTAGGTACTCCACAGGTGGATATGATGTTATTTCAAAATAACAGAGCAGTGTCCATGGCTGTGTCCTCTTTATGGCATGGTAGACATCTCATGCTCTTGCTGAACCTATCAACTATGATTAGGCAGGCATTGTAGTTTTCTTTGCCTCCTGGGACAAGTCCTGTGACCCAGTCCATGTTGATTTTTTCCCATGGGTGTTTGGGTTCTTCTATGTGTTGAAGCAACCCATATTTTTTCCCATGTTTTCTATTTGCCTTTTGGCATCTTTCACAAGTGTTGATGTATTCACTCAACTCTTGCTCCCACTTGGGCCACCAAGCTGTGCTTGCTACCCTCTCTTTAGTCCTGTCCTCACTCATGTGTCCCATGTAGGGACAGTCATGGCATTCCTTCAGGATTAAAGAGATGTGGTCTCTGTCTATCACTGTGAGTGCACTGGTGTGCTTTTCTCTGTGATAAATCAGGCCATCTATAAGGAAGAATTTATTGTCCTTATAGGCCCTCAACCAGGGTTCCTCCAGCTGGGTTTCCAGTTCTGGGCTCCTGTATTTTTGTTGAAGGAGTTGGAGTAGTATGCTACACTGTTTGTGTTTAGCATAAGATTTCAGTACTACATTGAAAAATTCATTGTGCAATTCTGAGGAACTTATTCCCAGTATGGGGGTTTCTGTCCCTTCTGAATCAGTGTTTCCACTGTCAAGGGTACCACTCCCTGGTGCCCATTCAGAGAATATGAAGTTTTTCTTCCTATTTATTTCCATAAAATGGATAGGAATTTTTGCAGCAACTTCAGGGTCATAAGCTGGATTGCTTTTGACATTGTCCAGTGGCCATCGCTTAAGGTCATCTGCATTGGTATGGCTTTTACCTTCCTTGTATATGATGGTCATGTTCCCTCTATACTCCTGGATGGCTATTTGCCATCTCAGCATGTGTCTATTAGTAGTCTTCATGTTTAGTAAAGACTTCAAGGCTGTGCAGTCTGTGTAGACTTCAAAGACTGCACCCTCCAAGTAATAATGGAGTTTTTCTAGAGCCCAGACATAGACATAGACATTCTGTCTGGGTGGCCCCATACCTGGCTTCTGAATCTTTCAGCTGCCTGGAGATGTAACATATTACACCTTCTCTTGGTTCACCATCCACAATTTGTCTTTGGTGAAGGGCTGCTCCCAAGCCTTGGCTGCATGCTGCATCTATATATAACCTGAATGGTAGTTCAAAGTCAGGCAAGATGAGCACAGGTGCATTTGTGAGTTCATATTTGATCCTCTCATATGCATCCCTCCTTTCCTTGGTTATTTCAAAAACTACATCCTTTGAGCATAACTTGTATAAACTACTAGTTATGTGGGCAAAGTTTTTGATGTGGTTTCTATAGTAGCTAGCAAATCCAAGGAAAGATTGCGTCTCTTTGATGTTCTTTGGTACTGGCTTTTGCAGTACTGCTTCTACTTTGTTCTGGTCAATTGCCAGACTAAGGCCTGAGACTTTGTGTCCTAGAGCTAGTAGCTCTTGTTGGCCAAAATTACACTTTTTAAGTGAAATTTTCAGATTGATGGGTGTACATTTACTTAGCACTCTGTCTACGTATTGTACATGGTCTTCCCATGTCTCTGAGTATATAATGATATCATCAATATACACTACCATCCAGCCTTCCATTATTTCTTCTTGAAATATGGTGTCCATCATCCTTTGGAAGTGGGCTGGTGCATTCTTGATGCCAAATGGCATCCTGGTGTACTCATATATGCCCATATGGCATATAATTCTGAGTAATTTCATGGAGTTTGGTTTAACTCCATTTTGGTGGAAGCCCTTCATACAATCCATCTTGGTTATGTATTTGGCTTTGGCCAATTTATCCAAGGCATGAGGTATCCTTGGTATAGGATACCTGTCTGCTTTTGTGTAGTTATTCAGGGCTCTGAAGTCTCCACACAATCTAGACTTGCCATCATGCCAGGTGATTAGGACAGGAGTGGTGATTTCCACTATTTCATTATGTCCAATCTTCCTAATGACATCCATGTCCAGGAGTTCATTGATATGTTTCTCAATCTCTTTCCTGGTCTCCAGACTTGCTGGGTAAGGAGGTCTCCTTAACATGGGTGGATAAGGCCTTTCTACATCCAGATATAGTTCTATATCATGGCCTTTGATTTTGCCTAATGGTTCTTCACCAATGGCAAATGCTGGTCTATTCTTCCTCAGCATCTTCAGTAAACTTAGCTTTTGTTTACTGGTGAGGGTAGTGCTAAACTGTCCCTCTCTGAATTCTTTCAGAAGTTCTTCCAGTGGGTCCTGAGAAGATATCTGGTATATATCAAGAGAAAATTTCTTTTCCTTGTTAGTACCAATGGTAATATGTATATTTTTACTATTGTAAATATCTATGCCATACATCCTCTGGTAATCTGTTCCCAGTAAAAACCCTTGGATGTGGGCATCTTCAAGCACTACAAACTCTGGGTTGAGTCTGATATTACCTTTTCTGTGGGGTATAATTATCTCTTTGATAATTGTCCCAATAGAGGTCATCTTTCCAGATGCACTCTTAAAGTTCTTTGCCCTGGTGGGCAAGAGTTCTTTTTCCCAGTTTGGGAAGTGGTTATCCAGATAATTTCTGGCCACTATGGAGCAGTGTGCTCCACTGTCAATGATCAGTGGGTGCTGAGCATTGTCAATACATACAGTCATTTTTGTGGCTGTTCCATGTATATATGCCATTCCTTTGGTTGGTGTAACCAGGAATGTTTGTGCGTCTTGTGTATGTTTACACAAGTTCTTGTTGGCAGTGTCTTGTGGCATGCCTGCTTCCAACTGTATGTCCTGGATTTCTAGTGGGGTTTCCTCTTGGTATTCCACTAGAAATTCCTCTCTTGGGTCTTGATCCTCATCAGATGGTTCTCTAATGGCATCACCCATAGAGTCTGATTCAGAATCCTCTGTTGGAGGTTCTTCTTCAGGGACTTTTTCTATAGCATAGACTTTCTTCTTTTCTTTTGGACAGTTGTTGGCATAGTGGTCTGTTGAACCACAATTGTGACAAGAATTCTTCTTCTTTGCCACTTCTGCCACTCTTTCTCTGGGTTTGTCTTTAAACTCTACCCTGAAAGGTTGTTTCTCTTTGAAACTATTGCTTCTATATGGGGTGAATTTCCCTATATTAGTCCTTTTTCTTATGTCTTGTAAGGTATTGGCTATATCATCTAGAGTGCAATTTTGGTTGCATCTGCACTTTACTGCATGCTCTAGTTCTCCTTGCAGTTGTGTCAGAAGTTTATGATTCCTCATTTGAATGTTCATTTGAGGATCAATGGCTTTAAGTCTTTTAGACTGTCTAAGACACCACTCATATGGATCTTTGTCCACGGAGTATTTGTCATTTTCAAATGACATGGTCTTTTGCCATATCCAAGTTCCATTACTGTACTTTTGGATTATTTGACTCTTCCACCATGGCCAATTTCTTCTGCCATGGATTTCTTTCATTTCAGTGTACCATATACTTGCATGACCTTTAAATGCAGTGTTCAGTCTAGCAGTAATCCAGTAATCTGGTATGCTTGGTACATCAATGAAGAGTCCATCAATATAATCTATGAGCTCCATATGATCATATTCCCCTGATCCAGAGAATTTGGGCCAGCTTGAGGCCTCAGGAAGCTGTTTCAAGGCTTCCTTCTCTGAATAAGAGATGCCATCTCCATCCTGGTATTGTGATGGAGATCTTGCCTTATTCAACAACATGGCATATGGTTTGATGTCATCTGGTTGATATGGATTCTCCATAGCTTGGCCTTGTGGTTGGGGCTTTAAGCTATGGTAGGCATCAAACAATTTGTTGATGTCTTGTTTCAGACACTCCCTGTCCCTGCTGCTATGGTGTTGTTCTTCAGAGACTTGATTCAGTCTCTTGTTGGTTTCTTCAGAGGCTTTGCTCAGTTGAGCATATCCTTCCTGAAGGTTTTTAACTATCTGCTCCAATGAGGCTTGAGTTTTTCTCATCCTCTCTTGGGCAGCTGCAAATTCTGCAGGCTGCTTTGCAGATTGCTCAGCATATTGGGACATTTGTAACCACAGTGTGTCACTGTTGATGTTACTCTCAGATGTGATAATGTTATTTTCAGTCTGAGTGGGGGTAATGTTTCTATTACTAGGACTACTGATTCTAGAGTGGTTTACAACTACTTCTGGTTCTTGTGTACTTCTTTTACCAAATCTAACAGCTTCTGGATCATGGGGTCTGACTCTTTCCTCCTCTGGTTGAAGGAGGCTTTGTTCTTGCCCTTGTTGCCTTGTCTTCTCCTGGAAACTTCCTGGAATTGTGAAGAATGGTGACTCTTGGACACTGATCTGCTGGTTTCTGAATGGTGTGAAGCCACTGGAGAGCTGATTTGGCTTGCTCCTTGTGAACCTGAAGGAATCTGAGTAGGCCCTGTCTGGGTTAACTGTTCTTCTATAGCTTGGATAGTGGCTTGATTCTCCCTTATCCTCTGTGCCCTTGCGTCCAGGAGTCTGTGCTGCCTGGTAGGGTTCCAACCCTTGGTGATTACCATAAGGTCCTTGAAGTCTATCTCTTTGAGACAGATTTTCTGGCAACTTGATCCCAGTTCTGCCCAGTGAGCTGCTAGGTTGAACCTCTTGTTGTCCATGCTCCATTGAAACAAATCTTTGAGGAGTTGGTGGATTTGAAGAACTTGATCCATATCCTTCCAGTCCTCTGGTTTGAGGTTTCTGTTGAATTGGAGTGTGAATGGCAAGGTTGATATTATCTCCCTCATTGTTTTGCCATCCACCACTGTGTCCAATGTGTCTTCTTTCAGGTCTTCTGGTTCTAGACATTCCTGCTCTATCCTCTGGCTGGTTCCTTTGGAAGCCAAGGTCTCTGAGGTATGCAGGGGACATATCAGTGTTTGCAAGCAGTAAAAAACTTTATGTTCTTAGGGTATTTCCCTTTGACTGTGCCTTGTACAAATTTGTTATCTGCTGATTTGGGCAGTTTGCCTTTGGAGGTTACAACTGGGTTAATAATTGTAATCTTCCCTGTACAAGTGGTTAAGGTTGGTTTATGTGAGCCTTTGAGATATGACCACATACCCAATAAGGTCACAAAAAAGACTCAGAATATTATACCTTTAATATAATTATATTAAAATTAATTAGAATAATTATACATTAAAAATAATTACTCAAATATACAAAAAATACCATAAATTGGTACTAAAATTGGTTTAACTTAAAAACCAATGAATCAACATGTAAAACAAATTATACCATTGGATTCCCCATGGAAAAATACACATATACCATTTTTATGGCATATCTGTAAAGTCAATATTTAAGGAATTATAAGGTATAATACCTTATAAAAACCATAAAACCTTATTTATCTCAGAAACTAATGAAACAACATGTGAAATAAACTGTACCAGTGGATTCCCCACAAAAATCCACATATAAAACAATTAATAAGCTAATTCCCAAAATCAATACTTAAGGAATTATCCTGAATATATGCACTTTTTTGGTCAACGCATATATTCAGGGATCCTAGCTAATATCTTCTAACCTATACATGCTAGAATGATGAACCAAAAATAAAGTTACCACGTAATTACTGTAAGAACACAGATATGAACTTTATTTTGCAAATTATAAACAAGGTTAAGACTTATGAGGAAATATTGATAAAAATCAACAGAGCTGTTGACCACTTTGTTGTGAAAGTAGTCCAAACTTAAAAAAAAGTATACAGTTGGATTCTACTAGTTTATTCGAGAAGAATGACGTAATTTTTATTATTAAATTCAGGGTATAACCCCCTGAAATCAAGGTTTGAAGTTTAAAATATTGAATTTCGACAGAAAAGATGAGTTACAAGAAAAATCATCAAAATTAGAGTTTTGATGATGTAATGAAATGCTCTTGGCAGCATAATAAGGTTATGTCAGGCTATCAGAATTCACTCTCTGAATTGCTGTAGCGTGAAAACCTTAAAAGGTATTGAGGATCAAAGTTTGAGCTTAAATTGAGCTGTTATGATCACATACTGTAACCTTAAATTAAGTTTAACAGTCTTAAGAGTGATAAAACTGGTGAATACTATTAGTTTATGATTAAAACTAATAAAATCCACGAAATTTGGGGTTCTGCCAAGCCTCTGATGTCATCAAACTTAGAGTTATAGTGATAACTCTAAGTAATGGTGTAATAATGATGTAATATGGTTTGATCATGATGTAATCACCCTCAAACCTTAAAATATTGATCAATTCCAGTGGATATGATCAGTACACGTCTACTAGAAGCCTGTTGGACTCTAGGAGGGAGGTATTTACTATAAATAGAGCTCTTTTTACTCTATTTTCCCCTCAGACGCATCAAAAACATTAAATCAATTAAATAAAAGGTAATTTCTTTATTCTTTATATATAAAACTCTTATATTATTAAAGACCAAAGATCATCTTAATATTAATCACTATTTTTACGTGATTAAATCAATTCTTTAATTGTTTTTGTTATAAATCTCTCTATAAACTCATTTCCACGTAAAATCAAGAAATTTAGTAATTTTCTTTATTTTTTATTGTAAATACAATTTGAAGAAGTTGTATTATATTCTTTGGGCATAAAATATCTCAAAATTATTATTTTAAGTGTTAAAAGTAGGTTATTTCATCTTATTATAATAATTTCTCTCTTATTATTACTTTTAATAATTCTTAATTAATATAAATAGTATTTATATTAATATATAACTTTAATATTAGTAATATTATTGTTATTAATTGTTTTTAATTTATAAAAAACAATTTTTTACGCCTTTATTATTTGTTGGTAACAATAATAAAGAGCTTTATAATATATTAATTATTTTATATTAATATATTATTTATAATATTATAATTTCATATAATATTAATTATATTATCATATTTATTTAATAATATAATATTTTTACGCCATAATAATAATATTTCTTTATTATTATTATTATTTTAATCTTATTTATTTCAATTATAAGGACATTCAGAGTACAATAAGTAATAAATTAGTAATTTTTACTTATTGTTTCCTGGTCAAACCTTACAGTTTACCTTGTATTGAAGCAGAGTTTCGTGGTTTTCTACTCCTCTGAGTGGCTATTGGTGTCCACTTCTTGGCTGTAATGAGGCCTTCACTAAGCCTTTTTCCTTTACCCTTGCTGCCCTCTGGTTCTGAGGGTGTCACTGGTGTGTTGGCCTGTGACTGGGTTTCAAGTGGGATGTAGTTTTCTTCCACTGAATCAAAACAGGAAAAAGAGGGCTTATGTCAGTTAAGACTTCTTAAAAGGCTGGTTTTGCACATCTAAGAATGGCCTCTGGGCTTGTATATTATTACAGTTTGCCCTTGTATAATGACAGTGTAATTGAATCAACAATTTCACGTCAAAAATACAGATTATGGTGTCCTGTCACACTGTTTGTGTGTCAGTATCCCTCAGATACACTTGTTTTGCAAGTGTATTCTGTAAAAAGTGGTTTGTATACAAGTGCTATTGAATTAACAATACACTTGACCACGCCTCAACTGATGGTTTTTCAGTCAGAGGTGTCCTTATTCAGTCAAGAATATAGGACTTTATTAGTGGCTTATGTGTTTTTATATGCAAAACAAGCCAAAAATAATAAATTACTGTGGGTGTTAACCATGTAAAAAAAATACTCTTCTAATATGAGTATATAAAAAAAAGGTAAAAATATATAAAATATATATATTTAAATAGAAATTACGCCTAAAAAGGATAAAACAATGTGTTAATAAGTCATAAAAAAGAGAAAAGACTTACTTGCAAGGTCCAAAAAAAAGTCAAAAACACGGCCAGGCCCCCAAAATGTCAGGATGATACTATGATAAAGGTATAACTAGGCTAATTACAACTTTAACTGTGTATGTGACACGACAGAAAATGATTTAAAAAAGATTTATAAATGTTTATAATAAGATAAAAGGGTTCTACTATTGAGAAATAGTGGTGGTGAGCGCTATTGAGAACCCTGGGTGCAGGCTTTATCTGTTGGATTACAATAATAAAGTCTACAATAATTAAAAATTATAATTATACCTGATTATTTAACCAAGAGTAAAACTGTTTTTGACAGTTTACTACGTAGGTTATTCAAGAGCAGGATGAGGAGAGGATTTTGGCTGTGAAAAGCCCTCCTTTTATCCTGAAATTGGGGTGGAAAGGCTGCTAGACCTTTCCACGTAGAGGAAGTGAAGATTTTTTCACTCTCTATGACAGGCTTGTGGTTTGCAAACAGCCTGTATACCCTGTATTGGGCTCAGATGTGGTTTTGAAACCACATCTGGGCAGTTTTCACCAATACAGGGTGAAAATTTTCATCTGGGGACCTCACAGCCTGATTCTGACGTGTATGACGCGTAGAATGCTGTACAGAAACTGTATGGGACCCCAGTATTGACTGACATATGAGGTATTGAAGTGAAACATGCTTCTTTGTCTATTTGACACCTCATATTCATGGTTATGGGATATTATCCCATGGTAAGGCTGTATCTGACAGCAGGTGGGATTTTGACCTTAAAATGGTCATAACTCTGTCAGTTTTTGAGATATCAAGCTCAAAGTTGGTCCATTGAATAGCTCTGTATGGGCTCTACACAATGGTACCCAACTTTACATGGTTATCATTAAATATGACAAAGTTATCCCATGTACAAGTATTTTTGTACATTGGCGTGGTCTGGTCAAAAGCTGTATTAAGCTTGTTTGGCCACTAACTTCTGTTGTAGTTGAGTTATGAGGAAATGAATGGCACCATCAGATAGCCCTGATTGTGCTCTTTCCAAAAAGACCCCACTTCAGGTATCTCACACTAAAACTGTAAAAGTTAGATGAGAGGTGAATGTTTTGTTCACCCTTATTTGGTCTGAATTTGACCATAACTCAAGTAATACTGGTGCTAGCTCAGTTTGGCTGGTACCATTGGATAGCCCTGGCTTAGAGCTTCATTTTGAGTACCCATTTGATGGGGTTAAGCCTCTCCTTCTAGATTTTAGATGAGAGGTGAAAACTAAGGTTTATGCTCAGCAATAACTTTGAGCAGGAATAACTTTGTTATTTCTTGTCCTATGGTGATGGGACTTATATTTTCAGGAAGAGGTGAGTTTCCTCTTTCTTTTGATACCTTTTGAGCTGATTTGGCTCAGTTCCATGTTTTGGTGGTATTTTGGCTATACCATTGGTTTATGGTATTTTGGCTGTCATGCTTGTGCTCTGGTTTTGAGTCACAGGCTGACAGCCTGTCTCTCATCAATATGAACCATCTTTATTGGCCATTGTGCAAAATATGACTCAAATCATGTCCAATATTCAAGAAGATTAATCTTCTCAATCCTCAAGACCACCAGGCTGCAAGACCTCATCTATGAAGGCACCAGAATTCTTTGATGGGACCCAACCCCTCAAAGTCAGAAGCTTCATTAATTCTTGTCAACTTATCTTTCATAATGCTCAGGCAAATTTCTCTGGATACAGGAGAAAAGTTCTTTATGCCACTTCATCTCTCATTGACAGGGCTGTAAAATGGATTGAGCCTTATCTTTCCAATCTCACCAATCAAGACCCAGAATACCTCCTGAATAATTGGGAATAATTAGAATCTCAACTCTTTACTTTATTTGGACACACAAATGAAGTCAGAAAAGCTGAAGGAGAGTTGGATACCTCAATAATGAAAGAAGGTGAACATGTATTGTTATACATTGCTTATCTTAGAAGTTTGGTTTCAAGAATTGGAGATTGGGATGAAAGAGCTCTCATCCGTCATTTGAGAAAGGGATTGGCCTCCGGAATTCTGGATCAATTGGCCTCCCACCCTTCAAGAATTCATTTTCTTCAAGACTCAATGGACATTTCCCTGGAGCTTGATACCAGGTACCATGAGAGGCAAAAAAATAAGAATCATTTTCAAGAGACAAAGCCTGAGGCCTCAAAGTCAGTTTATCCTCATCCTCAAAATTCTTAAATTAAAAATCAAAAGAAGAACAATTCTCATTTTCAGAAGAGGTACAAGCCCCATTTGTCTTTGCTGAATAAATACTTCAAGCTGATGGGTCCTAAAAAAGAAAGAGGATTCAAGGAGGGCTTGTGCGCCTATTCTGGTGGGAATAATAGTTTTGAGGCTTGTTTCAAAAGGTCTCAAAACCAGCTTGCCCAACCATCAGTAAAATTTCCCAGCCAGGGAAAATCCTGGGTGAAGATCATATTCTGTTCAATGGTCTTCACTGCTTTCCATCCAGAGCACAATTGTGCATTCTGAATACTGGTGTCAAAAATACTCTTAAGTTTTTGTTTTTTCTTCTCTTTCTGATGTTTTTTACTGTGAGCCTTAGAGGTGTTTTCATATAGGCAAAAGACCACAAATAACAAAATAAGATACAAATTCAAATAAAATGAATTTATTTATATTCTCAAAATAAAAATCAAAATATAGATATAAATTTATATACAAAAATAAAAATTTAATTATAATTTAAAATAAACAGTACATTAAAGTTCAAAATTATGAAAATACATGTTTAGTTGAAAAAAACTAAGTAAAAATGAATTTTTAATAAAATTACTGAAATTAAAATATTTTTGGCAAAATGTTACATAAAGTAAATTATAACTTTTGATCAAATAAGAAAACATAAGAAAATTACTTCACCATTGCATTCTTCATAAAAACATGAGGTGGGGTCACCTCTAAGTAAGATTTCTGTAACTCAACTCTAAACAAGCTTAAATTAAGTTTTTAATATTTTCTGTACAAAAGTTGAAAATCCGCAAAACCTTAACTTAACTCACACCACATGTGGTGTTAACCATCAATTCTTGGGTTAAAATTGAGGTTTTGTTTGTAGTTTAGAAGCTATGTGGAATTGAAGTATTTTCAATTGATATGTCAAAGTGTGTGCATGGATTACATAAGTGAGCTTTAGTTTAAATATGAGGTATCAATTATTACAGTAAGTGTATTGTAAAACTCAATTGAATCATATATGTAAATTACAAGTATAATACATGATGAGGAATTAAAGGAAATATAAATTGGAAAATATAATTTGGGGGGGAAGGAACTCTAACTCTGAGGGGATCCAGACCCCCAAAATCCTTGCTGACAGGCGTGAGGTGTCAAAATTCACACAAAAGTTCATCAATTTTGGCCTGGAATTGAGGCATAGGGTCTGTGACTCAATTGATGATGAGGTTTTGATACCAACCAGGGAAGTTTTGACTGTTGCCAAGAGGGTAAAACTACCCTTAAGTTAAAAAAATCTTAGTAAAAACAGTCTTAACTGGTTTCTACGTCTCTTAAACACATTCTGACGTGTTTTGAAGGCTCTAGACTATGTATTACTATAGTAATGGCTGATTTAAGGGTCTAAAATGGCTAAACATAGCCAAAAATGGCTAAAACCAGGCCTTTTTGGTCTAAAAAGGGTCCAATGATTCCATAATTGGCTTTTCTGTTTCAAGAGTGTTTTCTACGACTGACAAGAGTAAAATTCACTCTTGGAGTAAGAAAATTGATGGTTATAAAAGAATGTCTTCTTTGCCCCACTTTTCTCTTCATGTTAGAATTTTTTTCTTCTATAATTAGCTTAAACACTGTTACACCAATCAATAAAAGATTCCAAAGACCTTTTTTATATACTTTTAAACCTTCAACCATGTGAAAAAATAATTATAATCACTTATACCCCTGAACCACCCTATAAGTGAATTAAAGCATCTTTCATCACTGCAAACTTTGTCACTTTGTTTCCAAATTCACTCTGGTAACATTTTGGGTGTTTTTCTCTTTAATAATCTTTTCAAAGAATTTGTTCTTTAATTAATTTCTTGCAGTTCTTTGCTCAATTAATTCCAATTGAAATTTCTCTTGAAGAAATTTCTTTTGTAGCCTTACTTATAAAGTTAAAACAATAAATTTGGCGTGTTTTCCCTTAAAATTACTATTCCTTACTATGATTAATCAAATTTTTACCTCATGAAAATATTGAGGACAGGAAAAGTGCTTGATTTCAAATCAAATTTTCATATCCACGCCTTAAATTTACAGTATTATCATTGATTCTGGTGCTACCAACTCATTTATTGCAAAGACGTTTGTTCACAAGTATTCTTTGACCATGTCAGAACTCCCAGAAAAGATTCCTCTTATCAACATTCACTGCTCTGAGTCCCCTTCTTTTTTTGTGACTCAACATACTAAATATATGGTTTATCTTCCATCCTTCACAATCTTTGAATGGGACTTTTGAGTCATTGATACTCCCAAGGGAGAAGACCTCATATTGGGCTCTGACTTTCTTAATTATTTTAATCCATCTATTGATTGGAGGAAAGGGCTGATCACTTTTACTTCTGATCATAAGGGCTATTATGATCCTTCTAAATCTTTCAGTAATGACTTTTATTCTTCAAAATCATGTGCATCTCTGTTTGATGATTCTAGGGCACCATCATTCCCATCTTCTGTCCATATTACTTGCTTTTATTCCCCACAGTAATTATTCTCCTCTAGAGATGAATTATTCAAAGAGGTTCAAGATGTTGGATTTCAGCCTGTGACTCAAAACCAGAGAGCACGAGCATTCCTTCCAGAATACCATAAACCAATGGTAGAGCAAGCTACAACCAAAACATGGAGCTGAGACAAACAAGCTGAAAAATTATCCAAATAAAGAGGAAAATAACCTCTTTCCAAATATGAAAGTCACTTAATCATAGGACAAAGAATAACAAAGTTATTCAAACTCAAAGCAGTTTCTGGCCATAAACCTTAATTTTCACCTCTCATCTGAAATTCAGAGAAAGAGGTTGAGACCAATCATATGGGTATTTACATTGAAGCTCCCAATGAGGGCTATCCAATGGTACTACCCAAATTGAGCTGGCACCAAAACTATAGAATTTATGGCCAAAATAAGGTCAAATAAGGGTGAATAAAATATTCACCTCCCATCCAGCTTCTACAGTTTTGGTGTGAGATGCCTAAAGTGGGGCCTGTTATAAAGATCACAATCAGTGATATCTTATGGTGCCATCCACTTCCCCATATTTCATCTAGAACAAAAGCTATGGGAAAATAAGCTGCATACAAATTTTGAGATAATCATATATCTGCATAACTCAATTTGAACATGGCATAAATTTGCCATATTTCATGTTAGCCATACCAAACAAGGTACCATTGTGTAGATCTCATCCAGGGCTACAAAATGAACCAATTTTGAGCTCAATATATCAAAAACTGACAAAGATTTAGCAGTTTTAAGGTCAAAATCCCCCATTTTTACCAATGCAGCTTTACTGTGGGATACTATCCAATCACTATGATTATGAGGTATCAAATAGACAAAGAAGATTGTTTATAATTCAATACCTAATAGTCAGGTCAAATACAGGTGTCCATACAGGTTCAGTCCAGCTTCTGACATGTCAGAAGCACCAGAACACACCTGTAAGCTCCATTGGTGAACATTTTCACCCTTTATAGGGTAAAAATGATAACTTATGGTTCTAAAACCACATAGCCACCCAAAAACGGTTTTTATTGAGTGTCTAGACCCATAAAACAGCCCATAGTAGTGAATATTTCCCTCTGTGGTTGTGTGCAGAGGTAAACAACCTCTCACTACCCCAGAACAAGATAAAAGGAGGCGTTTCCTCACCAGAAGGCCAATACATCATCCTATTCTCAATATTCTTACATGATATAGCTTCTTAAAGAAGTGTTACCTTTAGAACTAAACAGCTAGAATATATTTTTAATTATTGTAGGGCTTATTATTCTAAACCAACAGATAAACACTGCACCCAGGGCTATCAATAGCACTCACCTTCACTAAATTCTTTTAGTATAGCCCTTTTAACTCTCTAATCACTTAATTATCATCATTATTTTCGTGTTACACTCCTAATTATAGCATTTTATTATCATTGTACAGCTATATCATAGAGTCACTCTGAAATTGGAGAAGATAATTCTTTATCTTCACTTCATACCTCCCTCATTAATCTTATCATGACTCCCTGGAGGAGTTGTGGGATTAAGAGGAACAGCCAGAAGAAATAGAAACTTTGATGAAGGTTGTTATTCCTGCTTATAACCATTATTTGGATGTATTATCCGAGGTGAAAGCAAAGAAACTTCCTCCTCACCATGCCTGTGATCATCATATCAAGCTGAAGGGTTCTCTACCACTAGTTGAGGTAATATAATCTTTATCAAACCAAGAGTCAGATACACTCAGGACCTGCATTTCAGAGAATGTAGAGAAAGGTTTTGTAAGCCTTAGAGGTAATTTGATATACCCAAACGACCACAAATACAAAACTAACATACAAATATAAATAAAATAAATTTATTTATATTATCAAAATGAAACTCAAAATATAAATATAAAACTATATTCACAGTTAGAAATATAATTACAATTTAAAAATAAAATTACATTAAATTTTGAAATTGTAAAATTACATTTATACTTGAAAAAATTAAGTAAAAATGAATTTTTAACAAAATTGTAAAAAAATGAATAAATTTGGAAAAAAGTTAAATAAAAATTATTATAACTTTTTATCCAATAAATACACATGTAAAAATTATTTCACCATTGGATTCCTCATAAAAAATCAGGTGGGGTCACCTCTGAGTGAAAATTTTGTAACTCAACTCTAAATAAGCTTAAATTAAGTTTTTAGTATTTTCTGTATGAAAATTGAAAATCCTCAAAAATTTAATTTAAATCACATCACATGTAGTGTTAATAACCAAAATTTGTTTTAAAATTGAGGTGTTGTGTATATTTTAGAAGTATGAGGAATTAAAGTATTTTCAATTGAATTCAATTGAAATGTCAAAATGTGTGCGTGTATTACATAAGTGAACTTTGATTTACATATGAGGTATCAATTATTACTGTATTGAACTGTACAACTCAATTTAATTACATATGTAAATTATAAGTATAATACATGATGAGGAATTAAAGGAAACATAAATTGGGGGGGAAAAGCAATTCCAGCTCTAAGGGGAGCTAGACCCCAAAAATCCTTTCTAACAGGCATGTGGTGTCAAAATTCACGCAAAGGTTCATCACTTTTGGCCTGGAATTGAGTTACAGGGTCTGTGGACTCAATTGATGATGAGATTTTGATATCAACTGGGGTAGTTTTAGCTGTTGCCAAGAGGGTAAAACTACCCTTAAGATAAAACAATCATAGTAAGAACAGTTTTAACGGGTTTCTACCTCTCTTACACACATTCTGACGTGTTTTGAAGGCTCTAGACCAGGTATTGCTATAGTAATGTCTGATTTAAGGGTCTGAAATGGCTAAAAATGGCTTAAACCAGCCCTTTTTTGGTCTAAACCAGGGTTCAATGATGCATAATTGGCTTTTCTGTTGTCAGACTATTTTTCACGACTGACAAGAGTGAATTTTACTTTTGGAGTAAGAAAAGTGATGGCTATAAAAGAATGCCTTCTTTGCCCCACTTTTCTCTTCATGTTCAAATCTTTTCCTTTTGTAATTAGTTTAAACACTGTTAAACCAATCAATAAAAGGTTACAAACACCTTTCTTAAATCATGTTAAACCTTTTAACCACGTGAAAAAATCATTATAATCATTGTTTGTAACTCTTATAACCATTTTTACCCCTGAACCACCCCAAAAGTGAATTAAAGCATCTTTCAACACTGTAAACTTTGTCACTTTTTGTCCAAATTCACTCTGGTCACTTTTGGGCATTTTTTCTCTTTAATATTCTTTTTAAAGACTGTGTTCTTTCATTAATTCCTTGCAGTTCTTTGCTCAATCAATTCCAATTGAAATTGCTCTTGAAGAAATTTCTTTTGTAGCCTTAAATATCTCTAGTAGAGTATTTTTGGATAAATTTTTATTGTTGGTACAACAATAAATTTTTATGATATTATTTTTTTATACTAATAAAGTTATAAAAAATAAAATTGGCATGTTTTCTCTTAAAAATAATATTTCTCACTATTTTTAATTGATTTTTACCTTATACAAATTTTGAGGACAGGAAAAGTACTTGATTTTTAATCAAATTTTCATATCCACACCTTACATTTGGGGGCCCAGCTGTGATGTTTTACCTGTGACATTTTTTTTACTCTTTTGAAATCTTTTTTCTTATATTGAAAAATTTAAAAACATATAAAAAATACTTCTAATTCAAAAAATCAATAAAAAAAATTAATATTATAAGTGAGCCTTATATTTTAATTTCTTTTTTGAAATATCCTTTTTTTACTTAATTAATTGGTTTTTTCATCAATTTTAGTGTCTGACAATGTGTTAAGACAAGAAAACATTGAAACAGCCTCAACAGTAACTAGCATTATTCCTGCCAGTACTGTTAATTCTGATCATAATAGTACTATTATTGTGACTCAGAATATTCAACCAGAGCCAATTTCTTCTGAATTAGTCAACTTGGAAATAAGTAATATTCTTCAGAAAGCCAAAGATTTGGCCAATAGTAAGCTTTTTGACGTAAAATTACTCCTTTAAGCATTTTTAACAATAATTATGCCTTCAACAAGGTCAGGAGCCAGATGTAACCCCTCAAGCAGCTCCCAGAAAGGTAATAGACATGATTATGGCAAAGGCCAATCAGTTAAAGAAGGAAAAGGGTCAGTTGATGACTTCTAAACAACTAAAATGGGTCATTCTGAAGCTGATAATACCATTTTACCTTCAAAAAGTGCTGACATCGCCACAACAAGCCTCAGTGAACATATACAAAGCCAGCCACAGTGCATACAACAATGTACTTCATTCCAAGGAGTACCAGATCCTTGCAGACCTGTGGAAGAATTGCATGAATTCTTACCTGACTGTGAGAAAATTCCTGGGCTATCCCAATACTTGCAAATAGCTCAATTGATGGCATCCATTGATGGAGAAGAAAAACATGATGCTTTTGACACTAGAATGGAGGAAAAACAACCCTCCATCACCCAAACCAGTGCCAAAAACATCCCCAGTGACCAGAAGCAGCAATTTCAACGTGCAAAAGGAGCCAAAAACTCCAAAAAGGGGCAAAGAGAAGGCACCAGCCCCAAAACCTTACAGCCAGGGCTACAGAATCCAAAAGATTCAACAGGATGCCATAGAAAATGTATTTCAGATGGCCAGAACCATGATGGAATTACAAAAGAAGGAGGAAGCCAGATTAAAATGTCAAAAATGATTTCTGATACTTTTGATTGTATTCCAGAGTTGTATTAAGCTATTTCTGACGTAAAAAGTCATCTTTCTGATAAAAATACATTAATTTGTGACAATCTTAAAACAAATAACTTGAGTCTGAGCCAAATAAATGATACACTTAAATGCTTTGAAAGAGTTTTAAGAACAATCAAAACTTCCAATAATGCTAATTCCTTTGGCATTAATATAAATGAACAATCTGCCATTATTAAACAATTAACAGACAAATATTCTAAATTCAATATTGATGACATGATTTAAACAAGAATAAAACAAGCTATAAGAACTATCAAAGAAGATAATAAAAAAGCTCTTGATTATATTTCATAATCATTTGCTGAAGTAAAGACAAATATAGTTTCCCTGAAAAAGAATTTTGATACCTCAAGAGAGGACATATCAAAATTAACAATAAAGTTAAATGAAGTTATATCTGATAATCCTAAACAAACAGAGTTATGGAATGAGCTAACATATAAAGAGGATGATCATAAAGAGAATGTCATAAACTCTATACAAAACTTGCAACATGAATTAAGAAATTCACAAAGGTGTAACAACAATAAAATGAATGATATTGAACAACTGATCAACACTTTACCAGGAATGTCTACACCTCTGAATCAAAATGAAGATGCAAGAATTCCCAATCCACAAGTATTGGATATTTAAAATTCACAGTTAAAGATGAATTTTCTACTTCTTTTCATAACTTAGAACCATCAATGGGCCAAGCACTCTTGAAAGAAGTTCCAAAACTCAAAGAATGGCCTCACTTCAGTGGTGAAGGAGAGTATGACCATATGGAATTCATTAGAGGTATTGACATTATCAAAGAGGATTTTGAATTACCAGACAGATTGGTAACAGCCAGACTTAACACCTTGTTTACCAAATCAGCTCACAGATGGTACATCAAAATAAGACAAGCACATGGACACCAGAGTTGGACTTGGTGGAAAACCCAAATCATTAACAAATGGGAAAATGATTCTTGGAGGTTTAGATCTGAAACAGCCTTTGAATCTTCCAAATTCAATGCTGATAAAGGCAAAGCTTTACCATGGTTTTGCCAACAAAAGGACAGATTAACAGCATTATATCCTGACATGTCAGAATTTATGATCCATAGAAAAATTCTGAGACAATGTGGAGGTGACCTAGAGAATGCTATCAAAAGCAGGACTATTGAACAATCTTCAGAAGAAGATATTATCAATATATTAGAAGAAGTAACCACCAGAACCAAAATTGGTTCTAGTAGGGTGAATCTCAAAACAAGGCTTAATACACCTTGGAAAGATTCTGTGGACAAAAACCCCAAAGAAAGCTCTAATAATATTAAGTATAAATCTGCAGATACAGTCAGAAAGTGCTATATTTGCCAAAGCACCACCCATTTAGCCAACACATGTCCAAAGAAGGGGAAAATCAATGAAATTGATATTGAAAAGGAACCTGATGTTGAAAAAGATGACATAATTGAAGACAATTCAGATGATAAGTCATCAATATTTTATGAATCTTCAAAAGATATAGAAGGTCAACTTGATTTATCAAAAGTTCAAGATGCACAACTTATGAAAACAAAACCAAACAGGGGGAAAGGTTATACAGCCACCAAAACTTTTCTTGACCCAGGAGCCTTCTTCTCTTGTGTTGGAAAATCTTTTTTTAAGACTTGTGTACCAAATTTTGAAGACCAATTGTTACCAATTGATGGTATAAAATTCAATAGTGCAAGTAATCCAATGAAAGCATTAGGAATTTTCGAGACCAATGTCATATTCCCACACATAAATGGGAATTTAAGAATCACGGTCCAATTTGTTGTTATGGAAAATTTCTCTAGTACCCATTTTATATTGGGAAATGACTATTTAATCATGTATTGGATAGATTTGCATAACAACAAAGACAGATACTTTACTATTGAAGACAATAAGAGCCAAAAGTTTGCCTTTTTACCATTTAAAAGACACATTACAGTAAACAAAGTATCACAAGTCAACTTAGAGTTAGAGAAAGTAAAGTCTGAACAGTTCAATGAGGCTGAAATAAGCCTTCATCTGACTGATAAACAAGAAAATGAACTTTCTTCCCTTTTGCATGACCACAGAGGAGCATTTGCTTCAGACAAAGAACCTCTAGGAGAAATTATTGGTCATGAAGTTGAAATCATTCTTAACATTGAGAGACCTTATCCACCAGTCTTAAGAAGACCTGCATATCCAGCAAGTCCAAAATCAAGAGATGCTCTAGAAATTCATATGGAAGAACTTCTGGACCTTGGTGTAAAAGAAAGGTAGGCCACAATGAAGAAGTTGAAATGACTACACCAGTCATAGTGGCATGGCATAATGGAAAATCTGGAATGGTTGGGGACTTTAGAGCTCTGAACACTTACACTGCTCCAGAGAGATACCCAATACCAAAAATCCAAATTGCGCTTACTCAAATATCTCAAGCAGTTTATATAACCACTATGCATGCCCTGAAGGGATTCCATCAAAATGTGTTGACACAAAGAGCAAGAAAATACTTGAGAATTATTGTTCATTGTGGAGTGTATGAATACTTGAGGATGCCCTTTGGTATCAAAAATGCACCTTCACACTTCCAAAGAATGATTAATGAAATCCTCCCTGAAGAACTCTGAGAGGGATTGTTAATCATTTTCATTGATGACATTATTGTCTGTTCCGAAACTTGGGAGGAGCACATGTACAGATTGTCCAGAGTTTTGACAAAAATTCGATCAGTAAACATGAAAATCTCTTTGAAGAAATGTCATTTTGGATTTAAAGAACTTAAAGCACTAGGACGTGTTGTATCTGGTTTGTCCCTTGGAATTGACAAAAACAAAGTTGCAGCAGTATTGCTAAAACCCATGCCTCAGAACAAGGAGGAAATTCAGTCATTCTTAGGGCTTTCAGGATATTACAGGCAACACATTGAAGATTTTGCATCCATAGCAAGACCACTTTGTAAATTGTGTGACAAAGACACAGTATTTGAAATGACTGTTGACAGAGTCAAAGCTTTTGAGTCTCTAAGAGAATCCTTGACCACTGCTCCACTCTTACTGATGCCAGACTTTAAGTTTCCTTTCAAATTGTATATTGATGCATCAGGGGATGGACTGAGTGCTGCACTTCACCAAGTTCAGATCATAAATGATAAACCTGTAGAAGGACCCATATGTTTCATATCCAGGCAAATCAAACCAACTGAAGCCAGATATGGGGCAAGTCAAATGTAATGTATATGGCTTGTCTGGGCCTTGGAGAAATTGAACTACTTCTTAGAGGTATGTGTTTTGGAGGTGATAACAGATTTTACAGCTGTCAAATCACTTTTAAACATGAAAACACCCAACAAGCATATGCTCAGATGGCAAATAGCCATACAATAATACAGGGGCAATATGACTATTGTTCAAAAGGATGGGAATATTTATAAGAATTCAGATGAACTGAGCAGATGGTGATTACCAAATAATATTTATAATCCTGCTTATGTTCCAGAAGAAGCTTCACCACAGATCCCAATAGAAGGAATAAGTGTTACAAACTTGAACACCACCTTCTTTGAAGAAGTCAGAAATAGCTACACTCAAGATAAGAACTGTAGCATCTTATGCCAATTACTTAACAAATACAGTAAATACAACTCTCTAATACTTGCCTTGGATGAAGTATGGAAAAAATCTTATAATGAAGGAAGATTTCACCTACTGGATGGTATAATTTACCACAGAACCAAGCACACATGTGTCATGACAGTTGTGGACAGGTCATTGATCAATCTTGTACTAAAAGAATGCCATGATAGCCCCTTTTAAGGACATCTGTCTCAAGACAGAACAAGAGATAAAGTAAATACCTGCATATGGTAGCCAATGTGGCAGAAGGATGTTGCAGAGTATTGCAAGACCTGTGACAGATGCCAAAAGGCAAAGAAACCCACTTGCAAGAGACTTGGAAATATGATAAAAATCCAAGAACCAAGCAGACCTTGTCAAATTGTCCAAATGGATTGGGTAACTGGCCTACCACCAGGAGGTGAAAGAAGCTATAATGCTTGCCTAGTAATTGTGGACAGATTCAGTGAAACTCAAATCTTTTTACCATGTCACACGGATGATACAGCCATGAATACAGCTCTTCTGATATGGAATAGAGTAGTGTCATGGCCTGGGATATTTACAAATACCATTAGTGATAGGGATCCCAAATTCACTTCAGCACTATGGAAAAAGCTTCACCAATTATTTGGAACTAAACTGTCTTTCTCTACAGCCTACCACCCACAAACTGATGGCCTGTCTGAAAGGATGATCCAAAACTTAGAGGACATGGTAAGAAGATTTTGTGCATATGGCCTTGAATTTAAATATAGTGATGGTTTCACCCATGATTGCTGTACTCTTCTACCTGCACTGGAACTAGCATACAAAACCTCCATTAATGCCAGTACCAATGAGACTCCTGCTATTTTGGAAAAAGGATGGAATCCCAAATCACCCCAAGATTCTTTAAGGAAAGATTTGGTTGAAATACATCCTACAGCTGCCAGCTTCAAAGGAATGCTAGACAGAGCCAGAAAGAATGGAGTAACATGCATGGAAGACTCATTTGCATATGCTAAAGATAAATGGTACAAATCTCATGCCACTCCAGATTTCAAGGTAGGGGATTTAGTACTAGTATCCACCACCAACTTCAATCACATCAAAGGATCTAAAAATCTCAAAGACTCCTTTGCAGGACCTCTTGTTATTAAAGCCCTCCATGGAGAAGATGCTGTTGAAGTAGAATTATCTGAAGAACTTAGTAATAAGCATCCTACATTTCCAGTGAGCTTGGTAAAACCATATAAAGCTAGTGATGCTGAGAAATTTCCCTTGAGGAATTCAGTTCCCCAAGCTATACCTCCTATTGAGGCATCTGGTACTAATAAAATTCGTAAAGTCCTTAAAGAAAGAAAATTAAGAACCAAGAAAGTGAGGGAATACCTTGTTAGGTACAGTGACCCAACTTGTGAAGATAAATGGTTAGAAGAAAAAGATATACCAGAAATTACCAAAATCTTTGGGAGATTCAGAAACACTAGAAAGACCAATATTACAAAGTAATATTCTTTTTTTAGGGGAAGGGAATGTAAGCCTTAGAGGTAACTTCATACACCCAAAAGACCACAAATACAAAATTAAAATATAAATATAAATAAAATAAATTTATTTATATTATTAAAATGAAAATCAAAATATGAATATAAAATTATACTCACAATTAAAGATTTAATTACAATTTAAAAATAAAATTACATGAAATTTTGAAATTGTAAAATTACATTTATACTTGAAAAAACTAAGTAAAAATGAATTTTTAACAAAATTGTAAAAAAATAAATAAATTTGGAAAAAAATTAAATAAAAATCATTATAACTTTTTATCCAATGAATAAACATATAAAAATTATTCCACCATTGGATTCCTCATAAAAAATGAGGTGGGGTCACCTCTGAGTGAAAATTTTGTAACTCAACTCTAAATAAGCTTAAATTAAGTTTTTAGTATTTTCTGTATGAAAATTGAAAATCCTCAAAACATTAATTTGATTCACATTACATGTATTGTTAACCACCAAAATTTGTGTTAAAATTTAGGTGTTGTGTATATTTTAGAAGTTTTGAGGAATTAAAGTATTTTCAATTGAATTCAATTGAAATGTCAAACTGTGCGTGTGTATTACATAAGTGAACTTTGATTTACATATGAGGTATCAACTATTACTGTATTGAACTGTACAACTCAATTGAATTCCATATTTAAATTATAAGTATAATACATTATGAGGAATTAAAGGAAAAATAAATTGGAAAGATTAAATTTGGGGGGGAAAAGGAACTCCAGCTCTAAGGGGGAGCCAGACCCCCAAAATCCTTGCTGCCAAGCGTGTGGTGTCAAAATTCACGCAAAAGTTCATCACTTTTGGCCTGGAATTGAGTTACAGGGTCTGTGGACTCAATTCATGATGAGGTTTTGATACCAACTGGGGTAGTTTTAGCTGTTGCCAAGAGGGTAAAACTACCCTTAAGATAAAACAATCATAGTAAAAACAGTTTCACTGGTTTCTACGTCTCTTACACACATTCTTATGTGTTTTGAAGGCTCTAGGCCAGGTATTGCTATAGTAATGGCTGATTTAAGGGTCTAGAATGGCTAAAAATGGCTAAAAATGGCTTAAACCAGCCCTTTTTTGGTCTAAACCAGGGTTCAATGATGCCATAATTGTCTTTTATGTTGTCAGACTGTTTTTCACGACTGACAAAAGTAAATTTCACTTTTGGAGTAAGAAAATTGATGGCTATATAAGAATTTCTTCTTTGCCCCACTTTTCTCTTCATGTTAGAATCTTTTCCTTTTATAATTAGTTTAAACACTGTTAAACCAATCAATAAAATATTTCAACCACCTTTCTTAAATCATTTTAAGCATTTTAACCACGTGAAAAAAATCATTATAATCATTTTTTGTAACTCTTATAATCATTTTTACCCCTGAACCACCCCAAAAGTGAATTAAAGCATCTTTCATCACTGTAAATTTTGTCACTTTGTTTCCAAATTCACTCTTGTCACTTTTGGGTGTGTTTTCTCTTGAATATTCTTTCTAAAGACTTTTTTCCTTCATTAATTGCTTGCAGTTCTTTGCTCAATTAATTTGAATTGAAATTGCTCTTGAAGAAAACTCTTTTGTAGCCTTAAACATCTCTAGTAGATTATTTTTGGATACATTTTTATTGTTGGTAAAACAATAAATTTTTATAATATTATTGTTTTAAACTAATAAAGCTATAAACAATATAATTGGCGTTTTTTCTCTTAAAAATAATATTTCTTACTATTTTTAATTGATTTTTACCTTATATTAATCTTGAGGACAGGAAAAGTACTTGATTTTTAATCAAAGTTTCAAATCCACACCTTACAGTTTTCATCTGGTCAAGCTTTCCTTCAATAGCAGCCCCTATCCTCTTTCTCAAAAAGAAAGATGGAAGCCTCTATCTGTGTATTGATTACCACAAACTCAATTCTGTTACTAGGAAGAACAAATATCCTGTTCCTCCTATGAGTCAGCTTCTCACTATTTTTAATGGTTCTCATATCTTCTCCAAGATTGAGTTGCATGGTGTATATAACCTGCTCAGAATCAAGGAAGGTGATGAAAATTTCAAAGCTTTTAGAGCCAAATATGGTAGTTATGAGTTCTTGGGTATGCCATTTGGGCTCACCAATTCTCATGCCTCTTTCCAAAGTCTTGTCAATGATATTTTCTCTGAGCTTTCAGATGTTTATGTAGTTGGTTATTTAGAGGATACTATGGTTTTTTCCAAGTCTGGAGAAGGAAGGTTTTCTCATGTGTCCACTGTTCTTTCAAGAATCAGAGCCAATAATCTATTTGCAAAAGTGTCCAAGTGCCTCTTTCATGTCTCAAGTGTGGAGTATTTACGTTATGTTGTTTCTTCTGAAGGCCTCAAGATTGACAAAGCAAAAGTCCAGAAAATTCTTAATTGGTCTCCTCCAAGAAACCTCAAGGCTCTTCAATCATTTCTTGGCTTTGCAATCTTCTATGGCCATTTCATTAAGAATTATTCAAAAACTATTAGTTCACTCACAAACTTCCTCAAGAAAGATTCATGTTTTCCCCTCAATGAGGAAGCTCTTAGACAGCTTCATCAACTCAAACAGGCTTTAACCATTGCTCCAATCCTGTCTCACTTTAATCCTTCTCTACACACCATTGTAGAGACTGATGCATCAGATTATTCCTTGGGTGCTGCACTGAGTCAGGGACACATGCCATTGCATTTGATAGCCACAGGTTTCTTACAGAAGAGCTTAATGATTATATTCATTACAAGGAACTCCTTTGCATTTTGTAAGTTTTGGATATGAAACTTTGATTAAAAATCAAGTACATTTCCTGTCCTCAAGATTTGTATAAGGTACAATATGATTAAAAATATTAATATTCAAGATTTTTGAGCAAAAACACACCAAATTTATGGCTTTTATCCTTATAAGTATAAAACAATAATATTATAAAGATTTATTGTTTTACCAACAATAAAAAGTTATCCAAAAATACTCTACAAGAGATATTTAAGGCTACAACAGAAATTTCTTAAAGAAAAATACTGCAGGAAATTAATATAAAAACAAAGTCTTTAAAAGAATTAACAAAGAGAAAACACATGTAAAGGTGACCAGAGTGGATTTGGAATCAAAGTGACAAAGTTAACAGTGATGAAAGATGCTTTAATTCACTTATGGGGTGGTTCAAGGGTAAAAATAATTATAAAGTTTGCAAACAATGATTATGATGATTTTTTCACATTGTTAAAATGCTTGAAATATTTGAGAAAGGTGGTTGGGATCTTTTATTGAGTGGTTCAACAGTGTTTGAACTAATTATAAAAAGCGAAATATTCTGAAATGAAGATAAAAGGGGGGTAAAGAGGACATTATTTTATACCCACCAATTTTCTTACTCCCAAAGTGAAATTTAATTTTTTAAGTGGTGGAAATCACTTTGACAACAGAAAAGCCAATTATGCCATCATTCAACCCTAGTTTAAAACAAAAACAGATGGTTTTAGCCATTTTAGACACTTAAATCCGCCATTGCAGTAGTAATACCTAGTTTCAAGCCTTGAAAACATGTCAGAGTGTGTTTTAGAGATATCAAAACCAGTTAAAAATGTTTCTACTAAGATCTTTTTATATTAAGGGTAGTTTTATCCTCTTGGCAACAGTTAAAACTAACCTGGTTAGTATCAAAAACTCATCATCCATTGAATCACAGGTCCTGTGACTCAATTCCAGGCCAAAAGTGATGAAATTTTGTGTGAATTTTGACAACCCATGCCTTTCAGCAAGGAATCTGGGGGTCTGGCTCCCTTGAAGCCAAAATTCCTTTTCCCCCTCCAGAATTAATCTTTCCAAGTTATTTTCTCTTTATTCCTCATCATGTACTATACTTGTAATTTACACATGTAATTGAATTGAGTTTTTACAGTACACAACTGTAATACTTTATACCTCATATGTAAATTACAGCTCACTTATGTAATACACATTCACATTTTCCTCATAACTTCTAAACTACACAACACACCTCAAATTTAACACAAAGATTGATGGTTCACACTACATGTGGTGTAAATCAAATGAAGCTTTATGATGATTTCCAATTTTCATACATAAAGTACTAAAAACTCAATTTTAGCTTATTTAGACTTGAGTTACAGACATTTTACCCAGAGGTGACCCCACCTTATTCTTTATGCAGAATCTAATGGTGAAATAATTTTCATATGTTTACTTCTTTTATAAATATTTATAATATATTTTATTGAACTTTTTTCCAAAAATATTTTTATGTTAATATTTTTGTTGTAAATTCATTTTTACTTAATTTTTTCAAGTAAAAATGTGTTTTCACAATTTTGAATTTCAAAATTTAAGCTTATTTAGAGTTGAGTTACAGAAATTTTACCCACAGGTGACCCCACCATATTTTTTATAAGGAATCCAATAGGAAAATAATTATCATATGTTTGTTTATTGGATGAAACTTAATAATAATTTTTATTTAACTTTTCTCCAAAAATATTTTAATTTTAATATTTTTGTTGAAAATTCATTTTTACTTAATTTTTTCAAGTAAAAGTGTGTTTGCACATTTTTTAAATTTCAAAGTTTTTTCATTTTTATTTTTAAATTAACATAAAAATTGAATTTTATATATAGATTCTATATTCTATTTTAATTTTTGTTTTATATGATATTAATAAATTTATTTGATAATTATATCATTTTTAATTCTTTGTGATCTTTTGGCTATATAAAAATACCTCTAAGAATCACACAAAGTCTGGGCTCTCAATCACTGCAGAGATTTTCTTCTTTCACTTTCTTCCTCTTTTGAAGTTCTCACCAATCACTTTTCACTTCAATACTTCATGTCCTAAAATATTCTCACTTGTTGTCAAGGCCACTGGGCTTAATTCCATTCAAAATTTCATTTCATAATCACCTACCGCCCTGCCCACCTGGCAACCCTCCCAGATGCTTTTTCACATTGGGACAACATGTAGCCAGAGAGGGGGGAGGATTTTATCAGCAAGATTCCAATTAATTCTAAGAAAATGATCAAGCAAGATTAAATTCAAGCCTCAAAATTCTTTGCACTAAAGGTGGAATCAATTTCAAATATGATTGAATCAATTAAAAAGGAATTTGGAAAGATTCTCAATACCAAATTATCCTTCAAGATTTGTGTAAAGGTAAATTGGTGAAAGATTACTCTCTGGATTCCTCTTCCCAACTTCTTCTATTCAGAAATTGGGTGGTGGTCCCAAATGACCCCACAATTCAACTCAGCATTCTTCAAAATAATCATTAATCTCCTCCAGCTGGCCATCCTGGCCAAGAGAAGACTCTCAAAATTGTCAAGTGGAATTTTCACTGGTATGGAATAACTCAATTTATCAAGGATTATATTTCATCCTGTCAATAGTGTTCAAGAAACAAGAATATTCATCACAAGAAGTTTGGACTCCTCAAACCTCTTCCAATTCCAAATGGTCCTTGTATTTGTCTTTCAATGGAATTCATGACCCAATTTCTACTATCCAATTCCTTTAACCCAATTCTTGTCATAGTCGAAAGACTCCCAAAAATGGCAGTTTTCATTCCACCAATGCCTTCAATAACTTCATTGAGTTCGGCACATTTATTCATCAACAATATTTTATCAAAGCATGGCCTTCCTTAAAGTATTTTCAGTGATAGAGGTTCTCTTTTTTTCTTCCTTTTGGACCAACCTTTGTCATCAGCTCAATATTTCAAGAGATCTTTCAATTTCTTATCATCCTGAAACTGATGTACAGAGAAAGGGGGTAAATCAGATACTAGAACAGTACCTTAGGATGTATTTTAATTATCATCAAGATGATTGGAATGCCTGGTTCCCTCTGGCTCAAGTTTCTTACAATAACTATGACCACTCTTCATCAAAACAATCACTGTTTTTTACTGTTTATGGAAGAGATCCTCATTTTGACTCAGTTCACATTACTCAAGACACCCCTTCTGGAATTTTATCAACAAAAATCCAATCCTTACAGCAAGATGTCAAGAGAGAACTTGAAGTTGCCATTAATAGGTTTAAGAGGTATGCAGCTAAAAGTAGAGCAATTCAACCTGTTTTCAATCCTTGTGACATAGTATGGCTTTGCTCCAAGAACAACAAATCAACAAGAACCACCAAAAAACTGTCAGAAAGATGGTTGGGTCCTTTTCCAATCTTGAAGAAATTCAGTACTCATGCCTACCATCTCAATGGAAATACATCCACCCAGTATTCCATACTTCCCACCTTGAACCAGTCAAGACATCAACAATACCAAATTGGCATCAAGAGTCTCTGCCTCCAATAATCATTGAAGAAGAAGAGGAATTGGAAGTCTTTCAAATACTGGACTCCAAGATCAGGAGAGGAAAATTAGGTTATTTGGTGGAATGGAAAGGTTTCAGTCAATACCCAGAGAGCTCCACATGGGAACTAACTGGAAACCTCAGGAACTTTCCAGAACTTGTTAAGGATTTTTATTCTTTGTATCCTGATAAGCCAGGACCCAATTCTTCAAGAGCTTGATCTTTTTTGGTGCTTAGTGGGGAGAGGAATTAGTAAAGGTAAGTCCCACTCCTGGTATGAGCCTTGAGAGGAATTCTACCATTTTTGTTTTAAGAATCACCATGGCCAATCTGTGAGAACTTGGCAATTCTCTGGACACAGGACTCTGGCCAATCTTACAACATCAATTAAAATCCTTATGGCAATTTACACTTGGGAAAATGGACCATTCACTTTTCAATTCAATTTCCAAGTCTTTTGCATTCCAATTCATTCTTTCAGAAAATTCATTTTCTTTCATGGCACTGGCAGGGGTGGGAATTACCAAAATTAAGTTCCTTTCCTGGTGTATACTTCCCTGAGGGGTCTAAAATCTTTTCAAAGATCACCCTGGACACTCTTTGAGCACCTGGAATAAAATCTTCTTTTCCAGGTCCTTGGCCAATTCAAATCAATTGTCAACTTCAGTGATAAAGATTGAAACCTCCTCAAAATTCATTTCTCTTATTTCTTTTATTTATTTATTTTCTTTCTTTCATTTCATTATTTATTTGATAGTTTAGCTTTATTTATGTAGAATCAAATTCATGAACAACCATCAATCATTGTCAAACTCAAATCAATGATGAGGCCAATTTCAAAAGAGGATCAAGAAAGTCCAGCATCCCACATCAATTTTTTAATATCAATTTCAATTCTTTCTTTTAATCATTCCTCTTGAACACCAAAATCAAATTTTTTCCAATAGCCTTAGCAGGCTCTACCTTATTTTGGTGCTCAGGAGCTCACCATTCAAGGTTGCGGGTACTGTCACAACCATGGATAATACCCCTTGGAAAATTCTATGGCATATCAATTACATATCTCTTTTATAAAAATTTGGCCATAGCCATTACTCTTGGCCAAGTTGGCTGACTTGACTTTTATGTCCTTTATGGTAATTTCATCATCTGGTTCCAACCTGGCCCCTTCACCATCATCATGTCATTCATGGCCTTTCTCTGCCTTTGGGCACTTTTGGGAATTTCCAATTCAATAGTGTAAATACAGGACAAAATCCTGTTTTATGCTTTTTAAGCTTGAAATACAGTTTTGCCCATTTTTGTGAATTTGGCCATTTTATTCCATATTTCCTTTTAATATTGGGAATATGCCCAAATTGCCATATCACGACATTTGGGGCTTAATTTCAATACTTGTCCATTTTGTGCATTTTTTTTTGCACTTTGCACAAATACAGTTTGAAAGCCCTTTGGACTTGTTTTGGCCAAAAACACCAAAAACGTTCCATAAAACATCTCTGAAAGTCCTGAAGCCACCCAAACACCTTGTCCCTCTTTCCTCCTGGAATTCATCAAAAAGACCTTTAGCGGATTTCCATCTTCAATAACCAAGAGTGCCATAAATCGTGTTATACACCATTATGAACCTTTTTTCAACAGAAATACAGTGGTTCCAATATAAGAAGGCTATTTAAACATCTCATCATGTCAAAGCATCAAATTATCCAGAGGATTCATCAAGGCTCAAGTGAAAGTGTTATTGTCAAATACCAATCACATCATCAAGCAGTCAGTGGTTATTTTCAATTATGCAGTATTACTCCAAGGGAATACCGGCCATTCATTCCCAAGGGATATTCAAGGGTTATTTCAAGAAGATTTGGCAAGTGTCATCTCTCCATCAGTCCAGCTTGGCAACCACATTCATTTCCATACAGTCTTGTTTCATAAAAACCTGTATTTCAACCATACACCCTGGGAAGATCATTCAACTCAGCTCATATCCCAATTTGGAAAGGTACACACTTTATCAAGAAATCAATATAGATTCAAGGATTCAATACAGACCAGCTGTCAGCCTGAAGGGGTCAAGCTCTCAACCAATCATATATACCAACCTCTCTTTCAAACCTAGGGTGTTCTTCCCCCTGTTCATTGATATACTTTGATTTATTTCAATCTTTATCTTCTTCCATATTAATAGTGAATACTGATATTCTTAAGTCATTCATTTACACCTTTTCTTTCTTTCTTTGCCTTCAGTGAATACTTGGTGGATATATCCTTACCACTACCATTTTTCACTACAGAAGGTTGAAACAGTGATTAAGGACTTACTTGGTTGGCTCTTTGCCCATTTTGCTTCCTTTTCTCTTATTGCATCTCATCTTTTACTTGCATATTTTCTTAAAGAAATTTATCCTTTTATTTTATCTTCTTCACTCTTTGGAGTCTTCCAAGTGAGTTCCCTGATTACTGAGGCCCAGGCCACTCTTTTTTCCCCAATAGTCCCTGTGACAACTGCCAACAATTTACAGTCTTTCAGGTCACCAACCTGATTCCCAAGGATTTCTAGATTCATACTGTTCAATTCAGGATTCATAAGGTTTGTGGGGCCTCCTTAATTGCACCAAAGAAGCCTTACCTCTGACCTGAAGACTTTCAAACCCAGAGCTACTGAGCAAGGGTAATGTGGACCAATAAGTTTTCATTTGAGCTAGGGAATCAAGTAAACCAAGTCAGAATTTGGTTTACACCAAAAGGAAAGTGGCTATAAAAAATATTTCTGTCAATTATTGATCTGGGTGCTGTTTTGTGTAACTGGAAAATCTCAGATTTCCTTCCTCAAAGGGTGCATTACCTCAGGGAAAATGATATGCCAATTTTATTGGCCAGTTCTCCAATTTTTCTTCAAAAACATGCAGATTGCACCTTGGGTAATGGTAAAACATTGGGTGATTTCAATAGAAGACAATTACCCAATCCATCATATAGACTGTGAGGGGTGGATATGAAACTTTGACTAAAAATGAATCACTTTTTCTGTCCTCAAGATTTGTATAAGGTAAATGTGAGCCTTGAGGTATATTTTACATACCCAAATAGGCCACAATTATCTTAAAAAGAAATTTTGAATTATACATAACTCATAAATCATGCATATATTCAAAATTCATCATTTTTGATTTCAGAAAAGATGAATAACTTTTTATTGAGTAAGTAAATCCATGGATTTAAGGCCAGATTTGGATTCTACACAAACATTCACCTAGGGTAGCTCCATAGAGTGAATAAGCTGAAATTAACTCTTTGAGATGGTAATATGGAAAATACTTCAACACCACATCATTAATATCACATAAAAGATCCATGAAAATTTTTGTTTTTCTTGATTTTACGCCAAAAAAATGGGAAAGTGAGAAATCCCATGTTACATATATACTAAGAATAGTGTTATACATGTTTTGAGCACTTAATATCAAGGTATTTTCACATGCACTTTTGGTACACCCATAGTGGATATCTCACTTGAAGCTTAAAATTCTATTTTGATGTGAAAAATAAGCAAGGGGGACAAAAGACATCAAAGAGAGCCAGGGTACCCAACTTCTGAGGCCCCAGAGGCGTGGATAGCTCCAAAGCTTGGTTCCATGGCTGATCTTGACCCAATCGGTAAACTAAACCTCTTTGGGAACTTGGTTACCAAGTTACAACTACTGTAAAACACCAGAAAATAGCAAATAACCTGCTATTTTGACGTGCCAAGGAGGTAAAGAGCTACTTAAACTCGTGTAACCATTTCAATTACTAATGAATTTCCATGGATAAACCCCAAAAGAGTAATTAAAACCCTTTTTGGACTTGTATCCATTGATTTACCTCATAGCAACCAGTCAGACACTGATATTTGCAATTCTACATAGAAATGAGGTAAAAACTTCAAAAATTCATTAGAAATACAATTCTTAATTAATCTTTCTGAAACTTTCAGGACTAATTGAGAGCTGTATTATCTATGGTACAACCAAAAAGAATTACAGTTTTACTAGTAAAACTAAAAGTTTAACTTACAGTCCATTTTTGGTTATTCTACCTGAAACACTGAATCTTCAAAAATTCACAGTAAATACAACCTGTGATTAAATTGTCTATAAAGTTGATAACTTTGGGAAATCAATGATTACTTTGGAATAAAGGAAGATTTACAAATGTTACTCCTTTTATTCTTAACCATATTGAGGTTGGTAGTCACGTAAAAGCATCAATTAAGTAATTATGATAATCTTACGTGACAACAGATGATGCAATCAATAATCCAAAAGGGTTTATTGCTTTCTCACTCACTGGTTTTTCAGTTTTTTCCATGGCACGCCTCTGTGAGCTGTTGTTGACTTAAAAGAGGCTTTCTCTTGCTGTTTTTTCCATATCATCATCTTATTATCATTTTATATCATTGTTACCAACAAGTAAGTATTAGTTAAACTATTCTTAAGTGTTTTAAATCTTTCAGAATCAATCAGAAAGACGTGAAATCATAGAATCCAACTATATATTGTTGTAATCTTGCTATAAACCATTTTGATCTCTTAAATCCACAATTCTATGTCAAAGTTCTCTACTTGTATCTATCAAAAAGTTCTTTGGAGTATTAGTGAGTCATTTATCTTTAATTCTTAAAGTTTTTCTCTAGTAATAGTTTTCTTCAAGGATTAGCTTTATAATTATTCTTGCAAAAGATGATTATATATTAAAATAATTTTTATTATTTTAATAAAAGAAGTTTTTATTATTAAATTCTTCTTGTAGACAATTACTTACTCACTGTTAAGATCACTAGTAGTGCTTAACACGTGAAAGAAATAATTCTTTAATTATTTAATTGTGGTTATAATAATATTTTATTATTATATTTCATAAGAACAGACATAGTACTGATGATTAATAGTAATATTATCATCAGTTTCATAGTCACATCTTACATTTGGGGCCCTGGCCGTGTTTTTTTGAACCTTGTACCCTTAATTAATATATTTTTAAGTTCTAAAATATATTAATTTAATATTTTTTTCTTCAATTTAAAGAAAAAATTATTTTTAATTTTGAAATTGTCTTAAAATCTTATTTCATTGAGGAATTTGGTTTAATTTTGTACTGTTTTTACATGTGGCTTTTTCACATCCCAAAACTTATAAAGTTATTCTTTGAGTTACTCTGACTTAATTTTTTTATTCAAATTCTTGAACTTTAATACTTTTTTCTTTGAAAAGAATATTTTTTTAATATCAAAAAATAATAAAACTTATAACAAATCTTTTAAAATATCTTAAATCATAAAAAATAATTTCTTTTATCATATTTTCTCTTTAAGTGTCTTTAATTAAATACTGTGCAGCTAGCAACAGACTCAGTAAAAGATACATCAATAGTCCAGAATCTTCAGAAGCAGAATCTGAAGAAAGTATTGAGGTGCAAATTGCTAAAAGAGGCACCTTATTTAACTCAGAAAAGAATAAATTACCACCAAAAGGTGTGTTTTTATCTTTAAATTTACTCTTTATCCTTAAATTGACGTAAAAATGGTGCATACCAGAAATGGAAGCAACTATTCAGTCCAACCAGATGGATGTGGACAAGGAAGAAGCAAGACCAAATCCAGAAGTGCCAAATCTTCCACAAGAAAGACACATCTGGAGGATGCCAGAGTTTCCCCCCATTCCCCAAGGTCTGTACCAACAGATTTTGACATGAATTCTGAGCCTGAACTAATTCATGATATTATTTCCAGGGCTAAACCATTTTCAAGTGGCAGCAATAGAAATATATCAATGCCAGTACAAGAATTGGTTCAGAGCAGCCAAAGAGGAAGAGTGGGAAATCTTCCCAAGCCTTTGGCAGGGGGCCATGAACTCCTACTTACACATCAAGAGCTTTCTGGGTCAGGAGAAGACCATAGAACTCTTAGGAGGTTGGAGCCCCCTGCCTTGCAAAGACAAGGTCAAAAAGATAGAGAATTGGTTGAAGAACCAAAGTCTTTTATCCATAGACCAGAAGAAAGAGTTGGAAATGACTCCAGCTTTGGAGACAGAGGCACCAGTGGCGTCCACCAGCTCCAAACCAGCTCCAGAAGTGTCCAAGGACAAGCCCAAGGGACCTCAGAAGAAGCAGAAAGGTCCCAAGAACCATCAAGGCAAAGCCAATTGGCACAGACCTTACCCACAAGGGTACAGGATCCCCAAATTGGAGCCTTCAGCTGTGGACAGTGTCTTCAATATGGCCAGGACTCTGATGGAATTCACATCCAAAGAGCAGGAAAGGATGAACAGAAACTTTCCACGGAAATAATTGGTGTACAGACTAGTATTAATGTAGAAATTGGTAAACTTGATGGAAAGTTAACTAAAATTGCATCAGATATAGTTGAATTAAAGAAAAATGACAAGAAATACATTGAATTGCACCAAGTAACAAATTCCAGACTTGACTCAATTATCAATTCTTGCAATAGAATTGAAAAAATGTGCCAAGTTCAGCATGATGAGATAGAAGATCTTTCCATTTTTAAAATGAATGATCAGCTTAAGACTCTGCAAGACCATGTCTTGAAGATAGTTGAGAATACCAATCAATTTGCTATACACTTAGCAAAAAGTGACAGTGAAAGGCAGAAGTTGAAGGATGAAATAATTGCAAGTGTGGAACAAATTCATAAGAATCAGGAACCACATATGCCAAGACATTCTACACCTTTAACTGAAGAAAAACTTTCTGTTACAGAAAGTCTCACCCCATTCTTGGGAGAAAATGCCTACTCTGCAAGAGATATTCCCAAAATAGAAGAATGGCCAACATTCTCTGGTGAAGGAGAATACAACCATATTGAATTCATCAGGACTATTGATATGTTGCAAGAAGACTTTAATATACCTGATGAAATCATAGTGGGAAAATTACATTGTCTGTTTACCAGAACTGCAAAGAAATGGTATTACAAAATGAGGATTGATCATGGTAAACATGATTGGTCTTGGTGGAAATCTGAAGTGATTACCAAATGGGCCAACAATTCTTGGAGGTTTAAAATAGAAAATGCCTTTGAAAGCGCCATTTTTAACTCAGAGAAATATAAACCACTTACTTGGTTCTTCAAACAAAAAGACAGATTATCTGCTTTAAAACCAGATATGTCTGACACTATGATTAATATGAAAATATTAAGAAAGTGTGGAGGAGAATTGGAACATGCTATCAAAAGCAGATGTGTGGAACCCTGTTCAACAGAAGACTACCTTAATGCTATGGAAGATATCATTGCCAGAACAAGAATTGGTAAAAGTTGGTCTAAAATCCCAACAGAATCCAAGATAACCTCTAAGATTCCCAGAGAGGATAAGAGACCAGCAAAACCTGTCTTAAAGTGTCATAAATGTGGAAGCACTTCACATTTAGCCAACACTTGCACAAAAAAGACAAAAATCAATGAAGTTCAAGTCATTGAAGAAGTTCAGTGTACTGAAGAGAAGGAAGAATCTGATCAAGATTCTGCAATCTCTGAAGATACACCAGTGGAGGACTATCCCATTGGGAACATCACAGCTTTCTTTGAAGTCACTGAAGTCCATACCCACTTGCCACAGTATAGTGAAGATTGCTACAACCTTATTAATGTTCAGGATGCCAGAATGTGTAAAACCAAACCTGCTAAAGGAAAAGGTTATACTGCTGGAGCATCTTGTATCACATCAATTCTGATTAATAATGTTGAAGCCAAAGTCAATTTGGATACAGGAGCATTTTGCACTTGTGTAGGCAAAGACTATCTCCAAACTATACTTCCTGAATGGAAACACCATCTATTACCAATAGAAGGTGTACAATTTAGTAGTGCCAGTACCAATATGTACCCTTTGGGTATATTAGACACTATTCTTGTATTTCCCCATCCAACAGGAAGTATAAGAATGAAAGCTGAGGTTGTAGTAGTGGACAACTGCACATCTCAACATATCATTCTTGGAAATGATTACTTGAGTATTTATGGTATTGATATCAATAACCATAAAGACAGATATTTCACAATTGGAGAGAACAGGAGAAAAAAAATTGCTTTCTACAATATGCCAAAGCAAATATCAGTAGTATCTTCTGAGAGAGATACTTATAAGGAAGGATTTGTGTCCACACAACTTGTTGAAGCACAAATTAATCCATCATTGTCACCAAAAATGAAGAATGAACTTATTGACGTGTTATACACATACAATACTGCATTTGCCTCTGATAATGAACCATTAGGTGCTATAAGAGGACATGAAGTTAATATTACTCTTAATATTGACAGACCATATCCCCAGCACTTAGAAGACCAGCTTATCCAGCCAGTCCCAGAGCTAGAGAAGCCTTGGAGAAGCATATCCAAGAGTTAATTCACCTTGGGGTACTAAGGAAATTAGGCCATAATGAGGAGGTTGAAGTGACAACACCTGTTATAATTGCTTGGCATAATGATAAGTCAAGAATGGTTGGGGATTTTAGAGCTTTGAATACCTACACAGTTCCAGATAGGTATCCAATGCCTAGAATCCAAGAAACCTTGACTCAATTGTCTAAAGCCAAGTATATAACATCAATGGATGCATTGAAAGGCTTCCATAAAAATGTTTTGACGCCTAAAGCTAAGAAATTACTTAGAATTATCACTCACTGTGGTATTTTTGAGTATCTTAGAATGCCATTTGGCATTAAAAATGCTCCATCTCATTATCAAAGAATGATGAGTACCATCTTCCCCACAGAACTGTCTGAAGGATGGCTTATCATTTATATTGATGATATTATCATATGTTCTGATACATGGTCTTTGCACCTTGAAAGACTTGCAAAAGTACTTCACAAAGTTGCAGAAGTGAATATGAAAATTTCACTTAAGAAATGCAACTTTGGTTTTGAAGAACTTGAAGCATTAGAACATGTTGTTTCTGGTTTAAGCTTGGGTATTGACAAGAATAAAGTGGAAGCAGTGCTACTTAAGCCAATACCCCATAATAAGAAAGAAATGATGTCTTTTCTTGGATTTGCTAGTTACTATAGGCAAAATCTAAAAGACTTTGCAATTCTAGCCAAATCACTGTATAGAATATGTGATTAACAGACTGTATTTGAGATGACACAGGAGAGAATTAAAGCTTATGAGAAGATAAAGAAAGCCCTTAAAGAAGCACCTTTACTCCTCATGCCTGACTGGAATATTCCTTTTAAGTTGTACATTGATGCATGTGGAGATGGATTAGGGGCAGCCCTACATCAAGTCCAAATTATTGATGACAAACCTACAGAAGGACCAGTTTGTTATATCTCAAGGCAAATCAAACCAACAGAATCCAGATATGGTGCAAGCCAAATGGAGTGCTTATGTTTGGTATGGGCACTTGAGAAATTACACTATTACCTTTATGGCAGTGTTTTTGAAGTGATAACTGATTGTAATGCAGTAAAATTACTTCTTAACATGAAAACTCCCAACAGACATATGTTGAGATGGCAAATAGCTATTAAAGAATATAGAGGAAACATTACTATAGTTCATAAAGCAGGAAACATTCACAAGAATGCTGATGGACTTAGTAGATGGGCTTTAGCCAACACTCCTGATAGCCCAGCTTATGTACCTTTTGAAGCTGAGCCACAGATTCCAATTGAAGGGATTGATATAACTGATATTGGGACTGAATTCTTTGAGGAGGTCAGAGAATCTTATAAGCAAGACAAGAATTGCCATATCTTGACTTCTTTATTAGATGAAGACTGCAAAGATACATCTTTGGTCAATGAACTAGATGAAGTTTGGAGAAATTCCTATTCTGAAGGGAGATTTCACTTGTTTGATGGTATTATTTACCACAGAACCAAACATTCTTGTGTTATGGAATTGTGCAGTAGATTACTTATCAATACCATTCTTCATTAATGTCATGATAGTATCTACTCTGGACACCTGTCAGAAGACAGAACACTTGAAAAAGTGAAGACCTGTGCATGGTCGCCATCTTGTAGAAAAGAAACCATTGAATATTGCCATACCTGTGACAGATGCCAAAAAGCAAACAGGAGTACAGGCAAGAAATTTGGACTTATGATCCATATTCAAGAACCAAAATCCCCATGGGAAGTTGTTCACATGGATTGGGTTACAGCACTTCCTCCAAGTGGTGACAGAAGTTATAATTCTTGTTTAGTCATAGTAGATAGATATAGCAAAACTCCCATATTCTTACCATGTCATAAAGATGACACTGCTATGGATACAGCTCTTCTTTTATGGAGTAGAGTTATTTCTCATACAGGATTATTTAAGAATATCATAAGTGACAGAGATCCTAAATTCACATCTGCACTTTGGACCAATCTTCATAGATTGTTTGGGACTAAGTTATCATTCTCTACAGCATACCACCCTCAAACAGATGGGCTGGCAGAGAGGATGATTCAGACTTTAGAAGACATGATCAGGAGATTCTGTGCTTATGGATTAGAATTCAAAGACTCAGATGGCTTTACCCATTACTGGTGCACTCTGATACCTGCATTAGAATTGGCATATAAGACATCAGTCCATTCTTCCACAGGACAAACTCCTGCTATGTTAAAGAAAGGATAGAATCCAAGACTCCCAGCAGACACACTGAGGAAAGACTTGATTGAAATTCATCCTACAGCTTCCAGCTTCAAAATAATGCTTGATAAAGTAACACTTAATGCAAAACAAAGTATGGATGATGCTTTTAATTATGCAAACCAGAAGTGGGACAAGAGTCATAAAGTACCAGACTTCAAAGTAGGGGACGTAGTTTTAGTTTCAACCTTGAAGTTTAATAATATCAAAGGCCCAAAGAAACTTAAAGATTCTTATGTAGGACGTTTTGTTATTGTTGCTTTACATGGAACCAATGCAGTTCAAGTGGAATTGAGTGGTGAATTGGAAAATAAACACCCCACCTTTCCAGTCAGCTTGATGAAGCCTTATCAACCAGCTGATAAAGAATTGTTTCCTTTAAGAAACCCAACTCCTTTAACTGTACCACCTGTGGAACAGAATTAAGACAAAAAGATAAAGAAAGTCATTAAAGAAAAGAGACTTATGGGTAAAAATCAAAGAGAATATCTTGTCAGATATAGAAATCCAGTACATAAAGATGAATGGATGGCAGAATCAGAAATACCTGACTCAGATAAACTCTTAAGAAGATTTAGATATGAAAGAAGGCCACAAGCCTGAATATGTCTATAAATGTGCTTTAAATTACTTGATCTGAGTGATGTAAAGAGGTTGGACAGTGTACATTAACCGCCTTTGGGGCCTTATTCTTTTATCACTAATAAAATTGTAGTACAATTTTATTTTTTGGTGGGAGGGAACGTGAGCCTTGAGGTATATTTTACATACCCAAATAGGCCACAATTATCTTAAAGAGAAATTTTGAATTATAAATAACTCATAAATCATGCATATATTCAAAATTCATCATTTTTGATTTCAGAAAAGATGAATAACTTTTTATTGAGTAAGTAAATCCATGGATTTAAGGCCAGATTTGGATTTTACACAAAAATTCACCTAAGGTAGCTCCACAGAGTGAATAAGCTCAAATTAAGTCTTTGAGGTGGTAATATGGAAAATAATTCGACACCACATCATTAATACCACATAAAAGATCTGTGAAAATTTTTGTTTTTCTTGATTTTACGCCAAAATAATGGGAAAGTGAGAAATCCCATGTTACATATATACTAAGAATAGTGTTATACATGTTTTGAGCACTTAATATTATGGTATTCTTACATGCACTTTTGGTACACCCATAGTGGATATCTCACTTGAAGCTTAAAATTCTATTTTGATGTGAAAAATAAGCAAGGGGGACAAAAGACATCAAAGAGAGCAAGGGTACCCAACTTCTGAGGCCCCAGAGGCGTGGATAGCTCCAAAGCTTGGTTCCATGGCTGATCTTGACCCAATTGGTAAACTAAACACCAGGGCGAATCTCGCGTCAATCGTCGGCGATTGACTTCACGTCGCACCGCGGTCAGTATAAAATCTTGCTTCAGTCGCGTTAGTGTCACTTTATAGTCACTGGATTTAGTGGGTCACGTCACGTCAGCGTCAAGACAACGTCAATCGTCACATGTGTCACATGAGAATGTCACTCAAAGCCCAAACCCATTTCAACACTATGCGCAACGTTTGTGTAATTTCACCTCATTGGCTTCCGCCTCCCCGACGCTTAGCATGCTTACGCACCCGCACCGCCCTCCATCCAGATGAGACTCCGACACTGCCCGCCCCTCTCCGTCCTCACCACTCCTTACGCTTTCACACCCCCGCCCCTACCATCCTTACGCTTGTGTAGTACCCTCCCGACATGCCTCCGACAACGCTTACCATCCTTACGCTCATGTAGTGCCCTCCCGACAACGCTTACCCTCCCTCCCGACACTGCTTACCATCCTTACGCTCATGTAGTGCCCTCCCGACATGCCTCCGACAACAGTTACCCTCCCTCCCGACACTGCTTACCATCCTTACGCTCATGTAGTGCCCTCCTGACATGCCTCCGACAACAGTTACCCTCCCTCCCGACATTCTCCCGACACTGCTTACCATCCTTACGCTCATGTAGTGCCCTCCCGACATGCCTCTGACAACAGTTACCCTCCTCACGCTTCCGTATTACATCCATAGTGTACAGTACGGTGGCTTGTTGGCGTACACGATGAACGCAATTGCCAAAATATGCTGAGTGGCCTTCTCTGCCAACAGGACCTAAGGGGATATTGGTCAGTATATTCACCATGTTGTGGTTAGGGTTTGAATCATGAGACTCACAAATTAAAGCCTAATAAGTGGACTATTTAAGACAAGAATTGTGTCTCCTGTTTCGCCGACAAAACCATTTTATTTCATATCAATCAAATGAACACTTTGCTTAGTCCTTACCTCATGAGCGTTGAATAGTTCAAAAGTTGACTTTAGTAGGTTTCTCACTAGTCAACTTTATTCAATGTCTCACAGGGAAGTGATTTCATTTGCATGATATGAAGTAATTTGCAAAACATCGCCTCCTTCAATTTCCCGACAAATCGCATTTTGCAAATGCGATTATTTTACTTGCACCTTTTTTCTTGAATTTGGATCTTTTTATTCAAAAATTTTCAAACAAGTTATCAATCAACTCGTCACCATCTATTTGCATAATAAACTACCTCCGCTATGGCCCGAACCCCGGGAAACTCAACTGAATTCAATGAACGACCAACTTCAGCCCCAGAGAGTGGAAGTGAAATCTCTGATATCGCCAGTAGTCGTGAATTAGGCATTGAAGTAGAGAGCCAGTCACATGAAGATAATCAAGATCCACCAGTTCTTCCAGAATGTGAGTATGCATCCATCTTGAATATTTCAAATCTCTCAAAACCTGATATTGTGTCATAGCCTTTATTTCAGGTCAACCTCCAAGCGCTCAGAAACCGAATTTTAAAACTTATGAGAAGGAAAAGACTGTTGAACCTTGTTCACCGACAGAAGATGATGGGCAAGATGATGTAATTTTCAGTGGGGAGGTGGAAACTATATCCAAGGAACAATTTGTCTCCAACATTGCTCAAACAATCCCAAGGCTCAAAAAAATTCAAAATGATAGTAAAATTCCTGATTATGTGCGTCAAAAGATTGCTGAAGCCATGAGCCTGCTCAAAATGGATTTGAACCGTAAGTCCATCAATAATTCAAAACAAAATTGATAAAAATAGCTGCTTACAATATATGGGCAGGTGTGGAGGTGGGAGAATCTCTACCTGAAGGATCTCGAGTCGTAATTGGATTTCCAGGCAAAGGATTAGGAAAAAGACCAAATATACATGCGACCAAAAAAACAAACAAAAAACGCCGTACCTTTGAAGCCGCAAACGATTTGCGCGATCAAGGTCATGAAATTATCAATGTTGAAGGGGACCATATTGATAATCAACCTCTGCATACTGAACCCCCCCAATACTCAATGAAACAATCCATGATGAAGCTCCACATACTGAAAGCCCCCCGATACCCAATGAAACAATGCATGATGCAACCCCTGCCGCCTCTCCTCGGAATATTCAAGCCTTTCAAGAAAGGGAAACAATTAAACATGATACAATGGGACGAGATATGACTGATATAATTCCCGACGCTGAGCCCGAAGTGTCATCCGCTGTGAATTTTCAAGGAATATTCTTATCCCGCATGGAAGAGTTTGCAGGCATTTTGAATTATCATTCCAATATTTCTCAACAATCATGGAAAAGGGGGCTTGATAATATCAATAGGATTTACAAAAATAGATGGGACATTTTACCAACAAAGGATGCTCATACATTCCTTCCTGTTGGTATTAAGGTGATCAGTAACCGAGAGCTTAAAATGTCGGCCTGGCTGGAGGACCTTGAGATGGCAGGTGAGTTTTATCTTTGTGCATGATACATGATTATTGGCTGTTGACTGGTGATATAAATTGCAATATACAGGGTTAGATTTTTTTAAGCCAACCGAAACAGAAGCGTTTTTTGATCACAACATTTGGAATCTCAAATTGATGAAGGAATCAGCTAAACCTCCAGATAATCTCCCAAAATCAGAACACCCCTTCTTCAAAATGGTTCAGAGCCTTCTTTACCCCGCCAATCCAGTTAAACATTTTTGGGCAAATGTTATGTTTGAATCCATTAGTTTAGTCTCATACGATGTGATTGCACCCAAACCATATGTTGCACCAACATCAAATTCGACCGATCCTCTTGGACTCGAACGGGGAGCAGTTGAATACCTTGCCTCCTGCTTGAGTAAATCGAAGCAACGTGCAACCCAACTCAGCATTGAAGGTGGCGGGGCTGACAATGAGATATCCACAAAGCCGCACAAGAACCTGGAGGATCTAATGGATACAGTTATCCATTTGATGATTGCGTACAACATGGTACGTGCACATACAAAGGTCGAAGTGAATGGCATCAAAGGCAAACTCACAAACTCAAAAAAAAATGAGGCCATCAAAGATCTTTTGACGTGTCACAAGAATCTCGGAATAAATCGAATTTGCTATGGTATATTAGCGGCATTCTGTGCGGCGGGGGTTCGTGGTTTGATGGTATGCTCAGATGACTGGAGAACAAGCTCAGTTAAAGGGGCTTTATCACTAATTGACATTTCCGCAAAACTTTCAGAAAGTAAAAATCTAGTGGAGCCAGTGTGGCTACGTACTAATAAGTATATATGTGATTTACTGAATAAAAGTTTCTTCTCATCAGAGTCTTTTAACCCCGCTGTACCTCTTAGATTTGAATTTGCACGATGCTTAGTATTAGACTTTGGTGATGCCTGGGTGGCGAAACGCGGGCTTGGTTCAAGTGATGAGGTCACCTTGATGGTACCCAGGTCAGCTAAACTCACAACCAGGATTGACCCGTTTTAGATTAGCTTTGTACTAGATAGATTGTAATTGAATTTTTCAAAGTTATTTATGAATTTAATAATCATGACTTCCTATCCTACTACTGCCCGGATGCCACAGTCTGAGTACCAATAGTAATTGTACGGCGGCATGCCTCCGTACATCATTGCAAAGACTCCGACAAGACGCAAGCTGAGTCAGGCGACGTGCCCGCAAGTAGCACACGCGGGTGCATTGCGGGAAGTCGCATTTATCACTTCCCGCCAGCCCATAATAGGCCAAATGTTCCTGTGTCTTTCAAGAGGACTAGGATAGCTAGGGATCCGCAGCAGGATGCATATTGCATTTGCGTGTGCTTGCAATATTCCAAATGGTTGGATTGGAAAGTGATTGCATGGGAACATCAATGTGTAAAATTGAATAATGCACTATCCACTGCAATTTTCAGGTTCAGGTATTTGAGATCGTGAATTTGCCAAGGTCAGGCGTGAGCTTTCTTTTTAGCCGCAATTAAAAAAGATTCATCCACCGCAATCCAATTTAGGTGATATTAAGAAATCAGTAATCATTCGGTTTCATTTCATTTTCTGCTGAAAGCATGCCATTCACTAAAAAAGGAAAAGAGCGTAAAAGGGAACTCGCGAGAAAGCGTCGGGCTGAGGAAGGAAAGTGTGAGTTACTCGCTTAATCTCAGTGTATATATGCTTCCACATTTATGTGGCACCCTCATTGGGCCCCACGGAAGAACATTGGCTTTAGTCGGTTCAGATTGTGCCAATGTCATGTGGGCTCCAACAGGGAAGTCAAAGGATGTGTGCCGAAGAAAGCTCCTTGGCAGTATCTGATATCTTGTGTGCTTCAACACATAGTGATCCCTCAACCACTCGGGAATAGTAGCAGATCCCAAAAGACAAATGAGCGCAAAACAACCCGAATGAATAGGTTGTTTTCCTCCTCTCGCCCAACAGCACAAATATCAATGCCAGTATCAGCAAATATCACCCCAAGTGAAATTCAGAGGGTTGTGGATGTCAATCAGATCAAACGCATTCACTTTGGGCGTGTGGCAATTTTCTCTTCAACTGGATTATTCATTGCCCTTGTCGAATTCCGACCATTCACAACAATGAGTGAAGTCGAGGTCAATCAATGGGATGAATTATCACAATTCCTATTTCGCGAAAAGAGATTCACCGACCCTATTGCAACAAATGGAGCATTACTGGAGGGATTTATGTTCGCGATTGGGTGGCGCAAATGCACCACGAAGAATGAACAATTTGGTCTGTATGGAAGTGCTGGCAAAATTGAAAATGCAAAAGATGAATGGCGGGACCAAGGTCCCAATCTTAGCTCGGTGGGTTGCATTCTAGGTCAATCCTTACGATATGTTGGGGATAATTTATTTGAGAGGATTCAAAATTGCTACAATTCATTGGGGGTTCCGTCTTTTGATCAAGTCAACTATGAAGGCAACATTCCGGCAAATCAGGGTGCATTCAAGTTCGCTTCCGCACTCACTTTCACCATGAATGGATTCAAAAATTCACCTCATCTTGATAAGGATGCATCGCTGTATGCTTCGGGATGGTGGTTTCAAGCTGATAAGCGGACTGGCCAAATTCAAAGAGATGCGTCAAAGCGGTGTACAGGTGGAAAATTGATTTTCCCAAATGAACATTTTTGGATTGATCTATCCGCATGTCATGGGCTCATTCAGGTAGTGTGGGCCAGTAGTACATTTGTTCATTATACTGATCCAGCACAGGACAACAAAAGCACGACACTAGTGGGTATGTCCGCACAATGCTCAAGCAGGTTAGCAAAAACAATGCGTCAAAAAAGCCATGGCTATTATGAGATTGCCGAGAGAGCGGGCTATCAAATCAGGGATGGTAATACAATCTCATGCCGATTCAAAGAATGAGGAGATTTGCATGTGGGTTGGGTAAGTAATGGTGGGATAAGGCAGAGGACAATATACACCAGGATTGGATGGATTCAAGTGCGGGAGATGGGGTGTCTGACATGAAAAAGGGGTGAAGTGGATTATGTACGGTGGCATGCCATCGTACATCTGTCCTGGTTTGCTGCTATTGTCCAGGATGCCAATGCTTCACACGCGAATCCTTATGCTTGTGCAGGTTCTGAGAATGCTAAAAGTTCCTTACGCCTATGCGGGGTGCCAGCGCTACACACGCCAATCCTTGGGCCTGTGCAGGCTCCCGAAAATTTACACGCCAATGCTTACGCCTTTACAGGCTTTCGACGATTCACACGCCAATTATTACGCTTGTGAAGCTTCCCCACAATGCTGAAATTTTCTTGGCCTGTGCAGGATCCCAAGAATTCACACGCCAATTCTTAGGCCTGTGCAGGCTCCCAACAATTCACACGCCAATCCTTATGCTTGTGAAGGGTCCCAAAAGTGCTAAAATTCCTTACGCCTGTACAGGCTTCCGACGATTCACACGCCAATCCTTACGCTTGGGAAGGTTGCCAACAATGCTGACAAATTCTTACGCCTGTGCAGGCTCCCGAAAATTCACACGCCAATCCTTATGCCTGTGCAGGCTCCCAACAATTCACACGCCAATCCTTACGCCTGTGCAGCCTCCCGACAAGTCACACGCCAATCCTTACGCTTGTGAAGGTTCCAGACAATTTAAACAATTCTATACATGAGTAAGATTAATAGCGTGTGACCATAGGAAAGGCCATGTTTCACGAATCTGGACTGGATTGCTCTGGATTGCTCACATACGGGAACCTGCCACTTTTTTACAGTTAAGAATGGGGATGGCTCTAAACCATGGAAGAAGAAAATATAGGAGAGGATAACGGCAACTATTGGCGCATTTTGAGAAAAAGAGGTTCACAAAAACAAATACTCACTCAAACTCTTGGTGGGGCACTTACAAAAATAATTCTCACACAATCAGGGTTTTTCTCTAAGGAGGAAATAAGTAATTTTTACGTGAACAAAGAATTTAATAGAATTTGAACATAATAATAATTGATTACAAATAATAATTTATTTAAAAGAGAGTATTAAAGATGATAAAAAGTGGAAATAATGGGATTTTTTTTCAATTTTTTATTTTTCGAGGAATTTGGAGACTATCCCGGTTATGTCCTCCTTTGGATAAGCCTCCAGTGCCTGGGCAAGGAGGCGGTTTAGTTCGTCCCGGAAGTCCCGGTGCATCTCATTTCGATGAGTTGCATCCACGAAAGGAATCATGTGGAGCAAGCGACGATGCTCCAACAAGATTCGGTTGATCGAATTGTGGACGATTGCTCGAGGAATCATTAGGGTCGGTCGCAGGTCGGTGAATTCCTGGCGAGCGTCATCATGGGAATGAGACGAGCTTGGCACCGGGGGGGAGGAGGCGTTGGGGTTCTCAGGGGCACTGGAAGGGATCTCTGGGGAGGGAACCGGGGTTGGAGTGGAGGGGGGGGGAATGGAAGGGGAAGGTGGGCGAGTCGGGTAAGAAGAAGGGGGATGGGGAACTGGGGATCCCACGGGCGTATCGTCGATGATGATTATCGAGCAAGGAGTGGCGGGACGATCTGGAGACGGTTGAAAAAATGGTGAGGAAAAGTTGAGAAGAGTGAAGAAGGAGAAGTGGTGACTTACCAAAAGGTTCCTCCGTGGATTGCGTAGGAGCCACCTCAGGTTCTGGCTCACGAGTTGTATCATCCTCAGGTTGTTGGGACGCTGGACTTGGGCCAGGAATAGGTGGCTCTTCGGTTCGGGAGGGTTCTAAAAAAGGAGGAAGAGTCAGTTCACTCGACTCGAAAGTGAAAGTGAAAATGAAATGAAACTTTGGCTGCTTACCGCGGAATAATTCCTCAGACCATCGGGTGCCACTCGGGCCTGGAGTGGGTTGCCGGGGGGTTTGCTCGCGAGGCAAACTAGCAACGGGAGAGTCTTGTCGGGGGGGATTCGGGGGGTTTTGTTCTATGAGAAATGGAAAAAAGTCAATATTATTGCGTGAAGAGAAATGAGATAAGGAGGAGAAATAAAACTTACTTTGGCGTTTAAATCCCATCGGTGACAAGACATGGTGACGATCAGCCCAAGCTCGAATGTCCTCTCGCCATCGCCATCCTTCATCGGCCGGATAATCACTTTGCTCCGGTCGAGGAGTGAAGTGACCATCGGATGGTGGCCTAGGAGGGGGAGTGGACAGGGCTAATCGTCCGGAATCGTTCCCGTTGGCCTGTTTGGGGGCCCGGCATCCATTCACGCTCGGAAATGGTTTCATCATCGTCGACCACAAAGGAGTCCTCGCGAGGGCATCTTGGGCGAGAACTCCTCTGGCCTCGTGGTCGGAAGGGGCGGACAACGAACGAACATTTCTTGTGTGCTTGTTGGCAAGCATCACAAGCGTCGTTCGTCGTCGAGGAACGAATGCAGGGGATACCCCGCTTGGTGCATAAAGTGCACGACATCTAAAAACAAAACAAGCGAGGTTAGTAACTGCATACAAAGTAAACAATCAAGAAAGAAAATGAAGGCATACGATGAATTATATAAATTTAAAACGGAAGCAAATTGAAAATGCTCTAGTCGGAAGTTTTTAAAACTCTGGAAGGAAGTCGTGAAGAAAGAAAAATATTAATATCGGTACATAATGTTGACAAAAGTTAAAAAAAGAGGTAACGCACGAGGTGGATAGAAGGGAGCTTCTGAACGGATCAGAAGAATAAACAAAAAGCGAGCAGGAAGGGGAGTGGGGTTAGTCGAGTGCGAAAGAAAAGACTGGAAAGGCAGGAAGACGAGGGGGAATACGCACAAGGACAAACGCCGGTGAGGTTGAGCGAAGTGGAGCGGGTGAGAAAGAAAGTGAAGTGCGTGTCGTGTGAAGATGGTCTTTTATACCATGGTGAAGCTGAGACGATCTCAGCAGTTTCAGCACCCGCAAGAGTCTCAGCTCCAAGGCATGTGGGCAAAATTGAAGCTGAGTCTCAGCGAATGCTGCAACTGAGAAGTGAAATGCTCGCGTGAGGCAGAAGAACAATGGGGGTCTGGCTGAGTATTGCAATTTATTGAATTGTCAAGCTGAGTCAAATCCCCTTTGTTTCCTTAAATTGCCACCCGATCACCCAGGAGGGTGGTCGTGAGGCCCTTGTTGAATGTGCATTGTGGGTGCAATGCACAAGTGACCGCGGCAAGATCACCGGCCTTATGGCCTGGTGATAGTCTTTGAACAAAGGGGGGGGCTGTAAGACAAGTGAATACAGCGTGAGCTTGCCTCGACCCATTGCTCAGGTTTGCTTTCAGGTCATAATTGAAATGCTCAGTGGCTGAACATTTTAATTGCACAGTAATTGAACAATTGATATAACAATATCAAATGCACTGCTGAGTATTGCAATTTATTGAATTGTCAAGCTGAGTCAAATCCCCTTTGTTTCCTTAAATAGCCACCCGATCACCCAGGAGGGTGGTCGTGAGGCCCATGTTGAATGTGCATTGTGGGTGCAATGCACAAGTGACCCATGCAGACAAGCACCCGGTGCATTTGGTCACAAGTGACCGCGGCGAGATTACCGGCCATATGGCCTAGGAATAGTATGTGAACAAAGGGGGGGGCTGTAAGACAAGTGAATACAGCGTGAGCTTGCCTCGACCCATTGCTCAGGTTTGCTTTTGGGTCATAATTGAAATGCTCAGTGGCTGAACATTGGAATTGCACAGTGATTGAACTATAGATATAACAATATCAAATGCACCGTGCTGAGCCATTGCTCAGTCGTTTTTGTATGCGCGCACTCTGAGCATTTGGCACAGCATCGGATGACATTTCAGCCAGGTGCAGCATTTCACACGCTTTGGTGAAGTGCTCCAAACTGAGCCTTCCAGTGAGCTATTGCAGAAATAGTTCATTCCATGGCTTTACTGAGCACTTTCACACTGTGCTTTTGACCCTGACATGCTCAGCTTGCGTGTGCAAATCGGGTGAAACGCAATGCTGAGCATGTGGCACATGAGCTACGTAAATGCAAACGATCGGAAGGTGCATGCACATTTGCTATATGCATGCAGGCTCAAGTAGTATTACACCTTCCTGATCTGTACAGTACAGTCGACACTGTAGTACGCAGTACACCTTTGTAAATGTACTGCGGGGCAGAGCAAAAAGCTGTTCAACAATGTAACATGCAATCACGTCAAGCCATCGAGTCATATCTCTCACCTGCATCCCTTTGATGCACCTTGTTGGACAGCTTTGCCTAACTACGGCACAGATGCGCATGTAATCCAAATTAATGTAAGTGGGTCTTAATGGGATGACTTAATATTTGGGTCTAACACAAAGAGTTGATTCACTCCGGTGCCATTGTTGGGGCAAACAATGACTGGCCCGCTTGTTCATTATCGGGCAGCCACACGCTTTCATACGCAGGCAACTTTCACACACCTGGAAGACACTTTACTGCCAGTCTTCCAGCTGCCTATTTTCTTGGTCGGGTTGTCAGCTTGACTGCAGACGCTCACCCGCTTGCGCGTGGAAACCTGAGGCCAATCAGTGTGGATTTTCTTCAGCCTCATCCACATTAGAATAACAATTCCAGCCTATGATTGCTGAGGCTGGTCATGTTTGCGTGGGTATCTCCCACCGCGGGTCATTTTCTTCACGTTCTCACACGCCCCGCGCAAGTTGTGGCACCTGGCTTGCAGCCAAAAATTTCCTTGGGCGTGTGGCCTCTTTCTCCGGAGTTCTGTACGCGCATGAGGCAAAGACCCGGATGCCAATCTCGGTGGATTAGTACTCGCCTCAAACGCCATAGGGGTGAATGTATATGTGGATCACGGCTCACGGCTGGCGCCCCCTTTGATCATCCCACACATTCCCCCCTGAAAGCCCAGTATGCATCAGTCAGCAAAAAACTTCAGGCCAAACCAAAGTCATGTTCGGTGGCATGCCACCGAACATATCTCACCCGCCAACACACAAACATCCCCACAGTGAGATTGCCCTTTGAAACTGCCAACATTGCCCAGTAGGTCCCTGTGAACAATTAACCTGGGGAGGATACGCTCATTGTTCGCTGTCACACCAGTGAACATGACTGCATGCCTCTAATATGCCCTCCACAATAAGCTGCTACAACCCACCCAATTTCGGATGTGCTAATGTCAGACTTGTTCCACCAAAGGTTTCGTAACTCGCTGCAGATCCAGCAGTCATAATGGTGCACCCACATTTTGGCCACCTTGCCTTGATATATGCCCCAAATCGGATATGAAAATTATGAGCCCAAGAGGCCCACCTCCATCAAGACCATGCACGTAACCACAGGCCATCCCCCTTTTGGCCTGTTGCTGCCACTCATATAAGTTCCCCACCTGCGCTTATTCCTCTTCATTCCCTTTAGCTAACCCTTCCCGATCATATAATTCCCAACTGTCCCCAAATAATTTAAAATAGCCATCATGTCAACCCCCTCACAACCACTTTGCATTGGGATGATTAATATTCGTATTCAAATAAATAGTGATATAACCTTAAAGCCTGAGAATTCCCACTTAGGTTCTTGGATTATCCTATGGCACAATCAACACAACATATTCGTATATCTCCCCAATCACCAGCATGCTATTGGCTCTCTCCCGGGAACCCTTTCCCAAACGTTGATACCATTCCTTGGGGCACCCAAAACGTTCATGCACTGTGGTCCTGGTGGGGCATGGATTGAAAATTGCCAATCCAATCCTACTCAAATATTATTCGTTGAGGGAGTATTTATGACTGATGCCAATGATCCCTCCTCATCTCAGAAACCCAATCTAGCATTGATGTTCTTCACATGGTATCCAAACATTCTATTCATAATGGAAAGCTTTCGAACACAAGATTTCAAGCTTAAAATGCCCAAAGAATATGACTGTACTACTCATTGTCAATGTCAACTCTTTACTCCGACATTTCCTGCTTCAAACTCGACGCCTGCTTCATATCCTGCTGTTTGATCATTGATTTCCAAGCAAAAACTGATACAATTACCCAGTGGATCAGACCTCCCCATGATGACCCCGCCCCATTCCATTATTCAAACCCCCCTCCTCCCTCATCAAAAGACCGGACTAGCTTTTCTCTGGGATCGAGAAATCCCCAATGGCCAATCAGCCCGTAACCTTTGGGCAACCTCACCCCCAGGATCCACTTTTAATGCCAGGCACATCATTACAAACAAGGTCATTAGCTCATTTGAATCCCTTTCGACCAATACCCCTCTTGGAGGACTGCTTGCGGATGATATGGGATTAGGTAAAACCATTCAGGCCATTGCTCTAATTGGTACCTCCAAGGAGCGGATGATTGCAAACCCCCATCGCTCCATGCCCACCATGATCATCTGCCCCCCTCGCTTAATTACCAACTGGCAATCAGAAATATCCAAGCATGCTCAGGCTGGAGCACTGCATGCCAAAATCTACCATGGTCCCACTCGTCACTCATTATCCCAAGCCGACATCTTAAAATATGATATCATCATCACTTCTTACAATACTATCACCCAAGAATTTAAGCAAACAAATCCCTCTACATCATTCATTTTTCAAATCAATTGGCATCGTATAATCTTGGATGAAGCACAGTGAGTGGCTGAGCTTAAATGATTCAAATTAACTTTTATATCCAATAACCCTTGCCCCCTCTTATAGCTATATTCGCTCTCAATACACTGCCACTCACCGTGCCATTAATAGCCTCCTTTCATCCCGTCCAATATGTTTAACGGGCACACCTATTCACAACACCATTTATGACCTTTTGGGCATAATATCCTTCATCACTCAACCCCAGAGCGCCGATCAAGATAACTGGTCACCATTCATCCTGAGTAGTCTTTCAAAAGGTTGCAATGATATTTTGCATTTGGCATTGCGGCATTTAAGTTTGCGCCGCACCAAAACCACACATCTCGAATCTCTCCCCACTATTAGCCATCATTATGAGCTGCTCCCACTCAACCCGACCATGCAGCAAGAATATTCCACATTATATGAAGAATTCCTATCATCCAAAAGCAAAGGACCAGGAGAGTTTTTCAGAAATATTAATAAGCTGTGAATATGTTGTAACCATCACATCATGCTTAACACAATTGCGGAGGTGGAGCTGGAAGACCCCCAGGGCAGGAGCACTCAGGATAACTCCCCAAGAATCACACGAACTATTGTGGATGTGGAAACATGCATGATGAGTAGTAAAATTGCACACCTCCTACAAAGCTTAATGAAGAAAAACAAACAAGGTGTGGTCCAACGAAATCGGTGGTTTATACCCAATGGACCCAATTTCTAGATTTGTGCGTTAATTCTAATATGCATCCATTACCAATTGACTCCATCTGACTTTTTTATATTGTAGAATTGGTATTGCACTTGCCCATCACTCTATCCTTTCAGCACGAATTGATGGAACAATTACACCATGAGCGCAGGACAAGGCGCTTGAGAATTTCTTCAATAATCCTGAATGTGAAGTACTGATTGCATCCATTGCCACGGCTGGAACTGGCCTCAATATAACTTGTGCTAATATAGTCTATTTAATGGTGAGGGGCCCCCCAAAATTCTCCCCTGATTTTCGGACCCTGACATCCACATTTCCAGGAGCCCAATTGGAACCCAGCCATTGAGGCTCAGGCTGTTGATCGTCTACATCGTATTGGCCAACAACGACCTGTACAGGTCATCCACTATATCACTCCTCATTCAGTTGAGGTCAACATGCGGAAGGTACCTTTCAAGCTCATCTTTCACTTGATTGTATTACTATTCTGAAATCCTTCCTTATGGGAATGCCATATTCCAATCACCAATAGGTCCAAGAAAAGAAACAATCATTAACTGCGTGAGCCTTACTGATATTATATAATTTGTGATTGACAAAGTTGATAACTCCTGTTGACTCTGGCACAGGTCCACAATTATGAACACCATGAGCTGGATCGAACTTCTTCAATATTTCCTCAATGAAAATGAGCAATAGAGTATTATTGCAAGGGAGACGGTGATACATTTCAATTCATATTGTCTATATTCTAACATATTTAGCAAGTTTTTGCATCCTTAAGAGATAATAATCAGATTTTATTACACCTGCACAAATAATTCACAAAATTTTAATTTGTCACAGTGCTATACCGTGACAAATTACTAAGTTATTGAAGAGCATCACCATTAGGCCTAATAACTGGCATGTCAAGTATCTTGAGGGCGCTAGTCTGCATCTTACTACAGCCTTTGAGCCAATCTTGATCAAATACCTGAAATGATAGGCCTTCCGGAATATCACCATCATCTGTCGATCGTAATTCTGGCAATCTATCAATAGTTTTTTTACCCTTTTTTTTAATCCGATTACAAAACTCTATGTCTCTATCCATTTTCAATACCAAATCATTAAATAACTGGGAGCGCCAGCGTAATCCCACTTTGTGGTAAACTTGACGGCCATTTTCCAGTACCTCCTCAGTATCTGAGCATACTTGAGGGTCATTGAATTGTGATGCTAGGATGGGAAATTTAGCCGTATCACACCATTCACGACGGCGCTCACAGGTCTGCACATAATCAAGTAGATCATCATCAGACTTGGTCCACAATGAAGAAGAGATACAGTAACTAACTCTTTGACAAATCTTTGCGAGCTTTTGATTCTCTTTCTTTTTTACCAAATACTCGGCATCCTTTTGAATTGACTTCCATTCTCTTTTCAAATAAGTGAAATATCGCTCCATTAAAGCCGCCACGACTCCATAGTTGTTATGATCCTTGTTCCAACAGTAGTGATGATACTCAGTGCTGACAAGTGCGAGACGGAATGTACGGTAAAACACCATAGACATCAGCTCGTTGAACGGATGTTGCCATGAGCTCTCCCAGTCCCAAGTGAATCGCTTTAGTCCTAGCTTGTGGAGCTCATTTTCGCAGTAGCTTTGGAAACCCTGATACTGAACCTGTGTTGATGGCTCATTGAAAACATCCTCGGGGACATAACCGAGATGACCAGCCACTTGAATTGCAATTTCACGCTCTTCTGTGCTGGGTGGTGCTGGTAGTGAGGAAAAATCCTTATCCCTAACTTTGAGTAGGAACAGGCAATGTGCGTGTACTGCTGATCTCATTCCATGGACATTCTCTGGAAGTTCTGCCTTCAGCCATTTTTGTTGCTCCTTCTGGCTTGCACGTTTCGCCACATTGTGAGCTTTGCGGGCCTGGTTCCTTTGCTGTCTGACCTCGGATTGTTCAAGCATACTCTGGGCGAGGCACAGCTGACGATGGGTGAACTCACTATTTGATTGAGTGCCTTGCTCATGCGCTGTGAAATTGTCCCTCCTTGGTTCATCATTTCTTTCACTTTGAGTCGGAGACATGTTCTCATCCTCATCATCCACCATTGTTTCTCTTGATGTACTGGCATGACCCGTTCTTGGTTTGGAGGCATATGGATGATGACGTCCAGTGACTTTCTCTTTATGGACCAGAGGTGAAGACGCATAAAGTTCATCCCCTGCCATGCAAATCATCAGTTAACACATCAAAACATTAATGAAGACTGGTCATCCTCACGATCTTCAATTGGCTCCTGAGATCGGACTGACTTGCCTTTAGGTGCCATATCTAACCCATGAAACAAACATATCAAATTGTGAATAAGTTTCTACTCCAAAATTCAAATAACTTACTTTGATGAAGCGTCAATGCTGGATTTCCCTCCGACAGACCGCTCCAAGTTACATTTTCCAAAGGTCTTTTTTGTCGCCCCCCATCCACGCGCCTTTCATCACCCACATGAACCTGCGATCCTGATGGAATATTGAGGGTTGGCTGTTTACTTTGGCCAAAGGGATCCTGGGATGCGACTGGATTCCGACCGGGATTAAGGAGGAACTCACGTGGAAATTTTGATTGGGGATTGACGTGTGAGGAGATTTGAGGTGTGCCTTCTGGCCCCTGAGACACATGAATTTGTGTATTAGTGGGATTCGGGGGAATTGGAGTGACGGAAATATTTGGGATCGACCAAGTGCTTGAAGTTGGAGCCTTTGGATTGCCCACATCAATGTTAAGACCTGATACATTCATTGAGGATGCGATAGGGGTTGTGAGAGGAATTTTGGGACTCAATGGTGACTGTGTTTGAACATATTCTATGCTAGATTCACTATTTGAGTCATGAACAGAACCTGAACGGGATTTATGTGACTTGAAAGATGACATAAGGGCCGAAAAAGTACACTAATATTTTTAACTAGATAAAACACCTCAGTATTATGATAAAATAGAGTGATATGAGATGAAATCTTTTCAAATTTGGAATAGAGAAATTCTATGAATAGTTGGAACTAAGTGTTGTGTGGAAGTCGGATAAGACTCTTTTGAGGAGAATCCTCCCTGCCTCCTCTTGAGCTCCTCCGCTTTTGTCGGAAACCACCCTGCACGGCCTACCAGCATATAATGTGATATTTCCTTGATCTGAAAGGGGACCCATCATCCATAGGTAATCATATTTGGTAACATTTCCGCCTCCCCATTGTCACATTTTGTGAATTATCCAAACTGCCAATATATGCATTGAAATTCCCCAACATTGTACATCTGTAAAGGGGTATATTCATGAAGGATTTACCCACAAAAGAGACATCACCTTTTCACGAAAGGCAAGACAATCCAAATCACATTCCAACTGATTCAAAGCCCGCCGTACTCAAACCAAATACCAAGACTTTAGCTGCACTCCAACCCCTTATGTAATAGAGTTATATAGTTATGTCTGTAATAAGGTTTAAACCATGTACGATGGCGTGCCAGCGTACATGGATTAAATGTTAATCCCCTCAATTCAATGGTAACACTTCACTAATGGAACCCCCTCAATGGTCAAACCCGCACTATCACAATGTGTAAATAAACTAGAATATGTATGAGCATTGAGCAGCATGGCATTTTACCCAATTAAACGCCTAACCAATTCCGCCATCCAGATGAGACATGTTAAACTTTATCCACTGCAGCTCATGCTCCATTACAAATGGGATAAAATGCTCAGCTGGCTCAAATCATCTCCCCCTTCATAAATAATCACTGAATTTTATTTCCAATTAATAACACTCCTAAAAACTTTCACATCAACCATAGATATTTATACACAAACCAACCGTACTCCCAATTCCTGCAACAATGACAACCCGGCCATATTCCTCAATGCGTATATGCATGTGTCAACACTGCTCAACTCAAACACACTCTTCCCCTGAGGGTGATAGGCAAGGAGTTGCCTTCACACCTTTCCAATATAAACAGCACATTAAAAAGCTCAAATCAACCATTGCACCCAAATCTCTTCCAAACATCCCTACTTCTGCATCAGGATCTGGGTGCCCACAAATTCTATTGGATCAAATCTTCCCAGCTGATTATTCATGTTTGACCCAAAGCACTTTCCCAACTCCAGCGGGTCTCAATTCAACTGCACAGAAACCATATAGTGGCAGTCAAACCCTTCCCCCACAAGACCTAGGAATGATAATATCTGCCATTCTATCATTAAGGTATAATTTACCCCGCAGGGCTTCACGTATACTCAACCCCTCCCTGAACCTGCTGATCAAGTCCAGTATCTCAAGCTCAGCTGGTCCCCCCGCTCCTGCATTCCATATACCTCAAGATCTGAGTACCATATTTGAACATCTCCAATTGGAGCCAGTGATTCAAAACTATATATGTTGTCCTCAATGTTTCTCTCTTAATGGCCTTACTGAATCAGTCACAACTGACCAACCCCACTGTCAACGCCATAATGACCCAAATGATCATGATCCCCCTTGCACACAATCATTAGGAAAATTCATCTATTCATCTGAACCCCACACCCAAAACACAACCAACATGAAGCAAAAATTTATACCGACAAAACATTCCATTTATCAACCATTCAAAAATTGGCTTGCCAGATTTCTCCAGCGGGCTGGAATTATGGACATTCTGCATCAACATCAACAATCCCAAACTCCCGAAGATTCCCCAAAACGTGACGTCTGGGATGGATTGGTCTGGAGACGCTTCACTGGCACTAGAAATATCCATGACCCCCCATTCATGTTCATTCCTGGTGCATTGGCCTTCTCCATATATGTGGACTGGTTTAATGCACATGGAAAGTCAACCCGGTTGGCTAGCATTGGACCTATCATGCTTATTTGTCTTAATCTCCCCCCAAGTGAAAGATTGAAGCCCGAGAATGTCTATGTTGCAGGAATCATCCCTGCTCCGAAGGAGCCAACTGCGCTTCAATTGAATTATCTATTAATGCCACTCATCAACGAGCTCAAAGAGCTATGGCAAGGTTACCATTTTGCACCCACCTCAACAGGTCCATCAGGATCCTTTATCCGTGTTGCCATCCTCACAGCCATTGCGGGTGTGGTTGCCATGCGCAAGCTTACTGGATTTATTTCCCATTCAGGAAACCACTTTTGTAATTTTTGCACCATTCACAAAGCTCAAATTGAAGAAATTGGTCCTCAATTTCACTACACGCGCTCATACCAAAGTCATAAATCAACCATTGCCAAATGGCTTCGGGCAACCCCACAACAAAGACAAGCAATTTTCTCTGAGTATGGAGTGTGATATTCAATTTTGGAAGACCTTCCGTATTGGGATGCAACCAGAATGGTTAATCTTGACATAATGCATAATTTAATACTTGGAATTTTGAAGGATCATGCAACTTTCAAATTGTGCATTCCAGAGGCGAAATCAAAAATTTAATTCAGGTCCCGCAGGAAATCCAATGACACCAACAGTTCAGACTCAGATTCCAAGACCTCCAACAGCTCTCTTGATAAAATCACATTGAGAGAGGCCCGCTCCCTGAGAAGAGACACAGCAAAAATAATAAATGAGCCACTCCCCACTACTTCCACCCAAAAAAACTACTTCCCAATGCCCACCCCTAACACAGAACATCCATCTAGTGGTTCTGCGGAGATTCCTTCATTTGATGCCGATTACATCCCCACTTCTGAAATACCCTCTGAATTGGATATCACTGCACTGAGTGATCACCAGATCAAGGGTGAGGCTCTTGAGCATCTCCGACAAATCATATCTGAGACCATAATTCCCTCATCATGGACAAGAGTTCCCCGCAAAATGGGTTCCCCCTCTCATGGTAGCTTAAAAGCCGCTGAATGGGCTCTCTTATATAAGGTCTATATTCCATTTCTAATGCTCAGTCAACAGATGTCATTAGATGCACACCAATCTGCCAACACTCAAAGAAAAATGGGTCAGTCAGAAGAACTTGCAAATGAACTAGCCAAGAATACATTCCATTTGATTAGTGCTATCAACATTGCCACAAGCTGGACTGTTTCAATAGATGATGCGACTGCATTTGCTGAACATTGGAAAAAATTCCGCCTTTCCAATCAACACCTGTTCCCAAAACAGAAAATTAAACCAAATCATCATTTTGCTGATCATATTCCCGAACTCTTCCAACGTTGGGGCCCAGCACAAGCCTCAGCCACATGGGGTTATGAGCGCTTGATTGGAGTATTTGCAAAGATGCCAACAAATAACAAGATATGTACGTCAATTAATAAGATCAATATATTCACATTGATTAAACACCTGAACTGAATAAGACTAACTTTTTGCAACTCTGAATAGATGATATAGATAAAACCTTACTTCAACATCTCTGTCGATGTTCCAACCTTTCCGTTCTCCTGAAATCCCCATCTGTGCCACGTGAAATAAAACAGCTTTTCGAATCACAGCCACCTGCCGTGTTCAATCACCATAAATATAACAAGCCATCCCGCCATGACCAACAAAATTATGATTGCCTGGTTGAGTACTTACAGACTTTTCATGCGACAAGGGAAATAGTTGATTGGATCAGCTTAGACACTACCGTGCAATCCACAAGTCCTCCCACTTCAAGGATTGTCTCACCTTGGTATTTTCCAGTTTCAAACATTAATATTGGGAACAATATATTTTCAACTGAATCCAAAAATATCAGCAACAGTGTGATATGTTTTCTGAGGGGCAACTCACGACAATTTGGTATTATTGATAGCATTTTCAAAGTCTCTGAGCCATCTAGCATACTGAACAATAACTTTCTGATTTTAAAACCTTTGAAGATTGATGTGAATTTCCTACCAGATTGGCCGCATCTGAATATTTATAAAGCTGTTGGTTTTGATGATGGACACTTGATTATATCTGAAGAAGAAATAGAAGGTAACTGTGGATTGTATGATAACAAAGCTCTGTCATGTGGACTGCTTGTAATGATAAAGCCGTTATTTCATGATATTTAGTGTACAAAAATGCAAATCTCTCAGATTCATTAGCAATTTTGCTAGTGAAATAATTGCCTCAAAATTTAGTGACAAAGACATGCCATTGTGACAAGCAAAGCCCATTATTTCACATTGCCACAAAGAACTTACTATTTTGACATTGGGTACAGTGTGAATAAGCCAAGTCAAATGATCAAATGACCCACACACTCACCCTTCACAGCATCCAAAATTTCTAACTGTGCCATCATCATGTTGGAAGCGGAATCGGCTTTTGCGTACCCACACCCGCACGCGCCAATGCACACGCACACCCACCCGCACGCGCCAATGCACACGCCCACGCACCCGCACACGCCAATGCACACGCACACCCACCCGCACACGCCAATGCACACGCAAACCCACCCGCACACGCAAACACACCCGCCCCCACGCATGCACACGCACACTTCATGGATGACCTGGTGAAGTCAAACCCCCCGCCTACATCAAGACTGGCTGAAGGACATCTTTGATGTGTGTGTGTGCAAACAGGCGGGTCTGGTGTAATTTTTACCAATCATCAGATGGTTGTGGGATGATCAGGTGGTGAGGAATCTGAGTTGAAGGCACAGGGGAACCAATATTATTGGATGTCACAGGATTTGGTGTAAGACCAGAGTGTGACGTGTGCTCGACATGCGCTTGATTTTCGCTTGACGTGAGCTCGACTTTTATCCTGCTTGACGTTTGCTTGACGTGAAGTCAATCGCCGACGATTGACACGAGATTCGCCCCGGTGAAACCTCTTTGGGAACTTGGTTACCAAGTTACAACTACTGTAAAACACCAGAAAATAGCAAATAACCTGCTATTTTGACGTGCCAAGGAGGTAAAGAGCTACTTAAACTCCTGTAACCATGTCAATTACTAATGAATTTCCATGGATAAAACCCAAAAGATCAATTAAAACCCTTTTTGGACTTGTATCCATTGATTTACCTCATAGCAAGCAGTCAGACACTGTGAGCCTTGAGGTATATTTTACATACCCAAATAGGCCACAATTATCTTAAAAAGAAATTTTGAATTATGAAAAACTCATAAGTCATGCATATATCCAAAATTCATCATTTTCAATTTCAGAAAAGATGAATAACTTTTTATTGAGTAAGTAAATCCATGGATTTAAGACCAGATTTGGATTCTACACAAAAATTCACCTAGGGTAGCTCCATAGAGTGAATAAGCTCAATTTAAGTATTTAAGGTGGTAAAATGGAAAATACTTCAATACCACATCATTAATACCACATAAAAGATCCGTGAAAATTTTTGTTTTTCTTGATTTTTAGCCAAAATAATGGGAAAGTGAGAAATCCCATGTTACATATACACTAAGAATAGTGTTATGCATGTTTTGAGCACTTAATATTATGGTATTCTTACATAGACTTTTGGTACACCCATAGTGGATATCTCACTTTAAGCTTAAATTACTATTTTGACGTAAAAATCAGGCAAGGGGGATAAAAGACATCAAAGAGAGCCAGGGTACCCAACTTCTGAGGCCTCAGAGGCGTGGATAGCTCCAGAGCATGGATCCATGGCTCATCTTGGCCCAATTGGTAAACTAAAACTCTTTGGGAACTTGGTTACCAAGTTACACCTACTGTAATCATAAGAAAAATAGCAAATAACCTGCTATTTTGACGTGCCAAGGAGGTAATAAGCTACTTAGGCTCCTGTAACCACGTCAATTCTTGATGACTTTCCATGACTAGACCCTAAAATAGTAATTAAACCCTTTTGGGATCCATATTCATTGATTTACCTCATAGCAACCAGCAAAATACTGCTATTTGCAATTCTACGTAGAAATGAGGTAAAAATTTCAAAAATTCATTAAAAATACAATTCTTAATGAATCTTCCTGAAACTTTCAGGACCAATGAAGAACTGTATTATCTATGGTACAACCAAAAAGAATTATGGTTTTACCAGTAAAATTAAAAGTTTTACTTACAGTCCATTTTTGACCATTCTACGTGAAACACTGAATCTTCAAAAATTCACAGTAATTACAACCTGTGATGAAATTGGCAATAACATTGATAACTTTGAGAAATCAATGATTATTTTAGAATAAAAGAAGATTTACAGATGTTACTCCTTTTATTCTTAACCATATTGGGGTTGGTAGTCACGTAAAAGCATCAATTAAGTAATTATGATAATCTTATGTGACAACAGATGATGCAATCATTAATCCAAAAAGGATTATTGTTTTCTCACTCACTGGTTTTTCAGTTTGCTCCATGGCACGCCTCTGTGAGCTGTTGTTGACTTAAAAGAAGCCTATTCTTGCTGTTTTTTCCGTATCATCATCATCTTATCAATTTATTAAATCATTATTACCAACAAGTAAGTATTAGTTAAAGCTATTCTTAAGTGTTTTAAATCTTTCCAAATCATCCAGAAAGACGTGAAATCCTAGAATCCAACTATATATTGTTGTAATACTGTTATAAATCCTTTTGATCCCTTAAATCCACAATTCCACGTCAAATTTCTCTACTCTTATCTATCAATAAGTTCTTTGGAGTATTAGTGAGTCATTTATTCTTAATTCTTAAAGTTTTTCTCTAGTAATAGTTTTCTTCAAGAATTATCTTTATAATTATTCTTGCAAAAGATAATTATATATTAAAATAATTTTATTATTTTAATAAAGAAGTTTTTATTATGAAATTCTTCTTGTAATTGATTCTAGTAGACAATTACTTGCTCACTGTTAAAATCACTAGTAGTGCTTAACACATGAAAGAAATAATTTTTTAATTATTTAATTGTGGTTATAATAATACTTTATTATTATATTTCATAAGAACAGACATAGTACTGTTGATTAATAGTAATATTATCATCAGTTTCATAGTCACATCTTACATTTGGGGGCCTGGCCGTGTTTTTTGAACCTTGTACCCTTAATTAATATATTTTTAAGCTCTAAAATATATTAATTTAATAATTTTTTTTCTTTCATTTTAAAGTTAAAATAATTCTTATTTTTGAAATTGTTTTGAAAATCTTTTCATTGAGGAATTTGGTTTAATTTTATACTGTTTTTACACGTGGCTTTTTCACATCCAAAAACTTATAAAATTATTCTTTGAGTTACTCTGAATTAATTTTCATTCAAAATCTTAAATTTTAATTTTTTTTCTTTAAAAAGAATAATTTTTTATATTAAAAAATAATAAAATTCATAAAAAATCTTTTAAAAATATCTTAAAACACAAAAAATAATTTCTTTTATCATATTTTTTCTCTTTAAGTGTCTTTAATCAAATACTGTGCAGCTGGTAACAGACTCAGTAAAAGATACATCAATAGTCCAGAATCTTCAGAAGCAGAATCTGAAGACAGTATTGAGGTGCAGATTGCTAAAAGAGGCACCTTATTCAACTCAGAAAAAGCTAAATTACCACCAAAATGTGTGTATTTTATCTTATATTTTTTCACCTTTTATCTTTAAATTGACGTGAAAATGGTGCATACCAGAAATGGAAGCAACTATTCAGTCCAACCAGATGGATGTGGACAAGGAAGAGGCAAGACCAAATCCAGAAGTGCCAAATCTTCCACAAGAAAGGCACATATGGAGGATGCCAGAGTTGCCCCCCATTCCCCAAGGTCTGTACCAACAGATTTTGACGTAAATTCTGAGCCTGAACTGATTTATGGTAATATTTCCAGGGCTGAACCACTTTCAGGTGGCAGCAATAGAAATATATCAATGCCAGTACAAAAACTGGTTCAGAGCAGCCAAGGAAGAGGAATGGGAAATCTGCCCAAGCCTTTGGCAGGGGGCCATGAACTCTTACTTACACATCAAGAGCTTTCTGGGTCAGGAGAAGACCATAGAACTCTTAAAAGGATGGAGCCCCCTGTCTTGCAAAGACAAGGTCAAAAAGATAAAGAATTGGTTGAAGAACCAAAGTCTTTTATCCAAAGACCAGAAGAAAGAGTTGGAAATGACTCCAGCTTTGGAGACAGAGGCACCAGTGGCATCTACCAGCTCCAAACCAGCTCCAGAAGCGCCCAAGGACAAGCCCAAAGGACCTCAAAAGAAACAGAGAGGTCCCAAGAAGCATCAAGGCAAGGGCAAAGGCAAAGCCAATTGGCACAGACCTTACCCACAAGGGTACAGGATCCCCAAATTGGAGCCTTCAGCTGTGGACAGTGTCTTCAATATGGCCAGAACTCTTATGGAATTCACAGCCAAGGAGCAGGAAAGGATGAACAGGACTTTTCCACGCAAATAAATGATGTACATAGAAGTATTAGTGTAGAAATTGGCAAACTTGAGTCAAAGTTAAAGCAAATTACATTAGACATCAATGATTTAAAGAAAAATGACAAGCAACATTCTGATTGGCATCAATTGACAACTGTCACCCTTGAGTCAATTAGCAATGCTTGTGAAAGAATTGAGACCCAATGTCAAAATAATGACACAGAGGATCCTTCCATTTTTAAAGTAAATGATAGACTTAAAACTCTTGAAGACCATGTCTTACAAATAGTTAAGAACACCAATCAATTTGCTATACATTTAGCAAAAAGTGGCAGTGAGAGGCAGAAATTGAAGAATGATATAATTGCAAGTGTGGAGCAAATTCATAAGAATCATGAACCACATATGCCAAGACATTCCACACCTTTGACTGAAGAAAAACTTTCTGTTAAAGAAAGTTTGACTCCATTCTTAGGAGAAAATGCCTACTCTGCAAGAGATATTCCCAAAATAGAAGAATGGCCAACATTCTCTGGTGAAGGAGAATACAACCATATTGAATTCATCAGGACTATTGATATGTTGCAAGAAGACTTTAATATACCTGATGAAATCATAGTGGGAAAATTACACTGTTTGTTTACCAGAACTGCAAAGAAATGGTATTACAAAATGAGGATTGATCATGGTAAACATGACTGGTCTTGGTGGAAATCTGAAGTGATTACCAAATGGGCCAATAATTCTTGGAGGTTTAAAATGGAGAATGCTTTTGAAAGTGCCATTTTTAACTCAGAAAAAGACAAACCACTTACTTGGTTCTTCAAACAAAAAGACAGATTATCTGCTTTACACCCAGATATGTCTGACACTATGATTAATATGAAAATATTAAGAAAGTGTGGAGGAGAACTGGAACATGCTATCAAAAGCAGATGTGTGGAACCTTGTTCAACAGAGGACTACATTAATGCTATGGAAGATATCATTACCAGGACAAGAATTGGTAAGACTTGGATTAAAAACCCAATAGAGTCCAAAATAGTCTCAAAGATTCCTAGAGAGGAAAGAAGACCAGAAAGACCTGTCTTGAAGTGTCATAAATGTGGAAGTACTTCACATTTATCCAACACTTGTCCTAAGAAGACAAAAATTAATGAATTTCAGGTCATTGAATAAATTCAGTGTACTGAAGAGAAAGAGGAGTCTGATCAAGATTCTGCAATCTCTGAAGATACACCAGTGGAGGACTATCCCATTGAAAACATTTCAGCTTTCTTTGAGGTCACAGAAGTCCATACCCACTTGCCACAGTACAGTGAAGATTGCTGCAACCTGATCAATATCCAAGATGCCAGAATGTGTAAAACAAAACCTGCTAGAGGAAAGGGTTATACTGCTGGAGCATCCTGTATCACATCAGTTCTGATGAGTGATATTGAAGCCAAAATAAATTTGGATACAGGGGCATTTTGCACTTGTGTTGGCAAAGATTATCTCCAAATTATACTTCCTGAATGGAAAAACCATCTATTACCAATAGAAGGTGTACAATTCAGTAGTGCCAATAACAATATGTACCCCTTGGGCATATTGGACACTAATATTGTATTCCCACATCCAGCAGGAAGTGTAAGAATGAAAACTGAGATTGTAGTAATGGATAATTGCACATCTCAGCACATCATTCTTGGAAATGATTACTTAAATATTTATGGTATTGATATAAATAACCATAAAGACAGATATTTCACAATTGGAGATAACAAGAGACAAAAATTTGCTTTCTCCAATATGCCAAAACAGATATCTGTAGTATCTTCTGTCAAAGATACTTACAAAGATGAATTTGTGACTAATCAACTTGTTGAAGCACAAATTAATCAATCATTGTCACCAAAGATGAGGAATGAGCTTATTAATGTGTTATACACATATAAAAATGCATTTGCCTCTGATAATGAACCATTAGGCGCTATAAGAGGACATGAAGTTGATATTACTCTTAATATGGACAGACCATATCCTCCAGTACTTAGAAGACCAGCTTATCCAGCCAGTCCCAGAGCTAGAGAGGCCTTGGAAAAACATATCCAATAGTTGATCCAACTTGGTGTGCTAAGGAAAGTAGGCCATAATGAGGAAGTTGAAGTGACAACACCTGTTATTATTGCATGGCATAATGATAAGTCAAGAATGGTTGGAGATTTTAGAGCTTTGAATACCTACACAGTTCCAGATAGGTATCCAATCCCTAGAATTCAAGAAACCTTGACTCAATTGTCTAAAGCCAAGTATATAACATCAATGGATGCATTGAAAGGCTTTCATCAAAATGTTTTGATGCCTAAAGCTAAGAAATTACTTAGAATTATCACCCACTGTGGCATTTTTGAGTATCTTAGAATGCCATTTGGCATTAAAAATGCTCCATCTCATTATCAAAGAATGATGAATACCATCTTCCCTATAGAATTGTCTGAAGGATGGCTTATCATTTATATTGATGATATTATTATATGTTCTGACTCATGGCCTTTGCACCTTGAAAGACTTGCAAGAGTACTTCATAAAGTTGCAGAAGTGAACATGAAAATTTCACTTAAGAAATGCAATTTTGGTTTTGAAGAACTCGAAGCATTAGGACATGTTGTTTCTGGTTTGAGCTTGGGTATTGACAAGAATAAAGTAGCAGCAGTGTTACTTAAACCAATACCCCAGAATAAAAAAGAAATGATGTCTTTTCTTGGGTTTGCCAGTTACTATAGGCAACACCTGAAAGATTTTGCAATTCTAGCCAAATCACTCTATAGAATCTGTGATCAACAGACTGTATTTGAGATGACACAGGAAAGAATTAAAGCTTATGAGAAGATAAAGAAAGCCCTTACAGAAGCACCTTTACTCCTCATGCCTGACTGGAATATTCCTTTTAAATTGTACATTGATGCATGTGGAGATGGATTAGGGGCAGCCCTATACCAAGTCCAAATTATTGATGACAAACCTACAGAAGGACCAGTTTGTTATATCTCAAGACAAATCAAACCAACAGAAGCCAGATATGGTGCAAGCCAAATGGAGTGCTTATGTTTGGTATGGGCACTTGAGAAATTACACTATTACCTTGATGGCAGTGTTTTTGAAGTGATAACTGACTGTAATGCTGTAAAATCACTTCTTAACATGAAAACTCCCAACAGACATATGTTGAGATGGCAAATAGCCATTCAAGAATATAGAGGAAACATGACTATAGTTCATAAAGCAGGAAACATTCACAAAAATACTGATGGACTTAGTAGATGGGCTTTAGCCAACACTCCTGATAACCCAGCTTATGTACCTTTGGATGCTGAACCACAGATTCCAATTGAAGGAATTAACATAACTGATATTGGGACTGAATTCTTTGAAGAGGTCAGAGAGTCTTATAAACAAGACAAGAATTGCCATATCTTGACTTCTTTATTGGATAAAGACTGAAAAGACACATCTTTGGTTAATTCACTAGATGAAGTTTGGAAAAATTCCTATTCTGAAGGAAGATTTCACTTGTTTGATGGGATTATTTACCATAGAACAAAACATTCTTGTGTGATGACACTGTGTAGTAGATTGCTTATCAATACCATTCTTCATGAATGCCATGATAGCATTTACTCTGGACACCTATCAGAAGACAGAACACTTGAAAAAGTGAAGAACTGTGCATGGTGGCCATCTTGGAGAAAAGAAACCATTGAGTATTGCCATACCTGTGATAGATGCCAAAAAGCAAACAGGAGTACAGGCAAGAAATTTGGATTGATGATCCATATTCAAGAACCAAAATCCCCTTGGGAAGTTGTTCACATGGATTGGGTCACAGCACTTCCTTCAAGTGGTGACAAAAGTTATAATGCTTGTTTAGTCATTGTAAACAGATATAGCAAAACTCCCATATTCTTACCATGTCATAAAGATGACACTGCTATGGATACAGCTCTTCTTTTATGGAGTAAAGTTATTTCTCATACAGGGTTATTTATGAATATCATAAGTGAAAGAGATCCCAAATTCACATCTGCACTTTGGACCAATCTTCATAGATTGTTTGGGACTAAGTTATCATTCTCTACAGCATATCACCCTCAAACAGATGGGCTAGCAGAGAGGATGATTCAAACTTTAGAAGACATGATCAGGAGATTTTGTGCTTATGGATTAGAATTCAAAGACTCAGATGGCTTTACCCATGACTGGTGCACTCTGATACCTGCATTAGAATTGGCATACAAGACATCAGTCCATTCTTCCACAGGACAAACTCCTGCTATGTTAGAAAAAGGATGGAATCCAAGACTCCCAGCAGACACACTGAGGAAAGACTTGATTGACATTCATCCTACAGCTTCCAGCTTCAAATTAATGCTTGATAAAGTAAAAAACCATGCAAAACAGAGTATGGATGATGCTTTTGATTATGCAAAACAGAAGTGGGACAAGAGTCATAAAGTACCAGACTTCAAAGTAGGGGACTTAGTTCTAGTTTCAACCTTGAATTTTAATAATATCAAAGGCCCAAAGAAACTTAAAGATTCTTATGTAGGACCTTTTGTTATTGTTGCTTTACATGGAACCAATGCAGTTCAAGTGGAATTAAGTGGTGAATTGGAAAATAAACACCCCACATTTCCAGTCAGCTTGATAAAACCTTATCAACCAGCTGATAAAGAATTGTTTCCTTTAAGAAACCCAACTCCTTTAACTGTACCACCTGTGGAACAGAATGAAGACAAAAAGATGAAGAAAGTCATTAAAGAAAGGAGACTTAGGGGTAAAAATCAAAGAGAATATCTTGTCAGATATAGAAATCCAGTACATGAAGATGAATGGATGGCAGAATCAGAAATACCTGACTCAGATAAACTCTTAAGAAGATTTAGACATGAAAGAAGGCCACAAGCCTGAATATGTCTATAAATGTGCTTTAAATTACTTGATCTGAGTAATGTTAAGAGGTTGGACAGTGGACATTACCCCCCTTTGGGGCCTTATTCTTTTATCACTAATAAAATTGTAGTACAATTTTATTTTTTGGTGGGAGGGAATGTGAGCCTTGAGGTATATTTTACATACCCAAATAGGCCACAATTATCTTAAAAAGAAATTTTGAATTATGCAAAACTCATAAGTCATGCATATATCCAAAATTCATCATTTTCAATTTCAGAAAAGATGAATAACTTTTTATTGAGTAAGTAAATCCATGGATTTAAGACCAGATTTGGATTCTACACAAAAATTCATCTAGGGTAGCTCCATAGAGTGAATAAGCTCAATTTAAGTATTTAAGGTGGTAAAATGGAAAATACTTCAATACCACATCATTAATACCACATAAAAGATCCGTGAAAATTTTTGTTTTTCTTGATTTTTAGCCAAAATAATGGGAAAGTGAGAAATCCCATGTTACATATACACTAAGAATAGTGTTATGCATGTTTTGAGCACTTAATATTATGGTATTCTTACATAGACTTTTGGTACACCCATAGTGGATATCTCACTTTAAGCTTAAATTACTATTTTGACGTAAAAATTAGGCAAGGGGGATAAAAGACATCAAAGAGAGCCAGGGTACCCAACTTCTGAGGCCTCAGAGGCGTGGATAGCTCCAGAGCATGGATCCATGGCTCATCTTGGCCCAATTGGTAAACTAAAACTCTTTGGGAACTTGGTTACCAAGTTACACCTACTGTAATCATAAGAAAAATAGCAAATAACCTGCTATTTTGACGTGCCAAGGAGGTAATAAGCTACTTAGGCTCCTGTAACCACGTCAATTCTTGATGACTTTCCATGACTAGACCCTAAAATAGTAATTAAACCCTTTTGGGATCCATATTCATTGATTTACCTCATAGCAACCAGCAAAATACTGCTATTTGCAATTCTACGTAGAAATGAGGTAAAAATTTCAAAAATTCATTAAAAATACAATTCTTAATGAATCTTCCTGAAACTTTCAGGACCAATGAAGAACTGTATTATCTATGGTACAACCAAAAAGAATTATGGTTTTACCAGTAAAATTAAAAGGTTTACTTACAGTCCATTTTTGACCATTCTACGTGAAACACTGAATCTTCAAAAATTCACAGTAATTACAACCTGTGATGAAATTGGCAATAACATTGATAACTTTGAGAAATCAATGATTATTTTAGAATAAAAGCAGATTTACAGATGTTACTCCTTTTATTCTTAACCATATTGGGGTTGGTAGTCACGTAAAAGCATCAATTAAGTAATTATGATAATCTTATGTGACAACAGATGATGCAATCATTAATCCAAAAAGGATTATTGTTTTCTCACTCACTGGTTTTTCAGTTTGCTCCATGGCACGCCTCTGTGAGCTGTTGTTGACTTAAAAGAATCCTATTCTTGCTGTTTTTTCCGTATCATCATCATCTTATCAATTTATTAAATCATTATTACCAACAAGTAAGTATTAGTTAAAGCTATTCTTAAGTGTTTTAAATCTTTCCAAATCATCCAGAAAGACGTGAAAACCTAGAATCCAACTATATATTGTTGTAATACTGTTATAAATCCTTTTGATCCCTTAAATCCACAATTCCACGTCAAATTTCTCTACTCTTATCTATCAATAAGTTCTTTGGAGTATTAGTGAGTCATTTATTCTTAATTCTTAAAGTTTTTCTCTAGGAATAGTTTTCTTCAAGAATTATCTTTATAATTACTCTTGCAAAAGATAATTATATATTAAAATAATTTTATTATTTTAATAAAGAAGTTTTTATTATTAAATTCTTCTTGTAATTGATTCTAGTAGACAATTACTTGCTCACTGTTAAAATCACTAGTAGTGCTTAACACGTGAAAGAAATAATTTTTTAATTATTTAATTGTGGTTATAATAATAATTTATTATTATATTTCATAAGAACAGACATAGTACTGTTGATTAATAGTAATATTATCATCAGTTTCATAGTCACATCTTACAGACACTGATATTTGCAATTCTATGTAGAAATGAGGTAAAAACTTCAAAAATTCATTAAAAATACAATTCTTAATGAATCTTTCTGAAACTTTGAGGACTAATTGAGAGCTGTATTATCTATGGTACAACCAAAAATAATTACAGTTTTACTAGTAAAACTAAAAGGTTTACTTACAGTCCATTTTTGGTTATTCTACGTGAAACACTGAATCTTCAAAAATTCACAGTAAATACAACCTGTGATGAAATTGTCAATAACATTGATACCTTTGAGAAATCAATGATAACTTTGGAATAAAGGAAGATTTACAAATGTTACTCCTTTTATTCTTAACCATATTGAGGTTGGTAGTCACGTTAAAGCATCAATTAAGTAATTATGATAATCTTACGTGACAACAGATGATGCAATCAATAATCCAAAAGGGTTTATTGCTTTCTCACTCACTGGTTTTTCAGCTGGTTTCATGGCACGCCTCTGTGAGCTGTTGTTGACTTAAAAGAGGCTTTCTCTTGCTGTTTTTTCCGTATCATCATCTTATTATCATTTTATATCATTGTTACCAACAAGTAAGTATTAGTTAAACTATTCTTAAGTGTTTTAAATCTTTCAGAATCAATCAGAAAGACGTGAAATCATAGAATACAACTATATATTGTTGTAATCTTTCTATAAACCATTTTGATCTCTTAAATCCACAATTCTACGTCAAATTTCTCTACTTTTATCTATCAAAAAGTTCTTTGGAGTATTAGTGAGTCATTTATCTTTAATTCTTAAAGTTTTTCTCTGGTAATAGTTTTCTTCAAGGATTAGCTTTATAATTATTCTTGCAAAAGATAATTATATGTTAATATAATTTTTATTATTTTAATAAAAGAAGTTTTTATTATTAAATTCTTCTTGTAATTGATTCTTGTAGACAATTACTTACTCACTGTTAAGATCACTAGTAGTGCTTAACACGTGAAAGAAATAATTCTTTAATTATTTAATTGTGGTTAGAATAATATTTGATTATTATATTTCATAAGAACAGACATAGTACTGATGATTAATAGTAATAATATCATCAGTTTCATAGTCACATCTTACAGTAAAATTTAATTAAAAATATTAACTTTAAAGAGTTTTAAGAGGAAAACTACCAAATTATTTGTATTTAACTTTTTGAGTACAAAAAAATTAATATAATAAAGATTTGATGTTTTATCAACAATATAACCACCTATCCACCAATACTCTACCAGAGATATTTATGGATACAAAAAAAAATTATGCAAGAGCAATTTCAATTGTAATTAATTGAGGAAAAGACTGAACACACTTAACGTTAAAACAGAGTCTTTAAAAGTAATATTAACCAGAGAAAAACTCCTAAAAGTCATTATAGTGAGGTTTAAAGCAAAGTGACAAGGTTAACAGCAATTAAAGATTCTTTAATTGACTTTTGGGGTGGCTCAAGGATAAAAATGATTTTATAAGTTACAAAAAATGATTATAATAATTTTTTAACATTTTGAAAAGGTTGGTTGGAATCTCTTATTGATTGTTTTAACAGTGTTTCAACAAATTGTAAAAGGGAAATATTCTAACATGAGGAGTGAAGTGGGGTAAGGAAGAAATTCTTTTTTAGCCACCTATTTTCTTATTCCAAAAGTAGGATTTCCTCTAATTAGTATTCAGAAACACACTTACAACAGAAAAGCCAATCATGGAATTATTGAACCCTTGTTTAGATCAACAAAGCTCTGGTTTTAGCCATTTTAGTCCCTCAAGCCAGCCATTGCAAAAGTGATACTTATTGTAAAGCCTTTGAAACATGTCAGAATGGGTGGAGGAGACCTTGAAACCAGTTACAACAGTTTTTAATAATATTATTTTCACTTAAGGGTAGTTTTACCCTCTTTGAAACAGTTGTAACTGCCCTGGTTGGTATCAAAACCTCATCATCATTTGAGTCACTGACCCTGTGACTCAATTACAGGCCAAACGTGATGAAATTTTGAATTAATTTTATCATATCATGCCTGTCAGCAAGAAATATGGGGGAGTCTGGAACCCTTGGAGCCAAGATTCCTTTTCCTTACAGAATTTATCTTTCCTATTTATTTTTTCTTTAATGCCTCATCATTTCTTTTACTAGTGATTTACATATGTTATTCAAGTGAAATTTGCAGTAAACAACTGTGATTATTGATTCCACATATATAAATCCCATTTCATTTATTTAATACACACACAGCTTGACATTTCAATTGATATTACTTCAGAACTACACACCACACCCAATTTTTAACACAAAAATTGATGGTAAACACCACATGTGGTGTGAATTAAATTTAAAGCTTTTAGGATTTTCAGATTTTAATACAGGAAATAATAGAGGTTAATTTGAGCTTATTTAAAGTTGAGTTACAGAATTTTCACTAAGTGGTGACCCCACCTGACATTTTATGAGGAAGCCAATGAAGAAATAATTTTCATAAGTTTATTTATTGGAAAAAAAGTGATAAAATTTTTGATTTCCATTTTTTCCAAAAATTATTTCAATTTTTATGTTTTTGATGAAAATTTATTTTTATCTCAATTTTTCATGTAAAAACATTTTTCACATATTTAAATTTTAATATAATATAATGTGAAATCATGATTATAAATTCTATTTTTATATTTAAATTTTATATTTATATTTCAATTCTGTTTTTATAATAAAAATAAATTTGTTCTTCATCATTATAACTTATTCTTATTCTTTGTGGTCTTTTGGCTGTATGAAAATACCTCTAAGGCTCATGTAGACTGAGCAACAAATGGCACCATTGACATGAAATTACCAAAATGGTTTGGCTGAAGCACTCACCTGACCTCAACACAATAGAAAATGGTTGAAATAACATGAAGGGGGCTATCTCATAATTTTATCACCCTCAGACAGTTGACAAACTGTGGGTGGTGATTCAGTTGGAACAGGACAATGTCCCCTGTGATATGTTTGACATTTTACTCCTTTCCATGTGACACCAAATGAAAATGGTGTTTGCTCAGAATGGTGGTCCAACATCTTACTAGGACCACCATTCTGGTGTGGTTAATTTGCACTTTCTCTCTAAATTCAATCCTCATTAACTAATTTTTGTTTTCTTTTACTTAAGATATCTTTTTAGTCATAAGAATGACTGAAAGGTTTTTTTTGCTCATTGTTTGTTGCGAAAAGCTATATTGGAAACACACAAACAATAATTTCTTTTTTTAAAAAAATATGTTGTTATTATTCAAAAATTTGTAGTCTCTGTTTTCTGACTTGCAAGATGTCTTTTGCTGTGCCACATTAAGTACCTTTTTGCCGGTGAGAGTTTTTTCTGCGCAGCAGAAAAAATACTGCGCGCCCGGCCTTTTTTTCGTTTTCATACTTTGAAAAGGGGTGAGGTGATTGTGGCGCAGAATTGTAGTTATTAATATTCAGAAAATGACATCTTTTTTTTTCTAATCAAGGGTCTTTCTGTTGCAGTGATATTGAGTTCCTAGAGGAGACTTCATGGCGCTTTAAATTGAAATCTCGATTGATGGCCAGCCACCAATACATTGGACGACATCTTTCTTCTCTTTCTTTCTGTCCACGCAGAGCCACCGTCACAAACATTCCCACAAGATGGCCAACATATTTAACCAGCCGCCCAAGAGTCGTGGTGGCTCCTCGCCTAGAGACTCCTGCTTTTTCAAAATGGATGTTAACTTTCTCTGCCTACCAAGTTTTGCACTCATCTTTGCCTTGTACTCGACATTTTTTTCTCATTTAAATCTAGTGCTAGCCTCCGTCAAAGTCGATTGTACTGAGTCCTAATCGATTTCTGCTCAAAAAGGTGGACGTTCTAGTGAGTGCTGACACCGACCTCGATATTTCTTGCAAATTTCGCCTTTTCATAAAACTCAAAACTCAAAATTCTGTTTTTGGGGCTTTCTTTATTCAGTCTGCGTTCCTTTTGACGGGCAATCGCAGCACACATATTTTTGTGAGCCACAGCTGTGCTCCAAGCCGGTCCTTCCTGACTGCCACCCGGACCCACCAAGGAGAAGTAGGCAGCCACTGCCAGTAAACCCCACGATAGGAAGCTATAAACTTTATGGTAATAATGAAAATCAGATTGGTGAGTTTCCCCCCTTCCTTCGACGAAAGTGTTGTTTTCTGAAGCAAAAAGACGATAAAGTGGGCTACGAGGGACCCTGGCCTTCGCCTAATACTCCAAAAAATAAACGACCACCTCGGTTCGTCTGTCGTAGAAGGGGTGGCACACCAGCTAGTGCGCATTCCGCTCGTGATACTATCAAGTTCATAATTTGTACTAACCAACTTCTCATCCCCCCTCCCACCAGTTTGCCAATCCTGCACTAAGGAAACAGGATGGAAATGAGTCGGCAATAATTTTATGTCAAACGCGGATAGGTATATTCAGATAAAGGATAAAAGATAGCAATTAAATGATAGAAACAAATACATTAGCGAGTTAGGGGCTGTTGAAATACGAAAAATAGTCTCCAACTCCCAGTTTCTTATGAAGCTCACACTTACTAATATGTTGTTTTTTAAGCTTTATTTTAACACAGTTTTAGAGTTATTTTAAGATTTCCTTGAAGCATATGATTTATCAGCTTGTTTTCTGATAAGCGTTTGAGTTTGATTTCGTTTCCATCTATGGCATACTATCTACGCATGACAAGCAAAACCACAAGTGAGCCCCATACAATCAATGTATATGATGTTTATGAGGGCTCACTCATGACACGCAATAGAGACACGAGGGTGACCAAATTACCTTACAGATTGGGGTTCCTTATAGTTGAATCTTGTGAGAATAAAAAAACATACAGTATCTAGGCCCCTGATATGGAAGTTAAAGGGTTTCTGTATGTATTTTGCTTTACAAAACTCCAGTGTGGACCTGTATTAATTTATCAATAAATTACCTTGGACCTTTTATTAGAAACGTACTCTGGGAAGTACTCTGAGACGACCTTCCTAGTTTTGATCATCTATGATCAATATCTCGACTTCTTCTAAGAAGGATCTTCCTTTCCATATATGTAGAATACCCCCAATTTTCTTTTTTGGACTTTGTGGGCTCCCCCAATCTATTATAAACTAGTTGCTAGTTAATTTACTATTTTATTCTTATTCTCCTCCTGGGTAGTCTATTTAAAGACTCCTGGTCTCTTAGTTGTTTTCAGAACCATATTGCTCTGTTTCTTTCTTGGATACCCTATAGGTTTTCTGTCTTTGTCTCTCCTGTCCCCTTATTTTTTGGCTAAGACTAATATATTACTGCCTCCTGAAGGTAGTATCTAATTCAAATTTTGTTGTTTCCTATACTATGAAATTCAACCAACTCATTCTGTTTCCTTCTTTGATACCCTATAGGTTTTCTGTTGTCACCTCTCCTGTCCCCTTATTGTTTGGCTAAGACTAATATAGTCCTGACTCCTGAAGTTCTCCTTTTCTAACCAGTGATGGAACCAGCTCTCTAGATAAATAGCCACTGAAAATCTCTTTTGGAAAGTCAATACAATCAGAAAAATCAGCATAGAACTCACTGACAGATAAAAGCTTGGAAAGGTAGGATGGAATCCATCCTCTGTATGAAGAAGCTCTATTCTTCAGTCACAGAAACTGAAGAGATTTCCACATCTTCTGAAAGAAGAGAAGTTTCCTTTGAAATAATCTGCATTAACTGTGATTTCAAGGTTCTAGCTCAGTTCTCTTCTGAATCAAATGATGATCTGGTACTCCTTTGGACAAGTATTGATAAATTTGCCCAACCCAAAACTGTGAAAAATCAGACCACCTATCTTAATCAGATTTTCTACACGTAACTTCCAAGAAAAAATCTAGAAGAAGAATCAAATAAACTCCTTTAAAATACCCAAAACCTCTGTAGCCTCATAAACAACAAGTCAGTAAAACCTTCATTTATACTTGGATCAGTTGAAGCCATGTGGGCTATCATAAATACCTCAATAAATTCCAAAACTATTGTCAATCTCTGGCAAAACAGATGTGAAATCAAGAGAAACACTCCATCTCTAAAAGACACTGGAATAACTTTGATCTTACATCCAGAGGTCCGATGCGAATGGGGACAATTCCAAAGCCCTCTCAGCACAAAGAAACTAAGAAAATAAATGATTAAATAATTCTAAGTTTAGAAAGAAGTACCAAAAATCCCAGGCTAAAAATTCAAAAGAATTTTGTTGAAGTTTGAACCCTGAAAATGACCTGATCTTGGAAACCCAGTCAAGGCCCTTCTAACCACCTGTGAGGCTGTGAGGTATGTATGACATACTCATAAGGGCGCAAATAACATTTTATACATTTTATTTAGCCATAATCAGACTTATCAAATGAGTTCAAAACAAGAAATGACAAAAAAAGTATAGATTTATTTTTGATAAAAAAATTTATAAATATTATGACATTTTTGTATTTTACACCAAAAAATAACTTAGGAGAGACTCATAGGGTGTTACACCCAAAAGTCACTATCTATAGTGGTATTGGTTGATTTAAGAATCTCATATTGCAATTTTTGAATTTAAACATTTTTACTAAAATTTTTGAATTGCTAAATTTAATCTCACATCTAAGGTTTTTTAAGGTTGATGCAAACTTACAAAAAATTAGTTAGAATTTAATTGTTGTGTATATTTACTTAATTGGCTAAGGATTTTACATAAAGGCTGTAAATCCTGCCTGGGCTCAATTTGAATTGGCTTAAAGACATTATATGGCTCTTAATAAATGAAAGAGCAAACACCATGCAAAAAGGTGGGACAAAGTAAAAAGGGAAAAGGGTTCCTGGGTGCCCAAAATTTGGGATGTGCAAGAGGACAAATATCCTTGTTGTGCTACATTGAAGGATTTTCAACCTTTTGGAAAATTCAACATTTAACTTCAATTTAATATTAAGGCTTAACTTATTTATCCCCCTTTTTGCATTAGGAGCGGCAAGCTGCAAAAAGCTAACTTCCCATAAGAAAGCTTATAATGAAGGTTTTAAGAATGGTCAAAGCTTAAATAAGCTTAAAATTGAAGCTAAGAGAATTGAAACTTTATCAAAACTTAACATTTAGTGTTTCATGCTATTTATGTGGAAAAACAGCAATAACTTCAAAAATACATAAAAAATCCAATTTCAATGAATTTACTTCACATATTGACACAGACTAAAATTTAATGTTATATAGTTATACATCAAACTTTAAGTATATTTTATTAGTAAGATTCTTTTGTATTTAGCCTTGAAAAGCCACTTTTAATTATCCTCGAAGAAAATTAAGATTTCTTTAAAAATTAATTCAAAATCTCATTTATAATATTTTTTCTCTAAAGTTTATCTTTGAGTTTTTTGTGTGATTAGCTTTAGTATAGATGAATAAACCTTATATTAGAATATTAAATAATAAGCTTAACTGAGGATTGAAGCCACCTGGAGGTAAGAATAACACTGGTAAATTTAAAATTTAAATGAAAAATAAGTTATCTTTAATTAAGAACCTTATTTTGAAGAATGGTTTTTAATTATTGATCTTAGAATTCCCTTGATATTTATAATTTATTATGAGAGATTTCTTAGAAAGGATAAAAGAAGCTTTTAAATCACTGTGTTTTTCCATAATCATCATCAAATAAATTAGACATTTTCAAATGGTTAATATTTTAGTATATATAAAAGGTTATTATTGAAAGGAATTATTATCTAATTTTATTCTTTATAGCTGTAAATAAAAAATTGATATAATAGAATTAAAACTATATTGTTTCAATCACCAATACTCCATTTCATCTTGAACAATTGCTGTATTACATATCTTTTACAATCAACAAATTCCTATTAAAACTCTTAAATCTTATTTTATCATAAAATATTTGTTTAATTCCTTCAAAATATTGATTTTTGTCTTTTTATAACTTATTAACATCATTTAATACTGTAATTGTTCCTGTTTAAGGTAATGTATTGAATAAAGATTGTGAGTTGGTTCTTCTCTGAAAATTCTATATGTTTTATCTAGTATTGGTTTTTTTAAAGAATCTTCTTATAAGAATTACTTATTCACAGTGTCTCAGATAGTCTTCTCTATAAATAATATTCATATCATCTATAAGTGGTTAATATTATTATTTTCCACATGTAATTTTCTCATTAAGAGATATAAACTTCTTATTACTATAACTGTCAGTGATGTATAATAATAATTTAAGAATTTTATTCCAAATTTTTAATTATGAAAGGTTTTAGTAATATTAATCACAATTATATTTATATTTGTTGTTATAATATTTATATATATTATAGCTTCTGCTGAGGACAATCATAGGAGTCTTGATTTTTGTTAATATTTTCAAGGTTTTCATAGAAAACCCTTACATTTGTGGGCTTGAACATGATTTAAATCAATATTTGAGTCATAAATCATATTTTGGACCTTATTTTACTTTATTTTGACCCAAAATACCCATTTTCACTTAAGGTTTAGATTTTTTGGGACTTATCCCTCATAAATAATTCTTATAATCTTAATAAAATTGTTTCTCTTAAGAGTATTCCTTGATAGAATATAGAATTGGGTTATTTGGAATAAATTTCTATTGTCTAACTAGTGGCTTTTAACCTCACAGACTTGAAATATATTCTTTGAGTTATTCTAGTATAATGTGAATATTAATATAATTTGGATTAATAAGCTTATAAAAAGTGTTTACTTGAAAACATTTATTTTAATCTTTAGACAATTTTATTTATTTTTGACATAATTTGGCTTCAATTTATTTATAAAAACTTTATTAAATAAGTTGAGTTATTAAGTTCTTATTATTATTATTATTTCTTCTTAATGAAATGACTTATATTTTGATTCTAGTTTCATCTGTCAGAGAAACCTCTTCTTGCTTGAGAACCTCACAGTCAAGTTTTGAAGTTCAAACAAGCCCAAGACCAAGAGGTTTACTTACAAAATAACCCTTCAAAGGCCCATCAGGTGAGTTTTTACCCACTTCTTAGTCAAATTTGCTTTATTTTGACATGAAAATACTCCTAATAGAAGTGGAAGAAATTACTACATCAAATTAAATGGATATGGACCAGGACTTTAAGCTCATAAATCCAAAAGACACAAATGCCATCCCAGAGGAGAGGAACAAATGGAGGATGCCAGAGCTTTCACCAGTTCCTAAATGTCAGACAGTCCCTTTTACACTTTTTTTGACTGTCCTGAAGCTTACAAAACTGCTATTCCTGCTATAAGATCTGAACAACTTCCAGGAATCAGCAGGAGAGATATCCCAGTGTTATTAAAATAACAGATTCGTGGCAGTCAAGAAGGAGTGGGAACTTCTTCCAAGCCTTTGAATAGGAACAATGAACTCATATCTTCAAGTGAAGAAGATCTTGGGCCCATAAAAGACACAGGAGCTTCTACAAGGATTGAATCTAATTTCTTGCAAAGGGCAAATCCAAAAGATAAAGTATTGGTTGAGAAACCAAAGCATTTTATCAAAGGATCAGAGGAAATAGTTGGCCCAAAAGAAGTAAAACAACCCTGTGGAAGCTCCCAAAACCTTCACAAGCTCCAAACAAGGACAAGCAAGTGCTAAATATTAACCAGAAGGGAAAGAAAGAGGCAAAGGGGAAGGGAAAGTCCAAACGGAACAAGCCTTACCCTCAGAGTTACAGAATTCCAAAGAAAGAAAGGACAGCCTTTGACAATGTGTTCAATATCAAAAGGAATTTGATTGAAATCAAAAACAAGGGGGAGGAAAAAATGAATAAATCCTTTCAAAAGAAATATATTTTGCAAAGCTTGTACCTTACTTTGAAACTTGTCATAAAAAATTTAACAAAGATTAACAATTTTTAATATACCTAATAGAAGTTGGGTAGAGAAACTTTACCAGTGAAAAAGGCACGAAAGACCATTATGTTTATGGAAAATGTAAATGAAGACAAGATTTTATCTTTTAGACATATTTGTGAGAGGATAGAATCAAAAGTTACATTTCTCATTTGTCCATATGATAATTATATTTATTTTGTTACTAAACCATTGAAAGAACTAATAATAAAAGTTCAAAAATTGGAAAATTTAATTGGTCACAATGCAGCTATTTTTCAAGAACAATTGGGAAAAAGTGATAAAGCAAAACTTGAGTTTAAAGAAGATATTGAATCAAGAATTAACAATATCTTATTGAAATATGAGTTACCAAGACAGTCTACACCAGCTCTAGACACAAGTGTGTTGAACTTAAATAATAATGTTTTACATCATCATAGATTTTCAAGTAATTTAGAGATAGAAACTTCCTCTAATTTTGAAGAAATTCCAAGATTGGAGGAATGGCCCACCCTCAGTGGTTAAAGAGAATATAATCATATGGAATTTATGAAAAATGGATATGTTTAAAGAGCTCTTCAGCATAGAACATGAATACATAAGCTCCAGATTACGCACATTACTTATCAAATCAGCCAAGAAATGGTAGTATAAAATGAGAAAATATCATGGTAGGCACTCCTTGAATTGGTGGAAAGAACAAAATATTTCCAAATGGGATAATGACTCCTGGATATTTAGAATGAAAATATTTTTCAAAAACCCATTTTTAATATTGAAACAACAGGAGCATGTCCTTGTTTCTTAAGCAAAAAGATGGATGAACTGCCCTCCATGCTGATATGTCTGAAACAATGCTACATAAAAGGATATTAATAAAACTGAGTGGTTACCTAGAGCATGATATAAGAAGAAGATGAATTAAGCCTTTCTCTAAAGAGAATTATATCAATGTCATAGGAGACATCACTACCAGAACAAAAATTGGTAGAAATTGGTAGAAACCCTAAATAGAAAATAACACTTGTGGGAAAGAAATTTGTAGAGAAAGGCCAAATAAACAAGAAAGACTTCCTTTGAAATTTCATAAATGTGGAAGTATATCCTATCTGGCCAATACGTTTCCTAAGCAAACTAGAATTATTGAGATAGAATTTGAAAAAACACAAGAAACCAAGGGAAAAAATGAAGTTACTGTACAAGAAAGTGATTCTGAACCTTCTGAGGAAGAAGAGTTACCAAATGAAATTAGTATAGAAAAAATCAATGTGTCCTTTGAATTCAAAGAGTTGCATACTCACTTGCCACAATATATTGTTGAATTTATGGATCTCATACATGTGCAAGATGCCAAGATGCAAAAAGACAAAACCACCAGAGGTAAAGGTTATACATCTGGATCATATTGTATCACTAATATTGTGATGAACAACAATGAGGACAATATACAAATTTACTAAGGTGCTTTTTGATCTTGTGTTGGTAAGAATCATCTTGATAAAGTCCATACCTGTTGGAAGGATACCTTAATTCCAATTGTATAAAATTAAGTAGTTCTAGTCAGAATATGCATCCTTTGGGAATTTTTGAAGCAGGAATAATATTGCCTCATCCTGCATGAAGTTTTAGACTAAAAGTTCAATTTGGTCTTTTGATTAACTGTACCTCACAACATCTCATACCTTGGCATTGTTCTATGAATATCTATGTTATTGATATTGATAATAATAAAGAAACTTATTTCACTATAGGGGAAAATAAACCACAAAAAATTTCCTTTCTTCTAGAAAGGAGAGAAATAACTCTCATAAGACAAGTAAAAAAATGTTAATAAGGAGAGATTTGTGGTGATGAATTAATTGAAGCACAAATTAGTCCTGAATTGACATCAGAAATGGAGGAAGACTTGATTGAAATTCTATTTTAATATAAAAAAGCCTTTGCTTCTGATAATGAACTTGAAGGGCCTATCAAAGCCCATTACTTGGAATTTATGCTTAATGTGAAAAGTCCTTACCCTCCACTGTTAAGAAGACCAGCTTACCAATCTAGTCCTAGAGCTAGAAAAGAATTAGAGTCTCATATTTATGAACTAATGATACTGTTGTGGTATTCCATACCATCTCTTTCACCATGCGCAAGCTCATAGTAGCCCATAACAGAAGTCAATTCAATGCACAGGCAGACTTACAGTCAAAGTTTACACCAAAACGTAGGTTTACAGCAGGAAGCTGGAGTTAATTCATGAAACCATGGCACAGGAACCAAAGGGAAGTTTATGTGTTTAAACAAATAATTCAATTTCATTTTAATATGTAAAAATAAAGTTACATATAGCAAACTAGTTACAGAAAATAAGATACCACCCTTTAAATTACACAGCTCACCCAGATTTAAACCACTCTATAGCCACAGGACCCATGCAGGAAGAAAATGACACCTGCATAAACTACACAACCACCTTGCATTAAACATAGAAAGGTCACATGATGAAAAGCTCACCTCCATGCATTTCCTGAAGGTCATTTACAGCACAGCCACAAGCATAACCACCTTTTATATCCACAGTAACCCCACTTTAAACCTTGAAAAAAGCATTGAAATTCCTTACACCACTTTTCACCTCATGCAAGTCAAAGCTAGTTACAACATTCTGCATGCATTTTTCACTCTTATTTAAATCTCAACCACCTGACTATACAAAACATGTGTCAAATTAAAAAATCACATCATATCATAAAAAACAGTAAGTTCATTGGTTCAAGAGATTATCACCTAACCTTATTTTAAAGCTCAAAAGGAAAAACAACCATGACACCTGCATAAATTACACTGACACTTCTACCAAGCCCAAAATATGACATAGGCAAAGGAAATACAAGGTAATCATGTGATACTGCACCCAAAAACAGAATATCATGTGATAGAAAAGAGGCTGTGAAAAAAAAGAATCCCTAGAAAAAATTAAATCACCTCATGCATGAAAAGAAAATCCAAGAATATCATGTCATAGGGTCACAGGGGTTCTTGTGGAAACCAAGAGTGGCCTGGCACTCAGGAATCAAGAAATCACTTGGAGGGCTCCAAAACAATAAATAAATAACAAGGAATATATTTCTTTAAGGAAGAATAAGAGTAATGACAAGTATTCCAAACATAAAAGAAAAAAAGAAAGCCAATTGCCTGTAAGGTTTGTCTATGAAACTCTTGATAATAGTAACAATATCAAGAGTACTATGACTGTCCTCAGTAGAAAAATATAATATAATAAAATATTATAATCACAAATTTAAATATAATTATTAAAAATAATTATATATAAAAATAAATTTAATTATTCTTATATAAAATAATAATAATAAAGTATAACAATTATAATAAATTATAATTATTCTATTATTGTTATAGTCACTGACAATTATAACAATAAGAAGTGTAAACCTCTTAATGAAACAATTACACATGGAAAATATAAATATTTAAGCATTTATAAATAATATATAAATATTATTCATAAAAGAATTAAAACACACACTGTGCAGAAATAATTCTTATAGAAAAATTTTATATGAAAAAACTAATAATAGATAAAAAAATATAGAATTTCAGAGAAAACTTACTGATAATATCAATTTAATACAACAAGTCAAACAACAACAGTTATTATATTAAATAATTATTATAAGTTAAAAAAGTACCAAAAATAAATATTTTTAGAGATAAAACATCTTTTTATAATAAAAATTATGATCAAAGAGTTTTTGAGAGGAATTTGTGGATTTTAAAAGATATTTTCAAGACAATAATTTTATAAAACATAATTTATTATAAGTGATTACAACTATAATCTAATTTCTATGATTTAAATTCCTTAATTTAAGATTTATAGAGAATAAAATACCTAATAAATACTCTAATAATAAGATTTTATATATAATAAAGCTTTACCTGTTTAAATGTCTAATATGGTTGACAAAAACGGTGATGAAAAGACTCTTTTTATGTCTACAGGGAAGCTCTCATGATTCATAATGGATATAGAGGGCGTGCTCAGGTCAAAACTGAAAAACGGTGCTTAAAAATAAGGTTCTTAACTTCAGGTAACTTATTTTTAGTTCCAATTTAAAGTTACCAGTGTTATTCTTAACTCCAAGTAGCTTTAATCCTCATTTAAGTTGATTATTTTAAGTTTTAATATAAAATAAGCTGATTCATATTAAAGTTAATCACATGAAAAACTTAAAAATAGAGTTTCAAGCAGAAATCTCTTAAAATCAATTTTTGATTAATTTTTAAAGATCTCTTAATTTTCTTTAATTATAATTAAAAGAGTACATTTCCAGGCTAATTACCCAGGAAATATGTTTATTAAAGAGACTTAAAATTGAATTAATATGTAGATAGTATTAAACTATAAGCTGTGTCAAATTTTCAAGCAAATCCATTGAGCATTGGACCTTAAATGAATTTTGGAGGTTATTGCTGTTTTTCCACACAAAATAGCAATACACACTAACTCTTAAATTTTGATAAGGTTTTGATGCTTGTAAATTTAAATTTTTGAGCTTATTTAGCTTTTACAGGTCTCGGAACTTTAATTTCAAGCCTGCATATTGGGATTTACCCTTTGGCAGCTTGAGATTCCTGTCCAAATTGGGATAAAACCAGTTTAAACCTTAAGGTTGGATCAAAGTCTAATCTTAAAGTTTAAATAAATTTTAAAATAATCCAAAACAGGTGGATAACCTTGATTGAATCCTTGCAGAACCAAAAAGTTGGGTACCCCACCTCTGTTTGGTCTTTTTCCTTTGTCCCACCTTTTTGTGCGGATTTTTCCCTTTTATCTATTTAAAGACATACTATGGCCTTAAACACTTTTAAATTGAGCTCAGGCAGGATTTACATTCTGTATGGCAAATCCTTAGCCAATTCAGTAAATATACACAACACCTCAATGTTAACTAAAATTTTGGTAAGTTTGAATAAACCCTATGAAACTTTAAATTTGAGTTTATTTAAGCTTAAATTTAACAATTTTAAAAAAATGTTAAAAATGTTACATTAGTACTGTGAGACTGTTAAATCTTCCAATAACATAAGAAATAAGCTTTTTTTGGGTATAACACCTTATGGGTGTACCCTAGGTCATTTTTGGTGTAGAATTCAAAAATGACATAATATTTATAGCTTTGTTTATCCAAAAAAAGTTATACTTATTTTTTGTTATTGTTTATTTTGAATTTAATTGAAAACTCTGTTGAAGAATAAATCAGCTTTATATAAAATCATTTGTGGCCTTATGGGTATGTTATAAATACCTCACAGGCTGACAGGGCAATATAATAAAGAAAGCCAAGAGCCAAAGAGCCATACAAATGAATCCTCAACTCACTGTTCCAACCTGTCAGAATGAACAATGGAATTAGTAAGGGGTATGACCACCAATATCAACTGACAGGCAAAGAAGAAAAGGTACAAATGACTGACCTAAGATTATCAGTATTTACTTTGATAAATGAAAAGAAAAGAAGGATAATAATCTATCCAATATATTAACTAACTGGGGAAAAAGTCCCCAGGGAAGAAAAGGTGGCCAGTATATGTGAAAAGTTGAAGATTGATCCTGGAGGGTCAATCACCTGGCTGTATTGACTGTTTTGAGTCAGTACAGATCTAGCCATCTTGATAGTTGAGCTGTGTGACTGAATTCCCAAATTGGAATATGAATTGGCCCAAAAGGTCTAAGGCCATACAGCTTGCTTGAATATGGCCTGTATGAAACAATTGAGTTGTCCAAGAAATACCAAAGTACTTCATACTTTGAAAACTTATTTAATTATTGATAAACTCTTGAATTTACCCTTGGAATAATCCTGAAAAGAAAATACAACCCAGCTCCTGCAGGGCCAGGTGGTTGGGGTCCTTGGATGGTCTTCTGGTACCCGCCAGGGATTGCAAGACTGAATGACTGAAAAGGCTTCCTTCAAAATGGGTATTGTATTTGAGGACTTGATTTTAAAAAAGCATAATTTGGTCCTGAAAAAATCACCATTGGATTGCTGAGCAAATTTGGTGCATAATGGTATATTATACCATACATGCACCACAACTGAATCCTTTGGTACAGAATACATTGGTTAAGGAGAGTTCTTCCCCTGAACCAAGGGGGAATCTTGCTGGGCTTGGGGTGGTGGTTTCCAGAGGCCAGAGGATGAAAGGTGGCCAATTTTGGTCCTGGGGTCCTTTTGGCCATTTTTGGGAATATTGAGATTGGGGGCCAAAAGTGGCTCAGGTGGGCCCACTTGTGGTTTGGGGCTGGTTGTTGGCCCCTTTTGGCCTCATTGGACTTAGGCCAAAAGGGGCCTAAGGGTCCCATGCACTGTGGGCCGTAGAGGCCGTAGGGGGCCTAAATGGCCCAAAAAGGCCATTTAGGGCTTAGACCCCATAATAAAAAGGGTGGGGCCAAAAGGCCCTGGTGATGGCTAGAGGGGCCAGAGGCCTCTGGAAGTCCAGATGGACCCTGCAGGCGCAAAACAAAGGTATTGGCCTGGGGGTTGGTGAGGTGGAGAATTGGCCAAAAGGGTCAATGGTTGCCAGATATGGCCTGAGGCCATAGGTTTCCAGTGAGAACTGGTATGGCCCAAAGGCCATAAAACACCAAAATGGTCCAATTGGCCATAAAGTTCATGACGTGACCATTTGGCCATAAAATGAGGTCAGGCTATATTTGCCACAAACACCCATTGGAGAAGTTCTTACACATGCTGTGAAAGTACCCCCCACCTTGAATGGTGAGCTCCTGAGCACCAAACCAGGGTAAAGGCCTGTTAAGCCTTCTGAGCAGGATTGGACGCTGGGATTCCAGAGGTATTTCATCTTGAAGGAAATTTTATGACTGGTACTGTGGTATTCCATACCTTTTTTTTCACCAGGCTCAAGCTCATAGTACCCCATAACAGCAGTAAATCCAGCCTACAGGCAGACTTACACTCAAATTTTACAGCAAAAGGTCAATTTTACAGCAAGAAGCTGGATTTAACTCCTAAAACCATGGCACAGGCACCAAAGCGAAGTGTATGTGTTTAAATAAGTTATTCAATTTCCTTATGCATATGTAAAAATCAAGTTACATATAGTAAACTAGTTACAACAAATAAGATACCACCCTTTAAATTACACACCCCACCCAGCTTTACAACCCCTTATAGCCACAGTAATCATGCAGCAAGAAAAGGACACCTACAAGAATTACACAGAAGCCTAGAACTCAACATAGAAAAGTCACATGATGCAAAGCTAAAACCCATGGAATTCCTGCAATTCATGTACAACACAGCCACAGGAGTACCTTATCTTATATCCACAGTAGCCACACTTAAAGCCTTAAAGCAGAAGCATAATTATTTACACCACTCATCACCTCATGCAAACCAAAGCTGGTTACAGCAGGGTGAATGCAGTACACAATTGTAATTAAATCTCAACCACATGACTATGCACAGCATGTGTCAAACTCAAAATCACCTCATCTCATACATAAGAGTAAATTCAGCATTGCAAGAAATTATCACCTGACCTCATTTTAAAGTTCAAAAAGAAGAAAAACAACCATAACACTTGCATAAATTACACAGCCACTTCTACCAAGCCTAAATGTAAGGTGTGTATAAGAAACTTTGATTAAAAATCAAGTACTTTTCCTGTCCTCAAGATTTGTATAAGGTAAAATCAATTAGAAATAGTAAAGAATATTATTTTTAGAAGAAAACACACCAAATTTATTTTTTATAACTTTTTTAGTATAAAACAATAATATTATAAAGATTTATTGTTTTACCAACAATAAAAATTTATCCAAAAATACTCTACAAGAGATATTTAAGGCTACAAAAGAAATTTCTTCAAGAGCAATTTCAATTGGAATTAATTGAGCAAAGAACTGCAAGCAATTAGTTAAAGAACAGAGTCTTTAAAAAGAATATTAAAGAGAAAACACGCCCAAAAGTTACGAGAGTGAATTTGGAAACAAAGTGACAAAGTTTGCAGTGATGAAAGATGCTTTAACTCACTTTTGGGGTGGTTCAGGGGTAAAAATGATTATAAAAGTTACAAACAATGATTATGATGATTTTTTAACGTGGTTAAAAGGATTAAAATGATTTAAAAAAGCTGGTTGGAATCTCTTATTGATTGGTTTAACAATGTTTAAACTAATTATAAAAGGAAAAGATTCTAACATGAAGAGAAAAGTGGGGCAAAGAAGACATTCTTTTATAGCCATGAATTTTCTTACTCCAAAAGTAAAATTTACTTTTGTCAGTCGTGAAAAACAGTCTGACAATAGAAAAGCCAATTATGGCATCATTGAACCCTGATTTAGACCAAAAAAGGGCTGGTTTAAGCCATTTTTAGCCATTTTTAGCCATTTTAGACCCTTAAATCGGCCATTACTATAGCAATACCTGGTATAGAGCCTTCAAAACACGTCAGAATGTGTGTAAGAGGCGTAGAAGCCAGTTAAAGCTGTTTTTAGTATGATTGTTTTATCTTAAGGGTAGTTTTACCCTCTTGGCAACAGCTAAAACTACCCCAGTTGGTATCACAACTTCATCATCAATTGAGTCCACAGACCCTGTAACTCAATTCCAGGCCAAAAGTGATGAACGTTTGCGTGAATTTTGACACCACACGCCTGTCAGCAAGGATTTTGGGGGTCTAGCTCCCCCTTAGAGCTGGAGTTCCTTTTCCCCCCCAAATTTAATCTTTCCAATTTATTTTTCCTTTAATTCCTCATCATGTATTATACTTATAATTTACATATGTAATTCAATTGAATTGTACAGTACAATACAGTAATAATTGATACCTCATATGTAAATCAAAGCTCACTTATGTAATACACGCACACATTTTGTCATTCCAATTGAATTCAATTGAAAATAATTCAATTCCTCATAACTTCTAAACTAAACACAACACCTCAATTTTAACACAAAAATTTATGGTTAACAACACATGTGGTGTGAATTAAATTAACGTTTTGAGGATTTTGAACTTTTGTATTGAAAATAGTAAAAACATAATTTAAGCTTATTTAGAGTTGAGTTACAAGAGTTTCACTCTGAGGTGACCCCACCTGATTTTTTATGAGGAATCCAATGGTGAAATAATTTTTATATGTTTATTTATTGGATAAAAAGTTATGATAATTTTATTTAACTTTTTTCCAAATTTATTTATTTTTTCACAATTTTGTTGAAATTTCATTTTTACTTGATTTTTTCAAGTTAAAATGTAATTTTATAATTCCAAAATTTAATGTAATTTTATTTTCAAATTGTAATTAAATTTTTTTTTATTTTGAATATAATTTTATATTTATATTTTGATTTTTGTTTTAATAATATAAATAAATTTATTTTATTTATATTTATATGTTAATTTCGTATTTGTGGTCTTTTGGGTATATGAAATTACCTCTAAGCCTCACACTAAAATATGACATTTGCAAAGGAATTTCAAGTTCATCATGTGATACTCCATCCACCAACAGAATATGTCAGGATGAGTCTATGATGAAGTGGTAATAAAGCTATTTACAACTAAAACTATGACTGTGACACGTGGAAAATAGTTTGAAAATGATTTGTAAAGATTTAAGATGGATTTAATTTAAAATAAAAGGGCTTTACTATAATGAATATAGTGGTGGTGAGCACTGTTGAAAGCCCTGGGTGCAGCTTTACCTGTTGGGTTACAATAATAAAGACTACAATACTTTAATTTAAGAGTATACCTGATTATTAACCAAGAGTAAAACTGTTTTTGACAGTTTACTACGTAGGTTATTCAAGAGCAGGATGAGGAAAGCTATTCTGGCTGTGAAAAGCCTCCTTTTTATCCTGAAATGGGGTGGAAAGGGTGCTAGACCTTTCCACGTAGAGGAAGTGAAGATTTTTTCACTTTCTAGTACTGGCTTGTGGTTTGCAAACAGCCTGTATAACCTGTATTGGGCTCAGATGTGGTTTTGAAACCACATCTGGGCGGATTTCACCAATACAGGGTGAAAATTTTCATCTGGGGACCTCACAGCCTGATTCTGACGTGTATGACGCGTAGAATGCTGTACAGAAACTGTATGGGACCCCAGTATTGACTTACATATGAGGTATTGAAGTAAAAACATGCTTCTTTGTCTACTTGACACCTCATATTCATGGTTATGGGATATTATCCCATGGTAAGGCTGTATATGACAGCAGGTGGGATTTTGACCTTAAAACAGCCATAACTTTGTCAATTCTTGAGATATCAACCTCAAATCTGGTTCAGTGTGTAGCCCTGTATGTGCTCTACACAATGGTACCTCATTTGATATGGGTATCATTTAATATGGCAAAGTTATCCCATGTACAGGACTTTTGTACATTTGCGTGTTTTAGGCAAAAAGCTGTATTGAGCTTGTTTGCCCCATACCTTCTGCAGTAGTTGAGATATGAGGAAATGGATGACACCATCAGATAGCCCTGATTGTTCTCTTTCCAAAAAGACCCCACTCCAGGTATCCCACCCTAAAACTGTAGAAGTTAGATGAGAGGTGAATGTTTTGTTCACCCTTATTTGGCCTGAAATTGACCATAACTCCAGTAATATTGGTGCTAGCTCAGTTTGGCTGGTACCATTGGATAGCCCTGGCTTAGAGCTTCATTTGGAATACCCATTTGATGGGGTTAAGCCTCTCCTTCTAGATTTTAGATGAGAGGTGAAAATTAAGGTTTATGCTCAGCACTAACTTTGAGCAGGAATAACTTTGTTATTTCTTGTCCTATGGTGATGGGACTTGTATTTTAAGAAAGAGGTGAGTTTCCTCTTTCTTTTGATACATTTTGAGCTTATTTGGCTCAGCTCCATGTTTTGGTGGTATCTTGGCTATACCATTGGTTTATGGTATTTTGGCTGTCATGCTTGTGCTCTGGTTTTGAGTCACAGGCTGACATACCCTCCCTCTAAAAAAGGCTCATCATTGATGAGACTGCTCAGTCCTCCTAGAGGCTCTGAATCTCCTCAGATGAAGGTTCCCATCTGGTATGGCATCCTCTGCCAACCATTTGTCTTTATCTGCTGTCTGGTCCTTGAATCTGACTAGGTATTGTCTTTGATCTTTCCCATTCAGTCTGATCTTACTCACAGGTCCAGGGGAGTCCTCCACTTCCACTATCTCGTGTGGTGTGTGGTTCTTTCTCCTTGAGGGGAATTTGTCCTCCTCTGTCTGGAAGTATGGTTTGACCAAACTCACTGGAATGACTGGATGTTTCCTTGAAAACTCCTCCGTGAGTTTGACTTCCACTGCATTTCTTCCTATCAACTTAATGATAGTAAAAGGTCCTACAAATGAGTCTCTCATCTTTTTAGGTCCTTTGAGATTGTCAAAGTTCAGTGTAGACACTAACCCCTGGTCCCCTTCCTTGAAGTCAGGTTCCATATGTGATTTGTCCCACCTCTGCTTATTGTATTCTTTTACCTGAGCTATGCATTTGGCATCTGTGTCACAGGCCCTCTTCCACATATCATGGAAGTCTTTGGCTGTGGGATGGATGGTCAGAAGGTTTTTCTTCAAGTGATCCACAGGCAATAGGGGATTCCACCCTTTCTCTACCAAGGCAGGTGTTTTTCCTGTGGTGGAGTGCTGACTTGTGTTATAAGCCAGTTGGACAGCTGGTAAGAGGGTAACCCAATCATGGGTGTATCCCTCATGGTCCTTGTATTCCATGCCATAGGCACAGAATCTTCTGAGGATGTCCTCCATTGTTTGGATCATCCTTTCAGCTAGGCCATCTGTTTGTGGATGGTAAGCTGTGGAAAAAGCAAGTTTGGTACCAAGCATGTCATATAAGTTAGTCCAAAATTCAGATGTGAATTTTGGGTCCCTATCACTAATGATGATCTTAGGGACTCCACAGGTAGATATGATGTTATTCCAAAATAACAGAGCAGTATCCATGGCTGTGTCATTTTTATTGCATGGTAGACACCTCATTCTCTTGCTGAACCTATCAACTATGATCAAACAGGCATTATAGTTTTCTTTGCCCCCTGGGACAAGTCCTGTTCCCCAGTGCATGTTGATGGTTTCCCATAGGTGTTTGGGTTCTTCTATGTGTTGAAGCAACCCATACTTCTTCCCATGTTTCCTATTTGCCTTTTGGCATCTTTCACAAGTGTTGATGTATTCACTCAACTCTTGTTCCCACTTGGGCCACCAAGCTGTGCTTGCTACCCTCTCTTTGGTCCTGTCCTCACTCATGTGTCCCATATAGGGGCAGTCATGGCATTCTTGTAGGATCAATGAGATGTGGTCTCTGTCTACCACTGTGAGTGCACTTGTGTGCTTTTCTCTGTGGCAGAGCAGGCCATCTATAAGAAAAAACTTATTGTCCTTATAGGCCCTCAACCAGGGTTCTTCCAGCTGGGTTTCCAGTTCTTGACTCCTGTACTTTTGTTGAAGGAGTTGGAGTAGTATGCTACACTGTTTGTGTTTGGCATAAGACTTCTGTACTGCACTGAAGCATTCATTGTGCAGTTCTGAGGAACGTATTCCCAGTATGGGAGTTTATGTCCCTTCTGAGTCAGTGTCTCAACTGTCAAGGGTACCACTTTCTGGTGCCCATTCAGATATTCTGAAGTTCTTCCTCCTATCTATTTCCATGAAATGGATAGGGATTTTTGCTGCAACTTCTGGGTCATAAGCTGGATTGCTTTTGACATTGTCCAGTGGCCATCTGCTGAGGCCATCTGCATTGGTATGGCTTTTACCTTCTTTGTATATGATGGTCATGTTCCCTCTATACTCCTGGATGGCTATTTGCCATCTCAGCATATGTCTATATGTAGTCTTCATTTTGAGTAAAGACTTCAAGGCTGTGCAGTCTGTGTAGACTTCAAAGACTGCACCCTCCAAATAATAATGGAGTTTTTCTAGAGCCCAGACTAGACATAGACATTCAGTCTGGGTGGCCCCATACCTGGCTTCTGAGTCTTTCAGCTGCCTTGAGATGTAGCAAATTACTCCTTCTCTTGGTTCACCATCCACAATTTGTCTTTGGTGAAGGGCTGCTCCTAGGCCTTGACTGCATGCTGAATCTATATATAACTTGAATGGTAGTTCAAAGTCAGGTAAGATGAGCACAGGTGCATTAGTGAGTTCATATTTGATCCTCTCATATGCATCCCTCCTTTCCTTGGTTATTTCAAAAACTACATCTTTTGAACTTAACTTGTATAAGCTACTAGTTATGTGTGCAAAATTTTTGATATGGTTTCTATAGTAGCTAGCAAACCCAAGGAAATATTGCATCTCTTTGATGCTCTTTGGTAAGGGTTTTTTCAGTACTGCTGCTACTTTATTCTGGTCAATTGCCAGACTAAGACCTGAGACTTTATGTCCTAGAGCCAGTAACTCTTATTGGCCAAAATTTCACTTTTTAAGTGAAATTTTCAGATTTATGGGTGTGCATTTACTTAGCACTCTTTCTATGTATTGCACATGGTCTTCCCATGTCTCTGAGTATATAATGATATCATCAATATATACTACCATCCAGCCTTCCAATATTTCATCTTGAAATATTGTGTCCATCATCCTTTGGAAGTGGGCTGGTGCATTCTTGATTGCAAATGGCATTCTGGTGTACTCATATATGCCCATATGGCATATTATTCTGACTAATTTCATGGAGTTTGGTTTAACTCCATTTTGGTGGAAGCCTTTCATACAATCCATCTTGGTTATGTATTTGGCTTTGGCCAGCTTATCCAAGGCATGAGGTATCCTTGGTATAGGGTACCTGTCTGCTTTTGTGTAGTTATTCAGGGCTCTGAAGTCCCCACACAATCTAGACTTGCCATCATGCCAGGTGATGAGGACAGGAGTGGTGATTTCCACTATTTCATTATGTCCAATCTTTCTGATAACATCCATTTGCAGGAGCTCATTGATATTTTTCTCAATTTCCTTCCTGGTTTCCAGGCTTGCTGGATAAGGAGGTCTCCTCAGCATAGGTGGATAAGGCCTTTCCACATTCAGATATAGCTCTATATCATGGCCTTTGATCTTGCATAATGGTTCTTCACCAATGGCAAATGCTGGTTTGTTCTTTCTCAGCATCTTCAGTAAACTTAGTTTTTGTTTACTGGTGAGGGTAGTGCTAAACTGTCCCTCTCTGAATTCCTTCAGAAGTTCTTCTAGTGGATCTTGAGAAGATATCTGGTATATGTCAAGTGAAAATTTCTTTTCCTTGTTAGTACCAATGGTGATGTGCCTATTTTTACTGTTGTAAATGTCTATGCCATACATCCTCTGGTAATCTGTTCCCAGTAAAAATCCTTGGATGTGGGCATCATTAAGCACTACAAACTCTGGGTTGAGTCTGATATTACCCTTCCTGTGGGGTATAATTATCTCTTTGATAATTGTCCCAATGGAAGTCATCTTCCCTGATGCACTTTTAAAGTTCTTTGCCTTAGTGGGCAAGAGCTGTTTTTCCCAATTTAGGAAGTGGGTATCCAAATGATTCCTGGCTACTATGGAGCAGTGTGCTCCACTATCAATCATCAGTGGGTGCTGAGCATTGTCAATACAAACAGTCATTTTTGTGGCTGTCCCATGTATATATGCCATTCCTTTGGTTGGTGTAACCAGGAATGTTTGTGCATCTTGTGTGTGTTTGCACAAGTTCTGTTTAGCAGTGTCCTGTGGAATCCCTGCTTCCAACTGTATTTCCTGGATTTCCAGTGGGGTTTCCTCTTGGTATTCCACTAGAAATTCCTCTCTTGGGTCTTGCTCATCCTCAGATGGTTCTCTGATGGCATCACCCATGGAGTCTGATTCAGAATCCTCTGTTGGAGGTTCTTCCTCAGGGACTTTCTCTATGGCATAGACTTTCTTCTTTGCCTTTGGACAGTTGTTGGCATAGTGGTCTGTTGAACCACAATTGTGGCAAGAATTCTTCTTTTTAGCCACTTCTTCCACTCTTTCTCTGGGTTTGTATTTAAACTCTACCCTTAAAGGTTGTTTCTCTTTGAAACTAATGCTCTTATATGGGGTGAATTTCCCTATATTTGTCCTTTTCCTTATGTCTTGTAAGGTGTTGGCAATGTCAACTAGAGTGCAATTTTGGTTGCATCTGCATTTTACTGCATGCTCTGGTTCTCCTGGCAGTTGTGTAAGAAGTTTGTGATTCCTCATTTGGATGTTCATCTGAGGATCAATGGCTTTAAGTCTTTTAGACTGTCTAAGACACCACTCATATGGATCTTTGTCCACAGAGTATTTGTCATTCTCAAATGACATGGTATTTTGCCATATCCAAGTTCCATTACTGTACTTTTGGATGATTTGACTCTTCCACCATGGCCAGCTTCTTCTGCCATGGATTTCTTTCATTTCTGTGTACCATATACTTGCATGACCTTTAACTGCAGTATTCAATCTAGCAGTAATCCAGTAGTCTGGTATGCTTGGTACATCAATGAAGAGTCCATCAATATAATCTATGAGTTCCATATGATCATATTCTCCTGATCCAGAGAATTCGGGCGAGTTTGAGGCCTCAGGAAGCTGTTTCAAGGCTTCCTTCTCTGAATAAGACATGCCATCTCCATCCTGGTATTGTGATGGAGATCTTGCCTTATTCAACAACATGGCATCTGGTTTGATGTCATCTGGTTGATATGGATTCTCCATAGCTTGGCCTTGTGGTTGGGGCTTCAAGCTATGATAGGCATTAAACAATTTGTTAATGTCTTGATCCAGACACTCCCTGTCCCTTGTGCTGTGGTGTTGTTCTTCAAAGACTATGTTCAGGTTTTTGTTGGTTTCTTCAGAGGTTTTGCTCAGTTGAGCATATCCTTCTTGAAGATTCTTAACTATTTGTTCCAAGGAGGCTTGAGTTTGTCTCATGCTCTCTTGGCTAGCTTTAATTTATGCAAACTGCTTTTCAGATTGTTCAGCATATTGGGACATTTGTAACCACAGTGTATCACTGTTGATGTTACTCTCAGATGTGACAATGTTATTTTAAGTCTGAGTGGGGGTAATGTTTCTATTACTAGGAATACTGATTCTAGAGTGGTTTACAACTACTTCTGGTTCTTGTGTACTTCTTTTACCAAATCTAACAGCTTCTGGATCATGAGGTCTGACTCTTTCCTCCTCTGGTTGAAGGAGGCTTTGTTCTTGCCCTTGTTTCCCTGTCTTCTCCTGGAAACTTCCTGCAATTGTGAAGAATGGTGACTCTTGGCCACTGATCTGCTGGTTTCTGAATAGTGTGAAGCCACTGGAGAGCTGATTTGGCCTGCTCCTTGTGAACCTGAAGGAATCTGAGTAGGCCCTGTCTGGGTTAACTGTTCTTCTATAGCTAGGATAGTGGCTTGATTCTCCCTTATCCTCTGTGCCCTTGCCTCCAGGAGTCTGTGCTGCCTGGTAGGATTCCAACCCTTGGTGATTACCAGAAGGTCTTTGAAGTCTATCTCTTTGAGACAGATCTTCTGGAAGCTTGATCCCAGTTCTGCCCAGTGGGTTGCTAGGTTGAACCTCTTGTTGTCCATGCTCCATTGAAATAAATCTTTGAGGAGTTGGTGGATCTGAAGAACTTGATCCATATCTTTCCAGTCCTCTGGTTTGAGGTTTCTGTTGAATTGGAGTGTGAATGGCAAGGTTGATATTATCTCCCTCATTGTTTTGCCAGCCACCACTGTGTCCAAGGTGTCTTCTTTCAGGTCTTCTGGTTCTGGACAATCCTTCTCTGTCCTCTGGCTGGTTCCTTTGGAAGCCAAGATCTCTGAGGTATGCAGGGGACATATCAGTGTTTGCAAGCAGTCAAAAACTTTATGTTCTTAGGGTATTTACCTTTGACTGTGCCTTGTACAAATGTATTGCCTGCTGACTTGGGCAGTTTGCCTTTGGAAGTTACAACTGGGTTAATAATTGTAATCTTTCCTGTACAAGTGGTTAAGGTTGGTTTACCTTGTATTGAAGCAGATTTTCGTGGTTTTCTACTCCTCTGAGTGGCTATGGGTGTCCACTTTTTGGCTGTAATGAGACCTTCACTGTGCCTCTTTCCTTTGCCCTTGCTGCCCTCTGGTTCTGAGGGTGTCACTGGTGTTTTGGCCTGTGACTGGGTCTCAAGTGGGATGTAATTTTCTTCCACTGAATCAAGGCAGGAAAAAGAGGGCTTATGTCAGTTAAGACTTCTCAAGAATGCTGGTTTTGCACGTCTGGGATTGGCCTCTGGGCTTGTATGTTACTAAAATATGCCCTGTATAATGACAGTGTAATTGAATCAACAATTCCACTTCAGAATTACAGCTTTTGGTACCCTGTCACACTGTTTTTGTGCCAGTATCACACAGATACACTTGTGGTTTTCAAGTGTAATCTGAATAGGTGGCTCTGTATAAGTGTAATTGAGTTATCAATACACTTAACCACGCCTCAACTGATGGTTTTTCAGTCAGAGGTGTCTTTATTCAATCAAGAATGCAGGACTTATTGATGGATTTAAGTGTTTTATATGTAAACACGCCAAAAATAAAGGTCCCAGTGGGTATTAACCACATGGTAAATACTCTTATAATATGAGTAATAAAGTAAAATATATATAAAAATATATAATTTAAAAGAAAATAAGCCTAAAAAATGTAAAACAATTGTCAGAAAATAGAAAATAAGAGAAAAAACTTACTTATAAGGTCCAAAAAAGCTTAAAACACGGCCAGGCCCCCAAAATGTCAGGATGAGTCTATGATGAAGTGGTAATAAAGCTATTTACAACTAAAACTATGACTGTGAAACGTGGAAAATAGTTTTAAAATGATTTGTAAAGTTTTAAGATGGATTTAATTTAAAATAAAAGGGCTTTACTATAATGAATGTAGTGGTGGTGAGCGCTGTTGAAAGCCCTGGGTACAACTTTACCTGTTGGGTTACAATAATAAAGACTAAAGTACTTTAATTTAAGAGTATACCTGATTATTAACCAAGAGTAAAACTTTCTTTGACAGTTTACTATGTAGGTTATTCAAGAGCAGGATGAGGAAAGCTATTCTGGCTGTGAAAAGGTTCCTTTTTATCCTGAAATGGGGTGGAAAGGGTGCTAGACCTTTCCACGTAGAGGAAGTGAAGATTTTTTCACTTTCTAGTACTGGCTTGTGGTTTTCAAACAGCCTGTATAACCTGTATTGGGCTCAGATGTGGTTTTGAAACCACATCTGGGCGGTTTTCACCAATACAGGGTGAAAATTTTCATCTGGGGACCTCACAGCCTGATTCTGACGTGTATGACGCGTAGAATGCTGTACAGAAAGTGTATGGGACCCCAGTATTGACTGACAAATGAGGTATTGAAGTAAAAAAATGCTTCTTCATCTATTTGACACCTCATATTCATGGTTATGGGATATTATCCCATGGTAAGGCTGTATATGACAGCAGGTGGGATTTCGACCTTAAAACAGCCATAACTTTGTCAATTATTGAGATATCAACCTCAAAATTGGTTGAGTGTGTAGCCCTGTATGTGCTCTACACAATGGTACCTCATTTGATATGGCAAAGTTATCCCATGTACAGGATTTTTGTACATTCGCATGTTTTAGGCAAAAAGCTGTATTGAGCTTGTTTGCCCCATAACTTCTGCAGTAGTTGAGATATGGGGAAATGGATGACACCATCAGATAGCCCTGATTGTGCTCTTTCCAAAAAGACCCCACTCCAGGTATCCCACACTAAAACTGTAGAAGTTAGATGAGAGGTGAATGCTTTGTTCACCCTTATTTGGCCTGAAATTGACCATAACTCCAGTAATATTGGTGCTAGCTCAGTTTGGCTGGTACCATTGGATAGCCCTGGCTTAGAGCTTCATTTTGAATACCCATTTGATGGGGTTAAGCCTCTCCTTCTAGATTTTAGATGAGAGGTGAAAATTAAGGTTTATGCTCAGCACTAACTTTGAGCAGGAATAACTTTGTTATTTCTTGTCCTATGGTGATGGGACTTGTATTTTAAGAAAGAGGTGAGTTTCCTCTTTCTTTTGATACATTTTGAGCTTATTTGGCTCAGCTCCATGTTTTGGTGGTATCTTGGCTATACCATTGGTTTATGGTATTTTGGCTGTCATGCTTGTGCTCTGGTTTTGAGTCACAGGCTGACAGAATATCATGGGACAGAAAAGAGGCTATGCACAATAAAAATCCTCAGCCAAAATGAAATAACCTCATGCATGCAAGGAAAATCCAAGAATATCACATCATAACTAGTTCACGAAAAGACCATCATGTGATGAATGGAGGCTGTGCAGAGAAAAAATCATCACCCAACCTTAAATCACCTGACCCATGCAAGAAAGGTCCTCACCAAAAAATTGAGTCACATGATGAAATCAAGAGGAATTCCAGTGGAAAAAGACAGCTCCCATAGACGGCCCCCTGGGCTCCCAAAAGGTATAAATAGAGAGGCTCTCTCTCCCCAAATTTCGAAATCCCCCCCATGAAAATTATATCCACTGCAAAGTAGAAGCATAGGAATAATTCATCCCTCACCTGGGAGGTAGTCCAGAAAATTATAGTGAATTTTACTTTCCCGGTAGCTAAGCTCAGTGGAAGTAAATTGTTCAATATTGCCCAGTAGCTAAGCTCAGTGGAAGTAAATTGTTCAATATTTCCCAGTAGCTAAGCTCAGTGGAATCTTATTATTATTAACATAAAAATAAAAATTATCTAGTACCCAAGATTAGGGTTACTACTCTATTAAAATACTTTATCCAGTAAAATTAACACCATTTATCAAGACTTAAAAATAACTTACCCCTTTAAAAATCCAATATCAGAGAACCTTACCTCTTAAATTTAACAAATACAATTTTATCTTATTATTAAACACTCTTAAAAAAAATAACAAACCTTTCAACAATTATTTTACTCTATTATAACTATACCTTAACAAAATTACCTTTATCAACACCAATCAAATTTTCCAGAAAACCTTAAATAACCCATCCTACCAAGGATTTATCCCCAAGAAGAAACAACTCACTTCAATTTAACCAAAAATATTAAAATTAAACAGACAAGTATTTCATTAAAATCTCAAATTTAACCAAAATAACTGACATTATTTTTTATATTATTTATTGAATAGGTCTGATCTGAGACTGCTGAATCTTGTCTTCTGCAGTTGTAAAGCCACTTACTAATTTTATTTTGGTTTGTGAGCTCCAAGGGAGATTTTGTTCAGCATTTTAGGAGGGGCAGGCAATACACCCTTGCCACCCTTGGTTACAGGAGTTATTAGCAATTCAAAACTAGTTACCTGTGATTTCCCCCTCCAGGTAATGCCTCATTTTAATCCCACACAAGAGGAGTTCCCACATCTGTTGTCCCAACAGTGGCCAGACAACTTCAACTTCAATAAACAGCAATTAAATTAAAACAAAAAAATTTTTAACAACTCCAAGAATACCTTTTTATAACAAAAGCTGGATTCAAATAATCAAAATCAGGCAAAACCATCATCTCAAGAATCTGAATCATCAACTCACTCTGACAATTACTTCTATCCATCAAAGCAAGAAACAGAACTAGGGGAGGAATCAAATAAATATTCCAATTTACCAATTGCAACACCAAGAACCAATAAAAGGGACTTGAGGGTTGTGGGGAAATTTTTCCTTGATCTCCTAGAAAGAAATAAAATAAATGACTCAACACCAAAAGCAAAGGAAGAAATTAACCAATCAAAAATGGATAAACCTTCATCATCAAAATTATCTGGTAGTATTGAAGAAATCCAGGAAGAAAACCTTAATGAAGAGACTATTGATGGACAGGAAGAAATGTCTTCAACAGAGAGACTTCAGCAGAAGATGCTAGAAATGCAAGCAGAATTACTAGCACTAATCAAAAAGGAAGGCAAAAATAAATCATCAAGTTATACTCCACATAATATTCCAGTTGAAGAACAAACCACCCTTCCAAGATCATTCAGGCAGCATGGATCACCTTCACCTTATCCTAGACCCATGGCCACATCAACACCTTATACAGAACAAAGACAAAGTACCTTACCAAGAAGAGTCAACATTTCTTCCCAAATTCCAACTCCATTACATCAAGAAATTCTAAGAAACACTACTCCAATAATGAAAATCAGAGCCAAGGACTATAACTTGTGGTTTGATGGAAAGTATGTTGAAAGATTAATCAAGAAAGTTGAAAATATTGCAGAAATTGAAGGAGCAAGTGGAAGAGACAGTGCAAGACAAATAGCATTTTGGACAAAAGATGAAGAAATCAGTTATCATATTGAAGGAATGCCAGGATATGAAACAGCTGATTGGGATCAATTGAAAGTGGATATGGAAAGAAGATGGGGAACAGTCTCACCTGAAAGAAGATACAGATTATCCTCAATCACTGATTTATTCACAAAACCTCACCAAGAAGGTGGAATAAGAAACATGACTGAATACAGAAAATTCATTGGGGAATATGAAGCAATCATCACTTACCTCAAAAGATACCAATATATCCAAGGTGATATCAATCATAACCAGGAAATATTGGCCAGTGTTTCCACTAGTGTTCAAGAATCAATTTAAAAAGAAATGATTAAAGACAGAGCTATGGTTCAAGCCTTGGATGGAGGTTACATCATTCCAAGATCGGATATTTTGAAATTGTACATTGAACAAGACTTGGAGGCCAAGGTACTTATTCAACAAAAAGAATTTTCTAAATCAAAACCTCCAGAAAAGAAAACAAGATTTGAGGATGGAAGCTGGGATGAAGTTTTAAAACAAGTAAAAGAACTCACCCAAAAGATCAAAAATCCTCCTCAACCAGAGCCTCAACCAAGAAATGAGGGAAAAGAATCAGTTAAAGAAGTTTTAAATCAACTCAAAACACTTTCAGAAGCAGTTAATGCACCAAGAAGGAACTGGAACAATAATCAAGAGCAAACATTACCTCAAAATAATCAGCCATACAGGCAAAGGAAACCTTTACCACCATTTTCATCCAGCTATAAACCTTACATACCAGCTCAAATGGCTCCAAGACCACCGTTGAATTGTGATTACTGCAAGAAAGAAGGACATTCAGCAACTAGATGCACTCACCTTGCTGAAGATTGGGACAAAAGAATTGTCAGAACCCAAGGAGAATCTTACCTCTTCCCCAATTATCAGAGAGTACCTATGGAAGGAAATGAAAGTGCCAAAAACATAGTCAGGGCTTTTGCAAAAGAACAAGAAGAACTCAACAAGAAATTTATGGAAAAAACTATTGTCAAAGAAAAACCAGAAGAAGAGGTTAAGCCCACTGAAAAGAAATCAGAAGATAAGTCAACCTCAATTGCACATGTTGAAGATTGGTCAAATTGGAAACCACCTACCATTTCCTCAGCCAATGATCCCTTTGAATCACACATTAGACTAAGGCAGACCAAGAAAAGAATGGAAAGAAAATCCCAAAATAAAGAGCCAAAGAAGAAAGCAGCTTTTCCAGGAACCTAAATTGAAGAAGAAAAAGAAGAGGAAAGAGTCATAATTCCTACCAAATTCCAGAATTCAAATATTCCAAAACCTGACCAACCTGAGGAGGAAATTGAAAATATTTCCAATAAGAATGAAGATGAAGAAATTCCTAAAGAAGAAAAGAAGTTCAGGAAACCTCAAAAGAAACAAGTTTAAAATAAATTGGAAATTGATAAAACTATTAAGAAAATTATGCAACAAAAGATCAACCTCACCATTGAAGAAATTTCAAGGATGTCACCCAATTTTGTCCATAAATTACAAGAATTATCAGAAAAAGACAGGGAAAAAATTAAGTCACTCAACTCAATGGATCTTCAAGAAAGATTATTATCATTTGGTTGCAAAGAGATACCCAAGCCCAAGATTCATTATGCTTGTCCTTTGGGATTTATGGAAATCTTCATTGGAAAGGAAGAATATCCTATCAAAGCATTGGTGGAGACTGGTGCAGGACTGAATATCATACCAGAAGAAAGAGCAATAAAAGCCTCACTCACAACAAGAAATCTTAACATGAACCCAAGAGGTATTGGGGGGCATACTACTTAATTGGTGGCACTATCAGAATTTACTCCAATAATTTTGGCTTCAGGAGAAGAAACTCAAATACACTTCTTCATTGAAAAAAGGATCTGTCCATACAGTACTTGGAATACCTTTCTTGGCAGACAAAAATATCAGACTAGAATTTTCTCAAAAACAAAGAGAAATACTGAGCTATCAAGAACCTGATGAAAGAAGATTATGCATGCCAATATGCAAACCTCAAGCACTTGGATGGTAAACTGGACCACCTAGAGGAATGGATTTATGCAATATGGCAACATTGGTCAGAAATAACCCAGGAAAGTAGGTTCAAAATGCAAAAAGAGACAATACCATAAGCAATTTGACCCAGAAGACCCAAGATTTATCCATATCTCCAGAAAGTGATGAATTTGGGCAAGATTTATAAAATAACAAATGGCCAAGCAATCTCAAAAGAGAAATTGAAGACTCAACCTCTGAACATAAATTAAACAACATAAGCTACAAGCCAACTAACAATAATAAAGAAAAATTCCAAATTTTGGTGGATGGAAATGAGAAAATACATGGAAACCCTTTCAAACCTAAACCCAAAAAGAAGAAAGTCAGATTTAGTGAACATCATGAGCTCTCAGATGAAGAAATTATAAATGAAATTGAAAAGGACCTCAGAATTATGGAAGAAAGAGACAAAAATTTAAAAGACACATACCATATCAACTTCTTGGACAGACCATTGAACAACCAAGAAGAGCCTTATGAATGGAAACTGGAAAACCCAAAATTGATCCAGAAACCTCCCAATGAAGAGTATGAAACAGAATCCATCTTAGAAAATGAATACAATTACATCTACCTTCCATACATCACCTTTGAAGACATTTATGGAGATGAAGCTCAAGAAATTTTATGTGAAGATAAATATTTATGCCAACTTCCAGGAGCAAACTGGAAGAAAATCCAATTCCTAGAACTGTTAACTGAAGAGGAAATTAAAGGTAACCTTGAAAATCAATTCTGGGATGAAATATTTGAAATTGCCAGACTACCAAGAAGAGGACTTTACTTCAATCAAATTTGGGCCCAGTGGTACCTTGGATTGAATGGATCAACATACCAAACTGGAAAATTGAAATGGGTTGGAGATGGATATATACTCATTGATGAAGACTTATGGTGGTCAGAATTTCCAGCAGAACCGGAAATTTAGGAAAGAAATGACTTTATGGAAGCCCTCAAAGACCTGATTTTGGCCAGGTTACTCAACAGACACTCACCTTTCCCACTTAGGGGAGTTCAACTTGAAATAAAATCAACAAAATCAAGATTTCTTCTTTAAAAATGTATCAGTATCATCCATTAAATGTATGATTAGTTTCTTTTTTTATTATTTCATTTTTCTCTCAGTAGGCAGTGACTTCCTGCCTTAACAAAGAAGAAATTCATCAAAAAATTATTCCTTAAAAATTAAGAAAAAAAACTTACAAAAATATATCAATCACCTCCACCATGGCCAATTCACCAATTTTTGGATCCTATGGGGAAGAATTAATAAAAGAAGACCAAATTATCAATGAAGAACTTTATTGGTCACCAGAGGATGAAAATTTCAATAAAGAGAACCTTTGGAACTTTAAGGATACTTCATCAATATCAATAAACCAAGGAATCCTGAAATTTTTGGAGATTTCTGACAAAACCAATGATCAAATTACTCAAGAATTAATGGACAAATTAAATTTCAAACCATCAGGGCCCATCTTGAAGACACATAATAGCTCTAAAATTCAAAAATCAAACAAAAAATTCAGCTTTAAACTCAATTAATCACTAGGAAGTGACCTCCTGCCTTATCAAAGAGGAAAATAATTTCTTATCAACCAAAATAACCAATTTAACTCACCCAAATCATAAATCACTAGGCAGTGACCTCCTTCCTTATCAAAGAGGAATATCCCAATTCTTACCCAAAATTACCATTCAAAACTCAATAAACCTACCCTCAAACTATTTTGATAAATCAATCTGATAAAATTTTCAAATATCATTACCTTTTAACACTTCAAAAATCCATCAAATCCTTCAAAATGAAATCATGGCCATTACGTGAAGGAAATCCCTGGCCATTGGACACAGATATAAGCTGGCTAGAAGAAAAAGAATTCTGGGCCAATTACATCAATCCACAAGAATTAATTAAAAATCCTGACTGGTTCTTGAAAATAAAACCAGAACCCTGTCCTGAAATTTCCACAATTGTCCTTCCATATATTGAGTTTGAAGACATCTTTAAAAAAGAAAACTCACCATCAGAAAATGTCATATCTCATCCATGGAAATAATTACCTGGATTCAACCTTAAAAAATATGAATTTTTGGATTTACTGACCTTTGATGGAATTGAAGGAAATCTTGGAAACCAATACCAGAATGAAATATTTAACATGGAGAAACACCTCAGGAAATCATTATTTTGGAAAACCTGGGAATGCCAACGATGGTTCAACCTTCAAGATTTTGAAATTAAAAATGGAGAAATATGCAAGATCTCAAAAGGTTATATTATTAATAGTTCCACCTGTGATTGCCACTGGGAAGAAACACTTATACCAGCAATATTCAGCCTTAGAGGGGGTGCAACTAAATTGAACAAAGAATAATGGAACTCTTTCTGTAAGGAATACTTGTTTAAAAGTCTGAAAAGAAAAAAATGCAGGGGAGGAAATTTCATCAAGAATGAATTAGTAAATAAAATGCTTTGTCAAAGGAATTAATCAAAAGAAATCTCACCTGCTAAGTCCCTATTTGTTTGTTTTTTCTTAATCCATCTTAATTCCATTAATATCATTATTATTTATCTCTTCTATTTATTATTTTATTCTTATTTCATTTCATTTCTTATTATTTAATTTTTTTTAAGAATCAACCAAAAGATAATAATACATATATGCATAATATATAAAAATAAAATAAAATAAAATAAACAAAAAAAGCTTCAGATTGTGTAAGCTTAGAAGGAAGAGATCAAGTATATGCTTACTTCATATCAAAGATCTTTCTTATAAATACATATTATTTTTTTTCATCATGTTATCTTTTTATTATTTTATATTTCTTATTTTATCTTATGATTTTATTATTTTATTGTTTTAGCGTTTTTATCTTAGTATTATAGTGTTTAGTATTCTATTGTTTTATTAATCTTACTTTTGTTTGTTTTTTATTTGTTTTGAGAAATCTCTTGTTTTTTTTGTCTCTCTCTTCAAGTTCCATTGGAACTTGTGTTTTATCAGTGTTTTGCTTAATATAAATACAAAAAAAGCCTCCATTTTTCATTTTGTTTTTTAATTCACGCACATTAAATCAAAATTAGGAGTGCAAGCAGCCACCACTCAATAAAAGAAGGGCCTACTGTGACAAAATAATAACGCGCAAGGACTACGCATCAAAATAAATATAGACAAATACAGAGAAACCACAACGTTTTTTTTATGATATATATAAATATAAAAATAGAAAAAAAAAGAGTGACCAAAGATTAGTTACATCCAAATAGGAAGTAATAAAAGAGGGGACTAGTACTAACCTAGTTTAGTTTGTGTGCTGTAATATCCCGTCCGTTAGAATCACAGGGGCGTAAATAGTAGGGGTGCATTTTTGTCCGCTGATGGTGTCGTTTGGGTTTAATAGCAGAGGAGGTTCCCTCTTTCGAAAAATAGTTGACGGGGTCCGGAAAAAAAAGATGAGGGTCATACTTGCCTTCGATAAAAGCATAGAAAGCCATCGGGGCTTCTGGGACTTCCTCTGAATAAGAGGATGGGGAGGAGACATTTGACATTGTTGCCAGAGCAGGAGGAGATGGCGGGGTAGAGCTGGGAGTGTTCACCCAATCCCAGTAAGCCATGCTGCTTGAAGGATGCAATGGGTAGCCAAAAATCTACTCCTCCAGTTCTTCAGTACCAAAAGCATTAATAAAATCCGAATATCCATACCCATATGATTGAGCTCTAGGATTCATTATAACAGTAACTACAAACAAATATGCCATACAAAAAAAAACATGATAAAATTGGTACAGTCAGTATTAGAATTGGAAACCAAACAGTAAAACCAGAAATAAGCAAAGCGAGTCTCACCACCTACTGAGTCAAAAAAAAAATAAGACTCTAATCAAAGCAGATGATGCAACAGAAGGGTTTGGGAGAAGGAACAATGGAAAACAACAATAGAAAAGATACCAGATATTTATAGTCAAAGTCTCTGGTCATAACAATGCCGCAAGGTCCACCAAACTTGGACTTCAGTAATAACTAGGATCTATCAGCTGACAAAGGACACCCGGAGAGGGAGCCTTCCACTCAAACTCCTAAATTAATAGGCTAGATTACCTTTAGTGATGAAGGTCAATGATTCCAAAAGACAGAACAAGGCTTAAGCTATGAAGGCATGCATAAGAAGGAAAGGTTACCAAGACATCAGCATAAAATTCACTTAAACACAATGGCTTCTCTAATAAATCTTAAAAAAAAACACTTAATTAGTGAAGATAAGTTGGACCGGGAATTCTTCCTAAAATCATTCACATTTGAATATATTAGAAAGATGTCAAGGGAATGATTAAGAGAAGGAAGGTAGAAGATAAATACAAAACAAAACAGAACTTGAAAGTTAAAAATCAATAAAGTAAAACTAGAGGACTTAACATAATCGAGTATAGAAGAGATCTGTCAGTTGGGTAAGAAGGCAGGAGGGCCTTCTATAAGGAAGTGGTGTGGTGCTACTCGTTAACTTAGATGGATATAAAAAGGCACTCAAAATATGTCAGGACATGAATGACCTATGAAATCAATGGTGGAAAGAAATCACAAGAACACTGGAAAAAGTTGGATCCGGATTTAAAAAAGTAAAACAGAAAAAGAAAAGAGAGAAGCAAGCACCTTGAATTAAATAGTCGGAATTGTTCTAGAGGAATGATGAACTGCTGAAAAGATGGCGGAAACATCTAACACTTAACTGCAAGCTTGCAAAGCTGGCAGTGTACTCTACTTAAGAGCACGCCACTAGTAATCAAAGATGAAAGATTTCAACAAAGCAAACATGGCGTCGGAGGAGCAATTGGTTACTTACAAGGATACTAATGAGAAAATAGAATAACCTAATCATAAATCCTTGGAGCCAGGAGTTTTTGAATACATGATTCTTTCTCAATTTAAACACCAGTACCGACCAAGATAGCTGTTGTGGTGATACCGGATTTACCTTGGAAAGAAGATGTTCCAATTATCAACACTGACCAATACCGTTGGGATAACACCATTGCCTTATTGAAAGCTCGCACTGCACCTACACACCACACACAGTATTTTAAGCGATGGAATGGAGAGGACAGATGATGAAGCTGGATGCAGGTTGAATCAACTCTAAAACTAAAAGCAAGGAAGTATTACGTCTGATGCCTTGGGTGGTGTATTTAGATTGGAGGAAAGTTTGAGCACTGACCACTGATAGTTGATGTGGTTGTGATCACGTCTGAAGACCTCTTGAGGGTAAGGAATCAACCAAAGCCTTATGAAGAGGCATGATATCAGTATCCGAAGCAATCCTAAGGCCCAGAAGGTGGAAATAAGCGATAACAACTAGAACACCTGAAATGGCTTAACATAGGAAGAAAGTGAATGTTAAGGATAATAAAGCCAAAAGTAACTCACCCCAAACAACTTTCTAGCACCCTAAAAGCTATGTTGAAGCATCCACCAACAATAAGCTAGCTTTCCCGAAAGGCTTCTGAGAAAATAACAAACCACGTGAAGAAGTTTAAAGAACAATAGAAGTGCTTATATAGGAATTAAAAAAAAGAAAAAAAAACTGACCTGATTCCATTTTAGCCTCTATAAAGGTGTAATAATACCTGTAACAGAACCACAACAGCCACCCGACTACATTTAAAGCACCCACATATTGAAAAATATACCACCCGAAGTGGTTTAAGGCACAATAAAGTACTTTTCAAGGGGATTCGAGATGGAAACAGCCTACCCGAAGCCCCTGGAAAGTTGTAACAGCTTCGAGATCAGCTTGTAAAGCTGAACACATTACCATGTAATAATAAATAAAAACAAAACAAAAAATAATAATAATAATAATGAAAAATATAGAATAGTGAAAGTATAAATATTTATGAATAAACTGATTGTTTATTTTTGAGTTTATCCTTAATTTAATATTTTATGAAAATTTACTGATAACTTCTTTTTTTTAAAAAAATAAAAATAAAATAAAAATAAAATAAAATAAAACAAAAATGAAAAAAACATGTCCTCAGCAAGACAAAAAACTGCTGGTTTCTGCTTTTATTTTTTATCTTGACTGTTTATTTTACTGATCTGAAAATGATTTTTCATTTTTTACTGGGCTTTACAATAAATTAAAAAAAGAGCCCTCAGCATGGCTTTAAACTGCTGGGTTTGCTTACTTTAATTAAATTAATTTTATGAATTTTTTATGCTACAGGGCTACAAATAACAATACGTTCCCTGAGCAAGGCATTAAACTGCTCAGTTTTATTTTTTACTTTTTTATGCTTTTTGTTATATTTTATGATATATTATACTGATATATTTTATTTTGAATGCTACAGGTGTTCATCATGAAAATATTTCTCTGATTTTACAACATCAAAAGTGCTTTCAAAGTGAAAGGAGTCCTTAACAAGAGTATAAACTGTTGAATTTAATTATACAACTTGGCTTTGAAGATAAATCAAATCTCATGAAAACCAAAAGTTATAAAACAAAAGTGTTTGGAAAAAAGATATTGTCCTTGGCAAGACCACAAACTGCCCCTTCAAATATCAAGAAATACCTCTTCAAATATCAACAAATACATTAAAAAAAGCCACCTATGGTCCTTAGCAAGACCATAAACTGCCAACCACTGAAAATTCTCAACTAGGACTCAAATTACAACAAAATCAACCAACAGTCCTTGGAAAGACCATAAAATTCCTGCTTAAAATATTCAAAAAGATTGAACAAGGACTATCAAAGGAGGATAAGTCCTAGGCAAGACTATAAACTACCTAAGAATAAGGGTCATATCCCATTCATGAGCTCAAGAATATTTTATTTATTTATTATCTTTATTACAATTTTCCTACTATCAAAACAAGAGCCATTAAATTGGCTTAATTTTTCAACTCAAAAAAAAATGATAATAATTATTGAAAAAAAAACTCTACATCAAGTATTTTTTTTAAAAAAATAATCAATTCATTTGAAATAATTCTTCAATTACAAGAGAGTGATTGGAACTTGTTTGAAAATAAGAAGTATTTGTGCCATGAAGGCATTAATTGAACTCTGAAGGAGTTATTTATCTTAAAAAATCATAAATTGATGACATAATTTGGGGAGCTTACATATTAATAACACCTCAATGTGCTGTTTATTCCAAATGGAATTGAAAAAGCCCCCCAAAAAGCAAAAAAGAGTTTTTCTTTAATTGTACAAATTTTCAATTTCATTGTTAATAGTTCTTAACAACTCAAATGCATTTATGGGTAACAGAAAATCTGAACCATAAAGGGGATGGACTTGAAATAAATTCTGAGTCACAATGATGATTCCAAAAGGAAGAGTTGTGGAATCATAAGGGTCATTATATGAATAAAGGACTCAAATTATGATCATTAAATTATGTAATATTAATCATAAATACTCTCAAGAGCACCAATTTTTACTGATTGGCACAAATTACCACCTTCAACCAAACAGTTCCATGATGTTAATTATGATTCAGGATTATTTCCTTTGAAGTGTCATTTTTACTCAGATATATCAATTTTTAGGTTATTTCATACTTAAAACCAAACAAAGAAATGCTTTTCAGTTCAATTTATAAAAGAAATTATGTGGCTTTACTGTATTATTATTTATTCTTATCAAAATCACTATAAAAAATAAGGGGTGGGAAAAAATTACTTCTTACACTATCCCTTATAGTGGAAGTTTTGGGGGAACTAGAACATATCCTCTTCAAAATTTGAAAAGCAGTTCAACATTTTTAAATGGAGAGGGGGGCCCTTCATCCAAACAAATATTTTTAAAAAATATCAATAAATTAATATTAAAATCAATTTTAAATCACCTTCTTATTACAATTTTTCTATTTTTCATTTCTTTATAACAGGTATAATTCAGGAATACAAAAGAACAAAAGGACATGAATTATTTTGAAGAAATAGCAAGAGAATTGGGAAACAACATATCATAGGACAATTATTCAGAATACTGCAAGTGAAGAAGATTATTTATGAAGAAAAGCAGGAGCTCCTTATGGATTGACCTTTGGGACAGCACAAGACCTTGGACACTTCTTTGATTCTGGATTGAAACTCATTTGAACTTCAAGAATCACTGATCAATATTTATGGACTGAAGGATGGCTCAATGGACTAATTATGGAATCAGGACCCACACAACATGATGGAATAACAAGATAATGTACAACACTCAACTCCAATTTCCGTTGGGATTTTGAGAAATCTTGAAGACTCAGGAGGTCCTCAGCATGACAGTAAACTGCTTCCCCTGTAGACTTGGGCAGGGAAACCTATAAAGAATAACAGCCAAGAAGCTGGAGGGGATTTTCCTAGTCAGGAGAAGTGCTGAAGGACCATTTTTGTCCTCAGCATGACAATAAACTGCTCCCTTTTTGTAACAGGAACAAGGTGTTTCACAGGTGTTTATCATTATCAAATTGGCCAAAATGAACAAAGTGAAGTCTCAAGCCATCAATTAAGAAAAGAAAATTCCTTATCAAGAAATAAAACAACCAGAATAATCATGCATCAATTGGGAATCATGAATATTGAAGAAGAAAACAAGAGTCAAGTGGAATCCAAAACAAGCCCAAAGGAGCTCAAGAATCAAGATAAGCCCTTGGATTAGGCCAGGAGGTCCTTGCACGACTTAAACTGCAGGACCTGTATACCTAATATACAGGGGTTACACACCTAGTTGTAGGTCCTGTATGACCTTAAACTACATTTTTTATGGAAGAAAGAAGAAAGAAGAATTGTGAAGACCTCAAGATTTCAGGACACTAGCAAATTCTTAGAAATCATTAAAAGAAAGAAAAAAAACAAAATAACTAATTGAAGATGGATCACCAAATTTTAGCAGCCAAATATAAATCAATCCTGAAGAAGGTGAGACCAGTCAATGAGCCAATGCCTCAAGACCTTAACCCACCTTTGGAAAGACCACCTTTGTCAAGAGATCCTTATGAAACACCCTTATCACCCAACCCACCTATATTTCAAGAAACCCTCAAGGTCACCCATGAAAGACTGCAAGCAGTTAACTTTGGCCCACGAGGATGGTTATCAAATGAAGAAATCAATTTACTCAAAAATTTTATTACCTTGAGGGAAAAAGCAATAGCTTTCTGTGAAGAAGAAAGAGGATTACTCAAACACTCATATGGAAAACCTTACAAAATACCAGTAATACCTCATGAGCCTTGGCAGAAGAAACCAATTCCCATACCTAAATCTATTTTACCTCAGTTTACTGAATTAATCAGAGAAAGAATCAGGACTGGACTCTATGAGCAATCCACCTCAAGCTACACAAGCCCAATCTTTTGTGTGAACAAATCAAATGGGAAACTCAGAATTGTCCATGACCTTCAAGAACTCAACAAAGTCACCATAAAGGATGCTGGCTTACCACCTCATATTGAAGAATTTGTAGATGAATTTTCAGGAAGAGCATGCTATGGACTAGGAGACATCATGGGAGGATATGATGAAAGAGAATTAGATGTCACTAAAAGACCCCTCACCACTTTTGAAACACCCCTTGGGATGATGCAACTCACAAGACTACCCCAAGGAGCCACCAACTCAGTAGCAGTATACCAAGCCCAAATTACCTGGATACTCCAAGAAGAAATACCAGAAAGTGTAGGAATTTTCATTGATGATGGAGGAATAAAAGGACCAAGAGCCCTTTACAACCAAGAAACACTACCAGAAAACCCCTCAATCAGAAGATTTATATGGGAATATGCCATAGCCTTAGAAAGAGTTTTATTCAGGATTGAAGAAGCAGGAATTACTATCTCAGGATGAAAGCTTGCATGCTGTGTTCCAGCTTTGGACATAGTAGGGCATGTTGTATCATTTAAAGGAAGAAAAATTTCAAAACAAAAGATTAACAAAATTCAGCATTGGCCAACACCTCTTAACAAGAAGGAAATAAGGGGATTTCTTGGACTTTGTGCCTATGTAAGGATGTTCATTGAAAACTTCTCACAATTTGCATCACCACTCGGAAGGCTCACAAGAGAAGATATTGACTGGGACTGGGATCAAAAATGTGAAGAAGCTTTCCATAAGCTCAGAAGAATAGTTGGAGAAGAAATAACCCTCAAGAAATTGGATTATGAAAAAGGAGCAGGAAAAATTAAGCTAGCAGTAGACTCAAGATACATTGCTGCAGGAGCAGTACTCACTAAAGAAGAAAAAGAAGGAAAAGACAGACCAGTATTATATGAATCAATAACTTTTTTTCAAAATTAGAATCAAAATACTCAAAACCCAAATTTGAACTCTGTGGAGTTGCAAGAATTATCAAGAAGCTTCAAACAATACTTTGGGGAAAACATTTTGAATTACAGGTTGATTTTGAGGAGACCACAGAGTCAGATGAAGAATAGGGAGCTCTCACCTGGAATGCTGGGGACAGCATTAAATGGACAGGGGGATGTGGTATTCCATACCATTTTTTTCACCAGGCTCAAGCTAATAGTACCCCATAACAGCAGTAAATCCATCCTACAGGCAGAATTACACTCAAATTTTACAACAAAAGGTCAATTTTACAGCAAGAAGCTGGATTTAACTCATAAAACCATGACACAGGCACCAAAGGGCAGTGTATGTGTTTAAATAAATTATTCAATTTCCATATGCATATGTAAAAATCAAGTTACATATAGTAAACTAGTTACAACAAATAATGTACCACCCTTTAAATTACACACCCCACCCAGCTTTACACCCCCTTATAGCCATAATACTCATGCAGAAAGAAAAGGACACCTGAAAGAATTACACAGCAGCCTAGAACTCAACATAGAAAAGTCACATGATGCAAAGCTAAAACCCATGGAATTCCTGCAATTCATTTACAACACAGCTACAGGAGTACCTTATCTTATATCCACAGTAGCCCCACTTAAAACCTTGAAACAGAATCATAATTATTTACACCACTCATCACCTCATGCAACCCAAAGCTGGTTACAAAAGGCTGCATGCAGTACACAATTCAAATTAAATCTCAACCACATGACTATGCACAGCATGTGTCAAACTCAAAATCACATCATCTCATACATAAGAGAAAATTCATCAGTGCAAGAAATCATCACCTGACCTCATCTTAAAGTTCAAAAAGAAGAAAAACAACCATGACACTTGCATAAATTACACAGCCACTTCTACCAAGCCTAAAATATGACATATGCAAAGGAATTTCAAGTTCATCATGTGATACTCCATCCACCAACAGAATATCATGGGACAGAAAAGAGGCTGTGCACAGAAAAAATCCTCAGCCAAAATGAAATAACCTTATTCCTGCAAGGAAAATCCAAGAATATCACATCATAATTAGTTCACCAAAAGACCATCATGTGATGAATGGAGGCTGTGCAGAGAAAAAATCATCACCTGACCCATGCAAGAAAGGTCCTCACCAAAAAATGGAGTCACATGATGAAATCAAGAGGAATTAAAGTGGAAAAAGACAGCTCCCATAGAGGGCCCCCTGGGCTCCCAAAAGGTATAAATAGAGAGGCTCTCTCTCCCCAAATTTCAAAATCCCCCCCATGAAAATTATATACCATGCACATTATATCCACTGAGAAGTAGAGGCATAGGAATAATTCATCCCTCACCTGGGAGGTAGTCCAGAAAATTATAGTGAATTTTACTTTCCCAGTAGCTAAGCTTAGTGGAAGTAAATTGTTCAATATTGCCCAGTAGCTAAGCTCAGTGGAATCTTATTATTACTAAAATAAAAATAAAAATTATCTAGTACCCAAGATTAGGGTTACTACTCTATTAAAATACTTTATCCAGTAAGATTAACACCATTTATCAAGACTTAAAAATAACTTAGCCCTTTAAAAATCCAATATCAAAGAACCTTACCTCTTAAATTTAACAAATACAATTTTATCTTATTATTAAACACTCTTAAAAAAATAACAAAACTTTCAAAAATTACTTTACTCTATTATAACTATACCTTAACAAAATTACCTTTATCAACACCAATAAAATTTTCCAGAAAACCTTAAATAACCCATCCTACCAAGGATTTATCACCAAGAAGAAACAACTCACCTCAATTTAACCAAAAATATTAAAATTAAACAGACAAGTATTTCATTAAAATCTCAAATTTAACCAAAATGACTGACATTTTTTTTTATAATATTTATTGAATAGGTCTGATCTGAGACTGCTGAATCTTGTCTTCTGAAGTTTTAAAGCCACTTACTAATTTTATTTTGGTTTGTGAGCTCCAAGGAAGATTTTGTTCAGTATTTTAGGAGGGGCAGGCAATACACCCTTGCCACCCTTGGTTACAGGAGTTATTAGCAATTCAAAACTAGTTACCTGTGATTTCCCCCTCCAGGTACTGCCTCATTTTAATCCCACACAAGAGGAGTTCCCACAGTACAAATTTGGCCTATGACTTGAGGATGATTTGGTCTTCTTCTAACATTTGGCTTTTGAAGTTTTGAGGAGATGAGTTGACGTAAAAAAGTTTTTCATTAAGGTTATAAGAAGGAAAGGTTTGAAAAAATATAAAGAGAAAATAAGAAAAGGAAATAAAGAGAAATGAATCTTGAGGGGGATTCCAATCTTGATCATGGAAGTGGAAAGCTGATTTGAATTGGCCAAGGACCTTGAAAACAAGATTTGATTCCAGGTGCTCACAGAGTGGCCAAGGTGATGTTTTTGAAAGATTGTAGACCCCTCAGGGAAGTGTACACCAGCAGAGGAACTTAATTTTGGTAGTTGCCACTCCCGCCAGTGCCATAAAAAAGAAACATTTGCTGAAGGAATGAATTTGATTTGGAAAAAACTTTGAAGGTGAAATGAATAGTGAATGGTCCATTTGCCAAAGTGAAAATGGCCATAAGGATTGATATTGGTGTTTCAAGCTTGGCCAGAGTCCTGTGTCCATAAATTTGACAAGTTCTCACAGAGTGGCTATGGTGATGCTTACAACAAGAAGCATCAGAATACCTTTAAAGGTGCATACCAGGAGTGGGACTTAATTTTTGTAATTCCTCTCCCCACCAATCACAATAACAAAATCAAGCTCTTGGAGAATTTGGTCCTGGCCTGTCAGGATATAAAGAATGAAAGTACTGGACAAGTTCAGGGAAATTCTTGAGGTTTTTGCTTGGTTCCCAAGTGTATCTTTTTGGGTCTTGACTGAACCCTTTTGATTCCACTAGGTACCATAATTTTCTTCTCTTGATCTTGGAATCCAGAATTTCACAGACTTCCCATTCCTCTTATTCTTCAATGATGATTGGAGGAGGAGGCTCTTGATGCTTATTTGGGATAGTTGATATATTGACTTGTTCAAGGAAGGAAATTTGGAAAACCAGGTGGATGGATTTCCATTGGGATGGAAGCTTGAGGTGGTCAGCATGAGTACTGACTTTCTTCAAGATTTGAAAAGTACCCAACCATCTTTTAGACAGTTTTTTGGTGGGTCTAGGTGTTTTGATGTTCTTGGAAGAAAGCCATACCATATCACCTGGATTGAAAACAGGTGGACTTGCTCTAAGTTTATCTGAATACCTCTTAAAACTGTCTATGGCAACTTCAAGTTGTCTCTTGACATCTTGCTGTACTGATTGGATTTTTGCTGATAAATTTCCAGCAGGGTTATCTTGGGTGATGAGAACTGAGTCAAATTGTGGATCTCTTCAATAAACAGTAAAAAAAGGTTATTGTTTTGTTGAAGAGTGATCAGAACTATTGTATGCAAATTCAGCCAGAGGCAGACAGGTGTTCCAATCATCTTGATGATAACTGAAATACATCCAAAGGTACTGTTCTAGTATCTGATTTACCCTCTCTGTCTGTCCATCAGTTTGTGGATGGTAAGCAGTTGACAGATCTCTTGAAATCTTGAGCTGCTGACAAAGATTGGTCCAAAAGGAAGAAAAAAAAGAGAACCTCTATCACTAACAATTCTTGAAGGCAGGGAATGCTTTGAAAAGATTTTCTTGATGAATAACTGGGCCGAATCCAGTGAAGTTATTGAAGATATTGTTGGAATAAAAACTGCCATTTTTTACAATATTTCCACTATGACAAGAATTGAGTCAAAAGAATTGGACAGTAGAAATTGAGTCATTAAGTCCATTGACAGAAAAATACAAGGACCATTTGGAATTGGAAGAGGTTTGAGGAGTCCAAACTTCTTGTGATGAATATTTGTGTTTCTTGAGCACTGTCGACAGGATGAGACATAATCCTTCATGAAATGAGTCATGCTGGACCAGTGAAAAACCTGCTTGACAATTTTGAGAGTATTCTCTTGGCAAGGGTGATCAGTTAGAGGAGAAACATGAAACTTTTGAAGAATTCTGAGTTGAGTTTTGGCATCATTTGGGACCACCACCCAATCTTTGAATAACAGAAGTTGGGAAGAGGGATCAACAGAATAATCTTGAACCAATTTACCTTTACCCAATTCTTGAAGGATACTTCTGTACTGAAAATCTTGCCATAATTTCTTCTTAATTGATTCAATCATATTTGAAAAACATTACACCTTGACTGCAAAAAATCTTGAGGGTTGAGCTTCATCTTGCTTAATGAGTTGTTGAAAATTCATTGGATTCTTTCTTATGAAATCCTCCCCTGTTTCCAGATAAATGTCTTCCTGACGTGATAAGGCATCCGGAAGAGTAGCTAGGCAGCCAGGGGGTAAGTGATGAAGAAATGAAATTCAGAAAGGAATTCAGCCCAGTGGGCTTGACAGCGAGTAAGGACTTTTGAAGACATAAAGTACTGCAAGGAAGAGTGATCAGTGAGAACTCAAAAAGGGGAATAGAGTGAAAGAAAAAAAGCCCTCCAGTGCTTGAGAGCCCAGACCATGCCAAGGAGCTCCTTGTCATCAATCTCATAGTCAAGCTCTGCTGGAATAGGCTTGTTTCTATCAAATGCAATGGGATGTTTTCCTGGGTACAAAAACTGACTCAGTACAGCACCCAAGGCATAATAAGATTCATTGTTCTCCAGAATGGTGGGTAGAGAAGGATTGGAGCTGTGGTGAAGGCCCCTTTGAGTTGATGAAACTGGCTAAGAGCTTCCTCATTGAGGGGGAATTAGGATACTTTCTTGAGGAAAATGGTGAGTGAACTAATCTTATTTGAATAATTCTTGATGAAATGAAAGTAGAAATTGGCAAAGCCAAGGAGTGACGGAAGAGCCTTGAGGTTTATTGGAGGTGGCCAATTGAGAATTTGCTGGACTTTTTATTGGTCCATCTTGAGGCCCTCAGCAGAAACAATATAACCTAAATACTGTAAACTAGAAACATGAAATAGGCACTTAGAGGCATTAGCAAAGAGGATTTTGGCCCTGAGTCTGGACAGGACAGTGGAAACATGAGTGACATGTTCCTCCTCAGATTTGGAAAAGACCATAATGTCATCCGTAGAAATCACAACATAACTATCAAGATAATGATGGAAAATATCATTGAAAAGATTTTGAAAAGAGGAAGGAGCATTTGTGAGTCCAAATGGCAAAATCAAATACTCATACCTGCCATATTTAGTTCTAAAAGCTGTCAAGTGTTCATCACCCTCCTTGATTCTGAGCAGGTTATATGCACCATGCAAATCACTCTTGGATAACATAGAAGAACTATTAAAAACAGTGAGAAGCTGGTTCATAGGAGGAACAGGTTACTTTTTCTTCCTAGTAACAGTATTGATTTGCAGTAATCAACACGCAAACGGAGGCCACCATCCTTCTTTTTGACAAAGAGGACAGGTGTTCCTGTTGAAGTGGAGCTTGGATGGATGAAATATTTCTCTACATTCTCTGAAATTTAGGCCCTGAGCTTATCTGACTCTTCGTTTGATAAAGAGTAGATCACCCCAACTGGAGGTAGAGACCCCTCCAGTTCAATATGATGATCACAGGCAGGGTGACGAGGAAGTTTATCTGCTTTCACCTTGGAGAATAAATACAAATACCGGTGATAAGCAGAAGGAACAACCTTCATCACAGTTTCTACCTCTTCTTGCTCTTCCTCTTCATCCCACAACTCCTCCAGGGAGTCATGATGAGATGAAGGAGGAAGGTCTATATTCCCAAAGAAGAGATGAGTTGAAGATACAGAATTATCTTCTACAACATCTTGAATCTGTTGAAAGACTTCATCTCCAGAGGACAGTAATGACATATGGGAATTAAGAGAAGTAATATGGACAGAAGGTCTAAATGATGGTGTTCTAGAATCACCAACCGGAGCTGCACATGATTTGGCAGAAGAAAAATCATTACTGAAAGAATTTGAAGGATGAATATAGTCCTTATGATCAACATTAATGGTTATCAGCACTTGCCTCAAATCAATAGATGGATTAAAAGGATTAAGAAAGTCAAAGCCCAATATGAGGTATTCTCCCTTGGGAGTATCAATGACTAAAAAGTCCCATTCAAAGCTTTGGAGTGAAGGGAGCTCAACCATATATTTGGTATGGTGAGTCACAAATAAGGAAGGGGACTCAGAGGAGTCCAAGATAATAAGAGGAAGCTTCTCTGGGAGTTCTGACATAGTCAAAGAATACTTGTGAACAAACCTCTTTGCAATAAATGAGTTGGTAGCACCAGAATAAATTAGAATACTGTAAAAAACATGAGAAAGAGAAGAAGAAACAAAGAATTTAAGAGAATTCATGACACCAGTATTCAAAATGCACAATTGTGCCCTGGATGGAAAACAGTGAAGACCTTTTAACACAACATGATCTTCACTCAGGCTTTTCCCTCGCTGGGAAATTTGCCTTCCAGTTGGGTAAGCGTGTTTTGAGGCCGTTCAAGAAAGTACTCAATACTTTGCTTCCCACCACAATAGGTAGATAAGCCCTCCTTGATTCTTCTTTATTTTTCAGAATTCATCAACTTGAAATCTTTATTCAACAAAGAAGAATGGGGCTTGTTCCTCTTTTGAAAATTCTTCTTCTTCGTTTGATTTGAATTTGAAGAACTTTGATACTGAGAAGAATTTGACTTTGAGGCTTCAGGCTTCTTCTCATGATGATGACTCTTCTCTTTCTGCCTCTCATGGTACCTGGTATCAGGCTTCAGGGTAATATCCATTAACTCTTGAAGAGAGTCAATTCTTGAAGGATGAGAGGCCAACTGATGCAAAATCCTGGATGGAAATCCCTTCCTGAAAGGGTGGATGAGGGCCCTTTCAACCCAATCTCCAATTCTTGAGATCAAACTTCTGAAATCAGCAATGTATAAGGAAAGATTTACACCCTCTTTCATTATTAAGAAATAAAACTCTGCTTCAGCTTTTCTAACTTCATTTTGGTCTCCAAATGAAGTAAAGAGTTGACATTTGAATAATTTCCAAGAATTGAGAGGATAGCTTGGGACTTGATTGGTGAGATTGGAAAGATAATATTCAATACATTTTGCATCCCTTCCAATGAGAAATGAAGTGGCATAAAGGACCTTCTTTCTGTCTTGAGAGAAGTTTTCCAGATCATTATGAAAAATTTATTGACAAGACTGAATAAAGCTTATAGCTTTGAAGGGCTGAGTCCCATAAAAGCATTCTGGTGCCTTCATAGATGGAGTATTGAAGGCTGGTCGTCTTGATGATTCAGAAGATGAAGCTGCTTGAAGATTGGCCATAATCTGAGTCATTTTCTGCATAATTGGCAATAAGGATGGTTCAGACTGATGAGAGACAGGATGATTAGACTGGGATAGATTTGGCCCTCCAGAACCTTGGGATGCCCTCACAGGAGCAGGGACACCTTCAGTACCATCAGAATCATCCTCTTACACATAATTCTCCTCCTCCTCTTCACCATCTTCACCAGGACCTTTGAAAATAGTCCTTGAAAGTCATGGAAATCTGCCAACAACTCCTGAAAAAGAATTTTATCTTCTGGGACCTCTTCCATCCTTCCTGGATGGTGCTGCTCCCTCCATATGGGGTCCTCTGTCTAATTGGGCCCTCAGTTGAGGAACTTCTGGGATGCCGTCAACAGGAGCTCTTGGAGTTGGAGTAAGAACAGCTTGATCTGGTCTGTCTTGCAGGAGGTGAATGTTGAACAGGTATTATTTCAGGAATAATAAATAAATTAAATTAATAAAAATTAAAAATCCAAATCAAATGTTGAGGAAATCAATGAATCAAATAAAAATCTTCAGGTATGTCCCAGAATTAAATGTCAAATGAGGTCTTGAAATCAATATCAGTAAGTCAATTAAACAAAATAGGAATCTTGCAGACATAATTCAATCAATAAAACCTTGAAGTAAATAAATTTATGTCAAAATTCTTGATGTGAAAAATAAGAAAAACCAATAATCTTTGGGTAAACCAAATTGTCTTGAAGTCAATTTCACTTGATGTGAAATGATTCAATAAAATCAAAGTCAAGTGAATTCTTTCTTAAATCAAAATGCTTGAAGAATAAATCAAACTGAATCCTGATATGAAGAATGTGTCTGAATAATCTTGATGACCAATTCGAAAATGAATTAGAATTAAAGATAAGATTGGATTAAGATTTAAAAAGAATTGATGATTGAAATGAAGATTTAAAAGAAAAAAAACAACAACAAAATGGTCCAGCATTGAATTTTCAAGATTGAAGAATGAACAAAAGAAAATTGAGAAGTGTGGATAAGTCATAAAATTCATAAGAATTAAAGAGTCATAATTTTGATGAAACAAGTGAATGAAATTATAAAGAAAGAATGAACACAATTAAAAGAAAATATGAGTCAATTAATATGATGTCACAGGGGCTCTTGTGGAAAGAAAGAGTGGCCTGGAACTCAGGAATCAAGAACTCAATTGGAGGGCTCCAAAAGAATAAAGAAATAACAAGGAATATATTTCTTTAAGGAAAAATAGAAGTAATTACAAGTATTCCAAAGATAAAAGAAAAAAAAAGCCATTGGCCAATATAATAAAGAAAGCAAAAAGCCAAAGAGCCAACCAAATGAATCCTCAATTCACTGTTTCAACCAGTCAGAAAGAACAATGGGATTAGTAAAGGATATGACCACCAATATCCACTGACTGGCAAAGAAGAAAAGGTGCAAATGACTGACTTAAGATTATCAGTATTTACTTTAATAAATAAAAAGAAAATAAGGATAATAATAAATCCAATATATTAATTAACTGAGGAAAAAGTCACCAGGGAAGAAAAGGTGGCCAGTATATGTGAAAATTTGAAGATTGATCCTGGAGGGTTGATCACCTGGCTGTCTTGATTGTTTTGGGTCAATACAGATCTGGATGTCTTGAGAACTGAACTGTGTGACTGAATTCCCACAGTGGAAAATGAATTGGCCCAGAAGGGCCAAGGCCATACAGCTTGCTTGAATACAGCCTGTATCAACCAATTTAGTTGTCCAAGGAATACTGAAGAAGCTGATGCCTTGATAACTTATTGAATGATTGATAACCTCTTGAAGGTACCCTTGGAATAATCCTGAAAAGAAAACACAACCCAACTCCTGCAGGGCCAGGTGGTTGGGGTCCTCAAAACACCTTTTGGTAGCCACCAAGGATTGCAAGACTAAATGACTGAAAAGGATTCCTTCAGAATGGGTGAGGGATTTGGGGACTTGAATTTAAAAAAGCATAATTTGCCCCTGAAAGCATCATTATTGGATTGCTGAGAAAATTTGGTGCATAATGGTATATTATACCATATATGTACCACACTTGAATCCTTTGGTTAAGGAGAGTTCTTCCCCTGAACTGAGGGGGAATATTTCTGGGCTTGAGCTGGTGGCCTCTCATCAGGGTTAATGTTGCATCGATTTCCGGAAATTGACTTCACATTGCACCGCGGTCAGTATAAAATCTTGTTTCAGCTTCATTAGTGTCACATTATAGTCACTGGATTTAGTGGGTCACTTCACGTCTGCATCCATATGATGTCAATTGTCACATGAGAATGTCACTCAAAGATCAAAATCATTTTGAAACTATTTTCCAGGTTTGGGTAATTACACCTCATGGTGCAAGGCAGCAGTTTGGCATGCTCATATTTGTGCATGAGAAAACTTCTGCCCCACCGCCTGATCATCTCACCCCTCTTTAGCATGCCTACTCTCACACATGATTTGGCTTCCACATTCCCACCTAATCCTCTCTGACCCTTAGCATGCGTATGCTCCCGCTCTGCCCTCCAGATGTGACTCCGACACTGCCCCCTCATCTCTGCCCTCACCACTCCTTATGCTTGGACACCCCTGCCTCATCTTCTCTGCCACTTACAATCCTTGCGCTCCTGCCGAGCCCTCAAGATATGCCTCTGATGCTGCCCTCACACCGGCATGATCCTCAACGCTGCTTACCATCCTTATGCTCCTGCAGCTCCCTCAAGATGAGACTACGATGCCACCCCCCATCTCTGCTCTCACCACTCCTTATGCTTACACACCCCAGCCTCATCTTCTCCACCGCTTAAAATCCTTAAACTCCCACGGCGCCCTCAAGATATGCCTCCGACACCGCCCTCAACCCTCCTTATGCCTGCTCCCACCTGCCTAAACCTCTCTGCCACTGAACATGCTTATGCTCATTTATTAGATCCATAGGGTACGGCGGCTTGTTGGCATACACAATGAACACAATCACAGAAATATGCTGAGTGGACTTCTCTGCCAACGGGTTCTTGGGGGAAATTGGTGGGGATATTCACAATGTTGTGGCTGGGGTTTAAATAATGAGACTCACAAACTAAAACCCAATAAGTGGACTATTTAAGACAAGAATTGTGTCTCCTGTTTCCCTTAAAAAACCATTTTTTTCATATGATTCAAATGAAACACTTTCCTTAGTCCTCACCTCATGAGCATTGAATAGTTCAAAAGTTGACTTTAGTAAGTTTCTCACTATTCAACTTTATTCAATTTCTTGCAGGAAAGTGATTTCATTTGAATGATATAAAATAATATGAAACACATCAACTCCTTGAATTTCCAGACAAATCATATTTTGCAAATGAAATACCAGTTCAATAGATATAGATGGAAGGTTCCAAGGCTGTTGATTGGAAGTTTTCTTTTAGTCAGATTGTGGTTCTGAAATTTATTTTTTCTAAAATATTCACTATCTATTGAACTTATTTAAATTAATATTCAACTTCTTTCAAACTTTCCAAAATTCTCCAATATTGATATTACCTAAAAAGGAATCAATAATTAATATCTTAAGCATATTTTAATTCCACCACTTTCAGAACTCCTGCCTTCTTTTGTCAATTTTGGTCTTTTTATTAAAAGAATTTTCAATCAATTTATCAATCAACTTGTCTCCATCTATTTAATTAATAAACTACCTCTGCTATGCCCCAAGAAATGCCCCAAACCCCATGAAATTCAACTGAATTCAATGAACAAAGGACTTCAGCCCCAGGGAGTGGAAGTGAAATCTCTGATATGATCAGTAGTCACAAATTAGGCATTGAACTAGAGAGCCAGTCACATGAAAGTAATCCAGATCCACCAGTTCTTGCATAATTTGAGAATAGATTCATCTTGAATATTTGGAATCTCTCAAAACCTGATAATTTTGTCATAGCCTTTATTTCAGCTCAGCCTCCAAGGTCTCAGAAACCAAATCTTAAAAGATATGAGAAGGAAAAGACTGTTGAACCTTGTGCACCAACAGAAGATTCTGGGGAAGATGACATAATTTTCAGTGGGGAGGTTGAAATTATATCCAAGGAACAATTTGTCTCAAACATTTCTCAAACAATCCCAAGGCTGGAGAAAATTCAAAATGATAGTAAAATTCCTGATTATGTACATCAAAATCTTGCTGAAGCAATGAGACTCCTCAAAATGGATTTGAACAGTAAGTCCATTACTCATTCAATACAAAAAAAAATTAAAAATGGTTGCTTACAATATATGGGCAGGTGTGGAGGTGGGAGAATCTTTACCTGAAGCATCTTGAGTAGTAATTTGAGTGCCAGGAAAAGGATTGGGAAAAAGACCAAATATAATTGGCACCAAAAAAACCAAAAAAAAAACACCGTACCTTTGAAGCCGCAAACATTTCCTGGGATCAAGGTGATAACATGATCAATTTTGAAGTGGACCATATTGATAATGAATCTCTGAATACTGGGAGCACCCCCAAACTCAGTGAAACAATCCATGATGAAACCCCTCCCGCCTCTCCTCCAAATATTCAAGAATTTCAAGAAAGGGAGGAAGTTAAAATGATACAATGGGTCAAGAAGATATCACTGTTATAATGCCTGAACCTGAACCTGAAGTGTCAACCTCCACTAATGTTCAAGGAATATTTTTATCCTACATTGAAGAGCTGGGAGACATTTTAAATTATCATTCCAATATTACTCAAGAATCATGGAAAAGGGGGCTTGATAATATCAATAGTATTTAAAAATATTTATGGGACAATTTACTAACAAATGATGTTGATAAATTCCTTCCTGTTAGTATTAAGGTGATTAGTAACCAAGAGCTTAAACTATTGGTGTGGCTTGAGGAGCTTGAGATTGCAGGTGATTTTTATCTTTGTGAATGATACATTATGATTTGGCTGATGACTCAAGTGATATACTTGCAATATATAGGGTTAGATTTATTAAGGCAACAGAAACAGGAGAATTTTTTAATGATAACATTTGGAATCTCAAATTGATGAAGGAATTGGCTAAACCTCCAGATAATCTCCTGAAATATGAACACTCCTTCTTCAAAATGGTTCAGGGCCTTCTTTACCCCTCCAATCCAATTAAAATTTTTGGGAAAATGTTATGTTTGAATCCATTAGGGTAGTCTAATACAATGTGATTGCACCAAAACTCTATGTGGCACCAACATCAAATTTGACTGATCCTCTTGTACTCAAACGGGGAGCAGTTGAATACCTTGCCTCCTGCTTGAGTAAATCAAAGCAACGTGCAACACAACTTAGCATTGCAGGTGGAGGGGCTGACAGTGAGATATTGACAAATATGCACAAGAACCTTGAGGATCTAATGGATACAGTTATCCACTTGATGATTGCGTACAACTTGGTACATGCACATACAAAGATAAAGGGCTATGGCATGAAAGGCAAACTCACAAGCTCAAAAAAATGAGGCCATCAAAGATCTTTTGGTGTGTCACAAGAATCTTGGAATAAATCAAATTTGCTATGGTATATTAGTGGCATTCTTTGTGGCAGGGGTTTGTGGTTTGATGGTATGCTCAGATGACTGGAGAACAAGCTCAGTGAAAGGGGCTTCATAACTCATTGACATTTCTAAAAGACTTTCAGAGGGTAAAAATTTAGTAGAGCTGGTGTGGCTACGTACTAATAAGTATATATGTAATTTACTGAAGAAAAGTTTCTTCTCATCAGAGTGTTTTACCCCCACTGTACCTCTTAGATTGGAGTTTGCACCATGCTTGGTATTAGATTTTGGTGATGCCTGGGTGGAGAAGCGCAGTCTTGGTTCGAGCCATGATGTCACATTGACTGTACCCAGGTCAGCAAAACTTACAACCAGGATTGACCCATTTTAGATTAGCTTTGTATCAGATAGATTGTAATTTAATTTTGAAAAGGGATTTATGAATTCAATAATTGTGACTATCTATATTACTACTGCCTGGATGCCTCAGTATGAATTCTAATAATAACTACCTTTGTACGGAGGCATGCCTCTGTACACCATTGAAAATACTCTGACAAGACACAAACTGAGTCAGGAAGTTGTACCCGCAATTAGCACATGCAGGGGCATTGCCGGGAAGTGGGTTTTATCACTTCCTTCCAGCTCATAATAGGCCAAATTTCACTGGTTCTTTCAAGAGGACTAGGATGATTAGGGATCCTCAGTGGAGTTCATATTGCATTTGTGTGTGCTTGAAATATTCCACATGGTTAGATTTGAAACTCATTGAATGGGAACATAAATATATCAAATCAAATAATGCAGTATCCACTGCTTTATTTCAGGTTCATTTAGTTAAGATTTTCAATTCACAAAAGTCAGATGTAATCATTCTTCTTTAGCAGAAAATAAAAAACATTCATTGACCAAAATCAAATTTAAGTGAAATTAATAATTTACACAATGGTCAGTAATCCGTTGGTTTCATTCCAATTTTCTGTGCAAGCATGCCATTCACAAAAAAGGAAAGGATTGTAAAAGAGAACTCGCCGGAAACAGTTGGTGTGAGGAAAGAAAGTGTGAGTGGCTCACTTATTCTCAGTGTATATATAGATAAATACATGGGTTGGCATTCATGTGGCACCCTCAATGGGCCCCATGGAAGAACATTGGCTTTAGTCAGTTTAGATTGAGCCAACTCCATGTGGGCTCCAACAGGGAAGTCAAAAATGTGTGCCAAATAAAGCTCATTGGGCATTGGGTACCATCCTGTATTCAAAAATGCCTAAGCTTCAAATGGGAGGAATCAGTATCTGATATATTGTCTGCTTCAACACAAAGTAATACCTCAACCACTTGGGAATACTGGGACATCCCCAAAGACAAATGAGGCCAAAGCCACCCAAAAGAATAAATTTTTTTCCTCCACTTGACCAACAGCACAAATATCCATGATAGTATCAGAAAATATGACCACAAGTGAAATTTGGAGGGTTTTGGATGTCAATAAGATCAAATGAATTCACTTTGGCCGCATGGAAATTTTCTCTCCAACCAGATTACTAATTTCCCTTGTTGAATTCAGACCATTCAAAACACTGAGTGAAGTCAAGGTCAATCAATGGGATTAATTATCACAGTTCTTATTTTGCAAAAGAAAATTCACCGACCCAATTGGAACAAATGGGGCATTACTGGAGGGATTTATTTTTGCAATTGGGTGGCGCAAATGCAGCACAAAGAATGAACAACTTGGTTATTATAGAAGTCTTGGTAAAATTGAAAATGCAAAAGAGAAAAGGCAGAACTGAGGTTCAAATCTTAGCGCAGTGGGTTGCATTCTAGGTCAATCCTTAAGATATGTTGGGGATAAATTATCTCAAAAGATTCAAACTGGCTACAAGTCATTGGGGGTGCCATTCTTTGACCAAGTCAACCATGAAGCTGATATTTCCGCAAATCAAGGGGCATTTGAGTTTGCTTCCACACTCACTTTCACCATGAACGGATTCAAAAGCTCACCTCATTTTGATAAGGATTCATCGTTTTATTCTTTGGGATGGTTATTTTAATCTGATAAGCAGACTGGACAAATTGAAAGAGATGTGTCAAAGTGGTGTACAGGGGGAAACTTGATTTTGCCAAATGAGCATTTTTGGATTGATCTATATGAATGTCATGGGCTCATTCAGGTAGTATGGGCCAGTAGTACATTTTTCATTATACTGATCCAGCACAGGACAACCAAACCACAACACTGGTGGGTATGTCTGCACAATTCTCAAGGAGGTTAGCCAAAACAATGTGGCGGAAAAGCCACAGCTATTATGAGATTGGCAAGTGAGGAGGTATCACATCAGGGATGGTAATGAAATATCACCTCAATTAGAAGAATGAGGGAATTTGGAAGCATCTGGGAATTAGGGTATGATAATGCACAGGACAGTATACACCAGTTTTTGATGGGTTGTAATTGGGGTTATACAGTGGCTCACATGAGAAAGGGCTGAAATGGCTCATGTAAAGTGGCATGCCACTGTACACTTTTCCTGGTTCCTTGCTCTTCTTTGCACACAAATCCTTGCGCTTGTCCAGAATCCTATCCCTTCACATGCAAATCCTTACGCCTGTCCAGGATCCCAACACTTCATATGAAAATCCTTACGCTTGTACAGGTTCCCAACAATTCAAACAGCTCCTTACGCTGGGGCAGCCTCCCAACAATTCCAACACTTCCTTGAGCCGTTGCAGGCTCCCAATGGTTCACGCGTGAATGCTTAGTCCTGTACAGGTTCCCAACAATTCCAACAATTCCTTATGCTGGTGCAGGCTCTCAACGCTTCACATGCAAATCCTTATGCTTTTGAAGGTTCCGGACAATTCAAAAAATTCCTTATGCCAGGGAAGCCTCCTGACAACTCCAAAAATTCCTTACACCTGTAAGATTAATAGCGTGTGACCATAGGAAACGAAATGACTCATGAATCTCCGGTGAATTGGTCACATGTGGGGAACCCCAGGTTTTTGACAGTTAAGATCTCAAAAAGTTTATAACATAGGATGAAGAGAATGTAGAAGGCATTGAGGCTAACTATTTCCAGATTATCTGGAAAAAAAATCACAAAAAGGAACACTGACAGAAATTTGGAGACTATCCCAGTGATGTTCTCCTTTGGAGAAGCCTCCAATTCCTTTCCAAGGAGGGAGTTTAGTTCCTCCTGGAATTCCTGGTGCATCTCATTTCAGTGAGTCACATCCACAAAAGGAATCATGTGGAGCAATTGGCAATGCTCCAACAAGATTCAGTTGATTGATTTGTGGATGATGAGGGGAGGAGGCGGTCAGGTCCTTGGGGGAAATTGTGAGCATCTCTGGGGAAGGAACCAGGGTAGAAGTGGAGGGGAAGAGTTAGGAAGCAGGGGAGCCAACGGGAAAATTTTCAATGATTATTACTGAGCGGGGAGTAGCAGGACAAGCTGGAGATGGTTGAAGGAGGGGGGGGTGGACAAGTCAATACTTGTAGAGAACAGGCTGATTGTCCTAAATTTCCCCATCTGCCTGTTTGGGGTCCCAGCATCCATTTCTACTGGGGAATTCTTTCATCATCATTGACCACAAAGGAGTCCTCACAAGGGTGTATTGCACAGGATCTCCTCTTGCTGTGTGGTTGGAATGGTTGCACAACAAATGAGCATTCTTTGTGTCCTTGTCGGCAAGAATCACAAGTGTCAGTCGTTGTGGAGGAGCAAATGCAGGCGATACCCCGCTTAAAACACAAATTGCACAACATCTAAAACAAAGACAAATTAGGTCAGTATCCATATAGAAAGTAATATGTGAAGCAAAACGTAAGACATACAATTAATTAAAAATTTCAAACGTAATCAAAATAAGTAAGCTCTAGTAGGAAGTTTTGAAAAGTCTGAAAGAAAATATGCATGAAGATTTAGTATCAAGAGTGGAACATAATATGGAGAAAACTGTTAAGTGGGAAATATGAAGCACAATGTAGATAGAAGGGGGTTTCTGAAAGTATAATTGGCAAACAAATAGGGCATAAGGGGAGGGAGGGGAGTTGTTAGGTTGGTGGGATAGAAATGAGTGGAAAGGGTGGAAGACAAAGGGGAGAATACGCACAAGAATAAGAGCGGGTGAGCTGGGAAATAGTGAATTGGGTGAGAAAAGAATTAAAAGGTGTGTTGGGCAAAGATAGTCTTTTGAACCAGGGAGTAGCTGAGCCAATTGCAGCAGTTGCAGAACCCTCCAAAGTCTCAGCTTCAAGGTGTGTCAGAAAAATGAAAGCTCAGTTGCAGCCAATGCTGCGACTGAGAAGGGAAATTTGGGTGTGAGGAAGGGGAACAAAGGGGTTCTGGCTGAGTAATGCAATTTATTGAATGGCCATACTCAGTCAGATCCCCTTTTCTGCATTAAATAACCACCCAATCGCCCAGGAGTGCTCTCGTGAGGGCATTGTTGAATGTGCATGTGAGTGCAATCCACAAATGCCCCATGCAGAAAAGGACATGGGGAATTTGGTCATAGGTGACCATGGTGAGCATACCAGCATTATGGCCGGGTTATAGAGTTTCAACAAAGAGCTGGGAAGCTGTATAACAAGCGAATACAGCGTGAGCTTGGGTTGACCCATTGCACATGTCTGCTTTGGGGTCATAATTGAAATGCTCAGTGGCTGAACATTTGAATTGCAGAGTTGTTGAGCTATTGAGATAACAATATCAAATGCACCCCTGCTTAGCAATTGGTAGTTCATCTTTGTAATCACATCCTGAGCATTTTGCACAACATCAGCCAACATTTTGGCCAGGCTCAGCATTTCATGCGCTTAGGTAAAGTGCTCCTAAGTGAGCCTCTCAATGAACTATTGCAATAAGTGTTCCAACAGTGGCTTTACCAAAAACTTCCACACTGAGCTTTTGACCATGACATGTTGAGCTGGTGTGTGAAAATCAGGTAGATCACCATGCTCAGATTTCTCAAATGCATCCCTTTGATGCACCTTGTTGGAAAGCTCTGCCTAACTACCTCACAGAGGCTGGTGTCTGCAAGGTTATGCTAAGGTGTGCATATCCTATTACAGGTGCCTGCCAATAAATTTCACCCCTGCAAATTCTTGGGCCAGTACACGCTTTCACACGCACCCTTCATGGGTCAAACGTAGGCGATTTTCACATGTTTGGAGCACCTTTGAGTGCCTGTGTTCCAGAAAATGAAATTTGGGGTGGGGGTGGCCCAATTAATCACAGATGATCATGCATTAGCAAAAACACTTGAGGTGGGGTGAAATGGGTCATGTATGGTGACATGCCACCATACATGGTCATTTCTCCCCACCTCAAGTTGACGATATTGTCACTTGTGGTCAATAATTGGACCAGTTGGTCATCCCATAAATTGGTAGTGACCACTAATGTTTCTTGAATGCCTCAGGGTTACAAACAGGGCATGGAGTTCATGCAGGGATTCAAGGTCATTCTCATTGCAAGTATCCCAGTTGCTCATATGCAAATCCTTACGCCTGTCCAGTATCCCAATGCTTCACACATGAATCCTTATGCCTGTGCAGGAGCACCAACATTTAGCATGCAAATCCTTATGCTTATCAGGTGTCCCAACAAATGAAACAATCCCTTATTGCTGTCAAAGCTCTCGACATGTAACATGCAAATCCTTATGCTAGTACAGGTTACCAGCAATTAAAGCCACTCCTTCCCCCCGGGCAGGCTCCCGACAATTCCAAAAATTCCTTACGCCAGTGCAGGGCCCCAATGCTTCATATGCAAATCCTTAAACTTGTACAGGCTCCCAACAATTCAAAAAATTCCTTACGCCAGGGAATCCTCCCAACAACTCCAACACTTCCTTATGCATGTAATATTAATAGCATGTGACCATAGGAAAGGCAATGACTCATGAATCCCCGGTGAATTGCTCACATGGGGGGAACCCCATGTTTTTGACAGTTAAGATCTCAAACAGCTTAGAACATAGGATGAAGATAATGTAGAAGGCGTTGATGCTTACTATTTCCTGATTATCTGAAAAAGAGGATCACAAAAAGGAACACTGATGGAATGATTTGGTGGGTCTCTTACAAGATAGGGGACTTGGACCATTGGAAGAAATAGGATATCTCACATGAAAAAATATTAGAAAAACCATCAGAAACTTCTTGTATGAATTACAGCTAAGTGATTTGAAGGAGTGTATTATAAAAGTAAAAAAGTGAAAAGATTTCAAAAACTTTTTTTTGATTTTTATTTTTCAAGGAATTTGGAGACTATCCCAGTGATGTCCTCCTTTGGACAATCCTCCAATGCCTTGCCAAGGAGGGAGTTTAGTTCCTCCTGGAATTTCTGGTTCATCTCATTTCGATGAGTTGCATCCATGAAAAGAATCATGTGGAGAAATTGGCAATGCTCCAACAAGATTCAGTTAATTTATTTGTGTACAATTGCTCAAGGAATGACTAGGGTTGGTCATAAGTTGGTAAACTCCTGCCAAGCCTCATCATGTGAATGAGATGAGCTTGACCCTGGGGGAGGAGACAGTTGGGCTCTCAGCTGCAATAGGAGGGATCTTTGGGGAAGAAACTGCGGTAGGAGTGGAAGGAGAAAGGGGAGGGGGGATCCGATGGGCGTATCGTTGATGATTATTACAGGGGGGGGTGGAGTGGGACAAGCTGGAGATGATCAAAGGAGGGGTGAGAAAAATTAGAGAAGAGTAAAATAAGTGAAGGGGGGACTTACCAAAAGGTTCCTCAGTGGATTGCGTTGGGGCCACCTCAGGTTCAGGCTCACAAGTCAAAGCGTCCTCATGTGATGGGACTTGAGGTTTGGAGAATTGATTGAGGCCTGGAATAGGTGGCTCATGGTGTTGGGAGGGTTCTACAAAAGGAGGAAGGAGTCAGTTCACTTGGGTCAAAAGTTGAATGAGCAAAGGAATTGTTTTCTGCTTACCATGGAACAAGTCCTCCAACCATCAGGTGCCACTTGGGCCTGGAGATGGTTCCCATAGAGTTTGCTCATAAGGCATATGAGGAACAGCAGTCTCTTGTTGTGGGGGATTCAGTGAGCTTTGTTCTATGGGTAAAGAAAAATAGTTAGTATGATTGCGTGAAGAAAAATGAGTAAAGGAGGAGAAATAAGAGCCTACTTTGATGTTTGAATCCCACGGGTGACAAGACATGGTGACATTTGGCCCAAGCTTGAATGTCCTCTTGCCATTGCCATCCTTCATCGGTTGGATAATCACTATGCTCTAGTTGCGGAGTGAAGTGACCATTGGATGGTGGCCTAGGAGGGGGGGTGGACAAGTAAATACTTGAGGGCACCAGAATAATCTTCTGGAATCTTTCCCGTCTGCCTGTTTGGGGTCCTGGAATCCATTCTCCTTCAGGAATGCTTTCATCATTATTGACAACAAAGGAGTCCTGATGAGGCCATCTTGGGTGGAATCTCCTCTCACCACGTGATTGGAAGGGTTTCACAACAAACAAGAATTTCTTGTGTGCTTGTCATAAAGCATCAAAAGTGGCAGTCGTTGTGGAGCAGCGGATGCAGGGGCTACCACGCTTAGTGTATAAGGTGCATGACATCATGAAAAAAAACAAATTTAGGTCAGTAACTGAGTGGAAAGGAAAATTTAATGCAAAGAGGAAGAAATATGATGATTTAAAAATTTTGAACATGATAAAAATGATTCATCTCTAGTAGCAAGTTTTTAAAAGTCTGAAGGAAAATAAGGATGAATATTAAGTATCAAGAGTGGAACATAATATTGACAAATTTTTTAATTGGAGGAGATGCACAATATGGGAACTCCTTTTGGTGTGGGATGAAATAAGGCAGTACATTGAGGGGGAAAGTAATGGTAAGTCTGTTTTGAATTTCAGAATTGTCCAATGACCATGCGTGCTAAGGTGTACTATCTGCACCTCTAAATAATACTGAATGGTCAGCCTACAGAGAATCACAAAATAAAAAAAGATTTGTGGCTTTAACAGACAGAGAAGACTTATCAGCAGTCTCTAAATCAGACCTATTAATAACACTGCAGTCAAACCATGATTTAAAGCTAAAATTTCTGATAAAAGAAACACTAAGATACTTTTTTGTTGTTATTTTTATAAAATTAATAATAATATATATATATATATATATTGGTTTTCTGTTATTTGAATAGAACTAATCAGAATTTTTTTTCTTTTTTTGGGGTTTATGATGATTAGAATGATTTTTTATATTAATACTAATAGTAAGACAACTGGATATTCCTCTTTTAATATTTTTAATGTTGAGTTTATATCACTACTTCTTTTCTTTTAACAATACTAGGCCTCTTAGAAAGGCTACTGAGCTTTTTCACTATGGTTATACTACTATTCTTTAACAATACTAAGCTACTTAGCAAGGCTACTGAGCTTTACTACCTTAATACTACTATTCTTCAATAATAATAAGCTACTGAGCAAGCCTACTGAGCTTTTACTACTAAATCACTACTACTACTCTAGATATCCTGCTAGTCCAGAGATGGTGGTGATCCTGGATAGTGGGAACTTGTTCCATGATGATGGAAAAATGAGGGATAGAGTACCTCTATTTATAGATTTTGGGCCTCAATAGGGCTTCTCAAAACAGGGTACTTAGAAAAAGGCAAATTTGAGAGGTTTTAGCTGGTGAGACGTGTAGTTTTGGTGTATCAACGTGTTTGCTGAGAGAATTATGCTGGTGGTGCTTTTTCTTAGCAAAATCATGTGATTTATTTGAGATAATTTGGCTGGTGATATTTTCTCTTTATCAGAGTCATGTGAGGTTATTGAGATAATATGGCTGGTGATGCTTTCTTGAAGGTGGGGAAAGGATTTTTGTTTCTATTTTTACATATGTTATGAGAGAATTATGCTGGTGGTGCTTTTTCTTATCAAAATCATGTGATTTATTTGAGATAATTTGGCTGGTGAGATTTTATTTTTGCCAAGAAAGTGGAGAAAATACAGATCCTGACAATTGAACTTTCTCCTAGTCATATGACTTATATGAGAAAGCTATGCTGGTGTTTCTGTTTCTCATCAAAAACATGTGATGTATTTGAGATAATTTGGCCGGTGAGATTTTTTTTTGCCAAGAAAGTGGAAAAAATATAGCTCTTGACCATTGAAATTTCTTCTCGTTATATTATATCCATGAGCAAATTATGCTGGTGTTTTATTTTAGTATTGTATCATTTCATATGTAGATTGCATCATTTTTATCAAGCTTGATGCATGTAATTATTACTAAGCAAACATTTTTTCTTGGAAAATATATTGTAATTTTATGCATAGCCTTGAGGTATGTCTCCTTTCAATTGAATTAAGGTGGGGAAAATACAGCTCTTATGCTGTGATCTTTCTTCATATACCTTTATTTAGATTAACTGATTTTAATTGCATAATTTGTTATTGATGATGCAATAAGGTGGATAAATCCTTTGATACTCTACTGTTCCGATAAGATATTGAGGGTGTGTATTGTATATTTCTGTTTGAAACCGGTTATTGTAATATGTAAATTTGTTTTGCATAATTTGTTTTTTTTATTGGTAAGCTTGAAACTGATACTAATGGTATGGAATACCACATCCCCCTCTCCATTTAATGCTGTCCCCACCATTCCAGTTGAAAAGCTTGCCAGTATCAATCATATTCATTTTGTTCAATTTCTTCTCCCCCAATATTAACTCTTCATCTTCAATTTATTCACTGATTTCATTTTCTGACTCTGAACTTGATTGAACTTTCTTTCCTCTGGGATAAAACCTCTTGATGTGACTTGCTGCAAACTTTCTTGTAAGTTTAGTTCCATCCAATTCTTCAAGCTCATAAGGTCCATCATTAATTTGATTGATAACTCTATAAGGTCCATTCCAATGGTTCTTGAAGAGTAAAACCCACTGTGAGTCAAGTGACTTATTATAAATTAATACCAAGTCCCCTGGCTCAAGTCAATTTCTCAGTCTATGTGCCATCTTTTTTTCCAAATATTGAACTGATTTGTGTCTTGAATCTCTTAATTTCTCTTCTGCTTCTAATCTTTTTCCTCTTTTGCTGCAATCTGTATGGTTCTTGATTCCAATAGCTCTTCTCTTGTTGATATTTTATTCCATTCAATGGCTAGATATGTATTTGTTTCAATATCAATTGGCAAAACAGCTTGCTTACCAAATTGAAGCTCAAATGGTGAGTATCCTGTTGTTCCTTTTTTTGATATCATATCTTCCAAAGTCACAATTGGTAAGTATTCTTTCCATTTTGATCCATTTTCACCACACATTTTTACAAGGGCATCTTTCAATTGCTTATGTCCTCTTTCAACCATTCCTTGTGATTTTGGGTAGTAAGGTATAGGTATTCTGATTATTGATCCTGCTCTGTTGACTGCTTCTTTTAGTTCTTTTCCAAATTCTGCTCCTCTGTCAACTGTCACTTCTTTTGGAGCTCCATATCTACAAAGCCATTCTGACAAAAACATTCTGAGACTGTTTTTGCAGTTTGCCTTGTTAATGCCACAGTTTCTGGCCATCCTGAAAAGTCATCTCTTGCTACAACTAAATATTTCCATCTTCCTGCCTTGATGTGAACTGCATCCATTCTGACTCTTTCAAATATAGTATATGTTACAGATATATTTTCTTCTTATTTTTGTTGCAAATGACTCCTTTTTTGACATTCTTGACATGATTTGACCCATTTCTTGACTATCTTTTTCATTCCTTCCCACCAATATGTTTTCTTGATTCTCCTGTATGTTTCATTTTCCCCTCTATGCCCCAGCTCTTCATGCATTTTCTTTAGTATCTGTTCCTGAGCTTTTTCAATGTATACAACTATTTGTGGATGTGCTCTATTTCTTCTTTTCAGCTGCCCTCCTTCTAAATGGAAATTCGCTTATCTTCTTTTAATTTTCTTGAATCATTCTTCCCAATACTTTGTGGATTTTTAAACTATTCAGATATTCCTGCATATGTTTTCCAAATCCTTCCTGTTTTATTGAAATTTCGATATTGTTTGTTTTATTCCTTGATCATTTCCCCACTTTTCTTGTATTTACTTCTTTTAGGCCAAGTCCTGGATGTGGTTTGATCCAATCTTCCTCTTCATCAAAATCATCCCTTTCACTTTATTCTTTGTCTTCTCCTTTTGGTCTTCTTGATAACCCATCTGGCATAGTAGACGTTTTTCCTGGTTTGTGTACAAGATCAAATGGAAAAAGTTGAATGTATGCCACCCATCTTGTCATGGGTGCATTTGGTAAGCAAGGTGTGTTTATCACTTCTTTCAAAGCTTTAGCATCTACATGAAGTTCAAAGTGTTTCCCCCATAATATTGTTTGAAGTTTTTTTAGTATTCTTGCTACACCACAAAGCTCTAACTTTGGCTGAGAGTATTTAGATTTTAGTCTGGAAAATTTTACTGATTCATATAGTACTGGTCTATCCTTTCCTTTTTCATCCTCTTGCATAAGAACTGCACCTGCTGCAATATAACTTGAATCTATTGCTAATTTTATTTTCCCTGAGCCTTTATCATAATTCAATGTATTCAAAGTAGTTTCTTCTCCTACGATCTTCCTGAGTTTTATAAAAGCTTCTTCACATTTTTCATCCCATTTCCACAATACATCCTCCTTTTTCAATCTTCTCAATGGTGCTGAAACTTGTGAAAAGTCCATGATAAACATTCTGAAATATGCACATAATCCTTAGAATCCTCCAGCTTCCTTCTTTGTTGTTGGTCTAAGCCAGTTTTGTATCTTGTTTATCTTCTGTTTTGAAATTTTTCTTCCTCCCAAGGACACAACATGCCCCACAATATCGAGTGCTAGAACACAACATGCATATTTTGATCCTGAAATTGTCAGTCCTGCCTCTTCTATCCTGAAGGAGATTCTTTCTAATGTTACTGCATATTCCCAAACAAATCTTCTTATGAGTTGATTTTCCTTCAATTTTTCGTGCTGATATGTTGATCTGGGCCCTTTAATTCCTCCATCATCTATAAATATTCCAAGGTGCTCTGGTATTTCCTCCTGAAGTACCGAAGCCATTTGTGCTTGATAAATTGCCACAGAGTTTGTTGCTCCTTGAGGTAGTCTTGTAAGCTGAAGTCTTCCAAGTGGTGTTTCAAATGTTGTAAGTGGTCTTGTAGTAATATCCAGTTCTCTTTAATTGTATCCTCCCATAATATCTCCCAATCCATAGCATGGTCTTCCTGAAAATGATCCTACAATCATATTAAAATTTGGTGGCAATCCTGCATCTTTGATTGTTACTTTATTGATGTCTTGAAGGTCATGAATTATTCTAATTTTTGAATTGGGCTTTGCCACACAAAATAGTGGGCTGTTATAGCTTGATGTTGATTGTTCATAAATTCCTGTATGTATTCTTTCTCTGACTAGCTCAATAAATTGACATAAAATTGATTTTGGTATTGGTATTGGTGTCTTTTGCCATGGTTCGTGTGGTATAACTGGTATTTTATAAGGTTTTCCATAAGAATGTTTTAGTACGCCTCCTTCTTCTTCAAAAAATGCTATAGCCTTTTACCTTAGTGATATAACATTTTTTAATAAATTAACCTCTTCTTCTGATAACCATCCAGATGGTCCAAAGTTTATCATTGAAATTCTTTCTTCTGTAACTTTTAATGTTTCAAAAAATGAAGGTGGGTTATGTGATAGGGGTGTTTAATATGGATCTCTTGATAATTCAGGTCTTTCCAAAGGTGGATTCAGATATTGACGCATAGCTTTATTTACTGGTCTAACCTTCTCAAGTACTGAATTATATTTTGCAGCATTGGCTTGAGCTTCCATGATTATCAGTCTGGTTTAAAGTATAAATTGATAATAATATTTTTTTTTATATTTTTTTCTATATTTTTTTTTATATTTTTTTTTATAATTCTTTTAGTTGAAAGAAATACAGTCTCTTCAGTTTTTTCCCTTTTTTTCTTCATAATTGCATTTGAGTTGTAGTTTTAAGTCATGCAGAGACTTTACCTCTAGGTGGATAAAACCCAGTATATTAGGTATACCAAATCCTGCAGTTTAATGTCATACAAGGACATTTGTGAGCCGTAGTCCTGAGCTTACTGTTTTACTTGAAGTTTTCATTATTCTATTATTCACCTTTGTTTTACTCTTGATTTTTTTTTGGATTCCTTGATTTTACTTGAATGTTCAGCCCTTTGGTGTGCTACCCCTGTAGTTTTAAGTCATACAAGGACTGATTTTAGCCTTCAGGTTGCTACCCTGTAGTTTAAAGTCAATCAAGGACTGATTTTTGCCTTCAGGTTTCTACCCTGTAGTTTAAAGTCATACAAGGACTAATTTTAGCCTTTGGGTTGCTACCCTGTAGTTTAAAGTCATACAAGGACTAATTTTAGCCTTCAGGTTGCTACCCTTTAGTTTAAAGTCATACAAGGACTAATTCTTTGGCCTTCTTTATTTGATCTGATCTTTTATCCTTAATGATAATCAAGACAGTTTATTTTATTTATTTTTGCTATTATTATTATTATTATTATTATTATTTTATGTTGAAATATTTTTTTTTCATTATCTTGAAATAATTTTTTTAAGAGTGATATAATTGATGAGTGATGTTGAGTGAGGTTTCAATTTGAGGAGTGATGTTATATTTTGAAATGGTGTAGTGGTTAGTGATTCCAGGTTGCTTTCAACTTTAACCAAGGTCCTGGGTTCAATTCCTGCCTCTGGCAGCAGTGTTGTCAAACTACAATCATGCTGGCATTATATTCATCACTCTGTGGGGGGTGCTCTATACTGATGGCCTAGTATCTGTTGAGTTATGGTGATCCGTTAGGACTAATTGAATGATATTCTGGCTATGTTTGGGGAGCCCACACCCTCTTTCATATCTATGATTACTGTGTTCAATTTGAATTTCCGAGGTGGATGTATGGGAGTACCTCAAAGAGTGGCTAAACCAATAAATATTGGACTAACTTTTCTGATTGGCTGTGAGTAATAATTGTTATATTCCAAGGTCTTCTTTTACTGTATCTGAGCACCTTTTGTTGTTTGGTTACTTGTTTTTTCCTATCCAGATACCAGTGGTCATAATTTTGACATTTTAACTTCTTTGATCTTCTTTTCCTGTATCTGAATGGCCTATCTTGTTTGGTTGGTCTCTCTTCCCTGTCTTGATATAGTTTTCTTGCTTTTAGGGCAAATTATGACTGGTGGTCGTAATTTTGACATTTTGAGCTTCTTCTATCTTCTTTTTCTGTATCTGAATGGCCTATTTTGTTTGGTTGGTCTTTCTTCCCTGCCTTGCCATAGTTTTCTTGCTTTTAGGGCAAATTATGACCGGCAGTCATCATTTTGACATTTTGAACTTCTTCTAGCTTCTTTTTCTGCATCTGAAGGCCTATCTTGTTTGGTTGGTCTTTATTCATGTTTTCCTTGCCATATTTTATCTCTTCCTGTCTCAAAGAACCAAATTATGACCGGCAGTCATAACTTTGATATTTTGAGCTATCTATATCTTCTTTTCCTGTTTCTTCACATCATCTTTTTATTGTTTTTTTCAGAAAAGAAAAATAACATTAATAAAGGCCTATGGGCCCACACTTCCCCAAACTTGTGCCATTTTTTTTGCATGAGACTGCATAAGAACAGATAACCACCCCTGTTTTTCTTTTTCTTTTTCTTTTTCTTTTTTTGAGATAAAAGAATAATTCCTCTTGGATAAGACAGGAAGTCACTGCCACTGAGTGAGAAGAGTGTTTTTTAAAAAAGATTTTTCTATAAGGTAGTTTGAATGATTTGAAATTCCTCTTTGATAAGGCAGGAGGTCACTGCCCTTGAGTGATAAGACACATGAAAAAAAAATTGAAAAAAAAAATTGAAATTCCTCTTTGATAAGGCAGGAGGTCACTTCCCTTGAGTGTTAAGAGTCTTAAAAAAGTTTAAGTAATTTGAAATTACTCTTTGATAAGGCAGGAGGTCACTTCCCTTGAGTGATAAGAGACTTGAAAAAAAAATTGAAAAAAAAAATTGAAATTCCACTTTGATAAGGCAGGAGGTCACTGCCATGATACTAATACAGATATGAAAAGAATTCGCTTTTCTTAGGTGATTTTGTTTTATTATTTTGCTATTTTTCATGTTTTTTTTATGGTTTCTTTTTTCTTTTTTTTTGGTGATTGAAATTGGATTACTTCAGTTATTATTGAGAAATATTCAACCTTCTGTTGTAAATTACTGAAAGACATATGTCCTTCAATATTTCTCCAAATATCTTGTTGCATTGTACTCTTTGTGTATTTGCTTTCCATTCTGAAAAAAAACCTTTTACTTCATCAATAAACATGTACCCAAAATCACACCAGCAAAGAGTTCCTCCCAAGATTTCCAAACCATCTAGATTCAAATCTTCTTTAGCCCATAACATTTTGTGATACAGTCCTTCTATTGTCATTTTATAATATCCATAAGGCTTATTCCAGTAAGGATTCCATAAATTTCCTTTGATTCCAATAGTGGTTAGTAATTCCAAAAGATCAACATTTGTAAAATTTGATCCAGGTAGTTCTGAAAGATATTTTGTTTTGATTATTGGTGAATCTAGCTCATAATCATACAGTTCCTTAAATGTTATTATTGGAAGTATTACATCATCTTCCAGTCCTTCATATTCTGGTATGTCTTTCTGTATTCCATTTTGATTCTTGGAGTCATTTGGTAATCCAGATGTAATTCCTTTATTTTTATTAAAAAAATCAGTTGGGCTTGAAAAGAAGCATATTTGATCATAAGCATCATTAAATTCTTCTAGAATGCTAACTCCAGCTAGCCTTTGTGTGTTTCCTGATAGCTCTCCTTCTTATAGGTCTTCAGATATTCTTCCTTGCTTATATTTATCTTCCAAATATCCACTAGTTCATTGGTATAACTTCAAGTCATCTTCTGATTCTGCTGTTTCCATTTTTTTTTCAATCCTCTTTTGAATATTTCTATCCCAAACTTGATCCATTTTTTCTTCAGTAATTATGGAACTTTCCTTTTCCAATTCTTCAAATTTGCTTTTTGCCAATGGATTGATTATGTCGTCTTTTAGTTCTTCACTTAGTAAATCTTTGTCAGTATCACTAATGTACCAAGCTTCCTCCTGGAAGAAATTGAAATAATCTTCTGCAATTCCTGAGGAATTTGCTTCAGATGGCTTCAGATCCATTTTGAATTTTTTTTGGGCTCTCTACTTTATCTTCTTTATTCATACCCCTTAACTCATGTGCTAGCCATTTCTCTGGGTCTTCTATGGCTATGTCCAAATTTCTTCTCATCTTGTTTAGTTCCTCTTTGATTTTTTTCTATTGCTTCACTATCTTCTACCTCCAGTTTATCTTCTGTCTCCTTTCCTTTAGATTTTATATGAGTTACAGCAGGCATACTTTCTTTAGATGAAGATAATATGCTGGACTTTTCTTCAATTGTTATTTAATTGAAATTTTCAAATACTAAGAAGTCCAGGTAGGTTTTTTCTTCACTTTCAAAAGTGACATCAAGATTTTGAATTTGACCAATTGGCTTCAAATAGCTATCTGTTGATTTTGATGTGTAAGGGCTGATGTTTAATTCTGCTTTTAGGGCTATTTCCTGAGTTATAAAATTCAATTCATTTTTTGCACCAAAAATAGCCGAGAATGGTATTTTATTTAGACCAAGAAATATTGTCTTCACTCTTGTTGAATATTGAATTTCTGTTTCCTCTGTTTCTTTTCTTTTGGATGTTTCTGCTTGATGTAATGACCATTTTCCCATCTCTGAAGACGCACAAAGTTCCGTACCACTGGGTGGAGAAATTCGCCAACCAATGGCTTGAGGGTTACATATTAGTAAACATAATTGACATCTATCTTGTTCTGGATAGCTGAATATTTCCCCTTGCTTGTGTGAAAATTCCAATTTAACATTATTTTCTGCTAAAAATGGTCTTCCAAGTATGGTGTGTACATCTCCTTTTGCTATGAATAAATGAATTCCTTTTTATTCACCTGTTATCATAGTAATTGGTGTAAATTCTGAGAGTCAAACCAAAGATGTTGTATGTCCACCATTTCCTCTGAGATTCATATTGAGCTTTCTACTTTTAAGTGAGGCTGTAATTGCAATTTACTCTGGTATTATATTAATTTCTGATCCAGTATCCACAAATGCCATTGTAGGATGTTCTTCTCTTCCAATAACTACTTCCATAAATTCAAGTGGGCATGCATAATGTAATCTTGGGGTATCATAGTCCTGTAGCTTTAATGAAAGTCCTCTTTATTGAATATTTGATGTATTGACCAATTTTATCACCTCCTTTTCCCTGGGTAGTTGAATTTTGTAATTTATCAATAAAGGTTGGTGACATTGATAATATTTCTTCAAGAGAAAGATTTATCTTTTGTTCAAGTATTTTCTTCATCACATGTTCAATCATTAGCTTTGGATTATTGGCTGTAGATTTTACCTTGTTCTTGAATTCCATCTTTTGTGAATCCTGTCTAACTACCTCCTTATTCTTTTCCTTGTAAATTATTTCAATATCATCATTATCTACTTCCTTTCCTTCTTGTTTTTTCTGTATTTTGTTGGAATTAGAACTCTTATTTTTTCTTCTGCCTCATCTTCCTCATGCTAGGAACCTGGTATCTTCTTTTTAAGGGGTTTGTGTGTTCCATTTTTATCCTCTTGCTGGGTTTGACTTTGACTTTCCTGTCTTGCAGCTCTTTGCCATGTCTGTCTAAGCCCAAAATTTATTTGAATATTTTCATTTGCTGGTGATATTTGAGGAGGTTTACAATTTCCCCATTCTTCTATTTGAGCTATAGCTGCTGCCTTCTCCTCTTTGTTTTCCTCAATTACTGTTGTTTCTTGCTCATTTGGGGGTGAATTTGTTTTTTCCATCATTTTCTTTGTGAAATCCTCCTGTTATTTAGCAAAATGTTTAACCAAATTCTTTGCAGATGTAGGGCCTTCTGTGGGTACTATTTGAGAATTTGGAAAAAGATATGTTCCTCCACGCTTCAAGACAATTCTTTTTTCCAAGTCTTCTGTGAGGTGATTACATCTTATTGCAAAATGTCCTTCTTCTAAGCAGTAATAACACATTAATGGCTGTCTTGGAGTCATTTGAGCTGGAACATATGGTTGATAACCAGAAGATATGGGTGGTGAAGGATATCTTGGCCTGAATGGCTGTGAGTTTTGTATAGCTCTCTGATCTTGATTATTGCTTGGTTGAGGTTTCTTGGGAGATTCAACTACTTCAGAAAAACGCTTGAGCTGATTCAATACTTCCTTAAGTGGTTCATTCCCAGTATCCTTTGATTGATGCCCTGCGGCTGAGGATTTTGATATTTTTTTAGGTAAGATCTTTCATTTGCTTTAAGACTTCTTCCCAGCTTTCCCCTTAAAACCTAGCTTTCTTCTCTTTTGAATTTGGTTGTGAAAATTCCTTCTGTTGAATTAAGACTTTGGCTTCTAAATCTTGCTCAACGTATAAATTTAAGATTTCTAATCTTGGAATGATATAACCACCATCCAAAGCTTGCACAATGGCCTTATCTTTAATAATTTCTTTGTAAATATATTCTTGAAAATTTGAGGAAAGACTAGCCAATATTTCTTGATTGTGATTGATATCTCCTTTTATATATTGATACCTCTTGAGATAATTAATAATAGATTCATGTTCACCAATGAAATTTCTATATTGGGTCATATTTCTAATTCCTCCTTCTTGTTTAATATTTGTAAATAATTGAGTAATTGAGGATAGCTTGTATCTTCTTTCAGGTGACACTTCTTGTGAGCCTTAGAGGTAATTTCGTATACCCAAAAGACCACAAATACAAAAATAACATATTAATATAAATAAAATAAATTTATTTATATTATTACAATAAAAATAAAAATATAAATATAAAATTATATTAAAAATAAAAAGTTAGTTAAGATTTAAAAATAAAATTACATTAAATTTTGTAATTACAAAATTACATTTATACTTGAAAAAATTAAGTAAAAATGAATTTTTAACAAAATTGTAAAAAAAGAAATAAATTTGGAGAAAAGTTAAATAAAGATTATTATAACTTTTTATCCAATAAATAAACTTATGAAAATTAGTTCACCATTGGATTCCTCATAAAAAATCAGGTGGGGTCACCTCTGAGTGAAATTCTTGTAACTCAACTCTAAATAAGCTTAAATCAAGTTTTTAGTCTTTTCAGTACAAAAGTTGAAAATCCTCAAAACCTTAATTTAATTCACACCACATGTGGTGTTAACCATCAATTTTTGTGTTAAAATTGAGGTGTTGTGTTTAGTTTAGAAGTTATGAGGAATTGAAGTATTTTCAATTGAATTCAATTGAAATGTCAAAATGTGCGCGTGTATTACATAAGTGAACTTTGATTTACATATGAGGTGTCAATTATTACTGTATTGTACTGTACAATTGAATTGAATTACATATGTAAATTATAAGTATAATACATGATGAGGAATTAAAGGAAAAATAAATTGGAAAGATTAAATTTGGGGGGGGAAAGGAACTCCAGCTCTAAGGGGGAGCTAGACCCCCAAAGTCCTTGCTGACAGGCGTGGGATGTCAAAATTCACGCAAAGGTTCATCACTTTTGGCCTAGAATTGAGTTACAGGGTCTGTGGACTAAATTGATGATGAGGTTTTGATACCAACTGGGGTAGTTTTAGCTGTTGCCAAGGGGGTAAAACTACCCTTAAGATAAAACAATCATAGTAAAAACAGTTTTAGCTGGTTTCTAAGCTTCTGACACACATTCTGACGTGTTTTGAAGGCTCTAGGCCTAGTATTTCTATAGTAATGGCTGATTTAAGGGTCTAAAATGGCTAAAAATGGCTTAAACCAGCCCTTTTTGGTCTAAACCAGGGTTCAATGATGCCATAATTGGCTTTTCTGTTGTCAGACTGTTTTTCACGAATGACAAGAGTAAATTTCACTTTTGGAGTAAGAGAATTGATGGCTATAAAAGAATGTCTTCTTTGCCCCACTTTTCTCTTCATGTTAGAATCTTTTCCTTTTATAATTAGTTTAAACATTGTTAAAACCAATCAATAAAAGATTCCAACCACCTTTCTTATATCATTTTAGACCTTGTAACCACGTGAAAAAATCATTATAATCATTGTTTGTAACTCTTATAATCATTTTTACCCCTGAACCACCCCAAAAGTGAATTAAAGCATCTTTCATCACTGTAAACTTTGTCACTTTGTTTCCAAATTCACTCTGGTCACTTTTGGGCGTGTTTTATCTTTAATATTCTTTTTAAAGACTTTGTTCTTTAATTAATTTCTTTCAGTTCTTTGCTAAATTAATTCCAATTGAAATTGCTCTTGAAGAAATTTCTTTTGTAGCCTTAAAATATCTCTTGTAGAGTATTTTTTGGATAAATTTTTATTGTTGGTAAAACAGTAAATTTTTATAATATTATTGTTTTATACTAATAAAGTTATAAATAATAAAATTGGCGTGTTTTCTCTTAAAAATAATATTTCATACTATTTTGAATTATCTTTTACCTTATACAAATTTTGAGGACAGGAAAAGTACTTGATTTTTAATCAAAGTTTTATATCCACACCTTCTATTTGGGGGCCCAGCCATGATATTTTACCTGTGACATATTTTTTTTACTCTTTTTAAATCTTTTTTCTTATATTGAAAAATTTAAAAACATATAAAAAATACTTATAATTCAACAAATCAATAAAAAAAATTAATATTATAAGTGAGGCTTATATTTTAATTTCTTTTTTGAAATATCCTTTTTTTACTTAATTAATTGGTTTTTTCATCAATTTTAGTGTCTGACAATGTGTTAAGACAAGAAAACATTGAAACAGCCTCAACAGTCACCAGCATTATTCCTGCCAGTACTGTTAATTCTGATCATAATAGTACTATTATTGTGACTCAGAATATTCAACCATAGCCAATTTCTTCTGAATTAGTCAACTTGGAAATAAGTAATACTCTTCAGCAAGCCAATGATTTGGCCGATAGTACGTTTTTTGATGTAAAATTACTCTTTTAAGCCTTTTTAACCATAATTATGCCTTCAACAAGGTCATTCAAAAAATCCATAAAAAAATAATTTTTTTCATATTATAAGTGAGGCTTATATTTTTATTTATTTTTTGAAATATTCTTTTTTTACTTAATTAATTGGTTTTTTCATTAATTTTATTGTCTGACAACGTGGTAAGACAAGAAAACATTGAAACAGCCTCAACAGTCACCAGCCTTAGTCCTGCTAGTACTATTAATTCAGACCATAATAGTACTGCTATTGTGAATCAAAATAACCAACCTGAACCAATATCTTCTGAATTGATTAACTTGGACATAAGTAATACCCTTCAGAAAGCTAAAAATTTGGCCAATAGTAAGTTTTTTGACGTAAAAACACTATTTTAAGCCTTTTTAAACCATAATTATGCCTTCAACCAGGTCAGGAGCCAGCTACAACCCCTCAAGAAGCTCCCAAAAAGGTAATAGATGTGATTATGGCAGAGGCCAATCAGGTACAGAAGGAAAAGGGTCAGTTGATGTCAGGCTGAGTCTATATTGAAGTGGTAATAAGAGTATTTACAACTAGAATTATGACTGTGACACGTAGAAAATTGATTAAAAATAAGAGTTTTTGATTTTAAAGATGATTTATAATATATTTAAAGGGTTCTACTATTGGAAAATAGTGGTGGTGAGCGCTATTGAGAACCCAGGGTGCAATCTTACCAGTTGAGTTACTATAATAAGAGTTACAATAATTAAATATATAATTATACCTGTTTATTACCCAAGAGTAAAGCTGTTTTTGACAGTTTAGTACGTAGCGTATTCAAGAGCAGGATGAGGAAAGGCTTTTGGCTGTGAAAAGCCCTCTTTTTATCCTGAAATTGAGGTGGAAAGGCTGCTAGACCTTTCCACGTAGAGGAAGTGAAGATTTTTCACTCTCTATGACAGGCTTGTGGTTTGCAAACAACCTGTATACCCTTTATTGGGCTCAGATGTGGTTTTGAAACCACATCTGGGCAGTTTTCACCAATACAGGGTGAACATTTTCATCTGGGGACCTCACAGCCTGATTCTGACGTGTATGACGCGTAGAATGCTGTACAGAAACTGTATGGGACCCCAGTATTGACTGAAATATGAGGTATTGAAGTAAAAACATGCTTCTTCGTCTATTTGACACCTCATATTCATGGTTATGGGATATTATCCCATGGTAAGGCTGTATCTGACAGCAGGTGGGATTTTGACCTTAAAATGGTCATATCTCTGTCAGTTTTTGAGATATCAAGCTCAAAGTTGGTTCATTGAATAGATCTGTTTGAGCTCTACACAATGGTACCCAACTTGACATGGTTATCATTAAATATGACAAAGTTATCCCATGTACAAGTAATTTTGTACATTGGCGTGGTCTGGGCAAAAGCTGTATTAAGCTTGTTTGGCCAATAACTTCTGTTGTAGTTGAGTTATGAGGAAATGGGTGGCACCATCAGTTAGCCCTGATTGTGCTCTTTCCAAAAAGAGCCCACTTTAGGTATCTCACACTAAAACTGTAAAAGTTAGATGGGAGGTGAATGTTTTGTTCACCCTTATTTGGTTTGAATTTGACCATAACACAAGTAATACTGGTGCTAGCTCAGTTTGGCTAGCACCATTAGATAGCCCTGGCTTAGAGCTTCATTTTGAATACCCATTTGATGGGGTTAAGCCTCTCCTTCTAGATTTTAGATGAGAGGTGAAAATTAAGGTTTATGCTCAGCAATAACTTTGAGCAGGAATAACTTTGTTATTTCTTGTCCTATGGTGATGGGACTTATATTTTCAGAAAGAGGTGAGTTTCCTCTTTGTTCTGATACCTTTTGAGCTAATTTGGCTCAGCTCCATGTTTTGGTGGTATTTTGGCTATACCATTGGTTTATGGTATTTTGGCTGTCATGCTTGTGCTCTGGTTTTGAGTCACAGGCTGACAGTTGATGACTTCCAAAAAACTAAAATGGGTCATTCTGAAGCTGATAATACCATTTTACCTTCAAAAAGAGCTGAAACGGCCACAACAAGCCTCTGTGGATATATACAAAGCCAGCCACAGTGCATACAACAATGCACTTCAATTCAAGGAGTACCAGATCCTTGCAGACCTTTGGAAGAATTGCATGAATTCTTACCTAACTGTGAGAAAATTCCTGGGCCATCCCAACACTTGCAAATTGCTCAATGGATGGCATCCATTGATGGAGAAGAAAAACATGATGCTGTTGACCCTAGAATGGAGGAAAAACAACCCTCCACCACCCAAACCAGTGCCAAAAACATCCCCAGTGGCCAGCACCAGCAATTCCAACGTGAAAAAACAGCCACAAGTTCCAAACAAGGGCAAAGGGAAGTCACCAGCCCCAAACCCTTACAGCCAAGGTTACAGAATTCTAAAGATTCAGCAGGATTCCATGGAAAATGTATTTCAGATGGCCAGAACCATGATGGAATTACAGAAGAAGGTGGAAGCCAGATTAAGATTCCAGAAATGATTTCTGATATATTTGATTCCATCCCAGAGTTGTATGATGCTATAAATGATGTGAAAAAACATCTTTCTGATAAGAATGAAACCATTTGTAACAACATTAAAACAAACAACCTGAGTCTTTGCCAAATTAATGAAACACTTATGTGTTTTGAAAAAGCTTTAAGAACAATTGAAATTTCCAATAATGATAATTCTTTTGACAATAAAATAAATGAGAAATCTGCTATTATTAAGAAATTAACAGATAAATGTTCTAAATTCAATATTGATGACATAATTGAAACAAGAATTAAACAAGCCATAAATATTATCAAAACAGATAACAAGAAAGTCCTTGATGACATTTCAAATTCATTTACTGAAGTAAAGACATATACCATTGCCTTGAAAAAGTGTTTTGATGCTTCACAAGAAGAAGTATCAAAATTATCAATGAAATTGAATCAAGTCACTGCTGATAATACAAGACAGACAGAGTTATGGCAAGAACTGACACATAAAGAAGACATGTATAAAATTGAAGTAATAAATTTAATAAAAAGCTTCCAACATGAATACAGAAATTCCCAAAGGTGTAGCAACAGTAAAAGGAATGACATTGAACAAATATTGAACACCCTACATAGAATGTCTACACCTCTGAATCAAAATGAGGGCACAAGAATTCCAAATCCACAAGTATTGGATCCTGATAATTCACAGTTAAAAAGTGAATTATCCACTCCTTTTCATAACTTGGAAACATCAATGGGCCAAGCACTTTTTGAAACAAGTTCCAAAACTTAAAGAATGGCCTCACTTCAGTAGTGAAGGAGAGTATGACCATATGGAATTCATTAGAGGTATTGACATGATCAAAGAAGATTTTGAATTACCAGACAGATTGGTAACAGCCAGGTTTAACACCTTGTTTACCAGATCAGCTCACAGATGGTACATAAAAAGAAGACAAGCACATGAACACCAGAGTTGGACTTGGTGGAAAACCCAAATTATCAACAAATGGGCAAATGATGCTTGGAGGTTTAAAGTTGAAACAGCCTTTGAATCTTCCAAATTTAATGCTGATAAAGACAAAGCCTTACCATGGTTTTGTCAACAAAAGGACAGATTAACAGCATTATATCCTGACATGTCAGAATTTATGATCCATAGGAAAATTCTGAGACAATGTGGAGGTGACTTAGAGCATGCTGTCAAAAGCAGGACTACTGAACAATCTTCAGAAGAGGATATTATCAATATACTAGAGGAAGTAACCACCAGAACCAAAATTGGTTCTAGTAGGGTGAATCTCAAAAGGAGGTTTAATACACCTTGGAAAGATTCTGTGGACAAAAACCCCAAAGAAAATTCTAGTAATATTAAGTATAAATCTGCAAATACAGTCAGAAAGTGCCATATTTGCCAAAGCACCACCCATTTAGCCAATACATGTCCAAAAAGGGGGAAAATCAATTAAATTGACATTGAAAAGGAACCAGATGTTGAAAAAGCAGACATAATTGAATACAATTCAGATGATAAGTCATCCATATTTTCTGAATCTTCAAAAGATATGGAAAATATCAATGCCACTTTTGACATCATGGAATCTTATTCCCACTTACCACAATTGAGCAATGGTCAAGTTGATTTATCAAAAGTTCAAGATGCACAACTTATGAAGACAAAACCAAACAGAGGGAAAGGTTATACAGCTGGTAACTCCTGTATAACAGAAGTGGTGATTGACAACAAACCCATCAAACTTTTGCTTGACCCAGGAGCCTTCTGCTCTTGTGTTGGAAACTCTTTTCTTAAGACTTGTGTACCAAATTTTGAAGACCAATTGTTACCAATTGATGGTATAAAATTCAACAGTGCAAGTAACCCAATGAAAGCATTAGGAATCTTTGAGACCAATGTCATATTCCCACACATAAATGGGAATTTAAGGCTCACAGTTGAATTTGTTGTTATGGAAAATTGCTCTAGTACCCATTTTATATTGGGAAATGAATATTTAATCATGTATGGGATAGATTTGCATAGTAAGAAAGACAGATACTTTACTATTGGAGACAATAAGCGCCAAAAATTTGCCTTTTTACCATTTAAAAGACAAATGACAGTAAATAAAGTATCACCAGTCAACTTAGAATTGGAGAAATTCAAGTCTGAACAGTTAAATGAGGCTGAAATAAGCCTTCATCTGACTGATAAACAAGAAAATGAACTTTCTTCCCAATTGTATGACCACAGAGGAGCATTTGCTTCAGACAAAGAACCTCTAGGAGCAATTATTGGGCATGAAGTTGACATCATTCTTAATATTGAGAGACCTTATCCACCACTCTTAAGAAGACCTGCATATCCAGCAAGTCCAAAATCAAGAGAATCTCTATAAATTCATATCAAAGAACTTCTGAACCTTGGTTTAATAAGAAAAGTAGGCCACAATGAAGAAGTAGAAATAACTACACCAGTCATAGTGGCATGGAATAATGGAAAATCCTGAATGGTTGAGGACTTCAGAGCTCTGAACACTTACACTGTTCCATACAGATACCCAATACCAAAAATCCAAATTTCCCTTACTCAAATATCTCAAGCAGTGTATATAACCACTATGGAAGCCCTTAAAGGATTCCATAAAAATGTGGTGACACCAAGAGCAAGAAAATACTTGAGAATTATTGTTCATTGTGGAGTGTATGAATACTTGAGGATGCCCTTTGGTATCAAAAATGCACCTTCACACTTCCAAAGAATGATGAATGAAATCTTCCCTGGAGAACTCTCAGAGGGATGGTTAATCATTTACATTGATGACATTATTGTCTGTTCCAAGACTTGGGAGGAGCACATGTACAGATTGTCCAGAGTTTTGACAAAAATTCAATCAGTCAACATGAAAATCTCCTTGAAGAAATGCCATTTTGGATTTAAAGAACTAAAGGCACTAGGACATGTTGTATCTGGTTTACCCCTTGTAATTGACAAAAACAAAGTTGCAGCAGTATTGCTAAAACCCATGCCTCAGAATAAGAAGGAAATTCAGTCATTATTTGGTTTTGCAGGATATTACAGGCAACACATTAAAGATTTTCCATCCATAGCAAGACCACTTTATAAATTGTGTGACAAAGACACAGTATTTGAAATGACTGTTGACAGAGTCAAAGCTTATGAGTCTGTAAGAGAAGCATTGAACACTGCTCCACTCTTAATGATGCCAGACTTTAAATTGCCTTTCAAACTGTATATTGATGCATCAGGGGATGGACTAGGTGCTGCACTTCACCAAGTTCAGATCATAAATGATAAACCTGTAGAAGGACCCATATGTTTCATATCCAGGCAAATCAAACCAACTGAAGCCAGATATGGAGCAAGTCAGATGGAATGTCTATGCCTTGTCTGGGCCTTGGAGAAATTGAACTACTTCTTAGAGGGATGTGTTTTTGAGGTGATAACAGATTGTACAGCTGTCAAATCACTTTTAAACATGAAAACACCCAACAGCCATATGCTCAGATGGCAAATAGCCATACAAGAATACAGATGCAATATGACTATTGCTCATAAGGATGGGAATATTCATAAGAATGCAGATGGACTAAGCAGATGGCCATTACCAAATAATATTGATAATCCTGCTTATGTGCCAGAAGAAGCTTCACCACAAATTCAAATAGAAGGAATTATTGTTACAGACTTGAACACCACCTTCTTTGAAGAAGTCAGAAGTAGTTACACTCAAGATAAGAATTGTAGCATCTTATGACAATTACTTAAAAAAGACTGTAAAGACAACTCTCTAATACATTCCTTGGATGAATTATGGGGAAAATCTTATGATGAAGGAAGATTTCACCTACTGGATGGTATAATGTACCACAGAACCAAGCACACATGTGTCATGAGAGTTGTAGACAGGTCATTAATCAATCTTGTACTGAAAGAATGCCATGATAGTCCCTTTTCAGGACATCTGTCTGAAGATAGAACAAGAGAAAAAGTAGACCTGCATATGGTGGCCAATGTGGCAGAAAGATTTTGCAGAGTATTGCAAAACCTGTGACAGATGCCAAAAGGCAAATAAATCCACTGGAAAGAGACTTGGAAATATGATAAAAATCCGAGAAACAAACAGACCTTGGGAAATTGTCCATATGGATTGGGTAACTGGCCTACCACCAGGAGGTGAAAGAAGCTATAATGCTTGCCTAGTAGTTGTCAACAGATTCAGTAAAACTCCAATCTTTTTACCATGTCACAAAGATGATACAGCCATGGATACAGCTCTTCTGATATGGAATAGAGTAGCTTCATGGACTGGGATATTTACAAATATCATTAGTGATAGGGATCCCAAATTCACTTCAGCACTATGGACAAATCTTCACCAATTATTTGGCACTAAACTGTCTTTCTCTACAGCCTACCACCCACAAGCTGATGGCCTGGCTGAAAGGATGATCCAAGCCTTGTAGGACATGGTGAGAAGATTTTGTGCACATGGCCTTGAATTGTGATGGATTTACCCATGATTGGTGTACTCTTTTGCCAGCACTGGAATTAGCATATAAAACATCAATCCATGCCAGTACCAATCAGACTCCTGCTATTCTAGAAAAAGGATGGAACCCCAAGTTACCCCAAGATTCCTTGAGGAATGATTTAATTGAGATACATCCCACAGCAGCTAGCTTCAAAGGAATGCTAGACAAAGCTAGAAAGCATGCAGTAAAGTGCATGGAGGAATCTTTGCATATGCTAAAAACAAATGGGATAAATCACATGCAACTCCAGATTTCAAAGGGGGGGACCTACTTCTTGTATCCACCAATAACTTCAATAACATCAAAGGATGTAAAAAGTTGAAAGACTCCTTTGCAGGACCTTTTGTGATTAAGGCCCTCCATGGAGAAAATGCTGTTGAAGTAGAGTTATCTGAAGAACTTAGCAATAAGCATCCTACATTTCCAGTGAGCTTGATAAAGCCATATAAGTCTAGTAATGCTGAGATATTTCCCTTGAGGAATAAGATTCCCCAAGTTATACCTCCTATTGAGACATCTGGTACTAAGAAAATTACTAAAGCTCTTAAAGAAAGGAAATTAAGAACCAAGAAGGTGAGGGAATACCTTGTTAGGTACAGTGACCCAACTTGTGAAGATGAATGGTTAGAAGAAAAAGATATACCAGAAGCTACCAAAATCCTCAGGAGATTCAGACACACTAGAAACACCAATATTACAAAGTAATATTCTTTTTTAGGGGGAGGGAATGTGAGCCTTAGAGGTAATTTCATATACCCAAAAGACCGCAAATACAAAAATAACATATTAATATAAATAAAATAAATTTATTTCTATTATTACAATAAAAATAAAAATATAAACATAAAGTTATATTAAAAATAAAAAATTAATTACAATTTAAAAATGAAATTACATTAAATTTTGTAATTACAAAATTACATTTACACTTGAAAAAATTAAGTAAAAATGAATTTTTAACAAAATTGTAAAAAAATAAATAAATTTGGCAAAAAGTTAAATAAAAATTATTATAGCTTTTTATCGAATAAATAAACTTATGAAAATTAGTTCACCATTGGATTCCTCATAAAAAATCAGGTGGGGTCACCTCTGAGTGAAATTCCTGTAACTCAACTCTAAATAAGCTTAAATTAAGTTTTTAGTATTTTCAGTATAAAAGTTGAAAATCTTCAAAACCTTAATTTAATTCACACCACATGTGGTGTTAACCATCAATTTTTGTATTAAAATTGAGGTGTTGTGTTTAGTTTAGAAGTTATGAGGAATTGAAGTATTTTCAATTGAATTCAATTGAAATGTCAAAATGTGCGCGTGTATTACATAAGTGAACTTTGATTTACATATGAGGTGTCAATTATTACTGTATTGTACTGTACAATTGAACTGAATTACATATGTAAAAATCCTTGCTGACAGGCGTGGGATGTCAAAATTCATGCAAAAGTTCATCACTTTTGGCCTGGAATTGAGTTACAGGGTCTGTGGACTCAATTGATAATGAGGTTTTGATACCAACTGGGGTAGTTTTAGCTGTTGCCAAGAGGGTAAAACTACCCTTAAGATAAAACAATCATAGTAAAAACAGTTTTAACTGGTTTCTACGCCTCTGACACACATTCTGACGTGTTTTGAAGGCTCTAGGCCTGGTATTGCTATAGTAATGGCTGATTTAAGGGTCTAAAATGGCTAAAAATGGCTTAAACCAGCCCTTTTTGGTCTAAACTAGGGTTCAATGATGCCATAATTGGCTTTTTTGTTGTCAGACTGTTTTTCACGACTGACAAGAGTAAATTTAACTTTTGGAGTAAGAGAATTGATGGCTATAAAAGAATGTCTTCTTTGCCCCACTTTTCTCTTCATGTTAGAATCTTTTCCTTTTATTAATTAGTTTAAACACTGTTAAACCAATCAATAAAAGATTCCAACCACCATTTTTAAAATCATTTTAATCCATTTAACCACGTGAAAAAATCATTATAATCATTGTTTGTAACTCTTATCATCATTTTTACCCCTGAACCACCCCAAAAGTGAATTAAAGCATCTTTCATCACTGTAAACTTTGTCACTTTGTTTCCAAATTCACTCTGGTCACTTTTGGGCGTGTTTTCTCTTTAATATTATTTTTAAAGACTTTGTTCTTTAATTAATTGCTTGCAGTTCTTTGCTCAATTAATTCCAATTGAAATTGCTCTTGAAGAAATTTCTTTTGTAGCCTTAAAATATCTCTTGTAGAGTATTTTTTGGATAAATTTTTATTGTTGGTAAAACAATAAATTTTTATAATATTATTGTTTTATACTAATAAAGTTATAAACAATAAAATTGGCGTGTTTTCTCTTAAAAATAATATTTCATACTATTTTTAACTGAATTTTTACCTTATACAAATTTTGAGGACAGGAAAAGTACTTGATTTTAATCAAAGTTTCATATCCACACCTTACATTTGGGGGCCCAGCCGTGATATTTTACCTGTGACATATTTTTTTACTCTTTTTAAATCTTTTTTCTTATATTGAAAAATTTAAAAACATATAAAAAATACTTATAATTCAAAAAATCCATAAAAAAAATAACTTTTTTCATATTATAAGTGAGGCTTATATTTTTATTTCTTTTTTTGAAATAACCTTTTTTTGCTTAATTAATTGGCTTTTTCATTAATTTTAGTGTCTGACAACATGGTAAGACAAGAAAACATTGAAACAGCCTCAACAGTAACCAGCATTATCCCTGCCAGTACTGTTAATTCTGATCATAATAGTACTGTTATTGTGACTCAAAATGACCAGCCTGAACCAATATCTTCTGAATTGATTAACTTGGACATAAGTAATACCCTTCAGAAAGCTAAAAATTTGGCCAATAGTAAGTTTTTGACGTAAAAATACTATTTTAAGCCTTTTTTAACCATAATTATGCCTTCAACCAGGTCAGGAGCCAGCTACAACCCCTCAAGCAGCTCCCAAAAAGGTAATAGACGTGATTATGGCAGAAGCCAACCAGGTACAGAAGGAAAAGGGTCAGTTGATGACTTCCAAACAACTAAATTGGGTCATTCTGAAGCTGATAATACTATTTCACCTTCAAAAAGAGCTGACACCGCCACAACAAGCCTCTGTGGACATATACAAAGCCAGCCACAGTGCATACAACAATGCACTTCAATTCAAGGAGTACCAGATCCTTGCAGACCTGTGGAAGAATTGCATGAATTCTTACCTGACAGTAAGAAAATTTTTGGGCCATCCCAACACTTGCAAATTGCTCAATGGATGGCATCCATTGATGGAGAAGAAAAACATGATGCTTTTGAAACTAGAATGGAGGAAAAACAACCCTCCACCACCCAAACCAGTGCCAAAAACAGCCCCAGTGGCCAGCAGCAGCAATTCCAACGTGAAAAAGCAGCCGCAAACTCCAAACAAGGGCAAAGGGAAGGCACCAGCCCCAAAACCTTACAGCCAGGGCTACAGAATCCCAAAGATTCATCAGGATGCCATGGAAAATGTATTTCAGATGGCCAGAACCATGATGGAATTACAGAAGAAGGAGGAAGCCAGATTAAGGTTCCAGAAATGATTTCTGACATATTTGATTCCATCCCAGAGTTCTATAATGCTATAAATGACGTGAAAAAACATCTTTCTAATAAAAATGAATCCATTTGTAACAACATTAAAACAAACAACCTGAGTCTGTTCCAAATTAATGAAACAATTATGTGTTTTGAAAAAGTTTTGAGAACAATTAAAAATTCCAATAATGATAATTCTTCTAACAATAAAATAAATGAACAATCTGCCATTATTAAAGAATTAACAGATAAATATTCTAAATTCAATATTGATGACATAATTGAAACAAGAATTAAACAAGCCATAAATATTATCAAGACAGATAACAAGAAAGTCCTTGATGACATTTCAAATTCATTTACTGAAGTAAAGACATATACCATTGCCTTGAAAAAGTGTTTTGATGCTTCACAAGAAGAAGTATCAAAATTATCAATGAAATTGAATCAAGTCACTGCTGAGAATACAAGACAGACAGAGTTATGGCAAGAACTGACACATAAGGAAGACATTTATGAAATTGAAGTAATAAATTTAATACAAAGCTTCCAACATGAATACAGAAATTCCCAAAGGTGTAGCAACAGTAAAATGAATGACATTGAGAAAATACTGAACACCTTACCAAGAATGTCTACACCTCTAAATCAAAATGAGGGCACAAGAATTCCAAATCCACAAGTATTGGATCCTGATAATTCACAATTAAAAAATGAATTATCCACTTCTTTTCATAACTTGGAACCATCAATGGGCCAAGCACTCTTGAAAGAAGTTCCAAAACTTAAAGAATGGCCTCACTTCAGTGGTGAAGGAGAATATGACCATATGGAATTCATTAGAGGTATTGACATGATCAAAGAGGATTTTGAATTACCAGACAGATTGGTAACAGCCAGGTTTAACACCTTGTTTACCAGATCAGCTCACAGATGGTACATCAAAATAAGACAAGCACATGGACACCAGAGTTGGACTTGGTGGAAAACCCAAATCATCAACAAATGGGCAAATGATGCTTGGAGGTTTAAAGTTGAAACAGCCTTTCAATCTGCCAAATTTAATGCTGATAAAGACAAAGCTTTACCATGGTTTTGCCAACAAAAGGACAGATTAACAGCATTATATCCTGACATGTCAGAATTTATGATCCATAGAAAAATTCTGAGACAATGTGGAGGTGACTTAGAGCATGCTGTCAAAAGCAGGACTACTGAACAATCTTCAGCAGAGGATATTATCAATATACTAGAAGAAGTAACCACCAGAACCAAAATTGGTTCTAGTAGGGTGAATCTTAAAACAAGGTTTCATACACCTTGGAAAGATTCTGTGGACAAAAACCCCAAAGAAAATTCTAGTAATATTAAATATAAATCTGCAGATACAGTCAGAAAATGCCATATTTGCCAAAGCACCACCCATTTAGCCAATACATGTCCAAAAAGGGGGAAAATCAATGAAATTGACATTGAAAAGGGACCAGATGTTGAAAAAGAAGACATAATTGAAGACAATTCAGATGATAAGTCATCCATATTTTCTGAATCTTCAAAAGATATGGAAAATATCAATGCCACTTTTGACATCATGGAATCTTATTCCCACTTACCACAATTGAGCAATGGTCAAGTTGATTTATCAAAAGTTCAAGATGCACAACTTATGAAGACAAAACCAAACAGAGGAGGAGGTTATACAGCTGGTAACTCCTGTATAACAGAAGTGGTGATTGACAACAAGCCCACCAAACGTTTTCTTGACCCAGGAGCCTTCTGCTCTTGTGTTGGAAAATCTTTTCTTAAGACTTGTGTACCAAATTTTGAAGACCAATTGTTACCAATTGATGGTATAAAATTCAACAGTGCAAGTAACCCAATGAAAGCATTAGGAATCTTTGAGACCAATGTCATATTCCCACACATAAATGGGAATTTAAGGATCACAGTTGAATTTGTTGTTATGGAAAATTGCTCTAGTACCCATTTTATATTGGGAAATGACTATTTAATCATGTATGGGATAGATTTACATAATAACAAAGACAGATACTTTACAATTGGGGACAATAAGCGCCAGAAATTTGCCTTTTTACCATTTAAAAGACAAATTACAGTAAACAAAGTATCACCAGTCAACTTAGAGTTAGAAAAATTCAAGTCTGAACAGTTAAATGAGGCTGAGATAAGCCTTCATCTGACTAATAAACAAGAAAATGAACTTTCTTCCCTTTTCTATGACCACAGAAGAGCATTTGCTACAGACAAAGAACCTCTGGGAGCAATCATTGGTCATGAAGTTGACATCATTCTTAACATTGAGAGACCTTATCCACCACTCTTAAGAAGACCTGCTTATCCAGCAAGTCCAAAATCAAGAGAAGCTCTAGAAATTCATATCAAAGAACTTCTATACCTTGGTGTAATAAGAAAAGTAGGCCACAATGAGGAAGTAGAAATAACTACACCAGTTATAGTGGCGTGGCATAATGGAAAATCCAGAATGGGTGGGTACTTTAGAGCTCTGAACACTTACACTGTCCCCGACAGATACCCAATACCAAAAATCCAAATTGCCCTTACTCAAATATCTCAAGCAGTGTATATAACCACTATGGATGCCCTTAAAGGATTCCATCAAAATGTGGTAACACCAAGAGCAAGAAAATACTTGAGAATTATTGTTCATTGTGGAGTGTATGAATACTTAAGGATGCCCTTTGGTATCAAAAATGCACCTTCACACTTCCAAAGAATGATGAATGAAATCTTCCCTGAAGAACTCTCAGAGGGATGGTTAATCATTTACATTGATGACATTATTATCTGTTCAAAGACTTGGGAGGAGCACATGTACAAATTATCAAGAGGTTTGACAAAAATCCAATCAGTAAACATGAAAATCTCCTTGAAGAAATGTCATTTTGGATTTAAAGAACTTAAAGCACTAGGACATGTTGTATCTGGTTTATCCCTTGGAATTGACAAAAACAAAGTTGCAGCAGTATTATTAAAGCCCATGCCTCAGAATAAGAAGGAAATTCAGTCATTATTAGGTTTTGCAGGATATTACAGGCAACAAATTAAAGATTTTCCATCCATAGCAAGACCACTTTATAAGTTGTGTGACAAAGACACAGTGTTTGAGATGACTGTTGACAGAGTCAAAGCTTTTGAGTCTCTAAGAGAAGCATTGACCACTGCTCCACTCTTACTGATGCCAGACTTTAAATTCCTTTCAAACTGTATATTGATGCATCACGGGATGGACTGGGTGCTGCACTTCACCAAATTCAGATCATAAATGATAAGCCTGTAGAAGGACCCATATGTTTCATATCCAGGCAAATCAAACCAACTGAAGCCAGATATGGAGCAAGTCAAATGGAATGTCTATGCCTTGTCTGGGCCTTGGAGAAATTGAACTACTTCTTACAGGGATGTGTTTTTGAAGTAATAACAGATTGTACAGCTGTCAAATCACTTTTGAACATGAAAATACCCAACAGACACATGCTCAGATGGCAAATAGCCATACAAGAATACAGAGGAAATATGACTATTGTTCATAAGGATGGGAATATTCATAAGAATGCAGATGGACTAAGCAGATGGCCATTACCAAATAATATTGATAATCCTGCTTATGTGCCAGAAGAGGCTTCACCACAAATTCCAATAGAAGGAATAAGTTTTACAGACTTGAACACCACCTTCTTTGAAGAAGTCAGAAGCAGCTACACTCAAGATAAGAATTGTAGCATCTTATGCCAATTACTTAACAAAGACTGTAAAGACAACTCTCTAATACATGCCTTGGATGAAGTATGGAGAAAATCTTATGATGAAGGGAGATTTCACCTACTGGATGATATAATTTACCACAGAACCAAGCACACATGTGTCATGACAGTTGTAGACAGGTCATTAATCAATCTTGTACTAAAAGAATGCCATGATAGTCCCTTTTCAGGACATCTGTCTGAAGACAGAAAAAGAGAGAAAGTGAAGACCTGCATATGGTGGCCAATGTGGCAGAAAGATGTTGCAGAGTATTGCAAAACCTGTGACAGATGCCAAAAGGCAAATAAATCCACTGGCAAAAGACTTGGAAATATGATAAAATTCCAAGAACCTAACAGACCTTGGGAAATTGTCCATATGGATTGGGTAACTGGCCTACCACCAGGAGGTGACAGGAGCTATAATGCTTGCCTAGTAATTGTGGACAGATTCAGTAAAACTCCAATCTGTTTACCATGTCACAAAGATGATACAGCCATGGATACAGCTCTTGTAAGGTGTGGTTATGAAACTTTGATTAAAAATCAAGTACTTTTCCTGTCCTCAAAATTTGTATAAGGTAAAAATCAATTAAAAATAGTATGAAATATTATTTTTGAGAGAAAACACACCAATTTTATTGTTTATAACTTTATTGGTATAAAACAATAATATTATAAAAATTTATTGTTTTACCAACAATAAACATTTATCCAAAAAATACTCTACAAGAGATATTTTAAGGCTACCAAAGAAATTTCTTCAAGAGCAATTTCAATTGGAATTAATTAAGCAAAGAACTGCAAGCAATTAATTAAAGAACAAAGTCTTTAAAAAGAATATTAAAGAGAAAACACGCCCAAAAGTGACCAGAGTGAATTTGGAAACAAAGTGACAAAGTTTACAGTGATGAAAGATGCTTTAATTCACTTTTGGGGTGGTTCAGGGGTAAAAATGATTATAAGAGTTACAAACAATGATTATAATAATTTTTTCACGTGGTTAAAAGGATTAAAATGATTTAAAAATGGTGGTTGGAATCTTTGATTGATTGGTTTAACAGTTTTAAACTAATTAATAAAAGGAAAAGATTCTAACATGAAGAGAAAAGTGGGGCAAAGAAGACATTCTTTTATAACCATCAATTCCCTTACTCCAAAAGTAAAATTTACTCTTGTCAGTCGTGAAAAACAGTCTGACAACAGAAAAGCCAATTATGGCATCATTGAACCCTGGTTTAGGCCAAAAAAGGGCTGGTTTAAGCCATTTTTTTAGCCATTTTTAGCCATTTTAGACCCTTAAATCACCCATTACTATAGCAATACCAGGCCTAGAGCCTTCAAAACACGTCAGAATGTGTGTCAGAGGCGTAGAAACAAGTTAAAACTGTTTTTATTATGATTGTTTTATCTTAAGGGTAGTTTTACCCTCTTGGCAACAGCTAAAACTACCCCAGTTGGTATTAAAACCTCATCATCAATTGAGTCCACAGACCCTGTAACTCAATTCCAGGCCAAAAGTGATGAAATTTTGCGTGAATTTTGACATCCCACGCCTGTCAGCAAGGATTTTGGGGGTCTAGCTCCCCCTTAGAGCTGGAGTTCCTTTTCCCCCCCAAATTTAATCTTTCCAATTTATTTTTCCTTTAATTCCTCATCATGTATTATACTTATAATTTACATATGTAATTCAATTCAATTGTACAGTACAATACAGTAATAATTGACACCTCATATGTAAATCAAAGTTCACTTATGTAATACACGCGCACATTTTGACATTTGAATTGAATTCAATTGAAAATACTTCAATTCCTCATAACTTCTAAACTAAACACAACACCTCAATTTTAACACAAAAATTGATGGTTAACACCACATGTGGTGTGAATTAAATTAAGGTTTTGAGGATTTTCAACTTTTGTATTGAAAATACTAAAACTTAATTTAAGCTTATTTAGAGTTGAGTTACAAGAATTTCACTCAGAGGTGACCCCACCTGATTTTTTATGAGGAATCCAATGGTGAAATAAATTTTATATGTTTATTTATTGGATAAAAAGTTATAATAAATTTTATTTAACTTTTTTCCAAATTTATTTATTTTTTCACAATTTTGTTAAGATTTCATTTTTACTTAATTTTTTTAAGTATAAATGTAATTTTATATTTACAAAATTTAATGTATTTTTATTTTTGAATTATAATTAATTTTTTATTTTTGATATAATTTTATATTTATATTTTGATTTTTATTTTAATAATATAAATAAATTTATTTTATTTATATTAATATGTTATTTTTTATATTTGTGGTCTTTTGGGTATATGAAATTACCTCTAAGGCTCACAGCTCTTCTGATATGGAATAGAGTAGTGTCATGGACTGGGATATTTACAAATATCATCAGTGATAGAGATCCCAAATTCACTTCAGCACTATGGACAAATCTTCACCAATTATTTGGCACTAAACTATCTTTCTCTACAGCCTACCACCCACAAACTGATGGCCTGGCTGAAAGGATGATCCAAACCTTGGAGGACATGGTTAGAAGAATTTGTGCATATGGCCTTGAATTCAAATATTGTGATGGATTTACCCATGATTGGTGTACTCTGTTGCCAGCACTGGAATTAGCATAGAAAACATCAATCCATGTCAGTACCAATCAGACTCCTGCTATTCTAGAAAAAGGATGGAACCCCAAGTTACCCCAAGATTCCTTGAGGAAAGACTTAATTGAAATACATCCCACAGCTGCTAGCTTCAAAGGAATGCTAGACAAAGCTAGAAAGCATGCAGTGAGATGCATGGAGGACTCTTTTGCATATGCTAAAGATAAATGGGATAAAACACATGCAACTCCAGATTTCAAAGTGGGGGACCTAGTACTTGTATCCACCACTAACTTCAATAACATCAAAGGATGTAAAAAGTTGAAAGACTCCTTTACAGGACCTTTTGTGATTAAAGCCCTCCATGGAGAAAATGCTGTTGAAGTAGAGTTATCTGAAGAACTTAGCAATAAGCACCCTACATTTCCAGTGAGCTTGATAAAGCCATATAAATCTAGTGATGCTGAGAAATTTCCCTTGAGGAATAAGATTTTCCAAGTTATACCTCCTATTGAGACATCTGGTGCTAAGAAAATTACCAAAGTTCTTAAAGAAAGGAAATTAAGAACCAAGAAAGTAAGGGAATACCTTGTTAGGTACAGTGACCCAGCTTGTGAAGATGAATGGTTAGAAGAAAAAGATATACCAGAAGCTACCAAACTCCTCAGAAGATCCAGACACACTAGAAACACCAATATTACAAAGTAATATTCTTTTTTTAGGGGGAGGGAATGTGAGCCTTAGAGGTAATTTCATATACCCAAAAGACCACAAATATAAAAAATAACATATTAATATAAATAAAATAAATTTATTTATATTATTAAAATAAAAATCAAAATATAAATATAAAATTATATTAAAAATAAAAAATTAATTACAATTTAAAAATAAAAATACATTAAATTTTACAAGTATAAAATTACATTTATACTTGAAAAAATTAGGTAAAAATGAAATTTTAACAAAACTGTGAAAAAATAAATAAATTTGGAAAAAAACTAAATAAAAATTATTATAACTTTTTTTTCCTATCAATAAATACATGAAAATTATTTCACCATTGGATTCCTCATAAAAAATCAGGTGGGGTCACCTCTGAGTGAAATTCTTGTAACTCAACTCTAAATAAGCTTAAATTAAGTTTTTAGTATTTTCAATACAAAAGTTGAAAATCCTCAAAACCTTAATTTAATTCACACCACATGTGGTGTTAACCATCAATTCTTGTGTTAAAATTGAGGTGTTGTGTTTAGTTTAGAAGTTATGAGGAATTGAAGTATTTTCAATTGAATTCAATTGAAATGTCAAAATGTGTGCGTGTATTACATAAGTGAACTTTGATTTACATATGAGGTGTAAATTATTACTGTATTGTACTGTACAATTGAATTGAATTACATATGTAAATTATGAATATAATACATGATGAGGAATTAAAGGAAAAATAAATTGGAAAGATTAAATTTGGGGGGGAAAGGAACCCCAGCTCTAAGGGGGAGCTAGACCCCCAAAATCCTTGCTGACAGGCGTGGGATGTCAAAATTCACGCAAAAGTTCATCATTTTTGGCCTGGAATTGAGTTGCAGGGTCTGTGGACTCAATTGATGATGAGGTTTTGATACCAACTGGGGTAGTTTTAGCTGTTGCCAAGAGGGTAAAACTACCCTTAAGATAAAACAATCATAGTAAAAACAGTTTTAACTTGTTTCTACGCCTCTGACACACATTCTGACGTGTTTTTGAAGGCTCTAGGCCTGGTATTGCTATAGTAATGGCTGATTTAAGGGTCTAAAATGGCTAAAAATGGCTTAAAACAGCCCTTTTTGGTCTAAACCAGGGTTCAATGATGCCATAATTGGCTTTTCTGTTGTCAGACTGTTTTTCACGACTGACAAGAGTAAATTTTACTTTTGGAGTAAGAGAATTTATGGCTATGAAATAATGTCTTTTTTGCCCCACTTTTCTCTTCATGTTAGAATCTTTTCCTTTTATAATTAGTTTAAACATTGTTAAAACCAATCAATAAAAGATTCCAACCACCTTTCTTATATCATTTTAGACCTTTTAAACACATGAAAAAATCATTATAATCATTTTTTGTAACTCTTATAATCATTTTTACCCCTGAACCACCCCAAAAGTGAATTAAAGCATCTTTCATCACTGTAAACTTTGTCACTTTGTTTCCAAATTCACTCAAGTCACTTTTGGGCATGTTTTCCCTTTAATATTCTTTTTAAAGACTTTGTTCTTTAATTAATTGCTTGCAGCTCTTTGCTCAATTAATTCCAATTGAAATTGCTCTTGAAGAAATTTCTTTTTTAGCCTTAAAATATCTCTTGTAGAGTATTTTTTGGATAAATTTTTATTGTCGGTAAAACAATAAATTTTTATAATATTATTGTTTTATACTAATAAAGTTATAAATAATAAAATTGGCGTGTTTTCTCTTAAAAATAATATTTCATACTATTTTTAATTGATTTTTACCTTATACATATTTTGAGGACAGGAAAAGTACTTTATTTTTAATCAAAGTTTCATATCCACACCTTACACTTCTCCCCATCTCCTCTTCATTTCCAATTCTAATTGCTCCCAATCGCCAGTTTCATATCCAGGCATTCCTTCAATATGGTAGCTAATTTCTTGATCTTTACTCCAAAAGGATATCTGTCTTGCTATATCCCTTCCACTTGCTCCTTCAATTTCTGCTATATTTTCCACTCTTTTAGTAAATATTTCCACTTCCTTTCCATCAAACCATAAATTATAATTCTTTGCTCTGATCTTGACAATGGGTGTATTGTTTCGTGGGATTTCTTGCTGCAATGGTCTTGAAGCCTGTGCATGAATATTAACCCGCTTTGGTAGAGTATTTGGTCTTTGTGAAGTGAATGGAGTTGATGAGGCCATAGGCCTTAAAAATGGTGATGGTGACCCTTCTTGTCATGCTCGTAGTCTCTTCTATTGTGCTGTTTTCTGTGGTAAAACTTGACTCTTTCCTTTTCCCTTATTGTTTAAGGAGTTCGATTAATTCTTGTTGCATTTCCAACATTCTTTGATGAAGTCTTTCTACATCAGAAATAACTTCTTATCCTTGCATGGTCTCTTCATTTATAATTTATTCTTTGGATTCATCTGGATTATGTGGTATATTTGATGATGATGCTGAATCCATGTTGATATATTCTTTGTTGATTTTCTGTTTTTCACTTTTCTTTTTAATATAAAATATTTCTTTGAGTAATTTCTTAAAATAATCTGTAGCTATCTTTTGATCTTTCTTCTTGGTTGTGGGTGTACCAACTGGTATACTATAATCTATAGGTGATTCTTCTCCAGGTGGTGTTTCTCCTCCTTTTGGATAATAATAGTGAAATGATTTTGTTGAAGAAATTGATGGTGATGATGATTTAGAATTTTGTGGATTTTCTGATTCCAGATTGACTTGATAGGCTTTTGAATTTTTTTTTGATTGATAAAAGGCTTTTTATGGATTGAATTTGAATGTTTTTTTAAAATTGACATATTATTGGTCGTTGAAGTTGTTGGCCACTGTTGGGAAACCATATGTGGGAACTCCTTTTGGTGTGGGATGAAATAAGGCAGTACTTTGAGGGTGAAATTAATGGTGAGTCTGTTTTGAATTTCAGAATTTTCCAATAAACATGGGTGCTAAGGTGTATTAGCTGACCCTCTAAATAATACTGAATAGTCAGCCTACAGAGAATCACAAAATAAAATAAAATCTTTGGCTTTAACAGATATAGAATACTTATCAGCAGTCTCTAAATCAGACCTATCAATAACACTACAGTAAAACTCTGATTTAAAGCTAAAATTTCCGATAAAATAAACACTAAGATTTTTTTGGTTGTAATTTGAATAAAAGTAATAATATATATATATATATATATATTGTTTTTCTGTTATTTTAATAAAACTAATCAGAACATTTTTTTTTCTTTTTTTGGGGTTTATGATTATTGATATGATTTTTTATATTAATACTAGTAATACGACTACTGGATATTCCTCTTTTGATATTTTTAACGTTGAGTTTATATCACTACTTCTTTTCTTTCAATAATACTAGGCCTCTGAGAAAGGCTACTGAAATTTTTAACTATGGTTATACTACTATTCTTTAATAATACTAAGCTACTGAGCAAGGCTACTGATCTTTTACTATGTCAATACTAATATTCTTTGATAATAATAAGCTACTGAGCAATCCTACTGAGCTTATACTACTAAAACACTACTACTACTCTAGATATCCTCCTAGTTAAGGGATGGTGGTGATCCTGGATAGTGTGAACTTGTTCCATGATGATGGAAAAATGAGGGATAGAGTACCTCTATTTATAGCTTTTGGGCCTTCATAGAGATTCTCAAAACAGGGTACTTAGAAAAAGGAAATGTTGAGATGTTTTAGCTGGTGAGACGTGTAGTTTTGGTGTAGCAACATGTTTGCTGAGAGAATTATTCTGGTGGTACTTTTTCTTAGCAAAATCATGTGATTTATTTGAGATAATTTGGCTGGTGATATTTTCTTTTTATCAAAGTCATGTGAGTTTATTGAGATAATATGGCTGGTGATGTCTTCTTGAAGGTGGGGAGAGTATTTTTGTTTCTATTTTTTACATATGTTATGAGAGAATTATGCTGGTGGTGCTTTTTCTTATCAAAATCATGTTACGTATTTGAGATAATTTGGCTCGTGAGATTTTCTTTTTGCCAAAAAAGTGGAGAAAATACAGCTCCTGACAATTGAACTTTCTTCTAGTCATATGATTTATATGAGAAAATTCTGCTGGTGTTTCTGTTTCTTATCAAAAACATGTGATATATTTGAAATAATTTGGCTGGTGAGATTTTCTTTTTTAACCAAGAAAGTTGATGAAATACAGCTCCTGACCATTGAAATTTGCTCTAGTTATATTATATATATGAGAAAATTATGCTGGTGTTTTATTTTAGTATTGTATCATTTCATATGGAGATTGCATCATTTCTATCAAGTTTGATGCATGTCATTATTATTAACCAAACATTTGTTCTTGCAAAATATATTGTAATTTTATGCATAGCGTTGAGGTATTTCTTCTTTCAATTGAATCAAGGTTAGGAAAATACAGCTCTGATGCTGTGTTCTGTCTTCATATACCTTTATTTAGATTAACTGATTTTAATTTCATAATTTGTTATTGATGATGCAATAAGGTGGATAAATCCTTTGATACTATACTGTTTTCATAAGATCTCGAGGCTGTGTATTGTATATTTCTGTTTGAAACCTGTTGTTGTAATGTGTAAATATGTTTTTCATAATTTTTTTTATTACCATTTATTTTTTTTGTTTTATTGGTAAGCTTGAAACTGATACTAATGGTATGGAATACCACAACAAGGTGGATAGAACAGAGGTTCTGGACATATAAGCGGTGAAAGAATAAAGCGGATTGGAAGGGGAGTGGTTGGTTCTGTGTGATAAAAAAGAGTGGAAAGGCAGGAAGACAAAGGGGAATACGCACAAGAATGAGAAGAGTGGGTGAGTTGGGAAAAAGTGGAGTGGGTGAGAAAAAAAGTGAAGGGCAATTGGGGTGCAGATGGTCTTTTATACCATGGTGAAGCTGAGCCAATCACAGCAGTTGCAGCATCTTCCAAAGTCTCAGCTTCAAGATGTGTTGGGCAAATGAAAGCTCAGTCACAGCCATTGCTGCAACTGAGAAGGGAACGTCCCATGTGAGGAAGGGGAACAAAGGGGTTCTGGCTGAGTAATGAAATTTATTGAATGGTCAGACTCAGTCAGATACCCTTTTTTTCCTTAAATAGCAACCCCATCGCCCAGGAGGTTTTTCATGAGGGCATTGTTGAATGTTCATGGTGGGTGTGATCCACAAATGCCCCATGCAGAGAAGGACGTGGCCCATTTGGTCACAGGTGACCGTGGCGAGCATACCAACCTTATGACAGGTCAATTGAGTTTGAGCAATGGGTTGGGTGGAACTATGAAAAGTGAATACAGAAGTAGTTTGGGTTGACCTCATTGTGCAGGTCTGCTTTGGGGTCATAATTGAAATGCTCAGTGTCTTAACATTTGAAGTACACAGCTGTTGAGGTATTGATATAACAATATCAAATTCACCCCTGCAGAGAAATTGATATTTGATCTTTGGAAGAATGCATCCTGAGAATTGTTCACAACATTTGAAGAAGTTTCAGCCCAGTTGAGCATATCACGTGCTTTGGTGAAGTGCTCAGAAGTGGGCCTTCCAATGAACTGTTGTGAAAAGTCCACCAACTTTGGCATTCAAAAAACATCAACACTGAGCTTGTGTGTGAAGATCAGATGAATTGCTATGCTGAGCATATGGCACATTAACTACACTTATGAAAACAATCCAAAGGTCGATACTGACAGGCAATGTGCATGCAAGTTGAAGTAGTATTACACCATCCTAATTTTTACAGCTGACGTTGTAATACGTACACATTTTTACATGTATGGCGGGGGCAGAGCAAAATCTGTACAAGAATTTAACATGCAATCATTCCAAGCCATTGAGTAAGATTTCTCAAACACATCCCTTGGATGCACCTTGCTTGAGATCTCCAGATAACTACTGCAAAGATGCTGGTGTATTCCAAGTTATGGTAAGGGGAGCATATTGGGAAGAGTAATGATTCGGGTCATATGCAAATGGTGGAATGACTCTGGTGCTGAGGTCAAGGAAAACTATGAGTGGCGCCGGCATATTGTCAGGCCACCACACGCTTTCATATGCACCCCCCCATGGGTCATACATAGGTGTCACAACCACGTATTTTGACCCTCCTCCTTGATGGCGGCGGCAATCCAACCTGGAGCCAAGTTGGGGCCAATTGGCCATGTCATATCATTTATGGCCAATTGACCCCTTTTGGGTGTTCCATGGCTCTTACGCCATAACCCATTCCATTGGCCACTTATGGCCTCCATCATCCTTTATGGCCTCAGGCCATATCCTGCGTCATTGGCCCTCTTGGCCAATTTCCACCTCACCAACCCCCAGGCCTCCATCACTGTTTTTGGGCCTGGGGGGTCCTTTTGTCTTCCAGGGGCTTCCAGGCCCCATGGCCACCTTCATTGGTTTCCTGGCCACCCCTTTCATTAGGGGGGTTTTGGCCTAAATGGCCTTTTTGGGCCATTTAGGCCCCCCACAGCTTCCACGGTCCGTGGGCCGCAATACGCGGTCCGCGGTCCGTAGGCGGATTAGGCCCCTTTTGGCCTAATCCAATGAGGCCAAAAGGGGCCAAAGGGGGCAGCCACCTAGCCCCCAAGGCCAGGTGGGTCCCAAACCACAATTGGGCCCACCTGAGCCATTTTTGGCCACCAATCCCTTGGACCCAAATTGGACCAAAAACCCCTTGGATCCATTTTTGGCCACAAATCCCGTAGGACCCATTTTTGGCCCTGGACCACCATGGACCAACTTCACCGTCATGGCCTCTGGCAACCACCAGAGGCCACCAAGTCATCTCAACAAGCATTTCCCTCAACTTAAGGGGAATTCTTTCCTTTCCTTCATGCACTCCGTACTCAAGATTGCAGGTGTGGTGCATATATGGCATTATATACCATTATGCACCATTTTTACTCAGCAATCCAATGGTGACGTTTTCAGGACCCAATTCCACCTTTCCATTTCAAGGTCCATAATTCTAACGCCCATTTCGAAGGAGGACTTTTCAGCTTATCAGTCTGGCAATCCATGGCGGTAATTCAGAAGATCATTCAAGGATCCCAACCACCTGTATCTGCAGGAGTTGGGTTGGTACAATTCATTCAGGATTATTCTAAGGTCAATTCTCAAGAGGTATTACATAATTCAAATCAGTTGTCAAGACATCAAGTATTCAATACTCCTTGGACAACCCAATTGATCCGTACAGGCCTTATTCAATCAACCTGTATGGCCTTGGCCCAATTGGGCCATTTCTTATTCCACTGTGTGAATTCCATCACACAGTTCAAATTTCAAGATGGCCAGAACTGTATTTCCCGATTTGGACAATACAGTCATTGATCCACCTTCCAGGATCAACCTTTCAGCTTTTCACATATACTGGCCACCTTTCAGCACCTGGGGACTTTTTCCCCAGTTAATTAATATAGTGGATTTATTTTTATCCTTATTTTCTTTTACCTTATTAAAGTTAATACTGATAATCTTAAGTCAGTCATTCAGCACCCTTTCTTTTATTTCCTCGCCTGTCCAGTGGATATTGGTGGTCATATCCTTATACTAATTCCATTTCCTTTTCTGGCAGGTTGAAACAGTGAATTGAGGATTCACTTGGTTGGCTTCTTGGCTTTTGGCTTCTTTATTATCTTTGGCCATTGGCTTCATCTTTTTCTTATCTCATCTTTTGGCATACTTGTTTTCCCCCTTATTCTTTCTTAAGGAAATTCATTCTTATTATTCTTTTATCTTTGGAGCCCTCCAAGTGAGTTCTTGATTCCTGAGTGCCAGGCCCTCTTCTTCCAAGAGCCCCTGTGACAATAGGCAATTTTCACATGCCTGTCTTCCGAAAAGCTATTTGCTTGTGCAGGTGGCCCGCTTAAGCGCATACGCTCACCCGCTTGCATGCGGAAACCTGATCCCAATCAGCATGGATATTTTTAAGACTCATACACATTAGCATAACTACTGCCAATGATCCCTGAGGCTGCAAATTTGCATGTGGGGATCCGTGACCATGCACCATTCCATTAATAGCCTCCTATCATCCCGTTGAATATGTTTAACGGGCACCCCCATTCACAACACCATTTATGACCTTTTGGGCATAATATCATTCATCACCCAATCCCAGACCTCAGATCAAGATAACTGGTCACCATTCATCCTGAGTAGTCTTTCAAAAGGTAGAAATGATATTCTGCATTTGGCATTGCACCATTTGAGCTTACGCTGCACCAAAACCACACATCTCAAATCCCTCCCCACTATTAGCCATCACTATGAACTGCTCATACTCAACTCAACAATGCATAAATGATATTCTGCATTATATGAAGAATTCCTATCATCCAAAACAAAAGGACCAGGGGAATTTTTCAGAAATTTTAATAAGCTGCCGATATGTTGTAACCATCATATAATGCTTGAAAGCATGGTGGATCCCCATTTGGAAGACCATGAGGGTGGGAGCACTCTGAATAACTCAAAAGTCACCTGGACTATTGTGGATGCGGAAACATGCATGATGTGTAGTAAGATTGCACACCTTCTCAAAATATTAGTGAAGAAAAAACTATTAAAGTGTGGTCCAATCAAATTGGTGGTTTACAGCCAATGAACACATTTTCTTGATTTGTGAGTTAATTCTAATATGCATCCCTTAAAATTTGAATCCAGCTGACTGTCTTTTTATGGTAGAATTGGTATTGCACATTCCCATCACTCTATCCTTTCAGCACTGATTGATGGAACAATTACAGCATGAGCCCAGGGAAAAGCTGGAGAACTTCTTCAATAATCCTGATTTTGAAGTACTCATTGCCTCAATTGCTGCAAATGGAACTGGCCTCAACATAACTTCAATGAATATTGTCTATTTAATGGTGAGGGGACCCCCAAAATTCTATCCTAATTTTTTGACACTGACATCCACTTTTCCAGGAGCCCAATTGGTACCCAGCCATTGAGGCTCAGGTTGTTGATTGACTCCATCGTATTGGCAAACAACGACCTGTGAAGGTCATTCCCTATATCACTCCTCATTCAGCTGAGGTCAAAATGCAGAAGGTACCTTTCAAGCTCATCTTTGTTCCTGATTTTATTACTATTCTGAAATCTTTCTTTATGGGAATCCCATATTACAATCACCAATAGGTCCAAGAAAATAAAAAGTCATCAACTGGGTGAGCCTTCCTGATATTATCTAATTTGTGTTTCAAAAATTTGATAACTCCTTGTCAGCCCGTCACAGGTCCACAATTATGAACAACATGAGCTGGATCAAACTTATTCAATATTTCCTCAATGAGAATGAGCAACAGCATATGATCTCTAAGGGAGATGGTGATATATTCCAATTCATATTTTTTATATTCTAACTTATTTAGCAAGTTGTTGCATATTTAAGAGATAATAATCTGATTTAATTACACCTGAAAAAAATAATTCACAAATTGTTAATGTGTAACTGTGCTATACATCTATATTACTAGGTTCTTTCAGAGAATCACCATTTGGCCTAATAACTGGCATGTCAAGTATTTTGAGGGCAATAGTCTGCATCTTATTACACCTTTTGTGCCACTCTTGATTCACCTGAAAAAATAACCCTTCCAGAATATCACCATCATCTGTTGATTGTATTTGTTGCAATCTATCAATAGTTTTTCACCCTTCTCTTAATCCAATTACAAAACTACATTTCTCTATCCATTTTTAAAACCAATTTCATTAAATAAGCATGAGTGCCAGTGTAATCCAACTTTGCGGTAAACTTGACCACCATTTTCCACTACCTCCTCAGTATCTGAGCATACTCAAGGGTCATTGAATTGTGATGCTAGAATTGAAAATTAAGCCATATCACACCATTTACAATGGCACTCACAGGTCTGCACATCATCAGATAGATTATCATCAGATAACTTCAAAATGAAGAAGATATACAGTAACTAACCCTTTGGCCAATCTTTGGGAGCTTTTGATACCCCTTCTTTTTTACCAAATACTGCACATCCTTATGAATAGACTTCCATTCTCTTTTCAATTAAGTGAAATATTTCTCCATTATAGCTTCAAAGACCCCATAGTTAGTATGATCCTTTTTCCAACAGGAATGTTGATACTTGGTGCTGACAAGTGCAAGACGGAAGGTATGGTAAAACACCATAGACATCAACTTGTTTAAAGGATGTTTCCACAACCTCTCCCAGTCCCAAGTGAATTTCTTTAGTCCTAACTTATGGAGCCCATTTTTGCAGTAGCTTTGGGAGCCCTGAGACTGAACCTGTGTTGAAGGAACATTGAAAACATCCTCAGGGACATATCCCAGATGACCAGCCACTTGGATCACAGTTTCACCCTCTTCTGGGCTGGGTGGTGCTGGTAGTGAGGAAAAATCCTTATCCCTCACTTTGAGTAGGAACCGGCAATGGATGTGTACAGCTGATCTCATCCCATGGACATTTTCTGGAAGTTCTGCTTTCAGAAATCTTTGTTGCTCCTTCTGAATTGCACATTTTGCCACATTGTGAGCTTTGCAAGCCTGGTTCCTTTGCTTTCTGATCTCAGATTGTTCAAGCATACTCTGGGCAAGGGGCATTTGGGGGTGGGTGGTCTCACTATTTGACTGTGTGCCCTCATCATGCGCCATGAAATTGTCCCTCCTTGGTTCATCATTTGTTTCACTGTCATTGGGAGACATGTTCTCATCCTCATCATCCACAATTTTTTTCTTGATGAACTGGCATGAGCTGTACTTCGTTTAGAAGCATACGGATGATGACGTCCACTGACCTTTTCTTTATGGACCAGAGGCAAATATGCATAAAGTCCACCACCTGCCATGCAAATCATCAGTCAACACATCAGAAAATTAATAAAGTCTGGTCATACTGACGAGCTTCGATTGGCTCCAGAGATCAGACTGACTTCCCTTTAGGTGCCATATCTAATCCATGAAAAAAACATATCACATTGTGAAAAAAATTTATACTATGACATCAAAATGACTTACTTTGATAAAGGGTCAATCCAGGATTTCCCTCCAACAGACCACTCCAAGTAAAATTTTCCAATGGTCTTTTTTGTTTCCTTGCATCAACCCGCTTGTCATGGCCCACATGAACCTGAGATCCTGCTGTAATATTGAGGGTTGCTATTTACTGTGCCCACAGGGTTCCTGGGACCCCACTGGATTCCTACCAGGATTAAGGATTAGTCACATGGAAATTGTGATTGGTGATTAGCCTTTGATGAGATTTCAGGTGTGCTTCCTGCCCCCTCAGACACATGCATTTTTTTATTAGTGGGATTTGGGGGAATTCGAGTGACGGAAATATTTAGGATTGACCAAGTTCTTAAAGCTTGAGCTGTTGGACTTCCCACATCAATGTTGAGACCTGATACATTCATTGAGGATGTGATAGTGGTTATGTGAGCCTTAGAGGTATTTTTATATACCCAAAAGACCACAAATGATAAATTAAAATACAAATATAAATAAAATAAATTTATTTATATTATAAAAATATAAATTCAAATATAAATACAAATTTATAGTTAAAAATCAAAACTTAATTATAATTTAAAAATAAACATATAAAAGTTATTTCACCATTTGATTCCTCATAAAAAATTAGGTGGGGTCACCTCTGAGTGAAATTTTTGTAACTCAACTCTAAAGAAGCTTAAATCGAGTTTTCAGTATTTTCAATACAAAAATTGAAAATCCTCAAAATTTTAACTTAATTCACACCACATTTGGTGTTAACCATCAATTTTTGTGTTAAAATTGAGGTGTTGTGTTTAGTTTGGAAGCTATGAGGAATTGAAGTATTTTCAATTGAATTCAATTGAAATGTCAAAATGTGTGCATGTATTACATAAGTGAACTTTGATTTACATATGAGGTATCAATTATTACTGGATTGTACTGTAAAATTCAATTGAATTACATATGCAAATTACAAGTATAATACATGATGAGGAATTAAAGGAAAAAATAAATTGGGGGGAAAAGAAACTCTAGCTCTAAGGGGGAGCCAGACCCCCAAAATCATTGCTGACTGGCGTGGGATTTCAAACTCCACGCAAAAGTTCATTAGTTTTGGCCTGGAATTGAGTCACAGGGTCTGTGACTCAATTGATGATGAGGTTTTGATACCAACCAGGGGGGTTTTAACTGCTGCCAAGAGGTTAAAACTACCCTTAAGTTAAACAAATGTTAGTAAAAACAAATTTAAATGGTTTCTACGCCTCGTACACCCATTCTGACGTGTTTTTAAGGATCTAGGCCAGGTATTGCTATAGTAATGGCTGATTTAAGGGTCAAAAATGGCTAAAAATGGCTAAAAATGGCTAAAAATGGCTTAAACCAGCCCTTTTTTGGTCTAAACCAGGGTTCAACTATGCCATAATTGGCTTTTCTGTTGTCAGACTGTTTCCCACGACTGAAAAGAGTAAATCTTACTTTTGAAGTAAGAAAATTGATAGCTATAAAAGAATGTCTTCTTTGCCCCACTTTTCTCTTCATGTTAAAATCTTTTCCTTTTAAAATTAGTTTAAACACTGTTAACCCAATCAATAAAAGATTCCAACCACCATTCTTAATTCATTTTAATCCTTTTAAACACGTGAAAAAATTATTATAATCATTGTTTGTAACTCTTATCATCATTGTTACCCCTGAACTACCCCAAAAGTGAACTAAAGCATCTTTCATCACTGTTAACTTTGTCACTTTGTTTCCAAATTCACTCTGGTCACTTTTGGGCATTTTTTCTCTTTGATTTTCTTTTTAAAGACTTTTTTCTTTAATTAATTGCTTGCAGCTCTTTTCTCAATTGATTCCAATTGAAATTGCTCTTGAAGAAATTTCTTTTGTAGCCTTAAATATCTCTTGTAGAATATTTTTGGATACATTTTTATTGTTGGTAAAACAATAAACTTTTATAATATTATTGTTTTATACTAATAGAGCTATAAACAATGAAATTGGTGTGTTTTCTCTTAAAGACAATATTTCTTACTATTCTTAATTGATTTTTACCTTATACAAATTTTGAGGACAGGAAAAGTACTTGATTTTTAATCAAAGTTTCATATCCACACCTTGCAGGTTGTGAGTGGAATGTTGGGACTCATTGTTGACTGTTTTGTTCAAACATATTCCATGCTAGAATCACTATCTGAGTCATTAACAGAACCCGAATGGGATTTACATTGCTTGGAATATAACACACAGGCTAAAAAACTACAGTGAGATATTTTCAACTTGATAAAACAGCTCTGATCAGTGATATGAGATGAAAGCTTTTGAAATTTTAAATAGAGAAATTCTATGAATAGTGAGAACCAAGTCCCTTGTGGAATTTTAATAAGAATATTTGTAGGGGAATTCTCCCTGCCTACTCTTGAGCTCCTCCGCTTTTGTCGGAAACCACACTGCATGGAGTTCCAGCTCATAATGTGATATTTGCTTGATCTCAAAGGGGACCAATCATCCATAAGTAATCAGATTCAATAAAAATTTCTCCCTGCACATTGTCACATTGTGTGAATTCTCCAAACTTCCCATATATGCATCAAAATTGGATAGAATTCTATATCTGTATAAGGGTATATTCATAAAGAATTTACCCACAAAAGAGACATCACCTTTTCAAGAAAGGCAAGACAATCTAAATCACATTCTGACCAATTAAAAGGCCACCACACTCAAACCAACTACCAAGACTTCAGGTCCACTCCAAACTCTTATGTAATAGAGTTATATTGTTATGTCTGTGATAAGGTTTAAACCATGTACAATGGTGTTCCAGCATACATGGTTTGAATGTTAATCCCCTCAAGTCAATTCTGACACATCACTAATGGAATGCCCCTCAAGGGTCAAACCTGCAGTATCACCATGTGTAAATAAACCATAATATGTATGATCATTGAGCAGAATGGCATTTTACCCAATTAAACTCCTAACCAATTCCCCCATCCAAATGAAACATGTTAACCTTTATCCCCTGCAGCTCAGCCACCATTACAAATTGGATAAAATCCTCAGCTGGATCAAATCATCTGCTCCTTCATAAATAATCACTCAATTTTTTTCCCAATCAATCACACTCCTAAACAATCGCACATTAACCATAAATAATTAGAAACAAACCGACCTTATTCAGGATTCCCGCAACAATGTCAACCCCCCACTGTTCCTCAATGCGTATATGCATGTGTCAACAATTCCCAACTCAAACATACTCTTCCCCTGAGGTTGATAGGCACGGAGCTTCCTTCAAACCTTTCCATTATAAAAAGCACATTTAAAAGCTCAAATAAGCCATTGCACCCAAATCTCTTCCAAACATCCCTACTTCTGCATCAGGATCTGAGTGCCCACAAGCTCCATTGGTTCAAATTTTCCCAGTGATTTCTCTCAATTGACCCAAAGCACATTATCCACACCACCGGGTCTCACTTCAACAGCGCCGAAACCATACAGCGGCATTCAAAACCTTCCCCCACAAGACATTGGAATGATAATATCTGCAATTCTATCATTAAGGTATATTTTACCCCACAGGGCTTCACACATTCTCAACCTCTCCCTGAACCTGCGGATCAAGTCCATTATCTCAAGATCAGGTGGTCACCCCACCCCTGCGTTCTATATTCCTGAAGATCTCAGTACCATATTTGAATATCTCCAATTTGAGCCAGTGATCCAAAACTATATATGTTTTCCTCAATGTTTCTTTATTAATGGCCTTACTGCATCTGTCACAACTGACCAGCCACGCTGTCAATGCCATAATGCCCCAAATGATAATGATCCCCCTTGCACACAATCAATAGGCAAATTCATCAGTTTATTTGAGCCCTGCACCCAAAACACAACCAACATGAAGCAAATATTTATACCAACAAAAAATTTCATTTATCAACCATTCAAAAACTGGCTTGCCAGATTTCTACAGAGGGCTGGAATTATGGAAATTCTGCATCAAAATCAACAATCTCAAATTCCCAAAGGTTCCTTCAAATGTGACATCTGGGATGGATTTGTTGGAAGATGCTTCACTAGCACTGGAAATATCAATGACCCCCGATTAATGTCCATTCCTGGTGCATTGGCCTTCTTAATTTATGTGGACTGGTTTAATGCACATGGAAAGTCAACCCGGTTATCCAGAATTGGACCTATCATGCTTATTTGTCTTAATCTAACCCCAAGTGAAAGATTAAAGCCAGAGAATCTCTATGTTGCAGGAATCATCCCTGGTACAAAGAAGCCAACTTCCCTTCAATTGAATTACCCATTAATGCCACTCATCAAGGAGCTCAAAGAGCTATGGCAAGGTTACCATTCTTCACCCACCTCAACAGGTCCTTCAAGATCCTTTATCCATGTGGCCATCTCATGGCCATTGCGGATGTTGTTGTCATTCACAAGCTTATTGGATTTATTCCTCACTCAGGCAACCACTTTTGTAATTTTTGCACTATTCACAAGGCTAAAATTGAAGAAATTGGTCCTCAATTTCACTATACACACACATACCAAAATCATAAATCAAACATTGCAAAATGGATTTGGGAATCCCCACAACAAAGACAAGCAGTTTTCTCTGAGTATGGAGTGTGATATTCAATTTTGGAAGACCTTTTGTATTGGAATGCAACCAGAATAGTTAATCTTGACATAATGCATAATTTAATACTTGGAATTTTGAAGGATCATGCAACTTTCAAATTGTGCATTCCGGAGTCCAAATCAAAATTATAATTCAGGAGCTTTAGGAAGTTCAATGGCCACAAAGGTTCAGACTCAGATTCCATGACCTCCAACAGCTCTCTTGATCAAATCACATTAAGAGAGGCCTGCTCCCTGAGAAGAGACATAGCTAAATTAATGAATGAGTCACTCCCCACTACTTCCACCCGACAAAATAACCTCCCAAAGGCCACCCCTCACATGCAACATCCATCTAGTGGCTCTGCAAAGATTCCCCCATTTGATGTGGATTACATCCCCACTTCCAAAATCCCTTATTAATTGGATATCAGTGCACTGAGTGAACACCAGATCAAGGGTGAGGCTCTCGAGCATCTCCAACAAATCATATCTGATACCATAATTCCCTCATTATTGACAAGAGTACCCCACAAAATGGGTTCCCCCTCTCATGGTAGTTTAAAAGCCCGTGAATTGGATCTCTCATACAAGGTATTCATCCCATCCTTAATTCTCAGTCAACAGATGTCATTAGATGAACACAATTCGCCCAATACTCAAGGAAAAATGGGTCAATAAGAAGAACTTGCGACTGAACTAACCAAAAACATTAATTCCATTTGATTAGTGCTATCAACATTGCCAGAAGTTGGACTGTTTCAATGGATACTGCTACTGCATTTGCTGCACATTAGAAAGAATTCTGCCTTTCCAATCAACACCTGTTCCAAAAACAGAAAAGTAACCCAAATAATCATTTTGCTGATCATATTCCAGAAATCTCCCAATGTTGGGGCCAGCGAAAGCCTCAGCCACATGGGGTTATGTGCCCTTGATTTGGAGTATTTGTAAAGATGCCAACAAATAACAAAATATGTATGTCAATTAATAAGAGAAATGAATTCAAATTAATTAAACACATGAAATGAATAAGAGTAACTTCTTGCAGCTCTGAATATATTATTTAGATAAAACCTTACTGCAACATATCTGTCAATGTTCCAACCTTTGTGTTCTCCTGAAATCACCATCCATCCCATGTGAAATGAAACAACTTTTTGAATCACACCCATTTTCCCTGTCCAATAACCAAAAATATAAAAAACCATCCTGCTGTGACAAACAAAATCATGATTTCCTGGTTGAGTACTTACAGAATTTTCATTCAACAAGGGAAATAGCTGAATGGATCAGCTTAGACACTACTGTACAATCCACAAGTAATCCCACTCCAACGTTTATCTCACTTTGGTATTTTTCAGTTTCAAACATTGATATTGGGAACAATATATTACCAACTCAAACCAAAAAATGTCAGCAACAGTGTGATTTGTTTTGAAAGGGGCAACTCCTGAGAATTTGGTATTATTAAAAGCATTTTTAAATTCTCTGAGCCATCTTGCATGCTGAACAATAACTTTCTGATTGTAAAAACTTTGAAGATTGATGAAACTTTCTTACTAGATTGGCCGCATCTCAATCTTTATAAAGCTCTTGGTTTTGATTGTGGACACTTGATTATATCTGAAGAAGAAATAGAAGGTCACTGTGGAAGGTATGATAACAAAGTGATATTGTGTGGACTGCTTGTAATGATAAAATGGGTATTTGATGATATTTAGTCTCCACTTTTTGCTGAAACTATAATGATACAATCATGCAATTGTGTCAGTTCATTAGGCTTTTTTCCAGAGAAATAACTGCATCAATATTTGGTGACAGTGACATGCAATTGTGATGACAAGAGCCCATTAGTTCACATGGCCACAAAGAAATTACTGTTTTGACATTGGGTACAGTGTGAATAAGCCAATTTCAATGATAAAATGACCCACACACTCACATATCACCGGATCTAAAATGAGCCAACTGCACCATCATCACATTGAAAGGGGAATAGGCCCATCATCCAAGTGGGCCTCAGCAGTACATTGTGTCAATGAGAGTTTGGATGTTTGTAAGTTGCTTGGTGCTGGTCACATGCCCTAATGAGTGCTTTGTGCAGGTAGATTTCAAAATATTACCCTGGAACATGCTCTTGCCTTCCTGCGCATTTCTCACAAATATGCACCTCCCCCTGAAAACACATGCAACCACACCCGTACCCACACACACACATGCAACATGCAACACGCCCGCCGCAAGTGGTTCAGCATTTGTTACCCGCAAATGGCCAATTCTGCTTGACATTGGCCCTTGTATGCTTTTGCCTTTGTGGGCATGTGTCACACCCATGCACCCACTGCATTGTGCGGAAGGCTCCAACCATGTCACCTGCTCATGCTGCGCTGATTTTTCGATACACCAAATTAGGAGAAAACATCATTTGGCCTTGGTGTGCACATCACACAGACACACATGCACCTGTGGTATTGTGTGGTGGGCTCCACCAGTGTCACCCGCTGAGGCCAAGTCCTTTCATGGATGACCTGGGGAAGTCACACACCCCTTCTCTACATCAAGACTGGCTTAAGGACCTCTTAGATGTGTGCGTGTGGAAACAGGTGGGTCTTGCAACTTTTACCAACCTTTGGATGGTTGTGGGACAATCAGGTGGGGAGGAATATCAGTTGAAGGCAAAGGGGAACCAAAATTTGTGGATGCCACAGGATTTGGTGTAAGACCAGAGTGTGAGGTGTGCTTGACATTTGCTTGACCTGAAGTCAATCGCCAATGATTTACGTGATATTTGCCCTGGTGTCTGGTGGTTGCCAGAGGCCAGAGGCTGAAAGGTGGCAAATTTGGTCCTGGGGTCCTTTTGGCCATTTTTGTGATTATTTAGATTGGGGGCCAAAATTGGCTCAGGTGGGCCCACCTGGCCTTGGGGGCTAGTGGTTGGCCCCTTTTGGCCCCATTGGATTTAGGCCAAAAGGGGCTTAAGGGTCCCACAGACCATGGACCATAGAGGCCATAGGGGGCCTAAATGGCCCAAAAAGGCCATTGAGGCCCTAGAAACCATAATCAAAAAGGTGGGGCCAAAAGGCCCTGCTGATGCCTAGAGGGGCCAGAAGCCTCTGGAAGTCGAGATGGACCCCTCAGGCCCAAAACAAAGGTATTGGCCTGGGGGGTGTTGATGTGGAGAATTGGCCAAAAGCACCAATGCTTGCAGGATGATGGCCCAAAGGCCATAAAAGACCAAAATGGTCCAATTGGCCATAAAATGAATTACATGAGCAATTGGACATAAAATGAGGTCAGGCTATATTTGCTGCAAAAACCCATTGGGGAAGCTATTAGACATGGTTTTGACACATAATCAGCTCACCAAAAGATCATATTGTGATAAATGAAGGCTGTAAAGAGAAATAATTATAACCAAACCTTCAATGTCCTGACCTATTCAAGAAACATCCTTATAAAAAACAAAGTCACATGATTGAATCACGAGGAATTAAAGCAGAAAAGACAGCTTCCATGTAGGGCCCCCTGGGCTCCCAAAGGTTTCAAATAGAGGGGCTCTCACCAACTTTCAAAATACCCTGATTCACATTATCTCCCCTGCACAGTAGAATCATAGGAGTAATTAATCCCTAAACTGGGAGGTAGTCTAGTATATTATAGTGCATTTCCTTCCCCAGTAGCTAGGCTCAGTGGAAGGATAGTTCTTGGGATTACCCAGTAGCTAAGCTCCATGGAAGTATAGTTATTAAGATTACTCTGTAGCTAAGCTCAGTGGAATCTTAGCATTAAAAATAAAAATTATCAAGTACCTAATATTAGGTTTACTACTCTATTAAAATATCTTATCCAGTAAAATTAACACCTTTGACCAAGAATTAAAATTAAATTACCCGTTTAAAAATCCAATATCAAAGAATCTTACCCCTAAAATTTATCAAATACACTTTTATCTTATTATTAACAACTCTTGAAAAATTGGAAACCTTCAAAAATTATTTTACTCTATCATAAATTTACCTTAAAAAATTATCTTTTTCAACCATCATGAAATTTTCCATAACATCTTAAATAACCAATCTGACCGAACCTTTATCAGAAAGAAAAAAACACTCAGCCCAATCTCACCAAAAATAAAAAATTTACAGACAAGTATTTCATTAAAATCTAAAATTTAACCAAGCTTTACTGACATTATATTACAAATTATATATTGAATAAGTGTGATATGAAACTGTGCAATTTTATATTGTGCAGTTCTAAGATCAATTGGGGCAGGCAGTACACCCTTTCCACCCTTTGTTACAGGAGTTATTAGCAATTCAAAACTAGTTACCTGTGATTTTTCCCTCCAGGTACTGCCTCATTTTAATTCCACACAAGAGGAGTTCCCACATCTGGTGTCCCAACAGCGGCACAGTCAACCTAAAGCTTCAATAACATTTAAATTTAATTAAAGTCACATTACCACAAAAAAAACAACTACACCAAGAATATTATTATTAAAAAAAGCTGGGGTCAATGAATTAAAATCAGACAAAACCATCATCTCAAGAATCTCAATAATCAAATAAATCTGACCATTACCATTATCCACCCAAGCAAGAAACATAATTGGGAGAGGAATCAGGAATATATTCTAATTTTCCTATTGTAACACCAAGAACTAATAAAAGGGGATTGTAGGTTGTGGAGAAAGTCTTCCTTGATTGAAAGAAATAAAATAAATAACTCAACACCAAAAGTGTAAGGTGTGGATATGAAACTTTGATTAAAAATCAAGTACTTTTCCTGTCCTCAAAACTTGTATAAGGTAAAAAATCAATTAAAAATAGTATGAAATATTATTTTTAAGAGAAAACACGCCAATTTTATTTTTTATAACTTTATTAGTATAAAACAATAATATTATAAAGATTCATTGTTTTACCAACAATAAAAATGTATCCAAAAAATACTCTACAAGAGATATTTTGAGGCTACAAAAGAAATTTCTTCAAGAGCAATTTCAATTGGAATTAATTGAGCAAAGAACTGCAAGCAATTAATTAAAGAAAAAAGTCTTTAAAAAGAATATTAAAGAGAAAACACACCCAAAAGTGACCAGAGTGAATTTGGAAACAAAGTGACAAAGTTAACAGTGATGAAAGATGCTTGAATTCACTTTTGGGGTGGTTCAGGGGTAAAATGATCATAAAAGTTCCAACCAATGATTATAATGATTTTTTCACGTGTTTAAAAGGTTTAAAATGATATAAGAAAGGTGGTTGGAATCTTTTATTGATTGGTTTAACAATGTTTAAACTAATTATCAAAGGAAAAGATTCTAACATGAAGAGAAAAGTGGGGCAAAGAAGACATTCTTTTATAGCCATCAATGTTCTTACTCAAAAAGTAAAATTTACTCTTGTCAGTCGTGAAAAACAGTCTGACAACCAAAAAGCCAATTATGACATCATTGTACCCTGGTTTAGACCAAAAAAGGGCTGGTTTAAGCCATTTCTAGCCATTTTTAGCCATTTTAGACCCTTAAATCAGCCATTACTATAGCAATACCAGGCCTAGAGCCTTAAAAACACTTCAGAATGTGTCTCAGACGCGTAGAAACCAGTTAAAACTGTTTTTACTATGATTGTTTTATCTTAAGGGTAGTTTTACCCTCTTGGCAACAGCTAAAACTACCCCAGTTGGTATCAAAACCTCATTATCAATTGAGCCTACAGACCCTGTAACTCAATTCCAGGCCAAAAGTGATGAACTTTTGCGTGAATTTTGACATCCCACGCCTGTCAGCAAGGATTTTTACATATGTAATTCAGTTCAATTGTACAGTACAATACAGTAATAATTGACACCTCATATGTAAATCAAAGTTCACTTATGTAATACACGCGCACATTTTGACATTTCAATTGAATTCAATTGAAAATACTTCAATTCCTCATAACTTCTAAACTAAACACAACAACTCAATTTTAATACAAAAATTGATGGTTAACACCACATGTGGTGTGAATTAAATGAAGGTTTTGAGGATTTTCAACTTTTGTATTGAAAATACTAAAAACTTAATTTAAGCTTATTTAGAGTTGAGTTACAAGAATTTCACTCAGAGGTGACCCCACATAATTTTTTATGAGGAATCCAATGGTGAAACAATTTTTAAATGTTTATTTAATGTATAAAAAGTTATAATAATTTTTATTTGACTTTTTTCCAAAAAAAAATTATTTTTTCACAATTTTGTTAAAATTTCATTTTTACTTAATTTTTTCAAGTATAAATGTAATTTTATACTTACAAAATTCAATGTATTTTTATTTTTAAATTGTAATTAACTTTTTATTTTTAATATAATTTTATATTTCTATTTTTATTTTTATTTTAATAATATAAATTTTATTTATATTAATATGTTATTTTTGTATTTGTGGTCTTTTGGGTATATGAAATTACCTCTAAGGCTCACAAAAATCAAAGGAAGAAATAAACCAATAAAAAATGGAGAAACCTCCATCATCAAAATTACCTGCCAGCATTGAAGAAATCCAGGAAGAGAACCTTAATAAAGTGACTGTTTAAGGACAGCAAGATATGTCTTCAACAGATAGACTTCATAAGAAAATACTGAAAATGCAAGAACAATTACTAACACTAATCAAAAAGGAAGGAATAACTAAATAATCAAGTTATACTCCACAGAATAGTTGTCTTGAGGAACAGGCCACCCTTCCAAGATCATATGGGCAACATGGATTACCTTCACCTCATGCAAGACCCATGGCGGCATCAAAACCATATACAGAAGAAAGAATACCTTACCAAGAAGAGTAAAGATTTCTTCCCCAATCCCAACTCCATTACATCAATAAACCCCAAGAAACACCAATCCAATAGTCAAAATCAGACCAAAATATTATAATCTATGGTTTGATGGAAAGGATGTTGTAAGATTCATAAAGAAGCCTGAAAAAATTGCAGAAATTTAAGGAGAAAGTGAAAGATACATTTCAAGGCAAATAGCAATTTGGACAAAAGATGAAGAAATCAGCTATCATATTGAGAGAATTCCACAATATGAAAACGCTTATTGGGATCAATTGAAAGTGGATATGAAACAAAGATGGGCAACAGTTTCACCTGAAAGAAGATACAGATTATACACAATCATTTATTTATTCACAAAAGTCCAAAAAGAAGGAGGAATAAGAAGCATGACACAGTACAGAACATTTATTGGGGAATATAAAGCAATCATCACTTACCTCAAAAGATACCAATATATTAAAGGTGATATTAACCATAATCAAGAAAGATTGGCCAGCCTTTCCACTAGTGTTCAACAGTCAATTTGTAAAGAAATTATCAAAGACCAAGCTATGGTTCAAGGCTTTTATGGAGTTCACATCATACCAAGATTGGATATTTTGAAATTTTACATGGAACAGGACTTGGGGGCCAAGTTACTAAGTCAAAAAAAGGAATTTCTTTAACTAAAATCCCCATAAAAGAAGACAAGATTACAGGATGAAATCTGGGAGGGAGCTTTAAAACAAGTAAAAGAACTCATCCACAAGATCAAAAATCCTCCAGAACCAGAACCTCAACCAAGAAATGAGGGAAAATAATAAGTTAAGGAGGTTTTGAATCAACTCAAAACCCTTTCAGAAGCTGTAAATCCACAAACAAGTAGTTGGAAAAATAATAATGAGTAAACGTTCCCTCAAAATAACAAGCAATATAGGACAAGGAATCCTTTACCACCATTTTATCCAGTTACCAACATTACATACCAGCTCAAATGGCTCTAAGACCACCATTGAAATGTGCTTATTTCAAAGGCAAAGGCCATCCAGCAACTAGATTTACTCACATTGATGAAGATTTGGACAGAAGAATTTTGAGAACTCAAGAAGCATCTTAACACTTTCCCAACTATCAAAGAGTACCCATGGAAGGAAATGAAAGTGCCAAAGACATAGTCAGGGCTTTGCAAAAGAACAAGCAGAAATAAACAAGAAGTTTATGGAGAGACCTGAGGTAAAACAAAAACAAGAAGAAGAGGTTGAGACCACTGAAAAGAAATCAGAAGATAAATCAACCTCAATTGCTCATGTTGAAGATTGGTCCCATTGGAAACCACCTACCATTTCCTCAGCCAATGACCCATTTGCATCACACATTGGATCAAGGAAGGCCAAAAGAATTATAGAAAGACAAGCCCAAATCAAAAAGCCAAAAAAGAAAGAAGCTATTCCAGGAACTTATATTGAAGAAGAAAAAGAAGAAGAAAGAGTCATAATACCTACCGAATTCCAACATTTGAATATTCCAAAACCAGACAAACCTGAGGAGGAAATTGAAAATATTGGAAATAGAAATGAAGATGAAGACAGTCTAAAAGAATAAAATAAAGTCAGAAAACCTCAAAAGACACAAGTTGAACCAAAATTGAAAATAGACACCAGGGAAAATGTTGTGTCAATTGTTGGCAATTGACTTCACATCAAGCAAATTTCAAACAGGATAAAAGTCAAGCTCATGTCAAGAAGAAATAAGGCAAACATTGAGCACATGTCACACTCTGGTCTTACACCAAATCCTGTGACATCCAAGTTCCTCTGTGCCTTCAACTGAGATTCCTCACCACCTGATCCTCCTGCAACCATCCAAAGGTTGGTAAAAATTACACAATACCTGCCTGTTTCCACACACACACATCAAAGAGGTCCTTAAGCCAGTCTTGATGTAGAGAAGGGGTGTGTGACGTCCCAGGTCATCCATTAAACGACTCTGCCTTAGTGGGATTGAAATTTAGTGGGTGACACTGGTGGAACCTGCCAAACAATACCCTGGGTGCATGGGTGTGACACATGCACACAAAGGCAAAGCAAGCAAGGGCCTAATGTAAAGTGGCATTGACCATTGGTGGTGCAATGGTGTGTGCCAGTGCTTTTGCAGTGGCATGTGCATGTGGTTTTGCAGTGGTGTGTGCATGTGCATGTACACGTGCTTGTGCAGTGGGGGGGCAGGTGCGTGTGCGGGTGCTTGTGCTGTGGCATGTGTGGGTGTGTAAGTGTGAGACATGCACAAGAAGGCAAGAGAATTTATGGACGTAATTTTCTGAAACCAACCTGCACAAAGCACTCATTAGGGCATGTGACCAGCTCCATGTGACTTACAAACATCCAAACTCTCATGGACACAATGTAATGCTGCGGCCCACTTGTATGATGGTCCTATTCCCCTTCCAACTTGATGATGGTGCAGCTGTGTCATTTTAGATCCTGTGATATGTGAGTGTGTGGGTCATTTAATCATTGCAATTAGATTATTCACACCGTATCCAATGTGAAAGTAGTACTTTCTTTGTGGAAATGTGAAATAATGGGCTTTGCTTGTCACAATGGCATGTAACTGTCACCAAATCTTGGGGAAGTTCTTTCTCTACCAAAATTCCTCATGAATTTGAGTTATTTGCATTTGTGTGGGACTATATTTTCAGAAAAAAGTGGAGACTAAATATGATGAAATAACGGTTTTATCATTACAAGCAGCCCACATGACATCACTTTGTTATCATACAATTCACAGTTACCTTCTATTTCTTCTTCAGATATAATCAAGTGTCCATAATCAAAACCAAGAGCTTTCTAAATATTGAGATGAGGCCAATCTGGTAAGAAATTCAGATCAATCTTCAAAGTTTTTAAGATCAGAAAGTTATTTTTCAGCATGCAAGATGGCTCACAAACTTTAAAAATGCTATTAATAATACCAAATTGTTGTTATTTACCCCTCGGAAAACATATCACACTGTTTCTGACACTTTTGGATTCAGTTGAAAACATATTGTTCCAAATATTAATGTTTAAAACTGGAACATACCAAGGTGAGACAATACTTGAAGTGGGATGCCTTGTGGATTGTATGGTAGTGTCTAAGGTCATCCATTCAACTATTTCCCTTGTTGAATGAAATTCTGTAAGTACATAACCAGGCAATCATAATTGTGTTGGTCATGGCGGGATGGTTTGTTATGTTTTTGGTGATTGAATGGGGCAGGCGGCTGTAATTCAAAAAGTTGTTTCATTTCAGATGTGATGGATGGAGATTTCAGGAGAAAGGAAAGGTTGGAACATCAACAGATATGTTGAAGTAAGGTTTTATCTAAATCATATATTCAGAGTTGCAAGAAGTTAGTCTTATTCAGTTCATGTGTTTAATCAATGATAATATATTTCTCTTATTCATTAAGGTACATATTCTGTTATTTGTTAGCATCTTTGAAAATACTCCAATCAAGTGCCCATAACCCCATGTGGCTGAGGCTTGTGCTGGGCCCCAACGTTGGAAGAGTTATGGAATATGATCAGCAAAATGATGATTTTTTTTACTTTTCTGTTTTGGGAACAGGTGTTGATTGGAAATGCGGAATGGCTTTCAATGTGCAGCAAATGCAGTTGCATCATCAATTGAAACAGTCCAACTTGTGGCAATATTAATAGCACTAATCAAATGGAATGTATTTTTGTTTGGTTCATTTGCAAGTTCTTTTGATTGACCCATTTTTCTTTGAGTTTTGGGGGAATTGTGTTCATCCAAGGAAATATGTTGACTGAGAATTAAAAATGGAATATACACCTTGTATAAGAGAGCCCATTTAGCGGCTTTTAAACTACCATGAGAGGGGGAACCCATTTTGCACGGTACTCTTGTCCATGATGAGGGAATTATGAGATCAGATATGATTTGTCAGAGATGCTCCAGAGCATCACCCTTGATGTGGTGATCACTCAGTGCACTGATATCCACTTCAGAGGGGATGTAATTAGAATCAAATGAAAGAATCTCCACAGCACCACTAGATGGATGTTGCGTGTGAGGGGTGGGCATTGGGAGGTGATTTTTTGGACAGAATTGGTGGGGTGTGACTCATTTAATATGTTCGCTGCCTCTATTCTCAGGGAGCAGGCCTCTCTCATTGTGATTTGATCAAGAGATCTGTTGGAGGTCATGGAATCTGAGTCTGAACTGTTGGTGTCATTGGATTTCCTGCAGGATCTGAAGTAATTTTTTGATTTGTACTCTGGAAGGCCCAATTGAAAAGTTTCATTATCCTTCAAAATTACATGTATTAAATTATGCATTATATCCAGATTAACCATTCTGGTTGCATTCCAATACAGAAGGTCTTCCAAAATTGAATATCACACTCCATACTCAGAGAAAGTTGCTTGTCTTTGTTGTGGAAATTCCCAAAGCTATTTTGCAATGGTTGATTTATTATTTTGGTATGTGCATGTGTAGTGAAATTGAGGACCAATTCCTTCAATTTGAGCTTTGTGAATAATGCAAAAAGTACAAAAGTGGTTGCCTGAGTAAGAAATAAAACCAGTAAGCTTGCGCATGACAACCACATACGCAATGGCCATGAAGATGGCATCAAGGATAAATGATCCTGAAGGACCTGTTGAGGTGGGTGAAAAATGTTAACCTTTCCATAGCTCTTTGAGCTCCTTGATCAGTGGCTTTTAAAGGTAATTCAATTGAAGGGCATTTGGCTCCTTTGGACCAGGGATTATTCCTGAAACATAGAAATTCTCTGGTTTCAATCTTTCACTTGGGGGAGATTGTCAGGTTGAGTCTATGATGAAGCAGTAATTAAACTATTTACAACTTCAACTATGACTGTGACATTGTGATAAAGGTTTAAAACAAAGGTTTTGATGATAATAAGGGTTTATAAATAAAATAAAAGGGCTTCACTATTGTGGAATAGTGGTGGTGAGTGCTGTTGAAAGCCCTGGGTACAGCTTTACCTGTTGGATTACAATAATAAAGACTACAATACTTAAATTTAAAGTATACCTGGTTATTTTCCAAGAGTATAACTGTTTTTAACAGTTGTACTAAATAGGAATTCATGAGAAGGATGAGGAAACCTTTTCTGGCTGTGAAAAGGCCCCTTTTTATCCTGAAATGGGGTGAAAAGTAGCTAGACCTTTTCATGTGGAGGAAGTGAAGATTTTTCACTCTCCAGGACAGGCTTGTGGTTTTCAAAACGCCTGTATAACTTTTATTGGGATCAGATGTGGTATTGAAACCACATCTGGGCTGTTTTCACCAATACAGGGTGAAAATTTTCATCTGGGGACCACACAGCCTGATTCTGATGTGTATGACATGTAGAATTCTGTACAGAACTTGTATGGGACCCCAGTATTTAATGAAATATGAGGTATTGAAGTAAAGAGAAGCTTCTTTGTCTGTTTTAAAGCTCATAATCATAGTGATGGAATATTATCCCATAGTAAGGCTGTATTTGCCAAACTGTGGTATTATGACCTTAAAACAGCCATACCTTTGTAAGTTCTTGAGATATGAACCTCAAATGTGGTTCAGTGTGTAGCCCTGTATGTGCTCTACAAAATGGTACCTCATTTGATATGGTTATCATTAAATATGACAAAGCTGACCCATGTTGAAGACTTTTGTACATATGTGTGGTTTTAGGCAAAAGCTGTATTGGGCTTGTTTGCCTTATAATTTTTGTTCTAGATGAGATATGGGGAAATAAATGGCACCATCAGATAGCCCTAATTGTGCTCTTTCAAAAAATACCCCACTTTAGGTATCTCACACTAAAACTGTAAAAGTTAGATGAGAGGTGAATATTCTATTAACCCTTATTTTGCCTGAATTTGACCATAACTTCAGTAATACTGGTGCTAGCTCAGTTTTTATGGTACCATTGGATAGCTCTGACTTAGAGCTTAATTTTGAATACCCATTTGATTGGGTTAAGCCTCTTAATCTGTATTTCAGATGAAAGGTGAAATTTAAGTTTTATGCTCAGCAACAAATTCGAGCAGCAATAACTTTGTTATTATTTGTCCTTTGGTGATGGGACTTGTATATTTGGAAAGGGTTAAGTTTCCCCTTTCTTTTGATACCTTTTGAGCTGATTTGGCTCAGCTCCATGGCTTGGTGGTATCTTTGCTATACAATTGATTTATGGTATCTGGCTGTCATGCTTGTGCTCTGGTTTTGAGTCACAGGCTGACAGATATTAAGACAAATAAGAATGGTAGGTCCAAGGCTGGAAGACCGGGTGGACTTTCAATGTGCATTAAACCAGTTCACAAAAATGGAGAAGGCAAATGCACCGGGAATGGACATGAATGGGGGGTCATTGATATTTCTAGTGCAAGTGAAGCGTCTCCAGACCAATCCATCCAAGATGTCACATTTGGGGGGAACCTTCTGAAATTTGGGATTGTTGATTTTGATACAGAATTTCCATAATTCCAGCCTGCTGGAGAGATCTGGAAAGGAAAATTTTTCAATGGTTGATAAATTAAATGTTTTGTTAGAATAAATCTTTTGCTTCATGTTGGTTGTTTGTTGGGTGCAGGGTTCTAATTGATTGGCAAATTTGCCGAATGATTGTGTGCAAGGGGGATCATGATCATCTGGGTCATTATGGCATTGACAGTGGGATTGGTCAGTTGTGACAGATTCAGTAATTCAATTAAGAAAGAAACATTGAGGACAACATATATAGTTTTGAATCACTGGCTCCAATCGGAGATGTTCAAATATGGTACTGCAATCTTGAGGCATATGGAATGTGGAATTTGTCAGCCTGTGACTCAAAAACAGAGAACAAGAATTACAGCCAAATACCATAAACCAATGGTAAAGCCAAGATACGACCAAAAAATGGGGCTGAGGCAAATCACCTCAAAGGGTATAAAAAGGAAAAGGAAGCTCACTTCTTTCTAAATATGGATACCTAAAGTGGGTTCGCTTTGGAAAGAGAAAAATAAGGGATATATGATGGTGCCATTCATTTCCGCATACCTCACCTAGAACAAAGTTTACAGAGCAAACAACCTCCATACAGCTTTTGGCAAAAACATACATATTCACAAAAACAACTTTTACATGGCATAACCTTGCCATATCAAATGAGGTACCATTGTGTAGAACACATCTAGGGTTATACACAGAACTAATTTTGAGGTTGATATCTCACAAACTGACAAGGTTCTGGCTGTTTTGAGGTCATAATCCCACAGTTTGGCCAATAAAGCCCTATAGTGGGATACTATCCCATACGTATGATTATGAGGTGTCAAACAGACAAAGAAGCTTGTTTATACTTCAATACCTCATATTTCAGTCAAATCAAGAGGTCCATACAGGTTCTATACACCTTCTGACGCGTCAGAAGCACCAGAAAACACCTGTCGACTCCATTTCTGAAAATCCTGACCCTGTATAGGGTAAAAATGACTACTTGTGGTTCTGAAACCACATTTAAACCCAATACCAGTCTGTATTGAGTGTATAGAACCACAAACCAGCCCACAGTAGTTGAAATCTTTATCTGTGGTCGTGTTCAGAGGTAAAAAACCTCCCACTACCCCAGAACAAAACAAAAGGAGGGTTTTCCTCACCAGGAGGCTAATACGGAATCCTTTTATTAATATTATTACGTGGTATAACTTCTGGAAATAAGCGCTACCCTTAGAATTTAACAGGTTATAAATATAACTTGTAATTATTGTAGGGTTTGTTATTGTAAACTAACAGGCAAACACTGCACCCAGGGCTCTAAGCAGCACTCACCATGACTAAATTGCTTTAGTATGCCCTTTTACTCATATTCTCACTTTAATATCATCATTATTTTCGTGTCAAACTCAGATTTATAGCCTTTATTATCATTTTGAAGCAATATCATAGAGTCACCCTGACAGGAGTGGGGTGACCACCTGAGCTTGAGATACTGGACTTGATCAGCAGGTTCAGGGAAAGGTTGAGAATGCGTGATGCCCTGCAGGGTTTGTTATACATTAATGATAGAACTGCATATATTATCATTCCAACGTCCTGTGGGGGAAGGTTCGGACTACTGCTGTATGTTTTCTGTGCTGTTGAAGTGAGACCCGGTGGCTTGGAGAATGTGCTTTGGGTCAATTGATAATAATCACTGGGAAAATTTGATCCAATGGAATTTGTGGGCACTTGGATCCTGATGCAGAAGTAGGGATGTTTGGAAGAGATTTGGGTGCAATGGCTGATTTGAGCTTTTTAATGTGCTGTTTGTATTGGAAAGGTTTGAAGGCAAATCCCTGCCTATCACCCTCAGGAGAAGAGTGTGTTTGAGTTGAGCAATGTTGAAACATGCATATACGCATTGAGGACTAGCTGTGGGTTGACATTGCTACGGGAATCCTGAATAAGGTTGGTTTGTTTATAAATATCCATTGTTGATGTGAAATCGTTTAGGAGTTTGATTAATTGGGAAAAAAATTGAGTGATTATTTATGAAGGAGGAGATGATTTGAGTCAGCTGAGGATTTTATCCCATTTGTAATGGTGGCTGAGCTGCAGGGGATAAAGGTTAACATGTCTCATTTGGATGGGGGAATTGGTTAGGAGTTTAATTGGGTAAAATGCCATGCTTCTCAATGATCATACATATTCTAGTTTATTTACACATGGTGATACTGCAGGTTTGACCCTTGAGGGGCATTCCATTAGTGATGTGTCAACATTGACTTGAGGGGATTACCATTTAAACTATGCATGCTGGCACTCCATTGTACATGGTTTAAACCTTATTACAGACATAACATTATAGCTCTATTACATAAGGGTTTGGAGTGGATCTAAAGTCTTTGTGTTTGGTTTGAGTGCAGTGGGCTTTTGATTGGTTGGAATTTGATATGGATTGTCTTGCCTTTCTTGAAAATGTGATTTCTCCTTTTTGGGTAAATCCTTTGTGAACATACCCTTATACAGATATAGATTGCTGTGGAACTTTGATGCATATATTGGCAGTTTGGATAATTCACACAATGTGACAATGGGGAGGGGGAAATGTTTATTGAATCTGATTCCTTCTGGATTATGGGTCCCTTTTGAGATCAAGGAAATATCAAATTATGTACTGGTACTCCGTGAAGTGTGGTTGCTGAAAAAAGTAGAGGAGCTCAATATTAGGAAGCAAGAATTCTCCTAAAATTAGTCTTGTTAGACTTCCATGTGAGACTTGGTTCTCACTATTCATAGATTACTCTATTCTAAAGCTGAAAAGATTTCATCTCATATAACTCTATTTAATCATAATACTGAGTTGTTTCATCAAGTTTAAAATATCTTACTGTAGTTTTTTAGCCCTTATGTAATCTTTCAAGCCACGTAAATCCTGTTCAGGTTCTGTTTATGACTCAGATAGTAAATCTAGCATAGAAGATGTTCAAACACAGTCACCAATGAGTCCCAAAATTCCACTCACAACCCCTATTGCATCATCAATGAATGTATCAGGTCTCAACATTGATATGGGAAATCCAATGGCTCAACCTTCAAGCACTTGGTCAATCCAAAATATTTCCATCACTCCAATTCCCCCATATCCCACTAATACACAAATGCAGGTGTCTGAGGGGCCAGGAAGCACACCTGAAATCTCATCAAAGGCTAATCCCCAATCAATATTTCCATGTGAGTTCCTCCTTAATCCTGGTCAGAATTCCGTTGCATCCCAGGAACCCTTTGGCAAACATAAACAGCCAACCGTCAATATTTCATCACTATCTCAGGTTCATGTGGGAAATTCAAAGAGGGTTGATGGGGGGAAACAAAAAAGACCATTGGAAAATGTTACTCGGAGTGGTTTGTTGGAGGGAAATCAAAGATTGACGCTTCATCAAAGTAAGTCATTGTGATGTTGGAGTATCAACTTTTTCAAAATTTGATGTGTTTGTTTCATGGGTTAGATATGGCACCTAAAGGCAAGTCAGTCTGATCTCAGGAGCCATTTGAAGATAATGAGTATGACCAGTCTTTATTAAGTTTTTGATGTGTTAACTCATTTTTTGCATAGCAGGTGATGAATTTTATGCATCTTTGCCTCTGGTCCAGAAAGAAAAAGTCACAAGATGTCATAATTAATATTCCTGCAAACCAAGAACAGCTCATGCCAGTTCATCAAGAGAAAAAATGGTGGATGATGAGGAAGAGAACATGTCTCCCAATCACAGTGAAACAAATGATGAACCAAGGAGGGATGATTTCATGGCCCATGAGGAGGGCACTCAGTCAAATAGTGAGCTCACCCACCCTCAAATGCTCCTTGCCCAGAGTATGATTGAACAGTCTCTGGTCAGAAAGCACAGGAGCCAGGCTTTCAAAGCTCACAATATGGCAAAATGTGAAAGCCAGAAGGAGCAACATGAATGGCTGAATGCGGACTTTCCAGAAAATGTCAATGGTATGAGATGAGCTGTACACACCCATTGCCTGTTCCTAATCAAAGTGAGGGATAAGAATTTTTCCTCACTACCAGCACCACCCAGTACGGAAAAGCATAAAATTGCAATTCGAGTTGCTGGTCATCTAGTAATGGATCCATCCACACAGGTTCAGTCTCAGGGTTTTCAAAGTTACTGCAAAAATGAGCTCCATAAGTTAGGACTAAAGCAGTTTACTTGGGACTGGGAGAGCCTGTGGCAACATCTGTTCAACAAGTTGATATCTATGGTGTTCTACTATACCTTCCATCTTGCACTTGTCAGCACTGAGTATCATCATTTCTGTTGGAATGAGGATCATAATAACTATTGGGTTGTGGAAGCTTTAATGGAGAGATATTTCACTTATTTGAAAAGAGAATGGAAGTATATTCAAAAGGATGTGGAGTATTTGGTAAAAAAAAGGAGAATCAAAAGCTCACAAATATTTGTCAAAGGGTTGGTTACTGTATCTCTTCTTCATTGTGAAGCAAGTCTGATGATGTTCAGATCTGTGAGCACCATCGTGAATGGTGTGATACGGCTAGAATTACAATTCTAGAATCAAAAGTACATGACCCTTGAGTATGCTCAGATACTGAGGAGGTAGTGGAAAATGGCAGTCAATTTTACTGCAAAGTGGGATTACAATGGCGCTCATTCTTATTTGATGAATTGGTATAAAAAATGGATAGAGACATGCAGTTTTTTGATTGGATTAAAAAAAGGGTAAAAAAACTATTGATAGATTTCCAGAAATACAATCAACAGATGATGGTGATATTCAGGAAGGGCTATCTTTTCAGGTATTTGGCCAAGAGTGGCGCAAAAGCTGTATTAAGATGCAGGATGTTGCCCTCAAAATACTTGAATTGCCAGTTATTAGGCCAAATGATGATTGTATAAAATAACTTAGTAATATAGATGTATAGCACAGCTACACATTAACAATTTGTGAATTATTTGTGCAGGTGTAATTCAATCTGATTATTATTTCTTAAATATGCAACAACTTGCTAAATCAGTTAGAATATAAATAATATGAATTGGAATGTATCACCATCTCCCTTAGAAATAATAATCTATTGCTCATTTTCATTGAGAAAATATTGAAGAAGTTTGATCCAGCTCATGGTGTTCATAATTGTGGACCTGTGATGGGGTGAAAAGGAGTTATCAAATTTTTGAAACACAAATTAGATAATATCAGGAAGGCTCACCCAGTTAATCAATTTTTCTTTTCTTGGACCTATTGGTGATTGGAATATGGTATTCCCATAAAGAAAGATTTCAGAATAGTAATACAATTAGGGAAAAAGATGAGATTGAAAGGTACGTTCTGCATGTTGACCTCAACTGAATGAGGAGTCATATAGTGAATGAACTTAATAGATTTTTGTTGGCCAATATGATGGAGTCAATCAAAATCCTGAGCCTCAATGGCAGGGCTCCAACTGGTCTCCTGGAAAAGTGGATGTCAGTTTCAGAAAATTGGGGTAGACATTTGGGGGTCCCCTCACCATTAAATAGGTAATATTAGCACAAGCTATGTTGAGCCCAGTTCCAGCTGCAGCAATGGATGCAATGAGTACTTCACATTCTGGATTTTTGAAGAAGTTCTCCAGGACCTGCTCCTTGGCTTGCTCTGTAATTTTTCCATCAAGTTATACTGAAAGGATAGAATGATGGGCAAGCGCAATACCAATTTAACCATAAAAAAAAGGTCAGATGGATTCAATTGGTAATGGATGCATATTAGAATTAACTCACAAATCAAGAAGCTGGGTCCATTGGGTTCAAACCACCAATTTGGTTGGACCAAACTTTGATTGATTGCTCTTTAGTAAGCTTTTTAGGAGGTATGCAATTTTACTACTCATCATGCGTGTTTCCCATCAACAATAGTTTGGGTGATTCTTTATGAGTTATCCTGAGTGCTCCTTCCCTCATGGTCTTCCAAATACGCATCTGCCATTGTGTTAATCATTATGTAATGGTCACAACATATTCTCTGCTTATTGATATTCCTGAAAAACTCCCCTGGTCCTTTGATTTTGGATGATAGAAATTCTTTGTATAATGTGGAATATTCTTGCTGAATAAGTGGGAACAGTTCATAGTGATGGCTAATAGCTGGGAGGTATTTGAGATTTGTGGTTTTGTTGTGGCGCAAGCTTAAATGCCGCAATGCCAAATGCAACATATCATTACTACCTTTGGAAAGAATACTCATGATTAATGGTGACCAGTTATCTTGATCTGAGCTCTGGAGTTGGGCAATGAATGATATTATGCCCAAAAGGTCATGAATGGTGTTGTGAATAGGTGTGCCCATTAAACATATTTCATGGGATGATAGGAGGCTATTGATGGCATGGTGAGGGGAAGTGTATTGAGAGAAAATATAGATATGAAATGGGGGAAGGGTTATTGGAGATAATATATAATTTTAATTATTAAAAGATCAGACACTCACTGTGCTTCATCCAAAATTTTACAATGCAAATTTATTTTAAAAATGAATGATGTAGAGGTATTGGTTTGTTTAAATTATTGGCTGATAGTATTGTAAGAAGTGATAATGATATCACAGTTTAAGATGTTGGCCTTGGATAATCAGTGACAAGTGGGATCATGGTAGATTTTGGCTTGCAGCGCTCCAGCCTGAGCATGCTTGGATATTTCTGATTGTCGGTTGGTGAAAGACTCCGACAAGACGCAAGCTGAGTCAGGCAGTTGTGCACGCGAGTAGCACACGCGGGGGCATTGCAGGAGGTCGCGTTTATCACTTCCTGCCAGCCCATAATAGGCCAAATGCTCCTGTGTCTTTCAAGAGGACTAGGATAACTAGGGATCCGCAGCAGGATGCATATTGCATTTGCGTGTGCTTGCGATATTCCAGAAGGTTGGATTGGAAAGTGATTGCATGGGAACATCAATGTCAAATTGAATAATGCACTATCCACTGCAATTTTCAGGTTCAGGTATTTGAGATCGCGAATTCGCGAAGGTCAGGTGTGATCTTTCTTTTTAGCCGCAATTAAAAAAGATTCATCGACTGCAATTCAATTTAGGTGATATTAATAAATCAGTAATCATTTGGTTTCATTTCAGTTTCTGCTGCAAGCATGCCATTCACAAAAAAAGGAGAAGAGCGTAAAAGGTAACTCGCGAGAAAGCGTTGGGCTGAGGAAGGAAAGTGTGAGTTGCTCGCTTAATCTCAGTGTATATATATAGGTATATATATATGCTTCCACATTTATGTGGCACCCTCATTGGGCCCCACGGTGTGGTATTCCATACCTGTCTGGGCCAGCTTCAAGCACATTGAGGGTGAAAATTTCAAAATATCAAAACTTAAATTTTCAATTTAGGATATATCAGCTCAAAAGAAACTTTCACAATCACATAAGTCAAATAGTAACATAGATAATATTGAATAAAGGAAGATTTTAGCATTCAGTATAGAAATAACCTCAAGATTTCCATAATTCAATAATTAAAAAGTTGATTAAACTATATGGATATATACAGGATAGCTTACAAATAGCCTTCACAAAAACAAAAAAAGTTTAGTTTAATACAGAAAGAAACCCTAAAGCCACAAAAAACATTACATTACTAAGAATTACAGTCACCAAAATGGATTTTATGTAATAATATCAACTAAAAAAGTATGAATACACATCCATTGTATAAAAAGATGGAACTGAATCAAACCTTAATTAACTTCATGCATAGAAAGTTCCATATAAGCTTAAAAGAATTCCATGAATGGCCAAACATAATACAAACAAATGATACAATAATTGTACTAAATCAACTCATATCCAAAGTAACACCAAATAAACTTTAATAAGATTACATAATCAAAAGAATGAAAAATGGTGCAATTGACCAAATAAATGGTGCAATATCTCTACCAAATGACACCATCTCCAAGTTACTCACCAGCTAAATTCCCTCAAGGCTGTGCATAATAATATTAAAGTTTAATTAATTAAAAATAAAGTTTTAAAATATGGTGCAATATACCAAACATATGGTGCAATATCTTGATCCAATGACACCATCTCAAAATTGCTCACCAGCAAAATTAGCTCAAGGCTGTGCATAAAAATCAACAAAGTTCAGAATGATGCAATAATCCAAACATATGGTGCAATATCTTTATCAAATGAGACCATTTCAAAAACACTCACCAGCTAAAATACCTCAAGGTAAATGTTTTCTAAGTCCCCTGTTTTTGAGTGCCTCTATGGAGGGCCCAAAGAATATAAATAGAGGGCCTTTCTCCCTCATTTTCCCCTATGCTCATGGAAGTATTTCCCCAATAAATGGAAATCTAGTCCTCAATCTAAAGGATCCATCCATCCCTATTCTAGTAGGATAACTAGCAAAATAAAATTATAAAGCTCAGTAGCAAAGCTCAGAAGCATATATTAGTAGTCAGAAATTATTGATAAAAGAAAATATTTACAGTATTAATGAAAGAGTTTAATATTGAATAAATAGTATTATCATAATAAATATTAGTAGTCAGAAATTATTGATAAAAGAAAATATTTACAGTATTAATGAAAGAGTTTAATATTGCATAAATAGTATTATCATAATAAATATTAGTAGTAGTCATAGAGAACTGCTCAAAGAAGTTATTATTATTAGAGTTAATATTAATATCTATCTTATCCTTGTCATTATTAAATCCTGAATCCATTAAGGAATATATATTCTTATCAAATAAGTATTATTAGCTATATTGGTCATAAGATCCCTTAAAAAGATAAATTAATAAATATAAAAACCCACCCTTCTATAATAAAAGAAAAACATTATAGTATTGTATCCAGTATATTCTATATATTATATTGTTAATGAACCTTATAATCAATAATTAACCTAAGAATATAAATAAACACATACAGCTTAAAATATCATATATCTATATTATTATACATTATCAATACTTAAACTTATATTTAAATATTACCTTTAACCTATAAAATAGTGGTATTAAGCCATTTTCTATATATATAATAATCATAAAAGTTATTTATCTATCAATTGAGTAGGTCTGATAGAGACTGCTGAAAGTCTTCTCTAGTTGTAAAGCCACAATTTTAAATATTGATTTGTGAGCTCTATAGGGAGATTATTTAGTAAATTCAGAGGGGCAGCTAATACACCTTAGCACCCTTGGTTACAGGATCATTCAGCAATTCAAAACTGTTTACCTGTGATTTCCCCCTCAAGGACTGCCTTATCCAATCCCACACTAAAAGGAGTTCCACATCTGGTGTGCCAACAGTGGCTAATCAACTACTTCAAACCTCAATCAATATTAAAAAATCATCCCAATACAAGAGATACTCAAATTAAACATTCATAAAAAATAATAATAATAATAAGGATTAACCAACCTGGAATCAGAAAGTAGAACTGAATCAAGAGAATCACCATCATCATCATCAAAATCTTCTATTCAATCATACCATTATTATTACCCTATTAAAGGAAACAGGACACCTGTAAATCAAACACCCACAGATCACAGACTACTGATTTCAACCCCAAGAACAGAGAAAAAAGAGAAAGAAGAATTAAGAAAGTTTTTCTTCAAGCTTATTCAAGAATCAAAGAAGAAAAAATATTCTAAAAAGGAAATTGAAGGCATAGTTTATCAAGTAGACATGAATCAGCCATCAACATCTGATTTACCACCATTTCCTGAAGATACTGTGGAAGAACAGTATGCAGAGGAAAGTGATGAAGAAGATCAAACTGTACAGATACAGAGTTTGATGAAGCAAATGCAGGACTTATTGTTAACCCAAAGTAAGAAGAAAGGAAAGAGAAAACAGTCAACAACCTTCACCCCTGGAGGTAGTCCAATTGAATCCACATTACCAAGACATGTCAGACCTGAAGAGTCACCAATATCACCAACACCTGTTCCTAGAGCAACCTCTACCCCAGTAACAGAACAAAGATCACAGAATGCTCCAAGAAGAGTATTTGTATCCACACCAACTCACCCAAGCCCATTACAGCAACAATTATCCAGAGAAATAAGACCCATAGTCAAAATAAAGGCCAAGGATTATAACCTTTGGTTTGAAGGAAAAGAAGTAGAAAGATTCATTAAGAAAGTAGAAAGTATAGCTGAAATTGAAGGTGCCAGTGGAAGAGACATAGCAAGACAAGTAGTATTTTGGACAAGAGATGAAGAAATAAGCTACCATATTGAAGGAATGCCTGGATATGAGAGTGGTGATTGGGAGCAACTAAAGATTGATATGATAAGAAAGTGGGGAGCAGTTGAGCCTGGAAGAAGATACAGGATTTCCTCAATCAATTCTCTTTTTGAGAGAACACAGCAGAGAGGTGGAATTAATAATATTACTCAGTATAGGAAATTCATTGGAGAATATGAATCAATCATCACATATCTCAGAAGATATGAATACATTGATGGGGAAGTGAACCACAATCAGGAAATTCTAGCTAGCCTCTCCCAAGAAGTTCAAGGTTCAATTTACAGAGAAATGATAAAAGATAAAGTAATGGTGCAAGCCAGAGATGGTGGATATATCATACCAAAATTTAAAGTTCTAAAAGAATACATTGAACAAGATTTGCAAGCCAAATTCTTAATTCAAGGAAAAGAATTTTCCCAACAAGAATTCAATATTAAACCAAAAGAGAAAGTTAGATTTGAAGAAGATACATTAGAGGAGGTCTTACAACAAGTTAAGGAGCTTTCCAAAAAGGTCAATACACAATGTAAGGCACAACCTCAAAGGGAGATTTTCAAAGAGAAAGAGCCACTAAAAGAAGTATTAGAGCAGCTTAAAGGCATAACAGAGTCCTATAAACTACAAAAGCAAAGTCACCAGCCTTTTAATCAAAATTACAAGAAAAGAGATAACTTACCACCAGTTTCTTCAAGTCATATACCTTATCAACCTGCACAATTATTTCCAAGGCCTGCAATGAGATGTCATTATTGCTTTGAAAATACACATACATTAGAAAGGTGTTCACACTTCAATGAAGATATGGAGAAAAGAATTGTAAGGAAACAAGGAAATTCCTTCCTTTTTCCAAATTTCCAAAGGATACCATATAAAAGCTCAGTATGTCCTAGGGAATTAGTCAGAGAATTTGCCAAGGAACAGGCAGAACTAACCAAAAAACTAATGGAAAAGTCAGCTACAGCTTCAAAGCCAAAGCTAGAAGAACCAAATATTATAGAATTAAAGAAGGAAGAGGCTAAAGCAGCCATAGCTAAAGTTGAAGATTGGGGAAATTGGCAACCACCTATAATATCTTCAGTGAATGATCCCTTTTCAAGCAATTATGCGCTAAGAAACACTAAACAAAGATCTACAAGACAAGAGAACCCAGTTCAAGAAAATATAAGATCACATTCAAAAGAGGTGGAAACACCTATCATGAAAAAGCAAAACATACCTGGTGCATATATTGAGGATGATACAAAAACAGAAAACAAGACAATTATCCCAACCAAATACAAGAAGCCTAAAGCCCAAGATGAAGAGGAAGGACTTGTTAAGAAAAGCCCAAATGATAATACTGAAAATATCACAGAACAAACTAAAATTGAACCCAATAAAAATATTATTAAGGAAGAGAAGAAAGATATCCAAAAAATTATGACCCAAATTATAAATAAAGTCTTAGAACAGAAGATTAACCTTACCTTGGAACAAATCTTGGCCATATCACCTCAATTTATCAATCAATTAAAAAATTGGTCAGATGAAGAAAAGAAGTCAATAAACTCAATTGACACAAAAGATATTCAAGTGGAGCTTATACATCATCATTTGGGAGAATATGAAGCACCTAAATTACATTATGCCTGCCCATTGGGATTTATGCAAGTTCATGTTGGAGAAGAAGGATATGAAATAATGGCTTTAGTTGATACAGGCTCTGAATTGAATATAATACCAGAAGATATAGCAATAAAAGCAGGGTTAACAACAAGATGTCTTAACATGAACCTGAGGGGAATTGGTGGGCATTGTACTTCAATAGTTGGATTGGCAGAATTTACCCCAATTACTATGGTTACTGGGGAGGAAAGAAATATACACCTTTTTGTAGCAAGAGGAGCAATGCATACAGTACTTGGAAGACCTTTCCTTGCAGATAATAATATTAGACTAGACTTTTCTCAACAGAAGGGTGAAGTATTCAGCTACATAGAGCCAGATGGTAGAAGACTTTGTTTACCAATTTGTTCACCACAAAAGGTTGGATGGAGAGAAGACCCACCAAAAGGAATGGAAGTTTGTGTATTTTCAAAGCTTGAAGATTTTAATGATCCAGAAGAGACAGAAGATGAAACAAAAGGGTTACTTACTGAACAGGAATTTCCTTGGGAAGGCTACATCAATCTCAAGCCTCTCAGTAATTTCAATTGTAATATAACAAATAAGGTTTTAAGTCAAGAAAATCAATTCTTACCTCAGGATGTCAATTGTTATGAAGGTTTGAGTAAAACGAAAACAAAAAAGTTAGAAAAAACAAAGGATAAACACAGTCAAGAAGATAGAAAGTATCTCTGGATGACCAAGAATAAGAAAATAAGACAGAGATTAAAAAACCAGTTGGAACAGCAATATCAATATTTAACCCAAAGTAATGACTGCACAGGACATATGATAAATGAAAATAGTGAACACTCAAATATTAAACACAAAAATAAGCTTTATGAAACAACAATTAAATTCAGGGACAAACCTGAAGATATTCCTCTGATATTTCAATAAATTCACTATATTATTTTCAATATATTTCCTATTTTATAAAGAATGGTGTTAGTAAAAAATATAAAGAAACATAAAAAAATATATAAAAAAATATAAAAAAAATATATATATAAAAAATATAAAATATAAAAAAAAAAAAAGAGTTTTGAAATAAAGGTTTTGGTTTCATCTTTTCAATGTAAAAGTATCAATATATATGAATAAATATATATAATAATAGTAATAATAATGAAAAAATGATACATAGTAGGCCCAGCATGGCCTTAAACTGCAATTTAGCTATTTATTACTCTTTCTCATATTCTATTTTAAATCAAAATAATAATAAAAATCAACACATGCAAGGACCAATGATACATATTAGGCCCAGCATGGCCTTAAACTGCAATTCAACTTTTTACTTAAACTTTCTATTATTTTATTATAAATAAAGATATAAAAAATAAATTCAACACATGCAAGGAACAATTATACATAATTGGCCCAGCATGGCCTTAAACTGCAATTCAACTACTTACTTACTATTTCTCTTATTCTATTTTAAATCAAAATAACAAAAAAAATCAACACATGCAAGGAACAATTATATATAATTGGCCCAGCATGGCCTTAAACTGCAATTCAACTATCTACTTAATCTTTCTCTTATTCTATTTTAAATCAAGACATCAAGAAAAATATATTGACACATGCAAGGACCAATGAAACATATTTGGCCCAGCATGGCCTTAAACTGCAACCCAATTTTCTTATATTAATGAATTTTCAATTTAGTTTTTTATTTATATCAATAAAGAAAACATAGAAACACACCAATGATACATATTTGGCCCAGCATGGCCTTAAACTGCAATTCAACTTTTTACTTAAACTTTCTATTATTTTATTATAAATAAAGATATAAAAAATAAATTCAACACATGCAAGGAACAATTATACATAATTGGCCCAGAATGGCCTTAAACTGCAATTCAACTACTTACTTACTCTTTCTCTTATTCTATTTTAAATCAAAATAACAAAAAAATCAACACATGCAAGGAAAAATTATATATAATTGGCCCTGCATGGCCTTAAACTGCAACCCAATTTTCTTATATTAATTAATTTTCAATTTAGTTTTTTATTTAAATCAATAAATAAAACATAGAAACACACCAATTATACATATTTGGCCCTGCATGGCCTTAAACTGCAGCTCAATTTCAATTTCAGTTAATTGATTTTTCCAAATATAATTTATAATTAAAACATTAATATATATATATAAAGTCCTTTTAGTAGGCAGGAATATTAAAAGGAGGTTCAAACAAAACATTAAACAGAATACACATAAATGAAGTATACACACCCACACAAGAAAATACACAACCCAACTCACAAGGAAGGGTTACCAGATTTTGAATTTAGGTTTTTTTTTGGTTTTTTAATATTTTTTTAATTTTTTAATTTTTTTATTTCTCTAAAAAAAATTAATAAAAAAAAAAAGAGACTGATAACCCCCCCTTGCTTTAAAAAGAAAATGAATATCTAAAAAATATACAGCTAAAAAAAAAACTCAAAGAAAAGATACAAATAAATTAATAATTTAATATTAGACATATCATAGTATTATGATATTAATAATACAATAATATAAAAGTATTAAATTCTGAGGAATGATATATAATCCCAATGAATAATACTTCAAATGAAATATTGCTTCAATTTCATAATATTATTTATTTATATCAAAATAATGTTATGAAAACATCATAATGTCAAATTAAATAAATAAAATTAGAGCTATAGTAAAAGGGATATGTCCCTCAATGATGAATAAATATAAATCACCTTATGGATTCAATGTTATAATATTCAGAATAAGATTGTTTACCTTGAATATATATACTTATAGATATTATCAAGGTTAATTAAAAAACAAATACATAGGGGCAACTGGCCAGGTTGACCCTACATATTTTGGTCCTTAATATCACTTTATAAAAAATAGTAATAACTTAAAATAATATTCAAATTAATAACTTCATGAATAAAAAAAGAATTATAATAAAATAATTATGGGAAGAGAAATTGGAGAAGAATCTTGGAAAAGTAGCTACTTTTATATTGAAGTAAAAAATTTTTTGGCTCACCCACAACTGGGCCTTCATAGCACTAAACACAACATTAAATGCTGTTCCCTTGCATTTTTTTTAGCTTTAATTTAATTTTTAATTAATCTTTAATTAATTTTAAGGTTTAATTTATTTTATAATTTATCTTTTTAATTAATTTTAAAGTTTCCTTTATCTTAAATTAAAATTTTATATCAATAAATAAAAAAATATATAAATAAATACAAACAAAAATTCAATTAAACAAATTAATACAAATAAATACCAAAAAAATAAAAAATAATAATTAAACAAATAAGAATAAATAGAAAAAAATAAACAAACATAGATAAATAATATATAAATAGTGTATAAATATAAATAAACAATAAATTAAAATAAATAAATAAATATAAATATAAATAAATAAAAATAAAAATTGAATGAAACAAAATAATTAAACAAATAAAAGTAAATAGAAACAAATAAACAAACATAAACAAATATAAACAAATTAAAATTAAATAAATTGATATAAATACATACAAATATAAATTCAATTAAATAAATAAATAAATATAAATAACTAAAAAAACAAATAAAAATAAAATAAAATAAATTAATTAATACAAATAAATACAAACAAATAAAAAATTAATTAAGAAAATAGAAATAAATAGAAACAAATAAATAACTATAGATAAATAATATATAAATATAAATTAATTAATTAAATACACATAAATATAAATAAATACCAATAGATGGAAATAAAATTGAATAAACAAATAAAAAATCAATTATTTAGGAAAGAATTGTTTAAACGATTAAAATTACAACAAAAAAAAAAACAATATCAAACAAAAATTTAAAAATTTAAAATAAAAACAATTATTAAAAAAAATGTAAAAAAAGAAAGGTTGCTCAAGCGAGCAAATAAATAAAAAAAAAATTGATATAATAAAAAAAAGCCTCTTTGCGATTAACTTTAAAATACATTACTGTACAGCACTGTACTGTACAGTACAACACATTACTATACTGTCTAACATTAAATTACACTTAAAATAAAAATAAAAACATTGAACGCGATTCAAATTAAAATAAAAAGAGAAACATGACAATATATAAAAAAACAATATTAAATATAAATTTAATAATTTAAATAAAAAAAAAAAAACATATTATTATAAATTTAATATAAAAAAATAAATAACGTTCACGATTAAAAAAAAAAAGAGTACAGTACAGTTATGCTACTGTACTGTACTAAAAAAAAAATCATCGCATGGAAATAAATAAAATCAAAGAAAAAAAATATAAAAAAATAAAAAAGAAACAATCGCGATATAAAATAAAATACAGTACTGGAAATCAAACTAATGTAACTGTACAGCACTCTACTATAAAAAAATAGAATCAATAAAAAAAAAAAAAAAAACAATCGCGATTTAAAATCAAGTACCCTACAAGTACTGTACAGTATAGTACAGTACTGTAAACTTATCTACTATACTAAAATAAAAAAATATATATAAAAACAAAAAAAAAAAAAAAAAGCAATTGCGATACAAAATAAAGTATACTATAAAGCTTACCTGAATTGAATTATAAAAAAAACAAAAGTGCGATTCAATTTAAAAAAAAAAAAAAAAAAAGTCGCGATATAAAATAAAGTACTGTACAGTACAGTACAGTACAGTACATTACTGTACTGTATAGCTCATAGACTGTATTAAAGAAACTAAATACAATAAGAATAAAAATAAAAAATAAAGTTTTTTTTGGAATTAAAAAAAAAAAAAAACTAACTAACAAAAATATATTACAGTGATGTGCTTTACAGTAATATTATACTTAGTATTAAAAAATAAAATAAAAAATATTAATAAAAATGAAAAAATAAATAAATTAAAAAATAAAATAAAAACTCAATCATTAACAAGAAATGACATTTAATTATAACAAAATTGTTTGTTTGTTTTTTAAAAAAAAATATATAACTACTATTATTCTCTATTATTTTTATTAAAAAAAAAAAAAACAATAATAAATATATATTAAGTAATATACAATATATATGTATGATATCATAAATAAAATCAAATAACATTAAAGCTATAGGTGTATAATACAATTAATGAAAAATAATTATAATTCAGAATTAAATACTTCATCATTATCATTAAAAAAAATTATTCAAGATAAATATTAATAGTGACAATAACATTATACAAGAAAAAAACAAATAAAATTACAAAATAACTCAATTTATTCTAATCAAACTTTAAGCTCAATTATGAATTATCATTCAATTGAGATTATACAATTAGCTATTTAAAGAAAAACAATATGTGCTTATGAATATTATAAATTGATAAATATACAATTCCCTGTGGAACATGAAGATTGATATTATCAAGTACATGTAGAAAGAACAATGATAATATAAAAACAAGCAGGTCCCCCATGACCTAAAACTGGCAAATTATTACTCTACTTATTATTCATTTTAATAAATACTTGATTTTTAATGATAATTATATCATAATCTATAAAAATCTTCATTACCATTATAGTAGGACCTTAAACAAGCAGGTCCCCCATGACCTAAAACTGGAAAATTATTCCTTTAATTATCATTTATTTTAATTAATACTCAATTTCTAATCATAATCCTATCATACTCCACAAAAATATTTATTACCACCATGACCTTAAACTGGAATTCTTTATTTTAAATATCTCAATATTACTCCAAAAAAAATTACTGGATTCACAACTCCAAATCTATACTTCAAAAGATAAAAAAAACAGTATTCATATATATAACATAGAGTACAAAAGATTAAACAAAAAAAAAATCAACATAAACAGAAAAACTTCAGTAATAATAAATAAAAAATCATCCAAAAATCAACACTCCATTCATAAAAAATCATCCCAAAAGAAAGGATTTACATGAATAAAAATGGAGAGGGGGCTGCAACCCCCAGTAATACAGTTAAATCATAAATTAATTAAAACATGAAGAAAAAAATACATAAAAATAACAGAGAAGAATTCTAATGAAAGCAGCCCTCAGAATTTAAGAATTCAGTTTCAATTGAAGAATTCCAAGATCATACCAATTTGAAGAAAGAAAGGTTATTAAACCTTTTTATTATCTCAAAAATTCATTTTTATCAATATATAAGACAAAGAATCAAATAATAATGATAAATAGCCCCTGAACCATTATATCCAACAAATAGGACTCAGGAGGGTCCTAAGCATGACCCTAAACTGCATACTTTGCTCATGATGACAAAGGACTGTCCTTGTATGACATTAAAAGACAGGATTGACTAACCTTAAAGCAATAATTAAGGGGAAAGAAGTATTAAATAAGAAAATTTCTTTCAGATTATTTGTCAAGATTAAAGAGAAGATGAATCTAGAATACTCATTGGAAAAATAAACAAAATCTAAACATATTGAATGATCAAAGGAATTGCAATACCTGAATACTGAAAATTTTGAAATTCATGGAAATCTTCATGAGCCCTGAGTGAAGCTCATTGATTTCAATATTGGAGAAATAAACAAGAATCAAAGATGAAAAGCTATGAAGAAAACCTAAAAGTCCTGAAAATATGAGAAACTTAAAATAATGAAATAATGATCAAATGAGAAAATAATGTTTAAATGTGCTTTAACCTGGAATGCTGGGGACAGCATTAAATGGAGAGGGGGATGTGGTATTCCATACCTGTCTGGGCCAGCTTCAAGCACATTGAGGGTGAAAATTTCAAAATATCAAAACTTAAATTTTCAATTTAGGATATATCAGCTCAAAAGAAACTTTCACAATCACATAAGTCAAATAGTAACATAGATAATATTGAATAAAGGAAGATTTTAGCATTCAGTATAGAAATAACCTCAAGATTTCCATAATTCAATAATTAAAAAGTTGATTAAACTATATGGATATATACAGGATAGCTTACAAATAGCCTTCACAAAAACAAAAAAAGTTTAGTTTAATACAGAAAGAAACCCTAAAGCCACAAAAAACATTACATTACTAAGAATTACAGTCACCAAAATGGATTTTATGTAATAATATCAACTAAAAAAGTATGAATACACATCCATTGTATAAAAAGATGGAACTGAATCAAACCTTAATTAACTTCATGCATAGAAAGTTCCATATAAGCTTAAAAGAATTCCATGAATGGCCAAACATAATACAAACAAATGATACAATAATTGTACTAAATCAACTCATATCCAAAGTAACACCAAATAAACTTTAATAAGATTACATAATCAAAAGAATGAAAAATGGTGCAATTGACCAAATAAATGGTGCAATATCTCTACCAAATGACACCATCTCCAAGTTACTCACCAGCTAAATTCCCTCAAGGCTGTGCATAATAATATTAAAGTTTAATTAATTAAAAATAAAGTTTTAAAATATGGTGCAATATACCAAACATATGGTGCAATATCTTGATCCAATGACACCATCTCAAAATTGCTCACCAGCAAAATTAGCTCAAGGCTGTGCATAAAAATCAACAAAGTTCAGAATGATGCAATAATCCAAACATATGGTGCAATATCTTTATCAAATGACACCATTTCAAAAACACTCACCAGCTAAAATACCTCAAGGTAAATTTTTTCTAAGTCCCCTGTTTTTGAGTGCCTCTATGGAGGGCCCAAAGAATATAAATAGAGGGCCTTTCTCCCTCATTTTCCCCTATGCTCATGGAAGTATTTCCCCAATAAATGGAAATCTAGTCCTCAATCTAAAGGATCCATCCATCCCTATTCTAGTAGGATAACTAGCAAAATAAAATTATAAAGCTCAGTAGCAAAGCTCAGAAGCATATATTAGTAGTCAGAAATTATTGATAAAAGAAAATATTTACAGTATTAATGAAAGAGTTTAATATTGAATAAATAGTATTATCATAATAAATATTAGTAGTCAGAAATTATTGATAAAAGAAAATATTTACAGTATTAATGAAAGAGTTTAATATTGCATAAATAGTATTATCATAATAAATATTAGTAGTAGTCATAGAGAACTGCTCAAAGAAGTTATTATTATTAGAGTTAATATTAATATCTATCTTATCCTTGTCATTATTAAATCCTGAATCCATTAAGGAATATATATTCTTATCAAATAAGTATTATTAGCTATATTGGTCATAAGATCCCTTAAAAAGATAAATCAATAAATATAAAAACCCACCCTTCTATAATAAAAGAAAAACATTATAGTATTGTATCCAGTATATTCTATATATTATATTGTTAATGAACCTTATAATCAATAATTAACCTAAGAATATAAATAAACACATACAGCTTAAAATATCATATATCTATATTATTATACATTATCAATACTTAAACTTATATTTAAATATTACCTTTAACCTATAAAATAGTGGTATTAAGCCATTTTCTATATATATAATAATCATAAAAGTTATTTATCTATCAATTGAGTAGGTCTGATAGAGACTGCTGAAAGTCTTCTCTAGTTGTAAAGCCACAATTTTAAATATTGATTTGTGAGCTCTATAGGGAGATTATTTAGTAAATTCAGAGGGGCAGCTAATACACCTTAGCACCCTTGGTTACAGGATCATTCAGCAATTCAAAACTGTTTACCTGTGATTTCCCCCTCAAGGACTGCCTTATCCAATCCCACACTAAAAGGAGTTCCACAACGGAAGAAAATTGGCTTTAGTCGGGTCAGATTGTGCCAATGTCATGTGGGCTCCAACAGGGAAGTCAAAGGATGTGTGCCAAAGAAAGCTCCTTGGGCATTGGGCATCATTCTGGACTCAAAACTCCTTAGCTTCAAATGGCAGGAAGCAGTATCTGATATCTTGTCTGCTTCAACACATAGTGATTGCTCAACCACTCAGGAATAGTGGGAGATCCCAAAAGACAAATGAGGGCAAAACAACCCAAAGGAATAGGTTTTTTTCCTACTCTCGACCAACAGCACAAATATCAATGCCAGTATCAGCAAATATCCCCCCAAGTGAAATTTGGAGGGTTGTGGATGTCAATCAGATCAAACGCATTCACTTTGGCCGTGTGGCAATTTTCTCTTCAACCGGATTACTCATTGCCCTCGTCGAATTCCGACCATTCACAACAATGAGTGAAGTCAAGGTCAATCAATGGGATTAATTATCACAATTCTTATTTCGCAAAAAGAGATTCACCGACCCAATTGCAACAATTGGAGTATTACTGGAGGGATTTATGTTCGCAATTGGGTGGCGCAAATGCAGCACAAAGAATGAACAATTTGGTCTGTATGGAAGTGTTGGGAAAATTGAAAATGCAAAAGATGAATGGCAAAACTGAGGTGCCAATCTTAGCTGGGTGGGTTGCATTCTAGGTCAATCCTTACAATATGTTGGGGATAATTTATTTCAGAAGATTCAAAATTGCTACAACTCATTGGGAGTTCCCTCTTTTGATCAAGTCAACTATGAAGGCAATATTCCGGCAGATCAGGGTGCATGCGAGTTTGCTTACGCACTCACTTTCACCATGAATGGATTCAAAAACTCACCTCATCTTGATAAGGATGCATCGCAGTATGCTTCGGGATGGTGGTTTCAAGCTGATAAGCGGACTGGCCAAATTCAAAGAGATGCGTCAAAGCGGTGTACAGGGGGCAAATTCATTTTCCCAAATGAGCATTTTTGGATTGATCTATCCGCATGTCATGGGCTCATTCAGGTAGTGTGGGCCAGTAGTACATTTGTTCATTATACTGATCCAGCACAGGACAACGAAAGCACGACACTAGTGGGTATGTCTGCACAATGCTCAAGCAGGTTAGCAAAAACAATGAGGCAAAAAAGCAATGGCTATTATGAGATTGGCGAGAGAGCGGGCTATCAAATCAGGGATGGTAATACAATGTCATCCCAATTCAAAGAATAAGGAGATTTGCATGTGTGTTGGGTAAATAATGGTGGGGTAAGACAGATGACAATAGACACCAGGATTGGATGGATTCGAGCGCGGGAGATGGGGTGTCTCACATGAAAAAGGGGTGAAGTGGATTATGTACGGTGGCATGCCATTGTACATATGTCCTGGTTTGTTGCTCTTGTCCAGGATGCCAATGCTTCACATGCGAATCCTTATGCCTGTGCAGGTTCCGACAATGCTAAAAGTTCCTGACGCCTATGCGGGCTGCCAACGCTTCACATGCCAATCCTTACGCCTGTGCAGGCTCCCAACAGCTCACACACCAATCCTTACACCTGTGCAGGCTCCCAAAAATTCACACGCCAATCCTTACGCTTGTGAAGGTTCCCCAAAATGGCAAAAATTCCTTAAACCTGTACAGGCTTCCAACAATTCACACGCCAATCCTTACACTTGTGAAGGTTGCCAAAAATGCTGACAAATTCTTACGCCTGTGCAGGATCCCAAGAATTCACACTCCAATTCTTACGCCTGTGCAGGCTCTTAACAATTCACACCCCAATCCTTATGCCTGTGCAGGCTCCCAACAATTCACATGCCAATACTTACCTTTGTGAAGGCTCCCAAAAATGCTAAAAATTCCTTATGCCTGCACAGTCTTTTGCCGATTCACATGCCAATCCTTACGCTTGTGAAGGTTGCCCACAATGCTTACAAATTCTTACACCTGCGCAGGCTCCTGAAAATTCACACGCCAATCCTTACGCCTGTGCAGGCGCCCAACAATTCACACTCCAATCCTTACACCTGTGCAGGCTCCCGACAACTCACACGCCAATCCTTACGCTTGTGAAGGTTCCCAACAATTTAAAAAATTCAATTCATGACTAAGACTAATAGCATGTGACCATAGGAAAGTCTGGAGTGGATTGCTCACACGCGGGAACCTCCCTCTTTTTTACAGCTAAGAATTGATATGGCTCTAAACAATGGAAGAAGAAAATATAGGAGATGGTAACAGTGACTATTGGCGCATTTTTGGCAAAAGAGGGTCACTCAAACTTTTGGTGGGGCACTTAGAAAAAATTTTCCCACGCAATAGGAAATTTGAACCATTGAGGAAAATATAATTTCACATGAGCAAAGAATGTAATAGAAATGGAAAATAACAAACATTTGATACAAATAATTTATTTGAAAGAAAGTATAACAAAAGATCAAAAGAGGAAATAATGAGATTTTTTTTAATTTTATTTTTCTAAGTATTTTGAGACTATCCCGGTGATGTCCTCCTTTGGATAAGCCTCCAGTGCCTGGGCAAGGAGGGAGTTTAGTTCCTCCTGGAATTCCCGGTGCATCGCATTTCAATGAGTTGCATCCACAAAAGGAATCATGTCGAGCAAGCGGCGATGCTCCAACAAGATTCGGTTGATGGATTCGTGGACGATGGCTCAAGGAATCATTAAAGTTGGTCATAAGTCAGTGAATTCCTGGTGAGCATCATCGTGGGAATGAGAGGGGCTTTGCACCGGGGGGGAGGAGGCGTTGGGGTTCTTGGGGGCACTGGAAGGGATCTCCGGGGAGGGGGGGGGAACAGATGGGGAAGGTGGGCGAGTCGGGTAAGAAGAAGGGGGGGAGGGGGGGATCCAACCGGCGTATTGTCAATGATTATTATGGAGCGGGGAGTGGCGGGACAAGCTGGAGATGGTTGAAGGAAGGGTGAGGAAAAGTTGAGTAGAGTTAAAAAAGTGAAATTTGGACTTACCAAAAGGTTCCTCCGTGGATTGCGTAGGAGCCACCTCAGGTTCTGGCTCACGAGTCGTATTGTCCTCAGGTGGTTGGGGCGATGGACTCGGGCCAGGAATAGGTGGCTCTTTGGTTCGGGAGGGTTCTAAAAAAGGAGTAAGAGTCAGTTCACTCGACTCAAAAGTGAAAGTGAAAATGAAATGAAACTTTGGCTGCTTACCGCGGAATAATTCCTCAGACCATTGGGTGCCACTTGGGCCTCGAGTGGGTTGCCGCGGGGTTTGCTCGCGAGGCAAACTAGGAACGGGAGAGTGTTGTCGGGGGGGATTTGGGGGGTTTTGTTCTATGAGTAATGGAAAAAAGTCAGTATTATTGCGTGAAGAGAAATGAGATAAGGAGGAGAAAGAAAACTTACTTTGGCGTTTGAATCCCATCAGTGACAAGACATGGTGACGATCAGCCCAAGCTCGAATGTCCTCTCACCATTGCCATCCTTCATCGGCCGGATAATCACTTCGCTCAGGTCGAGGAGTGAAGTGACCATCGGATGGTGGCCTAGGAGGGGGGGTGGACAAATTGATGCTTGAGGGGACAGGGATAATCGTCCGGAATTGTCCCCATCGGCCTGCTTGAGGTCCCGGTGTCCATTCGCGCTCAGATATTGTTTCATCATTGTCAACCACAAAGGAGTCCTCCCGAGGGCGTCTTGGGCAAGAACTCCTCTGGCCTCGTGGTCAGAAGGGGCGGACAACAAACAAACATTTCTTGTGTGCTTGTCGGCAACCATCACAAGTGTCGGTCGTCGTCGAGGAACAGATGCAGGGGATACCCCCCTTGGTGCATAAAGTGCATGACATCTAAAAACAAAACAATTGAGGTTAGTAACTGAATAGAAAGTAAACAATCAAGAAATAAAATGAAGACGTACAATGAATTATAAATTTAAAATGGAAACAAAATAAAAGTGCTCTAGTCCGAAGTTTTCAAAAGTCTGGAAGAGAGTTGTGAACAAAAATAATTATTAATATCGGTACATAATGTTGACAAAAGTTAAAAAAAGAGGTAATGCACAAGGTGGATAGAAGGGAGGTTCTGAAAGGATCAGCAGGATAAATAAACAGGCAAAAGGAAGGGGAGTGGGTTAAGTGGAGTGCAAAAGACAAAAGTAGAAAGGCAGGAAGACCAAGGGGAATACGCACAAGAAGGACAAGCGCGGGTGAGGTTGAACGAAGTCAAGCGGGTGAGAAAGAAAGTGAAGGGTGTGTTGTGTGAAGATGGTCTTTTATACCATGGTGAAGCTCAGATGATTTCAGCAGTTGCAGCACCCACAAAAGTCTCAGCTTCAAGGCGTGTGGGCTAAATTGAAGCTCAGTGTCAGCGAATGCTGCAACTGAGAATGGAAATGCTGGCGTGAGGCAGAACAACAATGGGGTTCTGGCTGAGTATTGCTATTGATTGAATTGTCAAGCTCAGTCAAATCCCCTTTGTTTCCCTAAATAGCCACCCGATCACCCGGGAGGGTGGTCGTGAGGCCCTCGTTGAATGTCCATGGTGGGTGCAATTCCCAAATGCCCCATTCAGAAAAGAACGTGGTGCATTTGGTGACAAGTGACCGCGGCGAGATTACCGGCCGTATGGCCTGGTAATAGTGTTTGAACAAAGGGGGGTTTTGTGAGACAAGTGAATACAGCGCAAGCTAGCCTCAACCCATTGCACAGGTTTGCTTTTGGGTCATAATTGTAATGCTCAGTGGCTGAACATTTTAATTGCACAGTAATTGAACTATTGATATAACAATATCAAATGCACCATGCTGATCCATTGCTCGGTCCTTTTTGTATGCACACAATCTGAGCATTTGGCACAGCATCGGATGACATTTCAGCCAGGTGCAGCATTTCACACGCTTTGGTGAAGTGCTCCAAACTGAGCCTTCCAATGAAATATTGCAAAAATGGTCTGGACCATGGCTTTACTGAGCACTTTCACATGGTGCTTTTGACCATGACATGCTCAGCTTGCATGTGCAAATCAGGTGAAACGCAATGCTGACCATGTGGCACATGAGCTACGTATATGCAAACAATCGGAAGGTGCATGCACATTCGCTATATGCATGCAGGCTCAAGTAGTATTACACCTTCCTAATCTGTACAGCCAACACTGTAGTACGCAGTACACCTTTGTAAATGTATGCTGCGGGGCAGAGCAAAAGCTGTTCAACAATGTAACATGCAATCACGTCAAGCCATCGAGTCATATCTCTCACCTGCATCCCTTTGATGCACCTTGTTGGACAGCTCTGCCTAACTACGGCACAGATGCACATGTAATCCAAGTTAATGTAAGTGGGTAATAATGGGATGACTTAATATTTGAATCATACACAAACAGTTGATTCAATCTTGTGCCATTGTTGTGGCAAACAATGACTGGCCCCGCTTGTTCATTGCGCATGCTCATTGTCGGGCAGCCACACGCTTTCATACACACCCCCCGACAGGTCATACACAGGCAACTTTCACACGCCTGGAAGACATTTTACTGCCAGTGTTCCGACCAGCTATTTTCTTGGTCAGGTGGTCAGCTTGACTGCAGACGCTCACCTGCTCGCGCGTGGAAACCTGAGACCAATCAGTGTGGATTTGTTTCAGCCTCATCCACATTAGAATAATCCCAGCCTATGATTGCTGAGGCTGGTTATGTTTGCGTTGGTATCTCCCACCGCGGGTCATTTTCTTCACATTCTCACACACCCCGCGCAAGTTGTGGCACCTGGCTTGCAGCCAAAAATTCCCTTGGGTGGGTTGCCTCTTTTGCCGGAGTTTCGTACACGCATGAGGCAAAGACCCGGATGCCAGTCTCGGTAGATTAGTACCCGCCTCAAACACAATAGGGGTGAATGTATATGTGGATCACGGCTCACGGCTGGCGCCCCCTTTGATCATGCCACACATTCCCCCCTGGAAGCCCAGTAGGCATCAGTCAGCAAAAAACTTCAGGCAAAACCAAAGTCATGTTTGGTGGCATGCCACCAAACATATCTTACCTGCCCACACACAAACATCCCCACAGTGAGATTGCCCTTTGAAACGGCCAACATTGCCCAGTAGGTCCCTGTGCGACAATTAACCTGGGGAAGATATGCACCCATGTTTGCTGTCACACCAGCGAACATGACTGCATGCCTCTAATATGCCCTCCACAATAAGTTGCTACAACCCACCCAATTTTGGATATGCTAATGTCAACCTTGTTCCACAAAAGGTTTTGTAACTTGCTGCAGATCCAGCAGTCATATCGGTGCACCCACATTTTGGCCACCTTGCCTTGATATATGCCCCAAATCGGATATGAAAATTATGAGCCCAAGAGGCCCACCCCCATCAAGACCATGCATGTAACCACAGGCTATCCCCCCTTGACCCCATTTCTGCCTCTCATATAAGTTCCCCACCTGCGCTTATTTGTCTTCATTCCGTTTAGCTACCCCCTCCCGATCATATAATTTCCAAATGTCCCCAAATAATTTAAAATAGCCATCATTTCAACCCCTTCACAACCACTTTGCATTGGGATGATTAATATTCGTATTCAAATAAATAGTGATATAGCCTTAAATCCTGAGAATTCCCACTTAGCTTCTTGGATTATCATATGGCACAATCAACACAACATATTTGTTTATCTCCCCAATCACCAGCGCGCTATTGGCTCTCTACCTGGAACCCTTTTCAAAACGTTGATACCATTCCTTGGGGCACCAAAAACGTTCATGCACTGTGGTCCTGGTGGGGCATGGATTGAAAATTGCCAATCCAATCCTACTCAAATATTATTCGTTGAGGGAGTATTTATGAATGATGCAAATGATCCCTCCTCATCTCAGAAACCCAATCTAGGATTGATGTTCTTCACATGGTATCCAAACATCTTATTCATAATGGAAAGATTTTGAACACAAGATTTCAAGCTTAAAATGCCCAAAGAATATGACTGTAATACTCATAGTCAATGTCAACTCTCTACTCCAACATTTCCTGCTTCAAACCTGACGCCAGCTTCATATCCTGCTGTTTCATCATTGATTTCCAAGCAAAAACTGATACAATTACCCAGTGGATCAGACCTCCCCATGATGACCCCGCCCCATGCCATTATTCAAACCCCCCCCTCCCTCATCAAAAGACCAGACTAGCTTTTCTCTGGGATCGAGAAATCCCCAATGGCCAATCAGCCCGTAACCTTTGGTCCACCTCACCCCCAGGATCCACTTTTAATGCCAGGCACATCATTACAAACAAGGTCGTTAGCTCATTTGAATCCCTTTCGACCAATACCCCTCTTGGAGGACTGTTCGTGGATGATATGGGACTAGGTAAAACCATTCAGGCCATTGCTCTAATTGGTACCTCCAAGGAGCGGATGATTGCAAACCCCCATCGCTCCACGCCCACCATGATCATCTGCCCCCCTCGCTTAATTACCAACTGGCAATCAGAAATATCCAAGCATGCTCAGGCTGGAGCGCTGCATGCCAAAATCTACCATGGTCCCACTTGTCACTCATTGTCCCAAGCCAACATCTTAAAATATGATATCATCATCACTTCTTACAATACTATCACCCAAGAATTTAAGCAAACCAATCCCTCTACATCATTCATTTTTCAAATCAATTGGCATTGTATAATCTTGGATGAAGCACAGTGAGTGGCTGAGCTTACATGATTCAAATTACCTTTTATATCCAATAACCCTTGCCCCATCTTATAGCTATATTCGCTCTCAACACACTGCCACTCACCGTGCCATTAATAGCCTCCTTTCATCCCGTTGAATATGTTTAACGGGCACACCTATTCACAACACCATTTATGACCTTTTGGGCATAATATCATTCATCACTCAACCCCAGAGCGCCAATCAAGATAACTGGTCACCATTCATCCTGAGTAGTCTCTCCAAAGGTTACAATGATATCTTGCATTTGGCATTGCGGCATTCAAGTTTGCGCCGCACCAAAACCACACATCTCAAATCCCTCCCCACTATTAGCCATCACCATGAGCTGCTCCCACTCAACCCAACCATGCAGCAAGAATATTCCACATTATATGAAGAATTCCTATCATCCAAAATCAAAGGAGCAGGAGAATTTTTCAGAAATATTAATATGCTGCAAAAATGTTGTAACCATCACATCATGCTTAAAACAATTGCGGGGGCGGATTTGGAAGACCCCAAGGGCAGGAGCACTCAGGATAACTCCCCAACAATCACACGAACTATTGTGGATGTGGAAAAATGCATGATGAGTAGTAAAATTGCACACCTCCTACAAAGCTTAATGAAGAAAAAACAAACAAGGTGTGGTCCAACCAAATCAGTGGTTTATACCCAATGGACCCAATTTCTAGATTTGTGTGTTAATTCTAATATGCATCCATTACCAATTGAATCCATCTGACTTTTTTATATTATGGAATTGGTATTGCACTTGCCCATCACTCTATCCTTTCAGCACGAATTGATGGAACAATTACAGCACAAGCACAGGAGAAGGCACTGGAGAATTTCTTCAATAATCCTGAATGTGAAGTACTGATTGCATCCATTGCCACAGCTGGAACTGGCCTCAATATAACTTGTGCTAATACAGTCTATTAAATGGTGAGGGGACCCCCAAAATTCTGCCCTGATTTGCGACCCCTGACATCCACATTTCCAGGAGCCCAATTGGAACCCAGCCATTGAGGCTCAGGCTGTTGATCGACTCCATTGTATTGGCCAACAACAACCTGTAAAGGTCATCCACTATATCACTCCTCATTCAGTTGAGGTCAAAATGCAGAAGGTACCTTTCAAGCTCATCTTTGACCCTAATTTTATTGCTATTCTAAAATCCTTCCTTATGGAAATGCCATTTTCCAAACACCAAAAGGTCCAAGAAAAGAAAAAATCATTAACTGCGTGAGCCTTACTGATATTATATAATTTGCGTTTGAGCAAGTTGATCACACCTTCGCACCCTGGAACAGGTCCACAATTATGAACACCATGAGCTGGATCGAACTCCTTCAATATTTCCTCAATGAAAATGAGCAATAGAGTATTATTTCTAAGGGAGACGGTGATACAGTCCAACTCATATTGTCTATATTCTGACATATTTAGCAAGTTGTTGCATCTTTAAGAAATAATAATCAGATTGTATTACACCTGCACAAATAATTCACAAAATGTTAATTTGTAATGGTGCTATACATTTATATTACTAAGTTATTGCAGAGCATCACCATTCGGCCTGATAACTGGCATGTCAAGTATTTTGAGGTCTCTAGTCTGCATCTTACTACAGCCTTTGAGCCAATCTTGATCAAATAGCTGCAATTATAAGCCTTCCGGAATATCACCATCATCTGTCAATCGTAATTCTGGCAATCTATCAATAGTTTTTTTACTCTTTTTTTTAATGCAATTAAATAACTCTATGTCTCGATCCATTTTTAATACCAATTCGTTAAGTAACTGGGAGAGCCAGCGTAATCTCACTTTTCAGTAAACTTGATGGCCATTTTCCAGTACCTCCTCAGTATCTGAACATACTCAAGGGTCATTGAATTGTGATGCTAGAATGGGAAATTTAGCCGTATCACACAATTCACGACGGCGCTCACAGGTCTGCACATAATCAAGTAGATCATCATCAGTCTTTGCTCACAATGAAGAAGAGATAAATTAACTAACCCTTTGACAAATCTTTGCGAGCTTTTGATTCTCCTTCTTTTTAACCAAATACTCCGCATCCTTTTGAAAAGACTTCCATTCTCTTTTCAAATAAGTGAAATATCGCTCCATTAAAGCCGCCACGACCCCATAGTTATTATGATCCTTGTTCCAACAGTAATGATGATACTCGGTGCTGACCAGTGCGAGACGGAATGTACGGTAAAACACCATAGACATCAGCTCATTGAATGGATGTTGCCATGAGCTCTCCCAGTCCCAAGTGAATTGCTTTAGTCCTAGCTTGTGGAGCTCATTTTTGCAGTAGCTTTGGAAACCCTGAGACTGAACCTGGGTTGATGGCTCATTGAAAACATCCTTGGGGACATATCCGAGATGACCAGCCACTTGAATTGCAATTTCACGCTCTTCTGTGCTTGGTGGTGCTGGTAGTGAGGAAAAATCCTTATCCCTAACTTTGAGTAGGAACAGGCAATGGGCATGTACTGCTGATTTCATTCCATGGACATTCTCTGGAAGTTCTGCTTTCAGCCATTTTTGTTGCTCCTTCTGGCTTGCATGTTTCGCCACATTGTGAGCTTTACGAGCCTGGTCCCTTTGCTGTCTGACCTTGGATTGTTCAAGCATACTCTGGGCCAGGGGCAGTTGAGGATGGGTGAACTCACTATTTGACTGAGTGCCATGCTCATGCGCTGTTAAATAGTCCCTCCTTGGTTCATCATTTGTTTCCATTTGAGTCGGAGACATGTTCTCATCCTCATAATCCACCATTTTTTCTCTTGATGAACTGGCATGAGCTGTTCTTGGTTTGGAGGGATATGGATGATGATGTCCAGTGACTTTCTCTTTATGGACCAGAGGTGAAGATGCATAAAGTTCATCACCTGCCATGCACATCATCAGTTAACACATCAAAAAATTAATGAAGACTGGTCATACTCACAATCTTCAATTGGCTCCTGAGATCGGACTGACTTGCCTTTAGGTGCCATATCTAACCCATGAAACAAAAATATCAAATTGTGAAAAAGCTTATACTCCAAAATTCAAATGACTTACTTTGATGAAGCGTCAATCCTGGATTTCCCTCCAACAGACCACTCCAAGTTACATTCTCCAATGGTCTTTTTCGTCACCCCCCATCCATGCACCTTTCATCGCCAACATGAACCTGAGATCCTGATGGAATATTGAGGGTTGGCTGTTTACTTTGGCCAAAGGGATACTGGGATGCGACTGGATTCCGACCGGGATTAAGGAGGAACTCACATGGAAATTTTGATTGGGGATTAGCGTTTGATGACATTTGAGGTGTGCCTTCTGGCCCCTGAGACACATGCGTTTGTGTATTAGTGGGATTCCGGGGAATTGGAGTGACGGAAATATTTGGGATCAACCAAGTGCTTGAAGTTGGAGCCTTTGGATTTCCCACATCAATGTTAAGACCTGATACATTCATTGAGGATGGGATAGGGGTTGTGAGAGGAATGTTGGGACTCAATGGTGACTGTGTTTGAACATATTCTATGCTAGATTCACTATCTGAGTCATGAACAGAACCAGAACGGGATTTATGTGACTTGGAAGGTGACATAACGGCCGAAAAAGTACACTAATATTTTTAACTAGATAAAACACCTCAGTATTATGATAAAATAGAGTGATATGAGATGAAATCTTTTCAAATTTAGAATAGAGATATTCTATGAATATTTCTGAAAAGAGTCTTATTGGAAGTCTAATAGGCCTCTTTTTAGGAGAATCCTCCCTACCTCCTCTTGAGCTCCTCTGCTTTTGTCAGAAACCACCCTGCACGGCCTACCACCACTGTGGGAACTCCTCTTGTGTGGGATTAAAATGAGGCAGTACCTGGAGGGGGAAATCACAGGTAACTAGTTTTGAATTGCTAATAACTCCTGTAACCAAGGGTGGCAAGGGTGTATTGCCTGCCCCTCCTAAAATACTGAACAAAATCTTCCTTGGAGCTCACAAACCAAAATAAAATTAGTAAGTGGCTTTACAACTGCAGAAGACAGAATTCAGCAGTCTCAGATCAGACCTATTCAATAAATAATATGAAAAATAATGTCAGTAATTTTGGTTAATTTTGAGATTTTGATGAAATACTTGTCTGTTTAGTTTTAATATTTTTTTTTGGTTAAATTGAGGTGAGTTGTTTCTTCTTGGTGATAAATCCTTGGTAGGATGGGTTATTTAAGGTTTTCTGGAAAATTTGATTGGTGTTGATAAAGGTAGTTTTGTTTAAGGTAAAGTTATAATAGAGTAAAATAATTTTTTAAAGGTTTGTTATTTTTTTTAAGAGTGTTTAATAATAAGATAGAATTGTATTTGTTAAATTTAAAAGGTAAGATTTTTTTTTGATATTGGATTTTTAAAGGGGTAAGTTATCTTACAATATTGATAAACAGTGTTGATTTTACTGGATAAAATATTTTAATAGAGTAGTAACCCTAATCTTGGGTACTGGGTAATTTTTTATTTTATTTTAATAATAATAAGATTCCACTGAGCTTAGCTACTGGGCAATCTTTAACACTATACTTCCACTGAGCTTAGCTACTGGGTAAGTAAATTCACTATAATTTGCTGGACTACCTCCCAGATGAGGGATGACTTATTCCTGTTCTTGTAATCTGCAGAGGATATATATTGTGCATGGGATATATTTTGCATGCCCCCGGGATTTTTGAAATTTGGGGGGAGAGAGCCCCTCTATTTATACCTTTTGGGAGCCCAGAGGGCCCTCCATGGGAGCTGTCTTTTTCCACTTTAATTCCTTTTGATTTCATCATGTTACTCCATTTTTGGTGAGGACCTTTCTTGCATGGGTCAGGTGATTTAAGGTTTGGTGATAATTTTCTTTCTGCACAGCCTCCATTTATCACATGATTGTCTTTTGGTGAACTAATTATGATGTGATATTCTTGAATTTTCCTTGCATACATGAGGTGATTCAATTTTGGCTGGGGATTTTTGCTGTGCACAGCCTCTTTCCTGTCACATGATGTTCTGTTGGTGGATGCAGTATCACATGATTACCTTGTAATTCCTTTGCATATGTCCTATTTTAGGTTGGGTAGAAATGGCTGTGTAATTTATGCAGGTGTCATGTTTGTTTTTCTTCTTTTGAACTTTCAAATGAAGTCAGGTGATAACTTCTTGCATTGATGAATTTACTGTTTTTATGAGATGATGTGATTTTTGATTTTGACACATGCTGTGCATAGTCATGTGGTTGAGATTTAATTGGAATTGTGTACTTCATGCAGCCTGTTGTAACTAGCTTTGGTTTGCATGAGGTGATGAGTGGTGTAAATAATTTTGATTATGTTTTAAGGTTTTAAGTGGGGTTACTGTGGATATAAGATAAGGTACTCCTGGGGCTGTGTTGCAAATGAGCTGCAGGAATTCCATGGGGCTAGGCTTTGCATCATGTGACTTTGAATGCAAGTTGGCTGTATAACTAATGCATGTGTCATTTTCTTGCTGCATGAGTCCTATGGCTGTAAGGGGGTGTAAAGCTGGGTGGGGTGTATAATTTAAAGGGTGGTACCTTATTTGTTGTAACTAGTGTACTATATGTAACTTGATTTTTTACATATGCATAATGAAATTGAATAATTTATTTAAGCACATACACTGCCCTTTGGTGCCTGTGCCATGGTTTTATGAGTTAAACCCAGCTTCTTGCTGTAAAATTGACCTTTTGGTGTAAAACTTGAGTGTAAGTCTGCCTGTAGGCTGGATTTACTGCTGTTTTGGGGTACTATGAGCTTGAGCCTGGTGAAAAAAAATGATATGGAATACCACATCCCCCTCTCCATTTAATGCTGTCCCCAGCATTCCAGGTGAGAGCTCTCTATTCTTCATCTGATTCTGTGGTTTCCTCCAATACCTCCTCCTCATTTATTGATTCATCTTCTTCACTTTCTTCTTCTTCTGTGTCTTCTTTTGTGTCTATCAACTTTCCTCTTGGATAAAACCTTTTGACTTGAGAGGCTGCAAATCTTCTTGCTAATTCTGTTCCATCAAGTTCCTCAAGTTCATATGGTCCATTGTTTATTTGTTTGATTACTCTGTAGGGTCCATTCCATTTGTTTTTGAAAAGTAGTCCCCAATTAGTTTCTATTGCTTTGTTGTAAACCAGGACCAAATCTCCTGGATTGAGTGGTGATCTTAGTTGGTGTGCCATTCTTCTATCCCAATATTTCATTGAGTCTTCCCTTGATTTTTTGATTTTTTCTGCTGCTTTTCTTCTCATCTCTTCTTTTCCTTCTAATTGTTTAGCTCTGGCTTCCAATAATTCCTCAGTTGTGGATATTTTGTGCCATTCTACTGCTAAAAAGGTTTTTGTTTCAATGTCAATTGGTAATACTGGTAGTTGTCCAAATTGGAGTTCATATGGTGAGAAACCAGTTGTCCTTTTAGTGGAGATTCTGTCAGCCAAGGTAACCAAAGGTAGATATTTTCTCCGTTTTCCTCCATTTTCCCCACACATCTTGACTAATGCATCTTTGAGTTGCTTATGGCCCCTTTCAACCATTCCTTGAGACTCTGGGTAATAAGGTGTGGTGACTCTGATTCTTGATTCTGCTTTCTTTACTGCATCTTGCAATTCTTTTCCAAACTCTGGCCCCCCATCAACAGTTACTTCTTTTGGTGAGCCATACCTACATATCCATTCTGAGGTGAACCATTCTGCAACTGCTTTTGCTGTTAATTTGACTAGTCCAACTGTTTCTGGCCATCCTGAAAAGTCATCTCTGGCCACAACCATATATTTCCATCTTCCAGATTCAATATGTACTGCATCCATGCTTACCCTTTCAAAGATTGTCGATGTTGCTGTAGGCCTTCCTTGTTCCCTTTGTAAGCTTTGACTTCTCTTTTGGCAGGCCAGGCAAGATTGAACCCATTTCTTGACTGATTTCTTCATTCCTTCCCGCCAAAATCTTGCTTTAATTCTTCTATAAGTTTCATTTTCCCCTCTGTGGCCCATGTCTTCATGAAGTGATTTTAAAATGTAGCTTTGAACTTCTTGACTTGATATCACCAGTTGAGGGTTTGGGTTATTTCTTCTTTTAAGCTGGCCATCTTCCAAGAAAAAGTTGGGTGACCTTCTTTTTATCCTTCTAAATTCTTCATCTTTACTTGATTGTGGTTTTTTCATTGTACTTAAGTATTCCTGCATTCTCTTCCAAAATCCTTCTTGTTTGGTTGGCACTTGTATTCCTGAAAGATTGAGTGAATTTACATTCTTGGCCCCAAATCCAGGGTGTGGCTTGATCCAATCTTCTTCTTCATCAAATTCTGGTGCATCTTCATCTTCTTCATCTGAGTTTTTTGGTCTTCTGGAGAGCCCATCTGGCATAGTGAAAGTTTTCCCTGGTTTGTGTTTCAAATCAAAGGAAAATAGTTGAATGAAAGCCACCCATCTTGTCATGGGGGCATTGGATAAACAAGGGGTGTTGATCATTTCAATTAAGGCCTTGGCATCAACCTGTAATTCAAAATGTTGTCCCCAAAGTATGGTTTGAAGCTTCTTGAGAATTCTTGCAACTCCACAGAGTTCCAATTTGGGTTGTGAGTATTTTGATTCCAATTTTGAAAAAGTTATTGATTCATATAATACTGGTCTGTCTTTTCCTTCTTTATCTTCTTGAGTGAGTACTGCTCCTGCAGCAATGTAGCTTGATGCTACTGCTAGCTTAATTTTTCCTGCTCCTTTGTCATAATCCAATTTCTTGAGGGTTATTTCTTCTCCAACTATTCTTCTGAGCTTATGGAAAGCTTCTTCACATTTTTGATCCCAATCCCAGTCAACATCTTCTCTGGTGAGCCTTCTGAGTGGTGATGCAACTTGTGAGAAGTTTTCAATGAACATCCTTACATAGGCACAAAGTCCAAGAAATCACTAATTTCCTTTTTGTTGAGAGGTGCTGGCCAATTTTGAATCTTGTTGATCTTTTGTTTTGAGATTGTTCTTCCTTTGAATGATACAACATGCCCTACTATGTCCAAAGCTGGCACACAGCATGCAAACTTTGATCCTGAGATAGTAAGTCCTGCTTCTTCAATCCTGAATAAAATTCTTTCCAAAGTTATGGCATATTCACATATAAATCTTCTGATTGAGGGGTTTTCTGGTAGTGTTTCTTGATTGTAAAGTGATCTGGGTCCTTTTATTCCTCCATCATCAATAAAAATTCCTACACTTTCTGGTATTTCTTCTTGAAGTATCCAGGTCATTTGGGCTTGGTATACTGCTACTGAGTTGGTGGCTCCTTGGGGTAGTCTTGTGAGTTGCATCCTTCCAAGGGGTGTTTCAAAAGTTGTGAGGGGTCTTGTAGTGACATCTAATTCTCTTTCATCATATCCTCCCATGATATCTCCTAGTCCATAGCATGCTCTTCCTGCAAATGCATCTACAAATTCTTCAATATGAGGTGGTAAGCCAGCATCCTTGATGGTGACTTTGTTGAGTTCTTGAAGGTCATGGACAATTCTGAGTTTCCCATTTGACTTGGCCACACAAAAGATTGGGCTTGTATAGCTTGAGGTGGATTTCTCATAGAGTCCAGTCCTGATTCTTTCTCTGATTAATTCAGTAAACTGAGGTAAAATTGATTTGGGAATGGGAATTGGTTTCTTCTGCCAAGGTTCATGAGGTATTACTGGTATCTTGTAAGGTTTTCCATATGAGTGTTTGAGTAATCCTCTTTCTTCTTCACAGAAAGCTATTGCTTTTTCCCTTAAGGTAATAACATTTTTGAGTAAATTGATTTCTTCATTTGATAACCATCCGGGTGGGCCAAAATTGACTGCTTGGAGTCTTTCATGGGTGACCTTGAAGGTTTCTTGAAATATAGGTGGGTTTGGTGATAAGGGTGTTTCATAAGGATCTCTTGACAAAGGTGGTCTTTCCAAAGGTGGGTTAAGGTCTTGAGGCATTGGCTCATTGACTGGTCTAACCTTCTTCAGGACTGATTTGTATTTGGCTGCTAAAATTTGGTGATCCATCTTCAATTAGTAATTTTTTTTTTTTTTTTTTTTTCTTCTTTCTTTTAATTATTTCTAAGAATTTGCTAGTGTCCTGAAATCTTGAGGTCTTCACAATTCTTCTTTCTTCTTTCTTCCATAAAAAATGTAGTTTAAGGTCATACAGGACCTACAACTAGGTGTGTAACCCCTGTATATTAGGTATATAAGTCCTGCAGTTTAAGTCATGCAAGGACCTCCTGGCCTAATCCAAGGGCTTATCTTGTTTCTTGAGCTCCTTTGGGCTTGATTTTGGATTCCACTTGACTCTTGTTTTATTCTTCAATCTTCATGATTCCCACTTGATGCAAGATTCTTCTGGTTGTTTTATCTCTTGATGAGGAATTTTATTGCTTTAATTGATGGCTTGGGACTCCACTTTGTTCATTTTGGCCAATTTGATAATGCTAAACACCTGTGAAACCCCTTGTTCCTGTTACACAAAGGGAGCAGTTTATTGTCATGCTGAGGACAAAAATGGTCCTTCAGCACTTCTCCTGACTAGGACAATCCCCTCAAGCTTCTTGGCTGTTTTTTTTATATAAGTTTCCCTGCCCAAGTCTACAGGGGAAGCAGTTTACTGTCATGCTGAGGACCTCTTGAGTCTTCAAGCTTCTTTAAAATCCCAAGGGCAATTTGATTTGAGTGTTGTACATTATCTTGTTAGTCCTTCATGTTGAGTGAGTCCTGAGTTCATAATTAATCCAGTGAGTAATCCTTCAGTCCATAAATTCTGACCAATGATTCTTGAATTCCACATGAGTTTCAATCCAGAATCAAAGAAGTGTCCAAGGTCTTGTGCTGTCCAAAGGTCAATCCATAAGGAACTCCTGCTTTTATTTATAAATAATCTTCTTCATTTTCAGTATTCTGAATAATTGTCCTATGATAAGTTGTTTCCCAATTCTCTTGCTATTTCTTCAAAATAATTCATGTCCTTTTGTTCTTTTGTATTCCTGAATTATACCCGTTGTAAAGAAATGAAAAATAAAAAATTGTGATAATAAGGTGATTTAAAATTGATTTTAATATTAATTTATTCATATTTTTTAATAATATTTGTTTGGATGAGGGCCCCCCTCTCCATTTAAAAATCTTGAGTTGGTTTTCAAATTTTGAAGAGGATATGTTCTCATTCCCCCAAAACTTCCACTATAAGGGATAGTGTAAGAAATAAGTTTACCCACCCCTTATTTTTTTTATAGTGGTTTTGATAAGGATAAATAATGATACACAAAATTTACATAACTTTATTTTGATGATGATTCAATAATAAGCTGTTTTTTTTTTTTTTTTTTTTTTTTTTTTTTTTTTTTGAATAAGTTAAAATAACCATAAAGTTAGATATCTGAGTGAAAATCACAATTTGAAAGAAATAAACCTGAATCACAGTTAATATCATGGAACTGTTTGGTTGAATGTGGTAATTTGTTCCAATCAGCAAAAATTGGTGCTCTTGAGAGTATTTATGATTAATATTACATAGTTGAATGATCATAATTTGAGTCCTTTATTCATATAATGACCCTTATGATGCCACAACTCTTCCTTTTGGAATCATCATTGTGACTCAGACTTTATTTCAAGTCCATCCCCTTTATGGTTCAGATTTTCTGTTACCCATAAATGCATTTGAGTTGTTAAAAAATATAAACAGTGAAATTAAAAATTTGTACAGTTAAAAAGACTCTTGTTTGCTTTTTTGGGGGGGCTTTTAGATTCTTTTTTGAATAAATAGCACATTGAGGTGTTATTAATATGTAAATTCCCCAAATTATGTCATCAATTTATGAGTTTTTTAATATAAATAGCTCCATTAGAGTTCAATTAATGCCTTCATGGCACAAATACTTCTTCTTTTCAAACAAGTTCCAATCACTTTCTTGTAATTGAAGAAATATTTCAAATAAATTGATCTTCTTTTTTTTTTAATTAATTATTATTTTTTTTGAATGTTATTATTGAGTTGAAAAAATCAAGCCAATTTAATGGCTCTTGTTGTAATAGTAGGAGAGTTATAAATGGAATATTCTTGAGATCATGAATGGGATATGCCCCTCATTCTCAGGGAAAATGAATAAATAGTTGAATTTTGGGATAAAAAATAAAATAAAATAAAAATAAAATAAAAAAGATGTTCAAAAGCTTAAGTCAGTACATCTTTCCACTTGTTTTTTATAATTTCATAAAATTAGAAAGTAGAAAAAATAAAGTAAAATAAAACCTCAGGTAGTTTATAGTCTTGCCTAGGACTTATCCTCCTTTGATAGTGCTTGTTCAATCTTTTTGAATATTTTAAATAAGCAGTTTATGGTCTTGCCAAGGACCATTGGTTGATTGTTTTTTATTTTGAGTCCTTGTTGAGAATTCTTTTTCTTTCATATTTAAAGGTATCTCTTGATATTTGAAGGAGCAGTTTATGGTCTTGCCAAGGACCATTGGTTTCTTTGCTTTGGTCCTTGTTGATAATTTTAGTGATTTCTTGTTGATATTTGAAGGGGCAGTTTATGGTCTTGCCAAGGACCATTGGTTGATTGTTTTTTATTTTCTTTCTTCTTTGGTCCTTGATAATTTGATTAGTGGACAGTTTATGGTCTTGCCAAGGAACATTGGTTGATTGTGTTGTATTTTTTTTTGTCCTTGTTGAGAATTTTTTAGTGGTGGTGGGCAGTTTATGGTCTTTCCAAGGACCATTGGTTGATTTCTTTTCTTGATAATACTTTTGGTTTTGATTTATCTTCAAAGCCAAGTTGTAAATTGAATTAAACAGTTTATAGTCCTATTTAGGACTCCTCTCCATCTTAAAAGCATTTTCTTAAACTTATAAAATCATGAAAGTGTTTTTTTTTTTTTTTTTTTTTTTTGTTAATTTATTGTTATTTTATAAATCATCAATAAAATAAAATCCAACATTTTAAAGTCTTGTTGAGGACTTATTATTTTTTATAAGTCTTATGCTTATAGCATCAGGAAAATTCTTGAATGATAAACACCTGTATCAAATCCAAATCATAATTTCAGTATTAATAGGGGAAAGAGGAATAAAATAAATAAAAAGTCAAACCAAGCAGTTTTAAGCCATGCTGAGGGCATTTATTATTATTTTTATTTCAACCCTTATTTTGTTATATATATTGATTCATGTTTTCTTTGTTATTTTATATATATTAATTGATTAAAAGCTGTAAAAAAAATAAAACAAAATTGTCAGTAAAATAATTAAGTCCATAAATTGATAGAATAATATAAAATTGAGCAGTTTAAAGCCTTGCCCAGGGCTTTTTATTTCATTTATAGCCCTGCAGAATTTCAAAATAAAAAAAATCAATCAGCAAATTAAAAAATCAAAATTATAATTCATAAAAGAACTAAGCAGTTTTGAGCCATGCTGAGGGCTTTATTATTTTGTATGCCCTGTAGCACACCAAAATAAGATATGTCAGTTTAAATATAATTATAACAAAAATAAAAAATAAAAAAAACCATCAGTTTAAAGCCTTGATGAGGGCTATTGTTGATTTTCCAAAACATAATTAAAAGAAAAAGTTAACAGTTTAAAGTCATGTTGAGGACTTATTATTTTTTATAAGTCTTATTCTTTTTTCTTTTTATTTTGCTTTGTTGTCAGAAGGTAAGGTAGTCAGCTTGATGGTCTGATCTAGAAGCTGTTACAACCCTCTAGGGGCTTCGGGTGGGGTGTTTCCATCTCCAAATATGTTGGAAAGCACTTTATTGTGCTTTAAACCACTTCGGGTGGTTTATTTTTTATTATGTGGGTGTTTTAAACCCCTTACTTTATTAAAAAAAATGAGTCGGTTGGGCTGTATGGTGTTCTAATGGTGATTTGTTTGAATTATTATTGATGCAAGAGGTGTATTTTCTCCTTCAATATAGTAGAAAATCGGTCGGGTTAGTTTTTTTTTAAGAAGAATGAGAGCTGAGGAACAGCCGAGACATCACTAGGAGGTGGTGTCTTTCTCCGATTATCAGATTTGTCAGGCTGTTCAACCTCTTCCTAAGCTCAAATGAGGTTGGGTGCTTAGTAGTCAAATGGAAGCTCCAATGTCCTTCTTACTACTTGACGCGACTAAAGTGAGTTCAATTTTTTATTTGACCGTTAGTAGTCTCCTGAGCAGTCCAGTGACTCTCACTTCGGCAGCTTTGGGAGGTTGTTTTCCTTATTGTGTCGCGTCATGGTAATTTAGCTAGGATGTCCCTCCAATAAGTAGGTCTAGCCCATTTTGCTCCTCCTAGGGCTTATGGTGTGGGAACTCCTCTTGTGTGGGATTAAAATGAGGCAGTACCTGGAGGGGGAAATCACAGGTAACTAGTTTTGAATTGCTAATAACTCCTGTAACCAAGGGTGGCAAGGGTGTATTGCCTGCCCCTCCTAAAATACTGAACAAAATCTTCCTTGGAGCTCACAAACCAAAATAAAATTAGTAAGTGGCTTTACAACTGCAGAAGACAAAATTCAGCAGTCTCAGATCAGACCTATTCAATAAATAATATGAAAAATAATGTTAGTTATTTTGGTTAAATTTGATATTTTAATGGAATACTTGTCTGTTTAATTTTAATATTTTTTGGTTAAATTGAGGTGAGTGGTTTCTTCTTGGTGATAAATCCTTGGTAGGATGGGTTATTTAAGGTTTTCTGAAAAATTTGATGGGTGTTGATAAAGGTAATTTTGTTAAGTTAAAGTTTTAATATAGTAAAATAATTTATTTTTTAAAGGTTTGTTATTTCTTTAAGAGTGGTTAATAATAAGATAAAACTGTATTTGTTAAATTTAAAAGGTAAGATTCTTTGATATTAGATTTTTAAAGGGATAAGTTATTTTTAAGTATTGATAATGGTGTTAATTTTACTGGATAAAGTATTTTAATAGAGTAGTAACCTTAATCTTGGGTACTGGGTAATTTTTTATTTTTATTTTTAATAATAATAAGATTCCACTGAGCTTAGCTACTGGGTAATCTTCAACACTATACTTCCACTGAGCTTAGCTACTGGGCAAGTAAATTTACTATAATATACTGGACTACCTCCCAGGTGAGGGATGACTTATTCCTGTGCTTGTAATGTGCAGAGGATATATTGTGCATGGGATATAATTTTCATGGGGGGGGATTTTGAAATTTGGGGGAGAGAGCCCCTCTATTTATACCTTTTGGGAGCCTAGAGGGCCCTCCATGGGAGCTGTCTTTTTCCACTTTAATTCCTCTTGATTTCATCATGTGACTCCATTTTTGGTGGGGACCTTTCTTGCATGGGTCAGGTGATTTAAGGTTTGGTGATAATTTTCTTGTGCACAGCCTCCATTTATCACATAATTGTCTTTTGGTGAACTAATTATGATGTGATATTCTTGAATTTTCCTTGCATGCATGAGGTGATTTCATTTTGGCTGAGGATTTTTCTTGTGCACAGCCTTTTTTCTGTCACATGATATGATTTTGGTGGATTCAGTATCACATGATTACCTTGTAATTCCTTTGCATATGTCCTATTTTAGTTTTGGTAGAAGTGGCTGTGTAATTTATGCAGGTGTCATGGTTGTTTTTCTTCTTTTTGAACTTTAAAATGAGGTCAGGTGATAATTTCTTGCACTGATGAATTTACTGTGATGTATGAGATGATGTGATTTTTGAGTTTGACACATGCTGTGCATAGTCATATGGTTGAGATTTAATTAGAATTGTGTACTGCATGCAGCCTGTTGTAACTAGCTTTGGTTTGTATGAGGTGATGAGTGGTGTAAATAATTATGTTTTAAGGTTTTAAGTGGGGTTACTGTGGATATAATATAAGGTACTCCTGGGGCTGTGTTGTAAATGAATTGCAGGAATTCCATGGAGTTGAGCTTTGCATCATGTGACTTTGAATGCAAGTTGGCTGTATAACTAATGCATGTGTCATTTTCTTGCTGCATGAGTCCTGTGGCTGTAAGGGGGTGTAAAGCTGGGTGGGGTGTTTAATTTAAAGGGTGGTACCTTATTTGTTGTAACTAGTTTGCTATATGTAACTTGATTTTGTTTGGATATGCATAATGAAATTGAATAATTTATTTAAACACATACTCTTCCTTTTGGTGCCTGTGCCATGGTTTTATGAGTTAAATCCAGCTTCTTGCTGTAAAATTGACCTTTTGGTGTAACGTTTGAGTGTAAGTCTGCCTGTAGGCTAGATTGACTGCTGTTTTGGGGTACTATGAGCTTGAGCCTGGTGAAAAAAAATGGTATGGAATACCAAATCCCCCTCTCCATTTAATGCTGTCCCCAGCATTCCAGGTGAGAGCTCTCTATTCTTCATCTGATTCAGTGGTTTCCTCCAATACCTCTTCCTCATTTATTGATTCATCTTCTTCACTTTGTTCTTCTTCTGTGTCTTCTTTTGTGTTTATCAACTTTCCTCTTGGGTAGAACCTCTTGACTTGAGATGCTGCAAATCTTCTTGCTAATTCTGTTCCATCAAGTTCCTCAAGTTCATATGGTCCATTGTTTATTTGTCTGATTACTCTGTAGGGTCCATTCCATTTGTTTTTGAAAAGTAGCCCCCAATTAGTTTCTATTGCTTTGTTGTAAACCAGGACCAAATCTCCTGGATTGAGTGGTGATCTTAGTTGATGTGCCATTCTTCTATCCCAATATTTCATTGAGTCCTCCCTTGATTTTTTGAGTTTTTCTGCTGCTTTCCTTCTCATTTCTTCTTTTCCTTCTAATTGTTTAGCTCTGGCTTCCAATAATTCCTCAGTTGTGGATATTTTGTGCCATTCTACTGCTAAAAAGGTTTTTGTTTCAATGTCAATTGGTAATACTGGTAGTTGCCCAAATTGGAGTTCATATGGTGAGAAACCAGTTGTCCTTTTAGTGGAGATTCTGTCAGCCAAGGTAACCAAAGGTAGATATTTTCTCCATTTTCCTCCATTTTCTCCACACATCTTGACTAATGCATCTTTAAGCTGTTTATGGCCCCTTTCAACCATTCCTTGAGACTCTGGGTAATAAGGTGTGGTGACTCTGATCCTTGATCCTGCTTTCTTTACTGCATCTTGAAGTTCTTTTCCAAACTCTGGCCCCCCATCAACAGTCACTTCTTTTGGTGAGCCATACCTGCATATCCATTCTGAGGTGAACCATTCTGCAACTACTTTTGCTGTTAATTTGACTAGTCCAACTGTTTCTGGCCATCCTGAAAAATCATCTCTGGCCACAACCATATATTTCCATCTTCCAGATTCAATATGTACTGCATCCATGCTTACCCTTTCAAAGATTGTCGATGTTGCTGTAGGCCTTCCTTGTTCCCTTTGTAAGCTTTGACTTCTCTTTTGGCAGGCCAGGCAAGATTGAACCCATTTCTTGACTGATTTCTTCATTCCTTCCCGCCAAAATCTTGCTTTAATTCTTCTATAAGTTTCATTTTCCCCTCTGTGGCCCATGTCTTCATGAAGTGATTTTAAAATGTAGCTTTGAACTTCTTGACTTGATATCACCAGTTGAGGGTTTGGGTTATTTCTTCTTTTAAGCTGGCCATCTTCCAAGAAAAAGTTGGGTGACCTTCTTTTTATCTTTCTAAATTCTTCATCTTTACTTGATTGTTGTTTTTTCATTTTACTTAAGTATTCCTGCATTACACCTGTTATAAAGAAATGAAAAAAATAAAAAATTGTAATAATAAGGTGATTTGAAAATTGATTTTAATATTAATTTATTGATAAATATTGTTTAATAATATTTGTTTGGATGAGGGCCCCCCTCTCCATTTAAAAATCTTGAGTTGGTTTTCAGATTTTGAAGAGGATATGTTCTCATTCCCCCAAAACTTCCACTATAAGGGATAGTGTAAGAAATAAGTTTACCCACCCCTTATTTTTTATAGTTTTTTTTTTTTTTTTGATGAGGATAAATAATGATACAGTAAATATACATAATTTTATTTTAATGATTATTCAATAAATTTTTTTTATTTTTTTTTATTTTTTTATTCTTTTACTGTAAGTATAAAATACCCATTAACTGAGATATCTGAGTAAAAATCACAATTTAAGAGAAATAAGCCTGAATCACAATTAAGATCATGGAACTGTTTGGTTGAAGGTGGTAATTTGTGCCAATCAGTAAAAAAATTGGTGCTCTGGAGAGTATTTATGATTAATATTACATAATTGAATGATCATAATTTGAGTCCTTCATTCATATAATGACCCTTATGATGCCACAACTCTTCCTTTTGGAATCATCATTGTGACTCAGACTTTATTTAAAGTCCATCCCCTTTATGGTTCAGATTTTCTGTTACCCATAAATGCATTTGAGTTGTTAAGAAATATAAACAGTGAAATTGAAGATTTGTACAATTTAAAAAAACTCTTGTTTGCTTTTTGGGGGGCTTTTTCAATTCCATTTGGAATAAACAGCACATTGAGGTGTTATTAATATGCAAATTCCCCAAATTATGTCATCAATTTATGAGTTTTTAATATAAATAACTCCTTCAGAGTTCAATTAATGCCTTCATGGCACAAATACTTCTTCTTTTCAAACAAGTTCCAATCACTTTCTTGTATTTGAAGAAATATTTCAAACAAATTGATCATTTTTTTAAAAAAAATGACTTGATTTAGAGTTTGTTTGTTTTTTTTTTTTTTTTTTTTTAATTATTATTATTTTTGAGTGGAAACATTGAGCCAACTTAATGGCTCTTATTGTAATAGTAGGAAAATTATAATAGAAAAAATAGTATATTCTTGAGATGATGAATGGGATATGCCCCTAATTCTTAGGGAAAATAAATAGCTGAATTTTGGGATAAAAAATAAAATAAAATAAAAATATGTTCAAAAGCTTAAGTCAGTACATCTTTCCAATTCTCTTTTATAATTACATAAAATTAGGAAGTAGAAAAATAAAGTAAAATAAAACCTCAGGTAGTTTATAGTCTTGCCTAGGACTTATCCTCCTTTGATAGTCCTTGTTCAATATTTTTGAATATTTTAAATAGGCAGTTTATGGTCTTTCCAAGGACTATTGGTTGATTTTTGTTTATTTTTGAATCCTTGTTGATAATTCCAATGGTGGGCAGTTTATGGTCTTGCCAAGGACCATTGGTTTATTGTTTTGCATTTTGAGTCCTTGTTTAGAATTCTTTTTTTCTTGATATTTAAATGTATTTCTTGATGTTTGAAGGGGCAGTTTATGGTCTTGCCAAGGACCATATCTTGTGTCCAGGCACCTGATTGTTGCACTTGGAGTTTCATGGCATGTGATTTATCTTCAAAGCCAAGTTGTATAAGTAGTTCAAACAGTTTATAGTCTTATTGAGGACTCATCTGTGGAAGCCAATTCAAATATGTTAGTATAGTTATCATTCAAAATAAGAAAGCATAAAAGATAAAATAGCAGTTTAAAGCCTTGCTCAGGGCATTTTTTTTTCTTTATAGCCCTGTAGAATTTCAAAATAAAAAATAAATTAGCAAATTAAAAAATCAGAATTATAATCCCTAAAGGAACTAAGCAGTTTTAAGCCATGCTAAGGGCCTTTTATTTTTTGTAGCCCTGCAGCATAAAAAATAAATAAACTAAATAATTGAAATAAAATAAGAAAAAACCAGCAGTTTAAAGCCATGCTGAGGGCTTTTATTTTGTCCTCCATAGCCCTGTAGCACATAAAAGTGAATAAGTCAGCTTCATTTAATTTTAATGAGAAAATGAAAAAAAAATCCAGCAGTTTAATGTCTTGCTGAGGACATTTATTTGTTATTTCTTCATTCTGTTATATATATTGATTTATGTTTTCTTTGTTATTTTATATATACTGTATATATTAATTCATAAAAAAAATGAATAAATGTTTGTTATGTCAGCTTTCAATTCTTTATAAGTACTGCTTAAGAAATAAAAAATCAAGTGAGCAAAAAAAAAATCCAGTAGTTTAAAGCCATACTGAGGGCTTATTTGTGTCAGCCCAATATAATTATAAAAAATAAACCATCAGTTTTAAGCCTTGATTAGGGCTTTTTATTAATTTATCATCATTTTCCAAAACATAAATAAAATGAAAATTCAACAGTTTAAAGTCATGTTGAGGACTTTTTCATTTGTTTTTTTATTTTTTTTATTTTATGATATAGCCCTTTTTTTTATCTTTGTGGTCAGAAGGTAAGGTAGTCAGCTTGATGGGCTGATCTAGAGGCTGTTACAACCCTCTAGGGCCGTCGGGTGGGGTGTTTCCATCTCTAATTATGTTGAAAAGCACTTTATTGTGCTTTAAACCACTTCGAGTGGTTTATTTTTTTCAATATGTGGGTGCTCTCAGCCCCTTACTTTGTTGAATAGATGAATCGGTTGGAGTGTAGGGTGCTATAATGGTGATTTGTTTGAATTATTTATGATGCAAAAGGAGTATTTGCTCCTTTACTATAGTAGAAAATCAGTCGGGTTAGTTTAACTCACCCCTGACTATTGTTTTTGAGGGGAATAAGAGCTTTGGAACAGCTGAGACATCACTAGGAGTTGGTGTCTTTTTCTGATTATCAGGCTTGTCAGGCTGTTCAACCTCTTCCTAAGCTCAAATGGGGTCAGGTGCTTAGTAGTCAAATGAAAGCTCCAATGTCCTTCTCACTGCTTGGCGCGACTAAAGTGAGTTTAATTTTTTATTATTTGACTGTTAGTAGTCTCCTGGGAAGTCCAGTGACTCTCACTTCGGCAGCTTTGGGAGGTTGTTTTCCTTATTGTGTCGCGTCATGGTAATTTAGCTAGGATGTCCCTCCAATAAGTAGGTCTAGCCCATTTCGCTCCTCCCAGGGCTTGTGGCTGGTTCGGATGGCTCATTCTTTGGGCCGCTACAGGTGTTACCACACCTTTGCGGTGCTTTGAAGAAGGTCAGGCTGTTTCAGTTTTCGTTGGAAGGCCTTTTGACCTTTTAAACAGCTTCGGATTAGAAGCTTTTGGCTCAATAGGTGTCAAAAGCCATGTGATTAAGCTTGCATGCTTCCCGTGGGTAGTTTAAGTGATTCCTGCGGCCTTTTTCATCGGATAGACTGATTCAGAGTCCAATTACCCTTCCTGTACTTGGATTTGAGTCGGGTGGGTTGCTTTGGTAGTTGGATGGTGTTTATACACCATACATCAGTTGAGTTTTTTTTTTTTTTTTTTTTCTGATATCCTCGCAAGCCATCATTGTGTTTAACTGCCTCGTGCGATTTGTTTATTTGTTAAGTATTTTGAACTTGTAACCCTTAAAGCCATTTGGGCCTAGTTCCTAGATTCCCCGCGGTTATAATGATCAGGTAGACAAGCAGTGGGGGCTGTAGAATCTTTTTTCCAAGCTAACTCCACTTTCGATAAGGTGTGTTTTTTGATTCCTCATCATCGCGACCTCTCAGTGTGATCCCAGCAAGGTTTTGTGTAGCAGTACTCCCGAGCTAATTCCACCATTCAAATCAAACCTGTTATTGACAGTTCTGGCGAGTTCATTAGTAAAAAAAAAGCCCTGTATTCTGAGCTTCTGCTTTCTTTGTTTCACCAAACAAAGGCACTGCAGCCTGCAGGTCTTCTGTCTATTTACTTATAGGTGCAGCGATGCACTGCTTCCATTTTGTTTTTGTTTTTTTTTTGGCTGAACCAATGTCTCTGAGTGTTATTTTTGGTTGATGCAAGATTACACCAAAATTTGTTTGAAATTTCTGTATGTTACTTTTCTTTTCTGGTGGCTTTAATGTGGTGTGCATTCTTTGAAGTTCCAAAGAATGTTATTTTGATGGTGATTGTTTACACTTATGTGTGATAGCGTTTAATACGCAATGGTGGTTTAGCTGTATAGAAATACAGGTCAGGCTGTGCTCCCCAGGCTTCGTTCTGCTATGAAGTGGGTCCATTTCAAGGCCACACTACTTAGAAGAATATTTTCTGTTCCTACTATACAGTCCGCTATTGATCACATTGTATTTGTGTGTGAGTAGTTAGTTTTGTTAATGTTTGGATGAAAGTAACTGGTATCTCCTCCAAAACGTTTATTGGAGGGGTTAGAATGTTTTAAGCTACAAATAATGGAAGATGACAGGTCAGCTGTCAACATATTTTAACATAGATAGGCACCTGATCTTGGCGCGGTTAAGGAGTATCTTTGGCTAGCTCTTGCACTAGTAATGGCAGCTATCTTTTCTGAAAGTGGTAGTAGGATTGATCATGACTTCCAACTCCACTTAGAAGTTTTAATCTTGCATCGATGCATGACCTGGGTGCTACTTCTGGGCTGTGCACTGATATCTCCAGAGTGGAGTTAGAGCATTGATAGGTTGTACCTGCTGAGTCAGAAACCACAAGTCAGCCTCCATAGAGTTATCCTATAAATACCCCCTCCTCTCTGCTGCCTTCTCTTTCCCCCACTTTTTTTTTTTTTTTTTTTTTTTTTTTTTTTAAAAAAAAATAATAAATAAATAAATAAATAATAAAATAAAACTAAATAAATAATAAACCAAAGTTAATTTTAAGTTAAGATATTAATTGAGCTAGGTTCTACAAAATAACTTAAAAATCAATTAAAATTAATTCAATTTAACTTCAATAAAATAGATAGCTAAAGCACTAAGAAACCAAAATTTTATCAATCAATTTTTTATATAGTTGAAGATACATTAGTGATTAGAGCTTTAAGATACTGGCTCTATCACTTCCCCCCTTTTTTTTATTAAAATAAGAAATAAAATAAAATAGATAATAAAATAAGAATAGAATTAGAATGAAACAGATCCCTAATATGATGTAAGTTTTCTTTTTTTTTTTTAATTATTTATCATCTACTGATATAAACTGAACTGAAACTAATTGTGTTTTTAGTTCTTGTTTTATATATTATATATATATTTTTTTTTTGAGCTTATTATTACTATTATTATATTTTTGGTAAGTAAAAAAAACAATTATAAAAATAATCTTCAATATCAAGTAAGTTTATTTTTTATATATTCCTTCAAATATATATATTAATTGAAGCTTATATTTTCAATTTTTAATATTTTCTTTTTCTTTTCTATCTCTTTTAGTATGAAAGAAAATTTAAATTGGAAGGAGGAAAGATAAAAAATATTATAAAAAAAATTGATGAAATAAATAATAATAATAATATCAATGGAAATAGGATGGATTCTTAATCAAAGAATTGGGTACTTAGCAGGTGATTTTTTTTCAGATTAATTCCTTTGACCAAGTATTTTCTTCATAAATCCTTGTTTGATAAGTTTCATTTTTTCTTCATCCAACATCCTTCCTCAATCCAGTTAATGTATGAATTCATTGATCAGGTATTTTATCCAGTTAAGGTCCATGATTCTATGTTGTAGGATTTGGTGTGTTTGAAAGTATTAAGATAAGATGAATTGAGAATGGTATCATAAAACATAGTTTGAGGGTAGGTTGAATGGGTCTTGAATGATAATTTTGGGTTGAAAATTTGGATATTCCTCTCTGATAAGGCAGGAGGTCACTGCCTAGTGATTTTTTATGATTTGGGTGAGTGAAATTGGTGATTTTGGTTGATAAGAATTGATTTTCCTCTTTGATAAGGCAGGAGGTCACTGCCTAGTGACCTTATGGTTAGTTGTTTTTTTCTTTTTCTTGGTTATTGAAATTATTGATTTTAGTTGATGAGAATTGATATTCCTCTTTGATAAGGCAGGGGGTCACTGCCTTATGATCTTATTTTTAGTTATTGTGTTTTTTTTTGGTGAGTGGGATTATTAATTTGATTTGATGAGAGTTGAGATTCCTCTTTTATAAGGTAGAAGGTCACTGCCTAGTGATTAATTGAGTTGAAATCTGACTATTTTATTTGATTTTTGATTTTCAGAGCTGATATGTGTTTTCAAGATGGGCCTTAATGGTTTGAAATTTCATTGGTCCATTAATTCTTGGGTAATTTGATCATTGTTTTTGTCAGAAACCTCCAAAATTTTCAGCAATTCCTTGATTTCTTCAATTTCTTGGTTTCTTGTTATTGATGAAGTATCCTTAAAGTGCCAAAGGTTCTCTTTATTGAAATCTTCATCTTCTGGTGACCAATGAAGTTCTTCATTGATAATTTGGTCTTCTTTTATTAATTCTTCCCCATAGGATCCAAAATTTGGTGAATTGGCCATGGTGGAGGTGATTGATATATTTTTGTAAGTTTTTTTTTCTTCTTCTTCTTTTTTTTTTTTTTTTTTTTTTTTTTAAGAAATAATTTGTGGATGAATGTCTTCTTTGTTAAGGCAGGAAGTCACTGCCCATCAGAGAAAAAATGAAAAAAAAGAAACTAATGATACATTGATGAATGATACTGATACATTTTTAGAGAAAAATTTTTGATTTTTGTTGATTTTATTTAAAGTTGAGCTCCCCCAAGTGGGAAAGGTGAGTGTCTGTTGAGCAATCTGGCCAAAATAAGGTCTTTGAGGGCTTCCACAAAGTTATTTCTTTCCTCAATTTCTGGTTCTGATGGAAATTCTGACCACCATAGGTCTTCATCAATGAATATATATCCATCTCCAACCCATTTCAATTTTCCAGTTTGGTATGTTGATCCATTCAATCCAAGGTACCACTGGGCCCAAATTTGATTGAAGTAAAGTCCTCTTCTTGGTAGTGTGGCCATTTCAAATATTTCATCCCAAAATCTGTTTTCAAGGTTACCTTTAATTCCCTCTTCAGTTAATAATTCTAGGAATTGAACATTGTTTAAGTTTGCTCCTGGAAGGTGACATAAGTATTTATCTTCACAGAAACTTTCTTGAGCTTCATCTCCATAAATATCTTCAAAAGTGATATATGGCAGGTAAATGTAATTGTATTCATTTTCTAAGATGGATTCTGTTTCATCCTCTACCTTGGGAGGTTGCTGGATAAATTCAGGGTTTTCCAGTTGCCATTCATAAGGTTCTTCTTGGTTGTTCAATGGTCTGTCCAAGGAGTTGATATGGTATGTGTCTTTTAAATTTTTGTCTCTTTCTTCCATAATTTTGAAGTCTTTTTCAATTTCATTTATAATTTCTTCATCTGAGAGCTCATGATGTTCACTAAATCTGACTTTCTTTCTTTTGGGTTTAGTTTTGAAAGGATTTCCATTTATTTTCTCATTTCCATCCACCAGAATTTGGAATGTTTCTTCATTATTTTTAATTGCCTTGTAACTTATATTGGGTAATTCATCTTCAGAGGTTGAGTCTTCAAGTTGTCTTTTGAGATTGCTTGGCCATTTGTTATTTTGTAAATCTTGGCCAAATTCATCACTTTTTGGAGATATGGATAACTCTTGGGTCTTCTGGGTTAAATTGATTATGGTATTGTCTCTTTTTGAATTTTGATTCTTCTTTCCTGGGGTATTTCTGACCAATTTTGCCATATCGCATAAATCCATTCCTCTAGGTGGACCAGTTTGCCATCCAAGTGCTTGAGGTTTGCATATTGGCATGCATAATCTTCTTCCATCAGGTTCTTGATAGCTTAGTATTTCACCTTGTTTATGGGAGAATTCTAGTCTGATATTGTTGTCTGCCAAGAAGGGTCTTCCAAGTACTGTATGGACAGATCCTTTTGCAATAAAAAAGTGAATTAGAGTTTCTTCACCTGAAGCCAAGATGATTGGAGTGAATTCTGATAGTGCAACCAATGAAGTAGTATGGCCTCCAATTCCCCTGAGGTTCATGTTAAGATTTCTTGTTGTAAGTGAGGCTTTGATTGCTATTTCTTCTGGTATGATGTTGAGTTCTGCACCAGTGTCCACTAATGCTCTGATAGGATATTCTTCCTTTCCAATGAAGATTTCCATAAATCCCAAAGGACAAGCATAATGAATCTTGGGCTTGGGTATTTCTTTGAATCCAAATGATAATAGTCTTTCTTGAAGATCCATTGAGTTGAGTGACTTAATTTTTTCCTTGTCTTTTTCTGACAATTCTTGTAATTTATGGACAAAATTGGGTGAAATCCTCAAAATTTCTTCAATGGTGAGGTTAATCTTTTGTTGCATAATTTTCTTGATGATTTTGTCAATTTCCAATTTGGTTTCAACTGGTTTCTTTGGAGGTCTTCTGAACTTCTTTTCTTCTTTGGGAATTTCATCATCTTCATCCTTATTTGCAATATTTTCAATTTCCTCCTCAGGTTGGTCTGGTTTTGGAATATTAGAATTTTGGAATTTGGTGGGAATTATGACTTTTTCTTCTTCCTTTTCTTCTTCAATGTAAGTTCCTGGAATTTCTGCTTTCTTCTTTGGCTCCTGATTTTGGGATTGTCTTTCCATTCTTTGCTTGGTCTGCCTTAATCCAATGTGTGATTGAAAGGGGTCATTGGCTGAGGAAATGGTAGGTGGTTTCCAATTTGACCACTCTTCAACATGTGCAATTGAGGTTGATTTATCCTCTGATTTCTTTTCAGTGGGCTTAACCTCTTCTTCTGGTTTTGGTTTCACAGTAGGTTTTTCCATGAATTTCTTATTTAGTTCTGCTTGTTCCTTTGCAAAAGCCCTGACTATGTTTTTGGCACTTTCATTCCCTTCCATAGGTACTCTCTGATAGTTGGGGAAGAGGTAAGATGCTCCTTGGGTTCTGACAATTCTTCTGTCCAAATCTTCAGCAAGGTGAGTGCATCTAGTTGCTGAATGTCCTTCTTCCTTGCAATAAGCACATTTCATTGGTGGTCTTGGGGCCATTTGAGCTGGTATGTATGGTTGATAACTGGATGAAAATGGTGGTAAAGGATTCCTTTGCCTGTATGGCTGATTATTTTGAGGTAACCTTTGCTCTTGATTATTGTTCCAGTTCCTTCTTGGTGGATTAACTGCTTCTGAAAGTGTTTTGAGTTGATTTAACACTTCTTTAACTGATTCTTTTCCTTCATTTCTTGGTTGAGGCTCTGGTTGTGGAGGATTTTTGATCTTTTGGGTGAGTTCTTTTACTTGTTTTAAAACTTCATCCCAGCTTTCATCCTCAAATCTTGTTTTCTTTTCTGGAGGTTTTGGTTTAGAAAATTCTTTTTGTTGAATAAGTACCTTGCCCTCCAAGTCTTGTTCAATGTATAATTTCAAAATATCCAATCTTGGAATGATGTAACCTCCATCCAAGGCTTGAACCATAGCTCTGTCTTTAATCATTTCTTTGTAAATTGATTCTTGAACACTAGTGGAAAGGCTGGCCAATATTTCCTGGTTATGATTGATATCACCTTGGATATATTGGTATCTTTTGAGGTAAGTGATGATTGCTTCATATTCCCCAATAAACTTTCTGTATTGAGTCATGTTCCTTATTCCACCTTCTTGTTGAGTTTTTGTGAATAATTCAGTGATTGAGGATAATCTGTATCTTCTTTCAGGTGAGACTGTTCCCCATCTTCTTTTCATATCCACTTTTAATTGATCCCAATCAGCTGTTTCATATCCTGGCATTCCTTCAATATGATAACTGATTTCTTCATCTTTTGTCCAAAATGCTATTTGTCTTGCAATGTCTCTTCCACTTGCTCCTTCAATTTCTGCAATATTTTCAACTTTCTTGATAAATCTTTCAACATCCTTTCCATCAAACCACAAGTTGTAGTCCTTGGCTCTGATTTTCACTATTGGAGTAGTGTTTCTTGGAATTTCTTGATGTGATGGAGTTGGTATTTGTGCAGAAATGTTGACTCTTCTTGGTAAAGTTCTTGGTGTTTGTTCTGTATAAGGTGTTGATGTGGCCATGGGTCTAGGATAAGGTGAAGGTGATCCATGCTGCCTGAATGATCTTGGAAGGGTGGTTTGTTCTTCAAGTGGACTATTTTGTGGAGTATAACTTGATGATTTATTTTTTCCTTCCTTTTTCATTAGTGCTAGTAATTCTGCTTGCATTTCTAGCATCTTCTGCTGAAGTCTCTCTGTTGAAGACATTTCTTCCTGTCCTTCAACAGTTTCTTCATTGAGGTTTTCTTCCTGGATTTCTTCAATACTGGAAGGTAATTTTGATGATGAGGGTTTATCCATTTTTGGTTGGTTTATTTCCTCTTTTGAGATTGATTTATTGAGTTTATTTCTTTCAAGGAGATCAAGGAAGAATTTCTCCACAACCTTTAAGTCCCTTTTATTGGTTCTTGGTGTTGCAATTGGGAAATTTGAATATTTATTTGGTTCCTCCCCTAGTTCTGTTTCTTGTTTTGGTGGATAATAATAATGATCAGAGTGAGTTGATGATTCAGATTTTTGAGATGATGGTTTTGGCTGATTTTGACTTTTTGACTCCAGTTTTTGTTATAGTAATATTTTTTTTTTGATGTAGTTTTTTTTTTTGATTTATTGGAATTTTATTTATATGTTATTGAGGTTTGAGGTTATCTGTCAGGCCACTGTTGGGACACCAGATGTGGGAACTCCTCTTGTGTGGGATTAAAATGAGGCAGTACCTGGAGGGGGAAATCACAGGTAACTAGTTTTGAATTGCTAATAACTCCTGTAACCAAGGGTGGCAAGGGTGTATTGCCTGCCCCTCCTAAAATACTGAACAAAATCTTCCTTGGAGCTCACAAACCAAAATAAAATTAGTAAGTGGCTTTACAACTGCAGAAGACAAAATTCAGCAGTCTCAGATCAGACCTATTCAATAAATAATATGAAAAATAATGTTAGTTATTTTGGTTAAATTTGATATTTTAATGGAATACTTGTCTGTTTAATTTTAATATTTTTTGGTTAAATTGAGGTGAGTGGTTTCTTCTTGGTGATAAATCCTTGGTAGGATGGGTTATTTAAGGCTTTCTGAAAAATTTGATGGGTGTTGATAAAGGTAATTTTGTTAAGTTAAAGTTTTAATATAGTAAAATAATTTATTTTTTAAAGGTTTGTTATTTCTTTAAGAGTGGTTAATAATAAGATAAAACTGTATTTGTTAAATTTAAAAGGTAAGATTCTTTGATATTGGATTTTTAAAGGGATAAGTTATTTTTAAGTATTGATAATGGTGTTAATTTTACTGGATAAAGTATTTTAATAGAGTAGTAACCTTAATCTTGGGTACTGGGTAATTTTTTATTTTTATTTTTAATAATAATAAGATTCCACTGAGCTTAGCTACTGGGTAATCTTCAACACTATACTTCCACTGAGCTTAGCTACTGGGCAAGTAAATTTACTATAATATACTGGACTACCTCCCAGGTGAGGGATGACTTATTCCTGTGCTTGTAATGTGCAGAGGATATATTGTGCATGGGATATAATTTTCATGGGGGGGGATTTTGAAATTTGGGGGAGAGAGCCCCTCTATTTATACCTTTTGGGAGCCTAGAGGGCCCTCCATGGGAGCTGTCTTTTTCCACTTTAATTCCTCTTGATTTCATCATGTGACTCCATTTTTGGTGAGGACCTTTCTTGCATGGGTCAGGTGATTTAAGGTTTGGTGATAATTTTCTTGTGCACAGCCTCCATTTATCACATAATTGTCTTTTGGTGAACTAATTATGATGTGATATTCTTGAATTTTCCTTGCATGCATGAGGTGATTTCATTTTGGCTGAGGATTTTTCTTGTGCACAGCCTTTTTTCTGTCACATGATATGATTTTGGTGGATTCAGTATCACATGATTACCTTGTAATTCCTTTGCATATGTCCTATTTTAGTTTTGGTAGAAGTGGCTGTGTAATTTATGCAGGTGTCATGGTTGTTTTTCTTCTTTTTGAAATTTAAAATGAGGTCAGGTGATAATTTCTTGCACTGATTAATTTACTGTGATGTATGAGATGATGTGATTTTTGAGTTTGACACATGCTGTGCATAGTCATATGGTTGAGATTTAATTAGAATTGTGTACTGCATGCAGCCTGTTGTAACTAGCTTTGGTTTGTATGAGGTGATGAGTGGTGTAAATAATTATGTTTTGAGGTTTTAAGTGGGGTTACTGTGGATATAATATAAGGTACTCCTGGGGCTGTGTTGTAAATGAATTGCAGGAATTCCATGGAGTTGAGCTTTGCATCATGTGAATTTGAATGCAAGTTGGCTGTATAACTAATGCATGTGTCATTTTCTTGCTGCATGAGTCCTGTGGCTGTAAGGGGGTGTAAAGCTGGGTGGGGTGTTTAATTTAAAGGGTGGTACCTTATTTGTTGTAACTAGTTTGCTATATGTAACTTGATTTTGTTTGGATATGCATAATGAAATTGAATAATTTATTTAAACACATACTCTTCCTTTTGGTGCCTGTGCCATGGTTTTATGAGTTAAATCCAGCTTCTTGCTGTAAAATTGACCTTTTGGTGTAAAGTTTGAGTGTAAGTCTGCCTGTAGGCTAGATTGACTGCTGTTTTGGGGTACTATGAGCTTGAGCCTGGTGAAAAAAAATGGTATGGAATACCACAATGGATGGCTCGGATGGCTCATTCTTTGGGATTTTACAGGTCTCCAGTGTGATCATAACCGGCTTGACTGGTAGCGGTGGCTGTAACATCCTTTTCCGGGCTAACTCCATGAACTACAAAAAACTGATCCAACGAGCATCTTCTTGCTTCCTCTAACCACAGTGGCAGGCAATGAATCTTGGCTCGCTGGTAAGTTTAATGGCCAATTCTTCATTAGACGTGCCCTTGTGTCTGGAATCCATCGCCGGAAAAAACGTTACACTAGGGAAAGCCCGCTGATCATGTTGATGTTTTCATAGGATTGTCAGGTATGTATTGTTCCGTTTCAATTTTATTTTTGCATTGCCTTCCTCTTCTGGCATTGGGTGTAGAGTGGGATAATTTAAGTAAGGTAAACAAGCGATTTATCTGCAAGTCATACCAGTATTACCCATTGTTTAAAATCTAACCCAGATCACGTAGATAAATTTTGAAGTCGAATGTTGAATTTCTTCCTAACTTATTTATAATTTATAGTATGATAGTCTCCTCCGAAATGTTTTGCTTTATTAATTTCTAGTTGATTCTGTTATTGTCGTGCAGGTTTATTGCTTCTGTGAACAAAGGAATCTTGTTTTTTCTTCATCTCTTTTGGCACCCAACGGTTGATAGACTAATGTCGGCACTACTGATAGTTTATTCTTCTTCATAGTTTTTTTTCTTTTTTAGAGCCCTAGGTTGATTCGACGATGAGGATGGAGTTGAAGTGCTGAAGCTACTTTCCCGATAAAAGGACCAGAGAAGCCATGGGTTTTGCTATTCATCTCAGCCATTGATCCAATATTTGTTTGCGTCTATCTCAACTACCAACCTTGGTACGCTATAGTACTCCCTTGCAACCGAGCTTCTTTTTTTTTTTTTTTTTTTTTTTTTTTTTTAGATTTTTACTGATGTTACGACCTTTTTGATATTCTGTCAGAATAATTATGAGCTCCTACGATTTTGGCTTCGCTGCTGACTTTTTTAACGCTTTTCGTCCGTTCACCACCGAGGAGCTAGAAGATCTTGTTCTTGGTATTCCTCCAACCAATAGGTTGAGGAAGTCGGTGTGGGAATGGCTCACTGCCGACGGCCCTTTTCCAACATTCCCCCCATCACCACCAGCCCTCGGTGATATTTGGGGTACACCTGAGGACTCTCCTAGCCTTCGCGAGCCTACACCTGTAGCAGCGTCGGCTTTTTACTCCTTCTTGAATGGAGAGGTGGATCCCAGACTTTTGGATCCTCAACCCTCATCCTCGCGTTGTTCGAACAAAAAATGTTCTAAAAAAACCAAGGGGCCCTACTACCTTCGCCCTCGTAACAATTTGGGTCGGGTTATTTACCCTTCTAAGTGAAGTGGATCATAGGGTCAGTCTGTACTTGTTCTTTATTATCATTACTATTATTTTTTATCTATTCATTGATTTTTTTATTTTATTTTATTTTATTTTTATTTTTTTTTGTTTTAGAATTATTTAGGTTATTATTAGTAAAAAATTTTGCTACTTAGCTGGTTGTAGCACCTTGTTAAGCCTCCTATACTCTGAAATGGAGAAAGTATTCCTTTAGTTACTATGTTCCTATATTATTTTATTATTTTTTATTATTATTTTTATTTTTTTTTTTAAAAAAAAGAAAAGAAAAAATAAGAATAAGAATAAAAAAATAAAAAAATATATTTAAATGCAGTCAGAAGAGAGAAAAAATTGAAGTAAGGTTAGTGAAAAATAAAATAAAATAAAATAAAAAAACAAAATAAAAAAATAAATAATAAAAAAAATAAAAAAAATAAAAAATAAAAATAAAAATAAATAAGTAAAATAAATAAATACAAAAATAAATACAAAATAAAAATCAAAATAAAATAAATACAAAAATAAATTCAAAAACAAATTATATAAAAAAGAAAGCAAAAAAAATAGAGGTAAAGGAGGACAATAAGCTAAGAATCATATTTTGAAATATATACTGCATATATATTCAGTAATTTTTTTTTTTTTTTTTTTTTTTCTTTTTTTTGAATATAAGTGGATTTTTATTTTAAACAATAAAATAAAATAAATAAATACAATTATAAGCCAAAACCCTTGATATTAGGTAAGCTTATGCTCCATTTATTCCTTCAAAGCTGATATGAATTGAAGCTTATTTTTGAAATTTTTAATATTTTCTCTTTTTTTTTTTTTTTACATAAGAGAGAATCTGAATTGTAAAGAGGAAAGATAAAAGGATAAAAAAAAATAAATAAATAAATAAATAAATAAAAAATAAAAAAAATAAAATAAAAAAAATTGAAGAGATAAATAATGCAAATATCAATGGAAATAGGATGGTTGATTAATCAAAGAATTGGGGGACTTAGCAGGTGATATTTCTTGAAATGAATTCCTTTTCCCCAGATATTTTCTTCACTAATTCCTGTTTGATAAATTTTCCTCCCCTCCATTTTTCCCTTCTGAGAGGTTCAAACAGGTATTCCTCACAGAAAGAGTTCCATTCTTTTGTATTAAATTTAGTTGCACCAATTCTCAGGGTGAGGATTGCTGGTATAAGTGTTTCTTCCCAGTGACAGTCCCATGTGGTATTATTTATAGTATATCCTCCTGAGGTCTTGCTTATTTTTCCATTTTTGATTTCAAAATCCTGGAGGTTGAACCAGTTTTGGCATTCCCAGGTCCTCCAAAATAATGATTTCCTGAGGTTTTCATCCATGTTGAATATTTCATTCCAGTAATTGTTTCCAAGGTTGCCATCAACTCCATCCCAGGTCAGTAAATTCAAGAATTCATACTTTGTGAGATTGAATCCAGGTAATTCTTTCCATGGATGACAAATGACAGTTTCTGATAGTGATTTTTCTTGTTCAAAGATGTCCTCAAACTCAATATATGGAAGTATTATGGTGGAAATATCAGGACAAGGTTCTGGTTTTATTTTCAAGAACCAGTCAGGATTTTCATCTATTTCTTGTGGATTGATGTAATTGGCCCAAGCTTCTTTTTCTTCTATCCAGTTGATATCTGTGTCCATTGACCAGGTATTTTCTTCAGTTGATGGCCATGATTGCATTTTGTAGGATTTGGTGGGTTTGAAAGTATCAAAAGGTAATAATATTTGAGAATTTGATCAGATTTATTTATCAAAATAGCTTGAGGGTAAATTTAATGGGATTTGGATGGTAATTTTGGGTAAGAATTTGGGTATTCCTCTTTGATAAGGCAGGAGGTCACTGCCTAGTGATTTTATATGATTTTGGGTGAGTGAAATTGGTGATTTTGATTGATAAGAATTGATTTTCCTCTTTGATAAGGCAGGAGCTCACTGCCTAGTGATTATTGAAGTTTAAATCTGACTATTTTTTTTTTTTTGATTTTTGATTTTTAGAGCTGTTATGTGTCTTTAAGATGGGCCTTGATGGTTTGGAATTTAATTGGTCCATTAATTTTAGAGTAAATTGATCATTGGTTTTGTCAGAAACCTCCAAAATTTTCAGCAATTCCTTGATTTCTTCCATTTGCTTGGTTTCTTGTTATTGATGAAGTATCCTTAAAGTGCCAAAGGTTCTCTTTATAGAAATCTTCATCTTCTGGTGACCAATGAAGTTCTTCATTGATAACTTGGTCTTCTTTTATCAATTCTTCCCCATAGGATCCAAAAATTGGTGAATTGGCCATGGTGGAGGTGATTGATATATTTTTTGTAAGTTTTTTTTTTTTTTTTTTTTTTTTTTTTTTTTTTTTTAAGAAATAATTTGTTGATGAATGTCTTCTTTGTTAAGGCAGGAAGTCACTGCCCTATGAGAGAAAAAATGAAATAAAAGAGAAACTAATGATACATTTGATGAATGATACTGATACATTTTTGAAAATAAAATCTTGATTTTGTTGGTTTTATTCAAAGTTGAGCTCCCCCAAGTGGGAAAGGTGAGTGTCTGTTGAGTAATCTGGCCAAAATAAGATCTTTGAGGGCTTCCAAAAAGGCATTTCTTTCCCCAATTTCTTGTTCTGATGGAAATTCTGACCACCATAAGTTTTCATCAATGAATATATATCCATCTCCAACCCATTTCAGTCTTCCAGTTTGATATGTTGATCCATTTAATCCAAGGTACCACTGGGCCCAAATTTGATTGAAGTAAAGTCCTCTTCTTGGTAGTGTGGCCATTTCAAATATTTCATCCCAGAATTGATTTTTAAGGTTACCTTTAATTCCCTCTTCAGTTAACAGTTCTAGGAATTGGATTTTGTTCAAGTTTGCTCCTGGAAGGTGACATAAATATTTATCTTCACATAAAATTTCTTGAGCTTCATCTCCATAAATATCTTCAAAAGTGATATATGGCAAGTAAATGTAGTTGTATTCATTTTCTAGGATGGATTCTGTTTCTTCATCTTCATTGAGAGGTTGCTGGATGAATTCAGGATTTTCCAGTTGCCATTCATAAGGCTCTTCTTGGTTGTTCAATGGTCTGTCCAAGAAGTTGATATGGTATGTGTCTTTTAATTTTTTGTCTCTTTCTTCCATAATTTTGAGGTCTTCTTCAATTTTATTTATAATTTCTTTATCTGAGAGCTCATGATGTTCACTAAGTCTGACTTTCTTCTTTTTGGGTTTAGGTTTGAAAGGATTTCCATTTATTTTTTCATTTCCATCCACTAAAATCTGGAAGATTTCTTTATTATTGTAAGTTGGCTTGTATCTTATGTTGGGTAATTCATCTTCAGAGGTTGAGTCTTCAAGTTGTCTTTTGAGGTTGTTTGGCCATTGGTTATTTGGTAAATCTTGACCAAACTTACCACTTTTTGGAGATATGGATAAATCTTGGGTCTTCTGGGTCAAATTTATCATGGTATTGTCACCTTTTTCATTTTGAAACTCCTTTCCTGGTGTATTTCTGACCAATTTTGCCATATTACATAGATCCATTCCTCTAGGTGGTCCAGTTTGCCATCCAAGTGCTTGAGGTTTGCATATTGGCATGCATAATCTTCTTCCATCAGGTTCTTGATAGCTTAGTATTTCACCTTGTTTATGGGAGAATTCTAGTCTGATATTGTTGTCTGCCAAGAAAGGTCTTCCAAGTACTGTATGGACAGATCCTTTTTCAATGAAGAAGTGAATTAGAGTTTCCCCACCTGAAGCCAAAATGATTGGAGTAAATTCTGAAAGTGCCACCAATGAAGTAGTATGGCCTCCAATTCCCCTCAGGTTCATGTTAAGATTTCTTGTTGTGAGTGAAGCTTTGATTGCTATTTCTTCTGGTATGATGTTGAGTTCTGCCCCAGTGTCCACTAATGCTCTGATAGGATATTCTTCTTTTCTAATGAAGATTTCCATAAATCCCAAAGGACAGGCATAATGAATTTTGGGCTTGGGTATTTCTTTGAATCCAAATGATAATAACCTTTCTTGAAGATCCATTGAGTTGAGTGACTTAATTTTTTCCCTGTCTTTTTCTGATAATTCTTGTAATTTATGGACAAAATTTGGTGACATCCTCAAAATTTCTTCAATGGTGAGGTTGATCTTTTGCTGCATAATTTTCTTGATAATTTTTTGAATTTCCAGTTTAGTTTCAACTTGTTTCTTCTGAGGTTTTCTGACTGTCTTTTCTTTTGGACTGTCTTCATCTTCATTTTTATTGGCAATATTTTCAATTTCCTCCTCAGGTTGGTCTGGTTTTGGAATATTTGAATTTTGGAATTTGGTGGGAATTATTACTCTTTCTTCCTCTTTTCCTTCTTCAATGTAAGTTCCTGGAATAGCTGTTTTCTTCTTTGGCTCTTGATTTTGGGATTGTCTTTCCATTCTTTGTTTTGTCTGTCTTAATCCAATGTGTGATTCAAAAGGGTCATTGGCTGAGGAAATGGTAGGTGGTTTCCAATTTGACCAATCTTCAACATGTGCAATTGAGGTTGATTTATCCTCTGATTTCTTTTCAGTGGGCTTAACCTCTTCTTCTGGTTTTGGTTTTACAGTAGTTTTTTCCATGAATTTCTTGTTGAGTTCTGCTTGTTCTTTTGCAAAGGCCCTGACTATGTTTTTGGCACTTTCATTTCCTTCCATAGGTACTCTCTGATAATTGGGGAAGAGGTAAGATGCTCCTTGGGTTCTGACAATTCTTTTGTCCAAATCTTCAGCAAGGTGAGTGCATCTAGTTGCTGAATGTCCTTCTTCCTTGCAGTAAGCACATTTCATTGGTGGTCTTGGAGCCATTTGAGCTGGTATGTATGGTTGGTAACTGGATGAAAATGGTGGTAAAGGATTCCTTGGCCTATATGGCTGGTTATTTTGAGGTAATCTTTGCTCTTGATTGTTGTTCCAGTTCCTTCTTGGTGGAGTAACTGCTTCTGAAAGGGTTTTGAGTTGATTCAAAACTTCTTTAACTGATTCTTTTCCCTCATTTCTTGGTTGAGGTTCTGGTTGTGGAGGATTTTTGATTTTTTGGGTGAGTTCTTTTACTTGTTTTAAAACTTCATCCCAGCTTTCATCCTCAAATCTTGTTTTCTTTTCTGCAGGTTTTGGTTTAGAAAATTCTTTTTGTTGAATAAGTACCTTGGCCTCCAAGTCCTGTTCAATGTATAATTTCAAAATATCCAATCTTGGTATGATGTAACCTCCATCCAAGGCTTGAACCATAGCTCTGTCTTTAATCATTTCTTTGTAAATTGATTCTTGAACACTAGTGGAAAGGCTGGCCAATATTCCCTGGTTATGATTGATATCACCATGGATATATTGGTATCTTTTGAGGTAAGTGATGATTGCTTCATATTCCCCAATGAATTTTCTGTATTGAGTCATGTTTCTTATTCCACCTTCTTGCTGAGTTTTTGTGAATAATTCAGTGATTGAGGATAATCTGTATCTTCTTTCAGGTGAGACTGTTCCCCATCTTCTTTTCATATCCACTTTTAATTGATCCCAATCAGCTGTTTCATATCCTGGCATTCCTTCAATACGATAACTGATTTCTTCATCTTTTGTCCAAAATGCTATTTGTCTTGCAATATCTCTTCCACTTGCACCTTCAATTTCTGCAATATTTTCAACTTTCTTGATGAATCTTTCAACATCCTTTCCATCAAACCACAGATTATAGTCCTTGGCTCTGATTTTTACTATGGGAGTAGTATTTCTTGGAATTTCTTGATGTAATGAAGTTGGGATTTGAGCAGAAATGTTTAATCTTCTTGGTAAAGTACTTGGTCTTTGTTCTGTGTAGGGTGTTGATGTGGCCATGGGTCTTGGGTAAGGTGAAGGTGATCCATGTTGCCTGAATGATCTTGGAAGGGTGGTTTGTTCTTCAAGTGGACTATTTTGTGGAGTATAACTTGATGATTTATTTTTTCCTTCCTTTTTGATTAGTGCTAGTAATTCTGCTTGCATTTCTAGCATCTTCTGCTGAAGTCTCTCTGTTGAAGACATTTCTTCCTGTCCTTCAATAGTTTCTTCATTAAGGTTTTCTTCCTGGATTTCTTCAATACTACCAGGTAATTTTGATGATGAAGGTTTATCCATTTTTGATTTATTTATTTCTTCTTTTAATTCTGGTATTGAGTTATTGATTTTATTTCTTTCAAGGAGATCAAGGAAAAATTTCTCCACAACCTTCAAGTCCCTTTTATTGGTTCTTGGTGTTGCAATAGGGAAATTGGAATATTTGTTTGATTCCTCACCTAGTTCTGTTTCTTGCTTTGGTGGATAATAGTAATGGTCAGAGTGAGTTGATGATTCAGATTCTTGAGATGATGGTTTTGGCTGATTTTGATTATTTGAATCCAGTTTTTGTTATAAAAATAGTATTGTTGGAATTGTTAAGAATTTTATAATTTATTGATTTTAATTTAATTTTTATTGAAGTTGAGGTTATCTGCCACTGTGGGACACCAGATGTGGGAACTCCTCTTGTGTGGGATTAAAATGAGGCAGTACCTGGAGGGGGAAATCACAGGTAACTAGTTTTGAATTGCTAATAACTCCTGTAACCAAGGGTGGCAAGGGTGTATTGCCTGCCCCTCCTAAAATACTGAACAAAATCTTCCTTGGAGCTCACAAACCAAAAGAAAATTAGTAAGTGGCTTTACAACTGCAGAAGACAGAATTCAGCAGTCTCAGATCAGACCTATTCAATAAATAATATGAAAAATAATTTCAGTAATTTTGGTTAATTTTGAGATTTTGATGAAATACTTGTCTGTTTAGTTTTAATATTTTTTTTTGGTTAAATTGAGGTGAGTTGTTTCTTCTTGGTGATAAATCCTTGGTAGGATGGGTTATTTAAGGTTTTCTGGAAAATTTGATTGGTGTTGATAAAGGTAATTTTGTTCAAGGTAAAGTTATAATAGAGTAAAATAATTTTTTAAAGGTTTGTTATTTTTTTAAGAGTGTTTAATAATAAGATAGAATTGTATTTGTTAAATTTAAAAGGTAAGATTTTTTTTTGATATTGGATTTTTAAAGGGGTAAGTTATTTTAAAATATTGATAAACAGTGTTGATTTTACTGGATAAAATATTTTAATAGAGTAGTAACCCTAATCTTGGGTACTGGGTAATTTTTTATTTTATTTTAATAATAATAAGATTCCACTGAGCTTAGCTACTGGGCAATCTTTAACACTATACTTCCACTGAGCTTAGCTACTGGGTAAGTAAATTCACTATAATTTGCTGGACTACCTCCCAGATGAGGGATGACTCATTCCTGTGCTTGTAATCTGCAGAGGATATATTGTGCATGGGATATATTTTGCATGCCCCCAGGATTTTTGAAATTTGGGGGAGAGAGCCCCTCTATTTATACCTTTTGGGAGCCCAGAGGGCCCTCCATGGGAGCTGTCTTTTTCCACTTTAATTCCTTTTGATTTCATCATGTGACTCCATTTTTGGTGAGGACCTTTCTTGCATGGGTCAGGTGATTTAAGGTTTGGTGATAATTTTCTTTCTGCACAGCCTCCATTTATCACATGATTGTCTTTTGGTGAACTAATTATGATGTGATATTCTTGAATTTTCCTTGCATACATGAGGTGATTCAATTTTGGCTGGGGATTTTTGCTGTGCACAGCCTCTTTCCTGTCACATGATGTTCTGTTGGTGGATGCAGTATCACATGATTACCTTGTAATTCCTTTGCATATGTCCTATTTTAGGTTGGGTAGAAATGGCTGTGTAATTTATGCAGGTGTCATGTTTGTTTTTCTTCTTTTGAACTTTAAAATGAAGTCAGGTGATAACTTCTTGCATTGATGAATTTACTGTTTTTATGAGATGATGTGATTTTTGATTTTGACACATGCTGTGCATAGTCATGTGGTTGAGATTTAATTGGAATTATGTACTTCATGCAGCCTGTTGTAACTAGCTTTGGTTTGCATGAGGTGATGAGTGGTGTAAATAATTTTGATTATGTTTTAAGGTTTTAAGTGGGGTTACTGTGGATATAAGATAAGGTACTCCTGGGGCTGTGTTGCAAATGAGCTGCAGGAATTCCATGGGGCTGGGCTTTGCATCATGTGACTTTGAATGCAAGTTGGCTGTATAACTAATGCATGTGTCATTTTCTTGCTGCATGAGTCCTATGGCTGTAAGGGGGTGTAAAGCTGGGTGGGGTGTGTAATTTAAAGGGTGGTACCTTATTTGTTGTAACTAGTGTACTATATGTAACTTGATTTTTTACATATGCATAATGAAATTGAATAATTTATTTAAGCACATACACTGCCTTTTAGTGCCTGTGCCATGGTTTTATGAGTTAAACCCAGCTTCTTGCTGTAAAATTGACCTTTTAGTGTAAAACTTGAGTGTAAGTCTGCCTGTAGGCTGGATTGACTGCTGTTTTGGGGTACTATGAGCTTGAGCCTGGTGAAAAAAAATGGTATGGAATACCACACCACATAATGTAATATTCCCTTGATCTCAAAGGGGACCCATCATCCATAAGTAATCATATTTCGTAACATTTCTGCCTCCCCATTGTCACATTTTGTGAATTATCCAAACTGCCAATATATGCATTGAAATTCCACAGCATCGTACATCTGTAAAGGGGTATATTCATGAAGGATTTACCCACAAAAGAGACATCACCTTTTCAAGAAAGGCGAAACAATCCAAATCACATTCCAACCGATTAAAAGCCTGCTGCACTCAAAGCAAATACCAAGACTTTAGCTGCACTCCAACCCCTTATGTAATAGAGTTATATTGTTATGTCTGTAATAAGGTTTAAGCCATGTACGATGGTGTGCCAGCATACATGGCTTGAATGGCAATCCCTTCAAATCAATGTTGACACATCCCTATTGGAACACCCCTCAAGGGTCAAAACCGCAGTATCGCCATGTGTAAATAAAATAGAATATGTATGAGCATTGAGCAGCATGGCATTTTACCCAATTAAACTCCTAACCAATTCCGCCATCCAGATGAGACATGTTACACTCTATCAGCTGCAGCTCACGCACCATTACAAATGGGATAAAATTCTCAGATGGCTCAAATCATATCCCCCTTCATAAATAATCATTCAATTTTTTTTCCAATTATTAACACTCCTAAACACTTTCACATCAGCCATAGATATTTATACAGAAACCAACTGTACTCCCAATTCCTGCAAAAATGACAACCCGCCGCTATTCCTCAATGTGTATATGCATGTGTCAACACTGCTCAACTCAAACACACTCTTCCCCTGAGGGTGATAGGCATGGAGTTGCCTTCACACCTTTCCAATATAAACAGCACATTAAAAAGCTCAAATAAACCATTGCACCCAAATCTCTTCCAAACATCCCTACTTCTGCATCAGGATCTGAGTTCCCACAACTTCTATTGGATCAAATATTCCCAGCTGATTATTCACCATTGACCCAAAGCACCTTCTCCACAGCACCGGGTCTCACTTCAACAGCACAGAAACCATACAGCAGCAGTCAAACCCTTCCCCCACAAGACCTTGGAATGATAATATCTTCCATTCTATCATTAAGGTATAATATACCCCGCAGGGCTTCACGCATTCTCAACCCCGCCCTAAACCTGCTGATCAAGTCCAGCATCTCAAGCTCCGGTGGTCCCCCCACTCCTGCATTCCATATACCGCAAGATCTGAGTACCATATTTGAACATCTCCAATTGGAACCAGTGATTCAAAACTATATATATTGTCCTCAATGTTTCTCTCTTAATGGCCTTACTGAATCAGTCACAACTGACCAACCCAACTGTCAACGCTATAATGACCCAAATGATCATGATCCCCCTTGCACACAATCATTAGGAAAATTCATCTATTCATTTGAGCCCCGAACCCAAAACACAACCAACATGAAGCAAAAATTTATCCCAACAAAACATTTCATTTATCAACCATTAAAAAATTGGCTTGCCAGATTTCTCCAGCGGGCTGGAATTATGGAAATTCGGCATCAACATCAACAATCCCAAACTCCCAAAGGTTCCCCAAAATGTGACGTCTGGGATGGATTGGTCTGGAGACGCTTCACTGGCACTAGAAATATCCATGACCCCCCATTCATGTCCATTCCTGGTGCATTGGCCTTCTCCATTTATGTGTACTGGTTGAATGCACATGGAAAGTCCACCTGGTTGGCCAGCATTGGACCTATCATGCTTATTTGTCTTAATCTCCCCCCAAGTGAAAGATTGAAGCCAGAGAATGTCTATGTTGCAGGAATAATCCCTGGTCCGAAGGAGCCAACTTCCCTTCAATTGAATTACCTATTAATGCCACTCATCAACGAGCTCACAGAGCTATGGCAAGGTTACCATTTTTCACCCACCTCAACAGGCCCTTCAAGATCCTTTATCCATGTTGCCATTCTCACAGCCATTGTGGATGTGGTTGCCATGCGCAAGCTTACTGGAATTATTTCCCATTCAGGCACCCACTTTTGTAATTTTGGCACCATTCACAAAGCTCAAATTGAAGAAATTGGTCCTCAATCTCACTACACACGCTCATATCAAAATCATAAATCAACCATTGCCAAATGGCTTCGGGCAACCCCACCACAAAGAAAAGCAATTTTCTCTGAGTATGGAGTGCGATATTCAATTTTAGAAGACCTTCCGTATTGGGATGCAACCAGAATGGTTAATCTTGACATAATGCATAATTTAATACTGGGAATTTTGAAGGATCATGCAACTTTCAAATTGTGCATTCCAGAGTCCAAATCAAAAATTTACCTCAGGTCCCGCAGGAAATCCAATGACACCAACAGTTCAGACTCAGATTCCAAGACCTCCAACAGCTCTCTTGATAAAATCACATTGAGAGAGGCCCGCTCCCTGAGAAGAGACGCAGAAAAAATAATAAATGAGCCACTCCCCACTACTTCCACCCGAAAAAACTACTTCCCAATGCCCACCCCTCACACGGAACATCCATCTAGTGGCTCTGCGGAGATTCCTTCATTTAATGCGGATTACATCCCCACTTCTGAAATCCCCTCTGAATTGGATATCACTGCACTGAGTGATCACCAGATCAAGGGTGAGGCTCTGGAGCATCTCCGACAAATCATATCTGAGACGATAATTCCCTCATCATGGACAAGAGTACCTTGCAAAATGGGTTCCCCCTCTCATGGTAGCTTAAAAGCCGCTGAATGGGCTCTCTTATATAAGGTCTATATTCCATTTTTAATGCTCAGTCAACAGATGTCATTAGATGTACACCAATCCACCAAAATTCAAAGAAAAATGGGTCAGTCAGAAGAACTTGCAAATGAACTAACCAAGAATACATTCCATTTGATTAGTGCTATCAACATTGCCACAAGTTGGACTGTTTCAATAGATGATGCGACTGCATTTGCTGAACATTGGAAAAAATTCCGCCTTTCCAATCAGCTCCTGTTCCCAAAACAGAAAAGTAAACCAAATCATCATTTTGCTGATCATATTCCCGAACTCTTCCAACGTTGGGGCCCAGCACAAGCCTCAGCCACATGGGGTTATGAGCGCTTGATTGGAGTATTTGCAAAAATGCCAACAAATAACAAAATATGTATGTCAATTAATAAGATCAATATGTTCACATTGATTAAAGACCTGAACTGAATAATACTAACTTCTTGCAACTCTGAATAGATGATATAGATAAAACCTTACTTCAACATATCTGTCGATATTCCAACCTTTCCGTTCTCCTGAAATCCCCATCCGTGCCATGTGAAATAAAACAGCTTTTCAAATCACAGCCACCTGCCCTGTTCAATCACCATAAATATAACAAACCATCCGGCCATGACCAAGAAAATTATGATTGCCTGGTTGAGTACTTACAGAATTTTCATGCAACAAGGGAAATAGTTTATTGGATCAGCTTAGACACTACCGTGCAATCCACAAGTCCTCCCACTTCAAGGATTGTCTCACCTTGGTATTTTCCAGTTTCAAACATTAATATTGGGAACAATATATTTTCAACTGAATCCAAAAATTTCAGCAACAGTGTGATATCTTTTCTGAGGGGAAACTCACGACAATTTGGTATTATTAATAGCATTTTTAAAGTCTCTGAGCCATCTAGCATACTGAACAATAACTTTCTGATCTTAAAAACTTTGAAGATGGATGTGAATTTCTTACCAGATTGGCCGCATCTGAATATTTATAAAGCTGTTGGTTTTGATGATGGACACTTGATTATATCTGAAGAAGAAATAGAAGGTAACTGTGGATTGTATGATAACAAAGTTCTATCATGTGGACTGCTTGTAATGATAAAGCCATTATTTCATGATATTTAGTCTACAAAAATGCAAATCACTCAGATTCATTAGCAATTTTGCTAGTGAAATAACTGCCTCAAAATTTAGTGACAGAGACATGCAATTGTGACAAGCAAAGCCCATTATTTCACATTGCCACAAAGAGCTTACTATTTTGACATTGGGTACAGTGTGAAGAAGCCAAGTTCAATGATCAAATGACCCACACACTCACCTTTCACAACATCCAAAATTTCTAACTGCGCCATCATCATGTTGGAAGGGAAATCAGCCCTTGCGCACCCGCACACGCCAATGCACATGCAAACGCACACGCCAATGCTCACACATGCGCACCCGCACCCGCACACGCCAATGCACACGCAAGCGCACCTGCACCCGCGGTGTTGTGCAGCAGACTCTACCATTGTCATCTGCAAAATGACAATCCCGCTCAGGCGGGGTCCTTTCATGGATGACCTGGTGAAGTCAAATCCCCCGCCTACATCAAGACTGGCTGAAGGACCTCTTTGATGTGTGTTTTTGCAAACAGGCGCGTCTTGTGTAATTTTTACAAACCATTGGACGGTTGTGGGATGATCAGGTGGTGAGGAATCTGAGTTGAAGGCACAGGGGAACCAATATTGGTGGATGTCACAGGATTTGGTGTAAGACAATAGTAGGACGTGTGCTTGACGTTTTCTTGATTTTGGCTTGACGTGAGCTCGACTTCTATCCTGCTTGACGTTTGCTTGACGTGAAGTCAATTGCCGATGATTGACACGAGATTCGCCCTGGTGATTAAGTGTAGCAGTAATCCAGTAGTCTGGCATGCTTGGTAAATCAATGAAGAGTTCATCAATATAATCTATGAGCTCCATAGGATCATATTCTCCAATTCCAGAGAATTTGGGCCAGCTTGAGGCCTCAGGAAGCTGTTTCAAGGCTTCCATTTATGAATAAGACATATTATCTCCATCCTGGTATTGTGATGGAGATCTTTCCTTATTCATCAGCATGGAATCTTGCTTGATGTCATCCTGATAATATGGATTGTCCATAACATGGCCTTGTGGTTTGGGCTTCATGTTATGGTAGATATTAAACAGTTTGTTTATGTATTGATCTAGACAATCCCTCTTGCTTTTGCTGTGGTGTTGTTCTTCAAAGACTAGATTCAGTCTTTTGTTGGTTTCTTCAGAGGCTTTGCTGTATTGGGCATGTCCCTCTTGAAGAGTTCTGACATTTCTGTCCATGGAGGCTGTTAATGTTTTCATCTTGTGATGGCTTGCTTGGAGTACTGCAAACTGCTTTTGAGTTTTCTCAGCAAGTTGGGACATTTGTAACCACAGTGCATCACTTTTTAGGTTACTCTCATGTGTGGTAACATTATGTTCAATCTGAGTGGGGTTAATATTTCTATTAATAGGACTACTGATTCTAGAGTTATTTACAACTACTTCTAGCTCTTTTGCACTTCTTTCATCAAATGCAACAGCTTTTAGATCATTTTGTCTGACTCTCTCTTCCTATGGTTGAAGGTGGTCTTGTTTTTTCCCTTGAATCCTTGTCTTCTCCTGGAAAATTCCTGGGATTGTGAATAATGGTGACTCTTGGCCACTGATCTGTTGGTTTCTTAATGATGTGAAGCCACTGGAGAGCTGATTTGGCCTTCTCCTTGTGAGCCTGAAAGAATCTGAGTATGCCCTGTCTGGGTCAGCTGTTCTTCTATAGCTTGTATAGTGGCTTGATTCTCCCTTATGCTCTTTGCCCTCACCTCCAGGAGTCTGAACTGCCTGGTGGGATTCTGTGAGCCTTAGAGGTAATTTCATATACCCAAAAGACCACAAATATAAAAAATAACATATTAATATAAATAAAATAAATTTTATATATTATTAAAATAAAAATCAAAATATAAATATAAAATTATATTAAAAATAAAAAATTAATTACAATTTAAAAATAAAAATACATTAAATTTTATAAGTATAAAATTACATTTATACTTGAGAAAATTAGGTAAAAATGAAATTTTAACAAAACTGTGAAAAAATAAATAAATTTGGAAAAGAGTTAAATAAAAATTATTATAACTTTTTTTTCCTATAAATAAATACATAAAAATTATTTCACCATTGGATTCCTCATAAAAAATCAGGTGGGGTCACCTCTGAGTGAAATTCTTGTAACTCAACTCTAAATAAGCTTAAATTAAGTTTTTAGTATTTTCAATACAAAAGTTGAAAATCCTCAAAACCTTAATTTAATTCACACCACATGTGGTGTTAACCATCAATTTTTTTGTTAAAATTGAGGTGTTGTGTTTAGTTTAGAAGTTATGAGGAATTGAAGTATTTTCAATTGAATTCAATTTAAATGTCAAAATGTGCGCGTGTATTACATAAGTGAACTTTGATTTAAATATGAGGTGTCAATTATTACTGGATTGTACTGTACAATTGAATTGAATTACATATGTAAATTATAAGTATAATACATGATGAGGAATTAAAGGAAAAAATAAATTGGAAAGATTAAATTTGGGGGGGAAAAGGAACTCCAGCTCTAAGGGGGAGCTAGACCCCCAAACTCCTTGCTGACAGGCGTGGAATGTCAAAATTCACGCAAAAGTTCATCACTTTTGGCCTGGAATTGAGTCACAGGGTCTGTGGACTCAATTGATGATGAGGTTTTGATACCAACTGGGGTAGTTTTAGCTGTTGCCAAGAAGGTAAAACTACCCTTAAGATACAACAATCATAATAAAAACAGTTTTAACTGGTTTCTACGCCTCTGACACACATTCTGACGTGTTTTGAAGGCTCTAGGCCTGGTATTGCTATAGTAATGGCTGATTTAAGGGTCTAAAATGGCTAAAAATGGCTAAAAATGGCTTAAACCAGCCCTTTTTGGTCTAAACTAGGGTTCAATGATGCCATAATTGGCTTTTTTGTTGTCAGACTGTTTTTCACGACTGACAACAGTAAATTTTACTTTTGGAGTAAGAGAATTGATGGCTATAAAAGAATGTCTTCTTTGCCCCACTTTTCTCTTCATGTTAGAATCTTTTCCTTTTATTAATTATTTTAAACACTGTTAAACCAATCAATCAAAGATTCCAACCACCATTTTTAAAATCATTTTAATCCATTTAACCACGTGAAAAATTCATTATAATCATTGTTTGTAACTCTTATAATCATTTTTACCCCTGAACCACCCCAAAAGTGAATTAAAGCATCTTTCATCACTGTAAACTTTGTCACTTTGTTTCCAAATTCACTCTGGTCACTTTTGGGCGTGTTTTCTCTTTAATATTCTTTTTAAAGACTTTGTTCTTTAATTAATTGCTTGCAGTTCTTTGCTCAATTAGTTCCAATTGAAATTGCTCTTGAAGAAATTTCTTTTGTAGCCTTAAAATATCTCTTGTAGAGTATTTTTTGGATAAATTTTTATTGTTGGTAAAACAATAAATTTTTATAATATTATTGTTTTATACTAATAAAGTTATAAACAATAAAATTGGCGTGTTTTCTCTTAAAAATAATATTTCATACTATTTTTAACTGAATTTTTACCTTATACAAATTTTGAGGACAGGAAAAGTACTTGATTTTAATCAAAGTTTCATATCCACACCTTACATTTGGGGGCCCAGCCGTGATATTTTACCTGTGACATATATGTTTTTACTCTTTTTAAATCTTTTTTCTTATATTGAAAAATTTAAAAACATATAAAAAATACTTATAATTCAAAAAATCCATAAAAAAAATAACTTTTTTCATATTATAAGTGAGGCTTATATTTTTATTTCTTTTTTTGCTTAATTAATTGGCTTTTTCATTAATTTTAGTGTCTGACAATGTGGTAAGACAAGAAAACATTGAAACAGCCTCAACAGTAACCAGCATTATCCCTTCCAGTACTGTTAATTCTGATCATAATAGTACTGTTATTGTGACTCAAAATAACCATCCTGAACGAATATCTTCTGAATTGATTAACTTGGACATAAGTAATACCCTTCAGAAAGCTAAAAATTTGGCCAATAGTAAGTTTTTGACGTAAAAATACTATTTTAAGCCTTTTTTAACCATAATTATGCCTTCAACCAGGTCAGGAGCCAGCTACAACCCCTCAAGCAGCTCCCAAAAAGGTAATAGACGTGATTATGGCAGAAGCCAACCAGGTACAGAAGGAAAAGGGTCAGTTGATGACTTCCAAACAACTAAATTGGGTCATTCTGAAGCTGATAATACTATTTTACCTTCAAAAAGAGCTGACACCGCCACAACAAGCCTCTGTGGACATATACAAAGCCAGCCACAGTGCATACAACAATGCACTTCAATTCAAGGAGTACCAGATCCTTGCAGACCTGTGGAAGAATTGCATGAATTCTTACCTGACAGTAAGAAAATTCTTGGGCCATCCCAACACTTGCAAATTGCTCAATGGATGGCATCCATTGATGGAGAAGAAAAACATGATGCTTTTGACACTAGAATGGAGAAAAAACAACCCTCCACCACCCAAACCAGTGCCAAAAACAGCCCCAGTGGCCAGCAGCAGCAATTCCAACGTGAAAAAGCAGCCACAAACTCCAAAAAAGGGCAAAGGGAAGGCACCAGCCCCAAAACCTTACAGCCAGGGCTACAGAATCCCAAAGATTCAGCAGGATGCCATGGAAAATGTATTTCAGATGGCCAGAACCATGATGGAATTACAGAAGAAGGAGGAAGCCAGATTAAGGTTCCAGAAATGATTTCTGACATATTTGATTCCATCCCAGAGTTGTATAATGCTATAAATGACGTGAAAAAAAATCTTTCTGATAAAAATGAAACCATTTGTAACAAAATTAAAACAAACAACCTGAGTCTGTGCCAAATTAATGAAACACTTATGTGTTTTGAAAAAGTTTTGAGAACAATTAAAAATTCCAATAATGATAATTCTTCTAACAATAAAATAAATGAACAATCTGCCATTATTAAAGAATTAACAGATAAATATTCTAAATTCAATATTGATGACATAATTGAAACAAGAATTAAACAAGCCATAAATATTATCAAGACAGATAACAAGAAAGTCCTTGATGACATTTCAAATTCATTTACTGAAGTAAAGACATATACCATTGCCTTGAAAAAGTGTTTTGATGCTTCACAAGAAGAAGTATCAAAATTATCAATGAAATTGAATCAAGTCACTGCTGATAATACAAGACAGACAGAGTTATGGCAAGAACTGACACATAAGGAAGACATGTATAAAATTGAAGTAATAAATTTAATACAAAGCTTCCAACATGAATACAGAAATTCCCAAAGGTGTAGCAACAGTAAAATGAATGACATTGAACAAATACTGAACACCTTACCAAGAATGTCTACACCTCTAAATCAAAATGAGGGCACAAGAATTCCAAATCCACAAGTATTGGATCCTGATAATTCACAATTAAAAAATGAATTATCCACTTCTTTTCATAACTTGGAACCATCAATGGGCCAAGCACTCTTGAAAGAAGTTCCAAAACTTAAAGAATGGCCTCACTTCAGTGGTGAAGGAGAATATGACCATATGGAATTCATTAGAGGTATTGACATGATCAAAGAGGATTTTGAATTACCAGACAAATTGGTAACAGCCAGGTTTAACACCTTGTTTACCAGATCAGCTCACAGATGGTACATCAAAATAAGACAAACACTGGACACCAGAGTTGGACTTGGTGGAAAACCCAAATCATCAACAAATGGGCAAATGATGCTTGGAGGTTTAAAGTTGAAACAGCCTTTCAATCTGCCAAATTTAATGCTGATAAAGACAAAGCTTTACCATGGTTTTGCCAACGAAAGGACAGATTAACAGCATTATATCCTGACATGTCAGAATTTATGATCCATAGAAAAATTCTGAGACAATGTGGAGGTGACTTAGAGCATGCTGTCAAAAGCAGGACTACTGAACAATCTTCAGCAGAGGATATTATCAATATACTAGAAGAAGTAACCACCAGAACCAAAATTGGTTCTAGTAGGGTGAATCTTAAAACAAGGTTTAATACACCTTGGAAAGATTCTGTGGACAAAAACCCCAAAGAAAATTCTAGTAATATTAAATATAAATCTGCAGATACAGTCAGAAAATGCCATATTTGCCAAAGCACCACCCATTTAGCCAATACATGTCCAAAAAGGGGGAAAATCAATGAAATTGACATTGAAAAGGGACCAGATGTTGAAAAAGAAGACATAATTGAAGACAATTCAGATGATAAGTCATCCATATTTTCTGAATCTTCAAAAGATATAGAAAATATCAATGCCACTTTTGACATCATGGAATCTTATTCCCACTTACCACAATTGAGCAATGGTCAAGTTGATTTATCAAAAGTTCAAGATGCACAACTTATGAAGACAAAACCAAACAGAGGAAAAGGTTATACATCTGGTAACTCCTGTATAACAGAAGTGGTGATTGACAACAAGCCCACCAAACTTTTGCTTGACCCAGGAGCCTTCTGCTCTTGTGTTGGAAAATCTTTTCTTAAGACTTGTGTACCCAATTTTGAAGACCAATTGTTACCAATTGATGGTATAAAATTCAACAGTGCAAGTAACCCAATGAAAGCATTAGGAATATTTGAGACCAATGTCATATTCCCACACATAAATGGGAATTTAAGGATCACAGTTGAATTTGTTGTTATGGAAAATTGCTCTAGTACCCATTTTATATTGGGAAATGACTATTTAATCATGTATGGGATAGATTTACATAATAACAAAGACAGATACTTTACAATTGGGGACAATAAGCGCCAGAAATTTGCCTTTTTACCATTTAAAAGACAAATTACAGTAAACAAAGTATCACCAGTCAACTTAGAGTTAGAAAAATTCAAGTCTGAACAGTTAAATGAGGCTGAGATAAGCCTTCATCTGACTAATAAACAAGAAAATGAACTTTCTTCCCTTTTGTATGACCACCGAAGAGCATTTGCTACAGACAAAGAACCTCTGGGAGCAATTATTGGTCATGAAGTTGACATCATTCTTAACATTGAGAGACCTTATCCACCACTCTTAAGAAGACCTGCTTATCCAGCAAGTCCAAAATCAAGAGAAGCCCTAGAAATTCATATCAAAGAACTTCTAGACCTTGGTGTAATAAGAAAAGTAGGCCACAATGAGGAAGTAGAAATAACTACACCAGTTATAGTGGCGTGGCATAATGGAAAATCCAGGATGGTTGGGGACTTTAGAGCTCTGAACACTTACACTGTCCCAGACAGATACCCTATACCAAAAATCCAAATTGCCCTTACTCAAATATCTCAAGCAGTGTATATAACCACTATGGATGCCCTTAAAGGATTCCATCAAAATGTGGTAACACCAAGAGCAAGAAAATACTTGAGAATTATTGTTCATTGTGGAGTGTATGAATACTTAAGGATGCCCTTTGGTATCAAAAATGCACCTTCACACTTCCAAAGAATGATGAATGAAATCTTCCCTGAAGAACTCTCAGAGGGATGGTTAATCATTTACATTAATGACATTATTATCTGTTCAAAGAATTGGGAGGAGCACATGTACAGATTATCAAGAGTTTTGACAAAACTCCAATCAGTAAACATGAAAATCTCCTTGAAAAAATGTCATTTTGGATTTAAAGAACTTAAGGCACTAGGACATGTTGTATCTGGTTTGTCCCTTGGAATTGACAAAAACAAAGTTGCAGCAGTATTATTAAAGCCCATGCCTCAGAATAAGAAGGAAATTCAGTCATTCTTAGGTTTTGCAGGATATTACAGGCAACACATTCAAGATTTTGCATCCATAGCAAGACCACTTTATAAGTTGTGTGACAAAGACACAGTGTTTGAGATGACTGTTGACAGAGTCAAAGCTTTTGAGTCTCTAAGAGAAGCATTGACCACTGCTCCACTCTTACTGATGCCAGACTTTAAATTGCCTTTCAAACTGTATATTGATGCATCAGGGGACGGACTGGGTGCTGCACTTCACCAAGTTCAGATCATAAATGATAAGCCTGTAGAAGGACCCATATGTTTCATATCCAGGCAAATCAAACCGACTGAAGCCAGATATGGAGCAAGTCAAATGGAATTTCTATGCCTTGTCTGGGCCTTGGAGAAATTGAACTACTTCTTAGATGGATGTGTTTTTGAAGTAATAACAGATTGTATAGCTGTCAAATCACTTTTGAACATGAAAACACCCAACAGACACATGCTCAGATGGCAAATAGCCATACAAGAATACAGAGGAAATATGACTATTGTTCATAAGGATGGGAATATTCATAAGAATGCAGATGGACTAAGCAGATGGCCATTACCAAATAATATTGATAATCCTGCTTATGTGCCAGAAGAAGCTTCACCACAAATTCCAATAGAAGGAATAAGTGTTACAGACTTGAACACCACCTTCTTTGAAGAAGTCAGAAGCAGCTACACTCAAGATAAGAATTGTAGAATCTTATGCCAATTACTTAACAAAGACTGTAAAGACAACTCTCTAATACATGCCTTGGATGAATATGGAGAAAATCTTATGATGAAGGGAGATTTCACCTACTGGATGGTATAATTTACCACAGAACCAAGCACACATGTGTCATGACAGTTGTAGACAGGTCATTAATCAATCTTTTACTAAACGAATGCCATGATAGTCCCTTTTCAGGACATCTGTCTGAAGACAGAACAAGAGAGAAAGTGAAGACCTGCATATGGTGGCCAATGTGGCAGAAAGATGTTGCAGAGTATTGCAAAACCTGTGACAGATGCCAAAAGGCAAATAGATCCACTGGCAAAAGACTTGGAAATATGATAAAAATCCAAGAACCTAACAGACCTTGGGAAATTGTCCATATGGATTGGGTAACTGGCCTACCACCAGGAGGTGACAGGAGCTATAATGCTTGCCTAGTAATTGTGGACAGATTCAGTAAAACTCCAATCTTTTTACCATGTCACAAAGATGATACAGCCATGGATACAGCTCTTCTGATATGGAATAGAGTAGTGTCATGGACTGGGATATTTACAAATATCATCAGTGATAGAGATCCCAAATTCACTTCAGCACTATGGACAAATCTTCACCAATTATTTGGCACTAAACTATCTTTCTCTACAGCCTACCACCCACAAACTGATGGCCTGGCTGAAAGGATGATCCAAACCTTGGAGGACATGGTTAGAAGATTTTGTGCATATGGCCTTGAATTCAAAGATTGTGATGGATTTACCCATGATTGGTGTACTCTGTTGCCAGCACTGGAATTAGCATATAAAACATCAATCCATGCCAGTACCAATCAGACTCCTGCTATTCTAGAAAAAGGATGGAACCCCAAGTTATCCCAAGATTCCTTGAGGAAAGACTTAATTGAAATACATCCCACAGCTGCTAGCTTCAAAGGAATGCTAGACAAAGCTAGAAAGCATGCAGTGAGATGCATGGAGGACTCTTTTGCATATGCTAAAGATAAATGGGATAAATCACATGCAACTCCAGATTTCAAAGTGGGGGACCTAGTACTTGTATCCACCACTAACTTCAATAACATCAAAGGATGTAAAAAGTTGAAAGACTCCTTTTGCAGGACCTTTTGTGATTAAAGCCCTCCATGGAGAAAATGCTGTTGAAGTAGAGTTATCTGAAGAACTTAGCAATAAGCACCCTACATTTCCAGTGAGCTTGATAAAGCCATATAAATCTAGTGATGCTGAGAAATTTCCCTTGAGGAATAAGATTCCCCAAGTTATACCTCCTATTGAGACATCTGGTGCTAAGAAAATTACCAAAGTTCTTAAAGAAAGGAAATTAAGAACCAAGAAAGTAAGGGAATACCTTGTTAGGTACAGTGACCCAACTTGTGAAGATGAATGGTTAGAAGAAAAAGATATACCAGAAGCTACCAAACTCCTCAGAAGATTCAGACACACTAGAAACACCAATATTACAAAGTAATATTCTTTTTTTAGGGGGAGGGAATGTGAGCCTTAGAGGTAATTTCATATACCCAAAAGACCACAAATATAAAAAATGACATATTAATATAAATAAAATAAATTTATTTATATTATTAAAATAAAAATCAAAATATAAATATAAAATTATATTAAAAATAAAAAATTAATTACAATTTAAAAATAAAAATACATTAAATTTTATAAGTATAAAATTAGATTTATACTTGAAAAAATTAGGTAAAAATGAAATTTTAACAAAACTGTGAACAAATAAATAAATTTGGAAAAAAGTTAAATAAAATTTATTATAACTTTTTTTTCCTATAAATAAATACATAAAAATTATTTCACCATTGGATTCCTCATAAAAAATCAGGTGGGGTCACCTCTGAGTGAAATTCTTGTAACTCAACTCTAAATAAGCTTAAATTAAGTTTTTAGTATTTTCAATACAAAAGTTGAAAATCCTCAAAACCTTAATTTAATTCACACCACATGTGGTGTTAACCATCAATTTTTGTGTTAAAATTGAGGTGTTGTGTTTAGTTTAGAAGTTATGAGGAATTGAAGTATTTTCAATTGAATTCAATTGAAATGTCAAAATGTGCGCGTGTATTACATAAGTGAACTTTGATTTACATATGAGGTGTCAATTATTACTGTATTGTACTGTACAATTGAATTGAATTACATATGTAAATTATAAGTATAATACATGATGAGGAATTAAAGGAAAAAATAAATTGGAAAGATTAAATTTGGGGGGGAAAAGGAACTCCAGCTCTAAGGGGGAGCTAGACCCCCAAAATCCTTGCTGACAGGTGTGGGATGTCAAAATTCACGCAAAAGTTCATCACTTTTGGCCTGGAATTGAGTCACAGGGTCTGTGGACTCAATTGATGATGAGGTTTTGATACCAACTGGGGTAGTTTTAGCTGTTGCCAAGAGGGTAAAACTACCCTTAAGATACAACAATCATAATAAAAACAGTTTTAACTGGTTTCTACGCCTCTGACACACATTCTGACGTGTTTTGAAGGCTCTAGGCCTGGTATTGCTATAGTAATGGCTGATTTAAGGGTCTAAAATGGCTAAAAATGGCTTAAACCAGCCCTTTTTGGTCTAAACTAGGGTTCAATGATGCCATAATTGGCTTTTTTGTTGTCAGAATGTTTTTCACGAGTGACAAGAGTAAATTTTACTTTTGGAGTAAGAGAATTGATGGCTATAAAAGAATGTCTTCTTTGCCCCACTTTTCTCTTCATGTTAGAATCTTTTCCTTTTATTAATTAGTTTAAACACTGTTAAACCAATCAATCAAATATTCCAACCACCATTTTTAGAATCATTTTAATCCATTTAACCACGTGAAAAAATCATTATAATCATTGTTTGTAACTCTTATAATCATTTTTACCCCTGAACCACCCCAAAAGTGAATTAAAGCATCTTTCATCACTGTAAACTTTGTCATTTTGTTTCCAAATTCACTCTGGTCACTTTTGGGCGTGTTTTCTCTTTAATATTCTTTTTAAAGACTTTGTTCTTTAATTAATTGCTTGCAGTTCTTTGCTCAATTAATTCCAATTGAAATTGCTCTTGAAGAAATTTCTTTTGTAGCCTTAAAATATCTCCTGTAGAGTATTTTTTGGATAAATTTTTATTGTTGGTAAAACAATAAATTTTTATAATATTATTGTTTTATACTAATAAAGTTATAAGCAATAAAATTGGCGTGTTTTCTCTTAAAAATAATATTTCATACTATTTTTAACTGAATTTTTACCTTATACAAATTTTGAGGACAGGAAAAGTACTTGATTTTAATCAAAGTTTCATATCCACACCTTACAGATTCCAACCTTTGGTGTTAACCATAAGGTCTCTGAAGTCTATCTCTTTGAGAAAAATCTTCTGGCAACTTGATCCAAGTTCTTCCCAGTGGGATGCCAGGTTGAACCTCTTGTTGTCCATGCTCCGTTGAGATAAATCTTTGAGGAGTTGGTGGAGCTGAAGAGCTTGATCCATATCTTTCCAGTCCTCTGGTTTAAGGTTCCTTTTGAATTGGAAAGTGAATGGCAGGGTGGGTATGATTTCCATCAGTGTCTTGCCATCCACCACTGTGCCCAAGGTGTCCTCTTCCAGGTCTTCTGGTTCTAGACAAGACTTCTCTGTCCTCTGGTTGGTTCCTTTGGAAGCCAAGGTTTCTGAGGTGTACAGGTGACATATCAGTGTTTCCAAGCAGTAAAACACCTTATGTTCTTAGGGTCTTTACCTTTGAATGTGCATTGTACAAATTTGTTGTCTGTTGATTTTGGCAATTTACCTTTAGAGGTTACAAATGGGTTAACTGTGGTAATTTTCCCTGTAAAATTGGCTAAGGTTGGTTTACCTTGTATTGAAGCAGAGTTTCATGGTTTTCTATTCCTCTGAGTGGCAATGGGTGTCCACTTTTTCGCTGTAATGAGACCTTCACTATGCCTCTTTCCTTTGCCCTTGCGTCCCTCTGGTTCTGAGGGTGTCACTGGTGTGTTGGCTTGTGACTGGGTTTCTAGTGGGATGTAGTTTTCTTCCACTGAATAAAACAGGAAAAGAGGGCTTGATGTCAGTTAAGACTTCTTAAAATGCTGTTTGCACATCTTAGGATGGCCTTTGGGCTTGTATGTCACTACAATATGCCCTTGCATAATGACAGTGTAATTAAATTAACAATTTCATGTCAGAAATACAGCTTACAGATATCTGGTACAATGTCTGTATGCCAGTATCCCACAGAATAACTTGTAATTAGCAAGTATAATCTGATAATAGTGGTATGTAAGGGTGTAATTGAATCAACAATAAATTCATCCACGCCTCCACTGTTTGTTTTACAGTGAGAGTTGTCCTTATATCAATTAAAAAAAGGACTTTATTGATGGCTTAAAGTGTGTTTATATGTAAAACACAGCAATAATAAGGGTTGTTGTGGTGATTATAATCAACCACACCAATGTTTGGTTAAAAACAGGTGGTATATAACATATACCAAAAAAGATATATATTTAGAAGATATGTTTTATATATATTTTCAAGAAATTATGCCTAAAAAGATAAAACAATGTGTCATAATATAAGAAAATAAGTAAAAAAACTCACTTGTAAGGTCCAAAAAGGTCAAAAAAACATGGCCAGGCCCCCAAAATGTCAGGATGAGTCTATGATAAAGAGGTAATAAGGCTATTTACAACTTTAAATATGACTGTGACACAGATAAAAACTATTTAAAAAAAGGTTTAATTATAAATTAAAAGGGCTTTACTAATGAGAATTAGTGGTGGTGAGTGCTGTTGAAAGCCCTGAGTGCAGCTTTACCTGTTGGGTTACAATAATAAAAGACTACAATACCAAATTTTGTAGTGTAACCTTACTCTTTTCCAAGAGTATAATTGTTTTTGACAGCTGTACTATGTAGGAATTCAAGCGCAGGATGGGGATTCCTTTTCTGGCAGTGAAAAGGCCTCCTTTTATCCTGAAATGGGGTTAAAAGGCTGCTAGACCTTTTCACGTAGAGGAAGTGAAGACTTTTCACTATCCAGGATAGGCTTGTGGTTTGCAAAAGGCCTTTATAGCCTGTATTGGGCTTGGATGTGGTTTTGAAACCACATCTGGGCAGTGTTGACCAATATAGTATGAAGATTTTCAGGTGGGGACCACACAGTTTGATTCTGACGTGTATGACACCTGGAATTCTGTACAGAAGCTGTATGAGACCCTAGTATTGAAGTAAAAACAAGCTTCTTTGCCTGTTTTTTACCTCATAATCATTGTTGTGGGATATTATCCCATGGTAAGGCTGTATTGACCAAGCTGTGGGATTTTGACTTTAAAACAGTCATACCTTTGTGGGTTTTCAAGATATCAACCTCAACATTGGTTTGGTGTGTAGCTCTGTATGTGTTCTTCACAATGGTACCTCATTTGATATGGTTATCATTAAATATGGCAAAGTTATTCCCTGTACAAGATGTTTGTACATATGTGTGTTTTAGGCAAAAAGCTGTATTGGGCTTGTTTTCCCTTATAACTTTTGTTCTAGATGAGATATGGGGAAATGAATGGCACCAACAGATAGCCCTGATTTTTCTTTTTCCAAAAGGTTCCCACTTTAGGTATCTCACACTAATCTGTGAAGCTAGATGATAGGTGAATATTTTATTCACCCTTATTTGGCCTGCATTTACCCATAACTTCTGTAATACTTTTACTAGCTCAGTTTGGCTGGTACCATTGAATAGCCCTGGCTTATTTATGGTATTTTGCTGTCATGCTTGTGCTCTGGGTTTGAGTCACAGGCTGACACATATACCCAAAAGACCACAAATAACAAAATAAGATATAGATATAAATATAAAAGAAATAAATTTATTTAGATTATCAAAATAAAAAATTAAAATACAAATACAAATTTATATACAAAAATGAAAATTGAATTAGAAATTAAAATAAAAATTACATTAAATTTTAAAATTGTGAAATTACATTTTTACTTGAGAAAATTAAGTAAAAATGAATTTTCAATAAAATTAATGAAATTAAAATATTCTTGGTAAAAAGCTACATAAAATATATTATAAGTTTGTATCCAATAAATAAACTTAAGAAAATTGCTTCACCATTGGATTGCTCATAAAAAATAAGGTGAGGTCACCTCTGGGTCAAATTTCTGTAACTCAACTCTAAGTAAGCTTGAATTAAGCTTTTAGTATTTTCTGTACAAAAGTTGAAAATACTCAAAGCCTTAATTTAATTCACATCACATGTGGTGTTAACCATCAATTTTTGTGTTAAAATTTAGGTGTTGTGTGTAACTTAGAAGTTATGAGGAATTGAAGTATTTCCAATTGAAATGTCAAAATGTGCACCTGTATTACATAAGTGAGCTGTAATTTACATATGAGGTATCAATAATTACAGTTGTGTACTTTAAAACTCAATTGAATTGTATGTGTAAATTACAAGTGTATTACATGATGAGGAATTAAAGAAAAATAAATTGGAAACATTAATTCTGGGGGGGGAAAGGTACTCTAGCTCCAAAGGGGAGCCAGACCCCCAAGCTCCTTGCTTACACGAGTGGGATGTCAAAATCCATGCAAATTTTCATCACCTTTGGCCTGGAGTTGAGCCACAGGGTCTCTGACTCAATTGATGATGAGGTTTTGATACAAACCAGGGCAGTTTTAATTGTTACCAAGCGGGAAAAACTACCCTTAAGCTGAAACGATCTTGGTACAAGCAGTTTTAACTGGCTTCTACAACTCCTAAACACATTCTGAAGTGTTTCGGAGGCTCTATACAAGGTATTACTATAGTAATGGCTGATTTAAGGGTCTAAAATGGCTAAAACCAGCCCTTTTTTGGTCCAAACCAGGGTTCAATGATGCCATAATTGGCTTTTCTGTTTTCAGAATGTTTTCCACGACTGACAAGAGTGAATTTTACTTTTGGAGAAAGAAAATTGATGGCTATAAAAGAATGTCTTCTTTGCTGCACTTTTCTCTCCATGTTAGAATGTTTTCCTTTTATAATTAGTTTAAACACTGTTAAACTAATCAATAAAAGGTTCCAACCACCCTTTTTAAATAATTTCGAACCTTTTAACCACGTGAAAAAATCATTATAATCATTGTTTGTAACTCTTATAATCATTTTTACCCATTGAACCACCCCAAAAGTGAATTAAAGCATCTTTCATCACTGTTAACTGTGTCATTTTGTTTCCAAATTCACTGTGGTCACTTTTGAGTGTGTTTTCTCTTTAAATATATTTTCAAAGAATCTTTTCTTTAATGAATTTCTTGCAGTTCTTTGCTCAATTAATTCCAATTGAAATTGTGCTTGAAGAAATTTCTTTTGTTGCCTTAAATATCTCTTGTAGAGTATTTTTGGATAGATTTTTATCGTTGGTAAAACAGTAAATCTTTATAATATTTTCTTATGCTTATGAAGTGAAACCAATAAAATTGACATGTTTTCTCTTAAAAATACGATTTCATACTATTTTTTAAACATTTTTACCTTATAAAAATTTTGAGGACAGGAAAAATACTTGTTTTTTTAATCAAAGTTTCATATCCACACCTTACAAAATATAATGGCCAGTCCCACACACGTAAGTTTTGACTATGAAACAATAAGTGAGTATCACAAATATTACTCTTATTGTACTATGAATGTCCTCACAAATTAAATAAATAAGATAAAGAATAATTATAATTATGGCATAAAATGATTATATTCTTAAATAGATATAATAATATAATTTATATTATAAAAGAATAATATAATCTATATTACAAAAGAATAATATAATAAAAATAAATATATTAATATATAATAATTCATATATTTGAAGCTCTTTATTATAGTTACAGATAGAAAAAAAGGTGTGAAAGATTATTTTGCAATAATAAAAAACAATTAATAACAATAATATTACCAATATTAAAGTTTTATATTAATATAAATACTATTTATGTTAATAATAGAATTATTAAGAGTAATAATAGAGAGAAAAGAACCTACTTTTAACACTTAATATAATAATTTTGAAATATTTTATGCCAAATAATGTAAATAAAACGTATTTAAATTTTATTTACAAAATAAATTGAATTAAATTACAAATACTGTTAAGTCTACGTGGAAATATGATTTTTAGGGGAATTTAACAAAAACAATTAAACAATTGATGTAATCATGTCAAGATTTATGATTATAAGAAAGATTACCTTTTGTCTTTCATAATATGTAATAATTATATATGAAGAAAAAAGATTTTATGTAAGGTGTGGATATGAAACTTCAATTCAAAATCAAGTACTTTTCCTGTCCCCAAAATTTGTATAAGCTGAAATATAATTGAAATAGTAAGAAATAGTATTTTTAAGAGAAAAACACGCCAAATGTATTTATTTTAACTTTATAAGTATAAAAAAAATTAGAAAGATTTATTTTTTACCAACAATAAAGATTTATCTAAAAATACTCTACAAGAGATATTTAAGGCTACAAAAGAAATTTCTTCAAGATCAATTTCAATTGGAATTAATTGAGCAAAGAACTGCAAGCAATTGATTAAAATACAAAGTCTTTGAAAAGATTTTTAGAGGCAACACACCCAAAAGTGACCAGAGTGAATTTGTAAACAAAATGACACAGTTAACAGTGATGAAAGATGCTTTAATTCCCTTTTGGGGTGGTTGAAGGGGTAAAAATGATTATAAGAGTTACAAACAATGATTATAATGATTTTTCACGTGGTTAAAGGCTTTAAGATGATACTTAAAGGTTGGCTGGAATCTTTTATTGATTGGTTTAACAGTGTTTAGTCTAATTATAAAAGGAAAAGATTCTAACATGAAGAGAAAAGTGGGGCAAAGAAGACAATCTTTTATAGCCATCAATTTTCTTACTCCAAAAGTAAACTCTACTCTTGTCAGTCGTGGAAAATACTCTGACAAGAGAAAAGCTAATTATGGCATCATTGAACCCTGGTTTGGACCAAAAAAGGGCTGGTTTTAGCCATTTTTTGCTATTTTTAGCCATTTTTAGACCCTTAAATCATCCATTAATATAGTAATACCTGGCCTAGAGCCTCCAAAACACTTTAGAATGTGCTCAAGAGTTTTAGAAACAAGTTAAAACTGTTTTTAGCAAGATTGATTTATCTGAAGGGTAGTTTTACCCACTTGGCAACAGTTAAAACTGCCCTGGTTGGTATCAAAACGTCATCATCAATTGAGTCACAAACCCTGTGACTCAATTCCAGGCCAAAAGTGATGAAATTTTGCATTTATTTTGAAATCTCACACCTGTCAGCAAGGAATTTGGGGGTCTGGCTCCCCCTTAGAGCTAGAGTTCCTTTTTTCCCCCCAAATTTAATCATCTCAATTTATTTTTTCCTTTAATTCCTCATCATGTATTATACTTACAATTTACATATGGAATTCAATTGGGTTTTCCAGTACACTACTGTAATAATTGACACCTCATATGTAAATCAAAATTCACTTATGTAATCCACACACACATTTTGACAATTCTATTGAATTCAATTGGAAATACTTCAGTTCCTCATAAATTTTTAGCTATACACCACACCTCAATTTTAACACAAATATTGATGATTAACACTACATGTGATGTGAATTAAATTAAGGTTTTGAGGACTTTCAACTTTTATACAGAAAATACAAAAAACTCAATTTAAGCTTATTTAGAGTTGAGTTACGGAACTTTCACTCAGAGGTGACCCCACCTAATTTTTAATGAGGAATCCAATGGTGAAATAAATTTTCTATTTTTATATATGAGATAATAATTTATGATAGATTTTAGTTAACTTTTTTCCAAAATTATTTCATTTTGGGTAATTTTGTTGAAAATTCATTTCTACTTAACCTTTCAAGTAGAAATGTGTTTTTACAATTTTGAAATTGAATGTATTTTTATTTTTAAATTTTAATTAAATTTTTGATTTTGTATATAAGTTCATATTAGTATTTCAATTTTTATTTTAATAATATAAATAAATTTATTTTATTTATGTTTGTATATTAACTTTTTGTTTGTGGTATTTTGGGTATATGAAAATACCTCGAAGGCTCACATTTTAACTTTTTGTTTTAGTAATTTATTGTTTTTGATGCATCTGAGGGGGAAATAGAGTAAAAGAAGCTCTATTTATAGTAAATTCCTCCCTTCTAGAGTCCAAAAGCTGTCTCTTAGACGTTTAGTCATGTTATCCACTGGAATATATCAGGTTTTCAAGGTTTAGTGATGATTACATCATAATCAAACCATCTTATCTCATTCTTACACCATTATTTAGAGTTATCACTATAGCTCCAAGTTTGATGGAATCATAGGCTTGGCAGAATCCTAAACTTCGTGGATTTTGCTGTTAGTAATCATAATATAATAGTATTCACCAGTTCTATCGCTTATATGACTGTTGAGCTTAAAAAAAGACTACAGTGAGTGATCATAAATTATCCATTTTAAGCTTAAGCCTTGATAATTGATAATGTTTGAGTTATACACGCAAAATTCATTCAGAGAGTGAATTATGATAGCTTGGCATGTCCTTATTAAACTTCCAATATAATTTCATTATTACATCAAAATTCTATTTCTGATGAGTTTTCTTGATACTCATCTTTTCTGTCAAAATTTACTATGTTAAAGTTCAAACCATGATTTTGGAGGGTTGTACCTTAAATATTATGATAGAAAATACATCCTTCTTCACATATGGACTAGTAGAACCAGAATATTCAATTTTTTTCAAGTTTGGACCACTTTCAAAACAAAGTGGTCAACAGCTCTAGCAACTTCGTTCAATAAATCCCTACAAGTTATAGCCTTGCTTATAGCTTGTCAAATAAAGGTTATATCTGTATTTCTACAGTAATTACATTCCAGCTTTATATTTGGTACAACTTCCATCATGTATATCTCAGGAGATATTAGCTGAAATCTATGAAGGTATGCACTGATCATAAAAGTGCATATATTCAGCTTAATTGCTCAAGTATTAACTTTAGAGAAATGACATAAAATTATTCCATGTGCAGTGCTCCATGGGGAATCTAATGGTGCAATTCATTTCACATGATTTTTCATTTGTTTCTGAGATAAATAAGAACTTATGTTCTTTTATGAAAGCTTTACTTATTACTCATGAGTTTTTGACTGTACAGATATGTTATAAAAATTACATATGTGTGTTTCATAATGGGGTATCTCATGGTGCCACTTATTTTACATGTTTATTCATCATATTCTAAGTTATTTCAGCATTCATGCCTTTTTTATGGTATTTTTACTTATTTTATAATACTTATTCAAAATAATTATTGTAAAGTTTTTCTTGTGACCTTTTTTTGGATATGTGGTCATATCCCAAAGGCTCAAACTGATGGAATCACCCATAGAGTCTGAATCAGAATCCTCTGTTAGGGATTCTTCCTCTGGGACTTGTTCAATTTCATAGACTTTTTTCTTTGACTTTGGGCATTTGTTAGCATAGTGGTCTGTTGATCCTCAATTGTGACAAGTGTTCTTCTTCTTAGTCACATCTGCTATTTTTTTCTTTATTCTCAAACCTGTAAGGCTGTTTCTTTTTGAAGCTGTTGCCTCTATATAGAGAGTTATTCCCTATATTAGTCCCTTTCCTTATATCTTGTAGGGTATTGGCAATGTCATCTAGAGTGCAACTCTGGTTGCATTGTAATTTTATTGCATGCTCTAGTTCTCGTGGAATATGCGTAAGGAGTTTCTGATTACTAATTTTAATGTTCATTTGAGGATCAATGGCTTTAAGCCTTTTGGACGGTCTAGGACACTACCCATGTGGATATTTGTCCACTTAGTACTTTTCAATTTCAAATGACATGGTTCTTTTCCATATCCAAGTACCATTGATTTACTTTTGGATTGTTTGGCTCTTCCACCATGGCCAGTTTCTTCTGCCATGGATTTCCTTGATTTCTGTGTACCAAATACTAGCATTTCCTTTGAATTCTGTATTTAATCTGGCATTAATCCAGTAATGTGGTTGTCTTGGTGCACCACGGAATAGTCCATCAATATAATCAATTATTTTTATATGATCATATTCTCCTGTGCCAGAGAATTTGGGCCAGCTGAGGGCATCTGGAAGCTGCATGAATGCTTCCTTTTTAGAATAAGACATTTTGTCTCCATCTTGGTATTGAGATGGAGAACTTGCCTCATTCTCCAACAAGGCATCTGTTTTGATTTCTTCTTGGTGGTATGGATTATCTAAAACATGGCCTTGTGGTTGGGGCTTCATATTTGGGTAGATATTAAGCAATGTTTTTAAGTCTTGATCCAGACAATCCCTGTCCCTTTTTAAGTCGTGCTGCTCCTCTAAGACTTGATTAAGTCTTCTGTTGGTTTCCTCTGAGGCTTTGCTTGGTTGAGGATGGCCTTCTTGAAGATATTTGAAATTCTTTTCCATTGAGGCTGTGAATTTTTCCATCCTCACATGGATTTCTTGGCGCTCTGCAAGTTGGGACATGTGTAACCACAGTGCATCACTGTTTAACTTACTCTCAGGTGTGATAGCATTGTGTTCATTCTGAGTGGGGGTAGTATTTCTATTAGGAGGGCTACTGATTCTAGAAGTATTTATAAATATTTATGGCTCTTGTGTACTTCTTTCACCAAGTCCAACAGCTTCTTGATCATTGGATCTGACTTTTTCTGCCTGTGGCTGAAAGAAGTCTTGTTTTTCCCCTTGTATCCTTGTCTTCTTCTGGAAACCCCCTGGGATTGTGAAGAATGGTGACTCTTGGTCACTTTTCTTCTGTCTGAATGGTGTGAAGCTACTGGGGAGTCTGGTTGTTTGACTCCTTGTGAGCCTTAAGGAATCAGAGTAGGTCCTGTCTGGTTCAACTGTTTGTCTATAGCTTGGATAGTGGCTTGATTTTCCCTTATCCTGGTTGCCCTCTTCTCCAGGAATTTGAACTTCCTGTTTGGATTCCATCCTTTGGTGTTTACCATAGGATCTGTGAAGGATATCTCTTTGAGACATACCCTCTGTCAACTTGCTCCGAGTTCTGCCCAGTATTATGCTAGGTTGAACCTCTTGTTGTCCATGAACCATTGGAATAAGTCTTTGAGGAGTTGGTGGAGCTGAATAACTTGATCCATCTCCTTCCAGTCCTCTGGTTTGAGGTTTCTGTTGAATTTGAAGGTAAATGTAAGAGTGGGTATGATTTCCCTCAGTGTCTTTCCATCCACCACTGTGTCCAAGGTGTCCTGTTCCTGGTATTCTGGTTCTGACCAGGCCTTTTCTGTCCCCTGGCTCATTCCTTGGGATTCCAAGGGTGCTGAGATGTACAGGGGACATGTCAGTTTTTGCAAGAGGTCAAAAACTTTGTTCTTAGGGTATTTACCTTTGACTGTGCCTTGTAAAAATTTCTTATCTACTGATTTGGGCAATTTGCCTTTAGAATTTACAACAGGGTTAATTACTGTACTCTTCCCTGTACAATTTATCAATGTTGGTTTACCTTGTATTGAAGCAGAGTTTTGTTGTGCTATACTCCTCTGAGTGGAAATTGAGATCCACCTTTTAGTTTTAATGAGGCCTTCACTATGCCCTTTCCCTTTGCCCTTGATTGCCTCTGGTTTTGAGGATGTCACTGGTTTGTTTCCCTGTGACTGGGTGTAAGGTTTGACTATGAAACAATACCTAAAAATTACTAATTTATTACTTATTGTACTCTGAATGTCCTTATGAATTGAATAAATAAGATTAAAAATATAATAATAATAAATAATTATTATTATTATGGCGTAAAATAATTATATTATTAAATAAATATAATAATATAATTTATATTATGAAAATATAATATAATAAATAAATATATTAATATAAAATAATTAATATATTTTAAAAGCTCTTTATTATTGTTACCAAAAAATAAGTAAGGCATAAAAAATTGCTTTTTATTAATAAAAAACAATTAATAAGAATAATATTACTAATATTAAAGTTATGAATTAATATAAATACTATTTATATTAATTAGAGAATTATTAAGAGAGTAATAATAGAGAAATTATTATAATAAGAGAAAATAACCTACTTTTAACACTTAATATAATAATTTTGAAATATTTTACGCAAAAAAATATAAATAAAACCTTTTCAAATTGTATTTACAATAAAAATAAAGAAAATTACAAATTATTCTGGATTTTTACGTGGAAATGAGTTTTTAGAGAGATTTTTAACAAAAACAATTAAATAAGTGATTTAATCACGTCAAAATAGATGATTATAACAACGTGGCCTTTGGTCTTTAATAATATAATAGTTTTATATATAAAGAATAAAGAAATTACCTTTGATTTAATTGATTTAATGTTTTTGATGCGTCTAAGGGGAAAATAGAGTAAAAAGAGCTCTATTTATAGTAAATACCTCCCTCCTAGAGTCCAACAGGCTTCTAGTAGACGTGTACTGATCATACCCACTGGAATTGATCAATATTTTAAGGTTTGGAGATGATTACATCATTATCAAACCATATTACATCATTATTACACCATTATTTAGAGTTATCACTATAACTCTAAGTTTGATGACATCAGAGGCTTGGCAGAACCCCAAATTTCGTGGATTTTATTAGTTTTAATCATAAACTAATAGTATTCACCAATTTTATCACTCTTAAGACTGTTAAACTTAAATTAAGGTTACTGTGAGTGATCATAACTGATCAACTTAAGCTCAAACCTTGATCCTCAATAACTTTTAAAATTTACACGCTACAGCAATTCAGAGAGTGAATTCTGATAGCCTGGCATAACCTTATTATGCTTCCAAGAGCCTTTCATTACATCATCAAAACTCTAATTTTGATGATTTTTCTTGTAACTCATCTTTTCTGTCGAAATTCAATATTTTAAACTTCAAACCTTGATTTCAGGGGGTTATACCCTGAATTTAATAATAAAAATTACATCATTCTTTACGAATAAAGTAGTAGAATCCAACTGTATACTTTTTTTTTAAGTTTGGAACACTTTCACATCAAAGTGGTCAACAGCTCTGTTGATTTTTATCAATATTTCATCATAGGTTTTAACCTTGTTTATAATTTGTAAAATAAAGTTCATATCTGCGCTCTTACAGTAATTATGTGGTAACTTTATTTTTGGTTTATCATTCTATCATGTATAGTTTAGGAGATATTAGCTATGATCCTTGAATATATGCGTTGACCAAAAAGGTGCATATATTCAGGTTAATTCCTTAAGTATTAACTTTGGAAATTAGCTTATTAATTGTTTTATGTGTGGACGTTCGTGGGGAATCCACTGGTCCAATTTCTTTCACATGTTGTTTCATTAGTTCTTGAGATAAATAAGGTTTTATGGTTTTTATAAGGTATTATACCTTATAATTCATTAAATATTGACTTTACAGATATGCCATAAAAATGGTATATGTGTATTTTACCATGGGGAATCCAATGGTATAATTTATTCTACATGTTGATTCATTGGTTTTTAAGTTAAATCAATTTTTGTACCAATTTATGGTATTTTTTGTATATTTAAGTAATTATTTTTAATGTATAATTATTCTAAGTAATTTTAATATAATTATATTAAAGGTATAATTATTCTGAGTCTTTTTTGTGACCTTATTGGGTATGTGGTCATATCTCAAAGGCTCACACTGGGTCTCAAGTGGAATGTTTTTTTCTTCCACTGAATTAAGGAAGAAATGAGGGCTTATGTCAGTTGAGCATTATTTGAAATTCTATTTGCACATCAATAATCGCCTCTGGGAAATACATCACTATATTGTGGCCTTTTATCATGATATTTAATTGAAATTATCAATTACACATCAAAAATACTGTTTTTAGAGATGTGTGGTATACTGTTTGTATCCACTCTCCCATAGATTATCTTTAAATTAACAAGTATAATCTTACAACTGGTTATACAACAAACAATTGGAATCATTAATATGTTCAACCATGCCTCTCAAACTGTTATTCACAGTAAAGGGTTCCTTTTCACCTAAAAAGAATAAAAATATTGAGGGTCTTAATGTTTTGATATCTAAAATAGCCCAATTTTTACTGGTGGTGATTAAATTATAATCAAACCAAATAAAACCACAGTGGTACAGCTCATACACCACCAGAAAAAATACTGTATTTTTTTTGTATTTTCATGTGAAAAATGTGATTTAAAAGAGAGAAAATGGGAAAAATAAGAAAAATACTCACTTTTACACCAATAAAAGTCCAAAAAACACAGCCAGGAGGCCAAATTGTCAGGCATAGTCTATGATGAAGTGTGGATAATTGTATTTACAGCTTGAATTATGACTGTGACACAGATACTAAGATTAAAATGTCTTTAAGGGTGTGAGCCTTAGAGGTAATTTCATGTACCCAAAAGACCACAAATACAAAAAATTAGTATATAAATATAAATAAAATAAATTTATTTATATTATTAAAATAAAAATTAAAATATAAATATAAAATTATACTAAAAATAAAAAATTAATTATAATTTAAAAATAAAATTACTTTAAATTTTGTAAATATAAAATTACATTTATACTTGAAAAATTTAAGTAAAAATGAAATTTTAACAAAATTGTGAAAAAATAAATAAATTTGGAAAAAAGTTAAATAAAATTTATTATAACTTTTTATCCAATAAATAAGCATATAAATTTTATTTCACCATTGGATTCCTCATAAAAAATCAGGTGGGGTCACCTCTGAGTGAAATTCTTGTAACTCAACTCTAAATAAGCTTAAATTAAGTTTTTAGTATTTTCAATACAAAAGTTGAAAATCCTCAAAACCTTAATTTAATTCACACCACATGTGGTGTTAACCATCAATTTTTGTGTTAAAATTGAGGTGTTGTGTTTAGTTTAGAAGTTATGAGGAATTAAAGTATTTTCAATTGAATTCAATTGAAATGTCAAAATGTGCGCGTGTATTACATAAGTGAACTTTGATTTACATATGAGGTGTCAATTATTACTGTATTGTACTGTACAATTGAATTGAATTACATGTGTAAATTATAAGTATAATACATGATGAGGAATTAAAGGAAAAATAAATTGGAAAGATTAAATTTGGGGGGGAAAAGGAACTCCAGCTCTAAGGGGGAGCTAGACCCCCAAAATCCTTGCTGACAGGCGTGGGATGTCAAAATTCACGCAAAAGTTCATCACTTTTGGCCTGGAATTGAGTTACAGGGTCTGTGGACTCAATTGATGATGAGGTTTTGATACCAACTGGGGTAGTTTTAGCTGTTGCCAAGAAGGTAAAACTACCCTTAAGATAAAACAATCATAATAAAAACAGTTTTAACTGGTTTCTACGCCTCTGACACACATTCTGACGTGTTTTGAAGGCTCTAGGCCTGGTATTGCTATAGTAATGGCTGATTTAAGGGTCTAAAATGGCTAAAAATGGCTAAAAATGGCTTAAACCAGCCCTTTTTGGTCTAAACCAGGGTTCAATGATGCCATAATTGGCTTTTCTGTTGTCAGACTGTTTTTCACGACTGACAAGAGTAAATTTTACTTTTGGAGTAAGAGAATTGATGGCTATAAAAGAATGTCTTCTTTGCCCCACTTTTCTCTTCATGTTAGAATCTTTTCCTTTTATTAATTAGTTTAAAACTGTTAAACCAATCAATCAAAGATTCCAACCACCACTTTTAAATCATTTTAATCCTTTTAACCACGTGAAAAAATCATTATAATCATTGTTTGTAACTCTTATAATCATTTTTACCCCTGAACCACCCCAAAAGTGAATTAAAGCATCTTTCATCACTGTAAACTTTGTCACTTTGTTTCCAAATTCACTCTGGTCACTTTTGGGCGTGTTTTCTCTTTAATATTCTTTTTAAAGACTTTGTTCTTTAATTAATTGCTTGCAGTTCTTTGCTCAATTAATTCCAATTGAAATTGCTCTTGAAGAAATTTCTTTTGTAGCCTTAAAATATCTCTTGTAGAGTATTTTTTGGATAAATTTTTATTGTTGGTAAAACAATAAATTTTTATAATATTATTGTTTTATACTAATAAAGTTATAAACAATAAAATTGGCGTGTTTTCTCTTAAAAATAATATTTCATACTATTTTTAATTGATTTTTACCTTATACAAATTTTGAGGACAGGAAAAGTACTTGATTTTTAATCAAAGTTTCATATCCACACCTTACATTTGGGGGCCCAGCCGTGATATTTTACCTGTGACATATTTTTTTTTACTCTTTTTAAATCTTTTTTCTTATATTGAAAAAGTTAAAAACATATAAAAAATACTTATAATCCAAAAAATCCTTAAAAAATAATTTTTTTCATATTATAAGTGAGGCTTATATTTTTTATTTCTTCTTTGAAATAACCTTTTTTTTACTTAATTAATTGGCTTTTTCATTAATTTTAGTGTCTGACAACGTGGTAAGACAAGAAAACATTGAAACAGCCTCAACAGTAACCAGCATTATCCCTGCCAGTACTGTTAATTCTGATCATAATAGTACTGTTATTGTGACTCAAAATAATCAACCTGAACCAATATCTTCTGAATTAATTAACTTGGATATAAGTAATACACTTCAGAAAGCTAAAAATTTGGCCAATAGTAAGTTTTTGACGTAAAAATACTATTTTAAACCTTTTTTAACCATAATTATGCCTTCAACCAGGTCAGGAGCCAGCTACAACCCCTCAAGCAGCTCCCAAAAAGGTAATAGACGTGATTATGGCAGAGGCCAACCAGGTACAGAAGGAAAAGGGTCAGTTGATGACTTCCAAACAACTAAAATGGGTCATTCTGAAGCTGATAATACCATTTTACCTTCAAAAAGAGCTGACACCACCACAACAAGCCTCTGTGGACATATACAAAGCCAGCCACAGTGCATACAACAATGCACTCCAATTCAAGGTGTACCAGATCCTTGCAGACCTGTGGAAGAATTGCATGAATTCTTACCTGACAGTAAGAAAATTCTTGGGCCATCCCAACACTTGCAAATTGCTCAATGGATGGCATCCATTGATGGAGAAGAAAAACATGATGCTTTTGACACTAGAATGGAGGAAAAACAACCCTCCACCAGCCAAACCAGTGCCAAAAACAGCCCCAGTGGCCAGCAGCAGCAATTCCAACGTGAAAAAGCAGCCACAAACTCCAAACAAGGGCAAAGGGAAGGCACCAGCCCCAAAACCTTACAGCCAGGGCTACAGAATCCCAAATATTCAGCAGGATGCCATGGAAAATGTATTTCAGATGGCCAGAACCATGATGGAATTACAGAAGAAGGAGGAAGCCAGATTAAGGTTCCAGAAATGATTTCTGACATATTTGATTCCATCCCAGAGTTGTATAATGCTATAAATGACGTGAAAAAACATCTTTCTGATAAAAATGACACCATTTGTAACAACATTAAAACAAACAACCTGAGTCTGTGCCAAATTAATGAAACACTTATGTGTTTTGAAAAAGTTTTGAGAACAATTAAAAATTCCAATAATGATAATTCTTCTAACAATAAAATAAATGAACAATCTGCCATTATTAAAGAATTAACAGATAAATATTCTAAATTCAATATTGATGACATAATTGAAACAAGAATTAAACAAGCCATAAATATTATCAAGACAGATAACAAGAAAGTCCTTGATGACATTTCAAATTCATTTACTGAAGTAAAGACATATACCATTGCCTTGAAAAAGTGTTTTGATGCTTCACAAGAAGAAGTATCAAAATTATCAATGAAATTGAATCAAGTCACTGCTAATAATACAAGACAGACAGAGTTATGGCAAGAACTTACACATAAAGAAGACATGTATAAAATTGAAGTAATAAATTTAATACAAAGCTTCCAACATGAATACAGAAATTCCCAAAGGTGTAGCAACAGTAAAATGAATGACATTGAACAATTACTGAACACCCTACCAAGAATGTCTACACCTCTAAATCAAAATGAGGGCACAAGAATTTCAAATCCACAAGTATTGGATCCTGATAATTCACAATTAAAAAATGAATTATCCACTTCTTTTCATAACTTGGAACCATCAATGGGCCAAGCACTCTTGAAAGAAGTTCCAAAACTTAAAGAATGGCCTCACTTCAGTGGTGAAGGAGAGTATGACCATATGGAATTCATTAGAGGTATTGACATGATCAAAGAGGATTTTGAATTACCAGAAAGATTGGTAACAGCCAGGTTTAACACCTTGTTTACCAGATCAGCTCACAGATGGTACATCAAAATAAGACAAGCACATGGACACCAGAGTTGGACTTGGTGGAAAACCCAAATCATCAACAAATGGGCAAAGGATGCTTGGAGGTTTAAAGTTGAAACAGCCTTTGAATCTGCCAAATTTAATGCTGATAAAGACAAAGCTTTACCATGGTTTTGCCAACAAAAGGACAGATTAACAGCATTATATCCTGACATGTCAGAATTTATGATCCATACAAAAATTCTGAGACAATGTGGAGGTGACTTAGAGCATGCTGTCAAAAGCAGGACTACTGAACAATCTTCAGCAGAGGATATTATCAATATACTGGAAGAAGTAACCACCAGAACCAAAATTGGTTCTAGTAGGGTGAATCTTAAAACAAGGTTTAATACACCTTGGAAAGATTCTGTGGACAAAAACCCCAAAGAAAATTCTAGTAATATTAAATATAAATCTGCAGATACAGTCAGAAAATGCCATATTTGCCAAAGCACCACCCATTTAGCCAATACATGTCCAAAAAGAGGGAAAATCAATGAAATTGACATTGAAAAAGAACCAGATGTTGAAAAAGAAGACATAATTGAAGACAATTCAGATGATAAGTCATCCATATTCTCTGAATCTTCAAAAGATATAGAAAATATCAATGCCACTTTTGACATCATGGAATCTTATTCCCACTTACCACAATTGAGCAATGGTCAAGTTGATTTATCAAAAGTTCAAGATGCACAACTTATGAAGACAAAACCAAACAGAGGAAAAGGTTATACAGCTGGTAACTCCTGTATAACAGAAGTGGTGATTGACAACAAACCCACCAAACTTTTGCTTGACCCAGGAGCCTTCTGCTCTTGTGTTGGAAAATCTTTTCTTAAGACTTGTGTACCAAATTTTGAAGACCAATTGTTACCAATTGATGGTATAAAATTCAACAGTGCAAGTAACCCAATGAAAGCATTAGGAATCTTTGAGACCAATGTCATATTCCCACACATAAATGGGAATTTAAGGATCACAGTTGAATTTGTTGTTATGGAAAATTGCTCTAGTACCCATTTTATATTGGGAAATGACTATTTAATCATGTATGGAATAGATTTACATAATAACAAAGACAGATACTTTACAATTGGAGACAATAAGCGCCAGAAATTTGCCTTTTTACCCTTTAAAAGACAAATTACAGTAAACAAAGTATCACCAGTCAACTTAGAGTTAGAGAAATTCAAGTCTGAGCAGTTAAGTGAGGCTGAAATAAGCCTTCATCTGAATGATAAGCAAGAAAATGAACTTTCTTCCCTTTTGTATGACCACAGAGGAGCATTTGCTACAGACAAAGAACCCCTGGGAGCAATTATTGGTCATGAAGTTGACATCATTCTTAACATTGAGAGACCTTATCCACCACTCTTAAGAAGACCTGCTTATCCAGCAAGTCCAAAATCAAGAGAAGCTCTAGAAATGCATATCAAAGAACTTCTAGACCTTGGTGTAATAAGAAAAGTAGGCCACAATGAGGAAGTAGAAATAACTACACCAGTCATAGTGGCGTGGCATAATGGAAAATCCAGAATGGTTGGGGACTTTAGAGCTCTGAACACTTACACTGTTCCAGACAGATACCCAATACCAAAAATCCAAATTGCCCTTACTCAAATATCTCAAGCAGTGTATATAACCACTATGGATGCCCTTAAAGGATTCCATCAAAATGTAGTAACACCAAGAGCAAGAAAATATTTGAGAATTATTGTTCATTGTGGAGTGTATGAATACTTAAGGATGCCCTTTGGTATCAAAAATGCACCTTCACACTTCCAAAGAATGATGAATGAAATCTTCCCTGAAGAACTCTCAGAGGGATGGTTAATCATTTACATTGATGACATTATTATCTGTTCAAAGACTTGGGAGGAGCACATGTACAGATTATCAAGAGTTTTGACAAAAATCCAATCAGTAAACATGAAAATCTCCTTGAAGAAATGTCATTTTGGATTTAAAGAACTTAAGGCACTAGGACATGTTGTATCTGGTTTGTCCCTTGGAATTGATAAAAACAAAGTTGCAGCAGTATTGTTAAAACCCATGCCTCAGAATAAGAAGGAAATTCAGTCATTCTTAGGTTTTGCAGGATATTACAGGCAACACATTAAAGACTTTGCATCCATAGCAAGACCACTTTATAAGTTGTGTGACAAAGACACAGTATTTGAGATGACTGTTGACAGAGTCAAAGCTTTTGAGTCTCTAAGAGAAGCATTGACCACTGCTCCACTCTTACTGATGCCAGACTTTAAATTGCCTTTCAAACTGTATATTGATGCATCAGGGGATGGACTAGGTGCTGCACTTCACCAAGTTCAGATCATAAATGACAAACCTGTAGAAGGACCAATATGTTTCATATCCAGGCAAATCAAACCAACTGAAGCCAGATATGGAGCAAGTCAAATGGAATGTCTATGCCTTGTCTGGGCCTTAGAGAAATTGAACTATTTCTTAGAGGGATGTGTTTTTGAAGTAATAACAGATTGTACAGCTGTGAAATCACTTTTGAACATGAAAACACCTAACAGACACATGCTCAGATGGCAAATAGCCATACAAGAATACAGAGGCAATATGACTATTGTTCATAAGGATGGGAATATTCATAAGAATGCAGATGGACTAAGCAGATGGCCATTACCAAATAACATTGATAATCCTGCCTATGTTCCAGAAGAAGCTTCACCACAAATTCCAATAGAAGGAATAAGTGTTACAGACTTGAACACCACCTTCTTTGAAGAAGTCAGAAATAGTTACACTCAAGATAAGAATTGTAGCATCTTATGCCAATTACTTAACAAAGACTGTAAAGACAACTCTCTAATACATGCCTTGGATGAAGTATGGAGAAAATCTTATAATGAAGGGAGATTTCACCTACTGGATGGTATAATTTACCACAGAACCAAGCACACATGTGTCATGACAGTTGTAGACAGGTCATTAATCAATCTTGTACTGAAAGAATGCCATGATAGTCCCTTTTCAGGACATCTTTCTGAGGACAGAACAAGAGAGAAAGTAAAGACCTGCATATGGTGGCCAATGTGGCAAAAAGATGTTGCAGAATATTGCAAAACCTGTGACAGATGCCAAAAGGCAAATAAATCCACTGGCAAAAGACTTGGAAATATGATGAAAATCCAAGAACCAAACAGACCTTGGGAAATTGTCCATATGGATTGGGTAACTGGCCTACCACCAGGAGGTGACAGGAGCTATAATGCTTGCCTAGTAATTGTGGACAGATTCAGTAAAACTCCAATCTTTTTACCATGTCACAAAGATGATACAACCATGGATACAGCTCTTCTGATATGGAATAGAGTAGTGTCATGGACTGGGATATTTACAAATATCATCAGTGATAGAGATCCCAAATTCACTTCAGCTCTATGGACAAATCTTTACCAATTATTTGGCACAAAACTGTCTTTCTCTACAGCCTACCACCCACAAACTGATGGTCTGGCTGAAAGAATGATCCAAACCTTAGAGGACATGGTGAGAAGATTTTGTGCATATGGCCTTGAATTCAAAGATTGTGATGGATTTACCCATTATTGGTGTACTCTGTTACCAGCACTGGAATTAGCATATAAAACATCAATCCATTCCAGTACCAATCAGACTCCTGCTATTCTAGAAAAAGGATGGAACCCCAAATTACCCCAAGATTCCTTGAGGAAAGACTTAATTGAAATACATCCCACAGCTGCTAGCTTCAAAGGAATGCTAGACAAAGCTAGAAAGCATGCAGTGAAATGCATGGAGGACTCTTTTGCATATGCTAAAGACAAATGGGATAAATCTCATGCAACTCCAGATTTCAAAGTGGGGGACCTAGTTCTTGTATCAACCACTAACTTCAATAACATCAAAGGATGTAAAAAGTTAAAAGACTCCTTTGCAGGACCTTTTGTGATTAAGGCCCTCCATGGAGAAAATGCTGTTGAAGTAGAGTTATCTGAAGAACTTAGCAATAAGCACCCTACATTTCCAGTAAGCTTGATAAAGCCATACAAATCTAGTGATGCTGAGAAATTTCCCTTGAGGAATAAGATTCCCCAAGTTATACCTCCTATTGAGACATCTGGTACTAAGAAAATAACCAAAGTTCTTAAAGAAAGGAAATTAAGAACCAAGAAAGTAAGGGAATACCTTGTTAGGTACAGTGACCCAACTTGTGAAGATGAATGGTTAGAAGAGAAAGATATACCAGAAGCCACCAAACTCCTGAGGAGATTTAGACACACTAGAAACACCAATATTACAAAGTAATATTCTTTTTTAGGGGGAGGGAATGTGAGCCTTAGAGGTAATTTCATGTACCCAAAAGACCACAAATACAAAAAATTAGTATATAAATATAAATAAAATAAATTTATTTATATTATTAAAATAAAAATTAAAATATAAATATAAAATTATATTAAAAATAAAAAATTAATTATAATTTAAAAATAAAATTACTTTAAATTTTGTAAATATAAAATTACATTTATACTTGAAAAATTTAAGTAAAAATGAAATTTTAACAAAATTGTGAAAAAATAAATAAATTTGGAAAAAAGTTAAATAAAATTTATTATAACTTTTTATCCAATAAATAAGCATATAAATTTTATTTCACCATTGGATTCCTCATAAAAAATCAGGTGGGGTCACCTCTGAGTGAAATTCTTGTAACTCAACTCTAAATAAGCTTAAATTAAGTTTTTAGTATTTTCAATACAAAAGTTGAAAATCCTCAAAACCTTAATTTAATTCACACCACATGTGGTGTTAACCATCAATTTTTGTGTTAAAATTGAGGTGTTGTGTTTAGTTTAGAAGTTATGAGGAATTAAAGTATTTTCAATTGAATTCAATTGAAATGTCAAAATGTGCGCGTGTATTACATAAGTGAACTTTGATTTACATATGAGGTGTCAATTATTACTGTATTGTACTGTACAATTGAATTGAATTACATGTGTAAATTATAAGTATAATACATGATGAGGAATTAAAGGAAAAATAAATTGGAAAGATTAAATTTGGGGGGGAAAAGGAACTCCAGCTCTAAGGGGGAGCTAGACCCCCAAAATCCTTGCTGACAGGCGTGGGATGTCAAAATTCACGCAAAAGTTCATCACTTTTGGCCTGGAATTGAGTTACAGGGTCTGTGGACTCAATTGATGATGAGGTTTTGATACCAACTGGGGTAGTTTTAGCTGTTGCCAAGAAGGTAAAACTACCCTTAAGATAAAACAATCATAATAAAAACAGTTTTAACTGGTTTCTACGCCTCTGACACACATTCTGACGTGTTTTGAAGGCTCTAGGCCTGGTATTGCTATAGTAATGGCTGATTTAAGGGTCTAAAATGGCTAAAAATGGCTAAAAATGGCTTAAACCAGCCCTTTTTGGTCTAAACCAGGGTTCAATGATGCCATAATTGGCTTTTCTGTTGTCAGACTGTTTTTCACGACTGACAAGAGTAAATTTTACTTTTGGAGTAAGAGAATTGATGGCTATAAAAGAATGTCTTCTTTGCCCCACTTTTCTCTTCATGTTAGAATCTTTTCCTTTTATTAATTAGTTTAAAACTGTTAAACCAATCAATCAAAGATTCCAACCACCACTTTTAAATCATTTTAATCCTTTTAACCACGTGAAAAAATCATTATAATCATTGTTTGTAACTCTTATAATCATTTTTACCCCTGAACCACCCCAAAAGTGAATTAAAGCATCTTTCATCACTGTAAACTTTGTCACTTTGTTTCCAAATTCACTCTGGTCACTTTTGGGCGTGTTTTCTCTTTAATATTCTTTTTAAAGACTTTGTTCTTTAATTAATTGCTTGCAGTTCTTTGCTCAATTAATTCCAATTGAAATTGCTCTTGAAGAAATTTCTTTTGTAGCCTTAAAATATCTCTTGTAGAGTATTTTTTGGATAAATTTTTATTGTTGGTAAAACAATAAATTTTTATAATATTATTGTTTTATACTAATAAAGTTATAAACAATAAAATTGGCGTGTTTTCTCTTAAAAATAATATTTCATACTATTTTTAATTGATTTTTACCTTATACAAATTTTGAGGACAGGAAAAGTACTTGATTTTTAATCAAAGTTTCATATCCACACCTTACAAAGGGTGCTAAAAAGGCTTTACTATTGAGAAATATTGGTGGTGAGCGCTTCTGAAAGCCCTGGGTGCAGTCTTACCAGTTATATTACTATAATAAGAGCTACAATACTTAAGTTTGAAGTATACCTGACTATTCTTTCAACAGTATAAATCTTTTTGATAGTTATACTACATATTAATTTAAGGACAGGATGGTGATTCCGCTTTTGGGGAGAGGAAGGTCCCTTTTTATCCTGAAATCAGGTAAAAAGGTCCTCTAGACCATTTAATTTAGAGGAAGTGAAGAATTTCACTTCAGGGCACTGAATATTTGGTTTTCACAAGGCCTGTATACTCTGTATTGGGCTCAGCTGTGGTTTTGAGGCCACATCTGGGAAGTTTTCCCCAATACAGGTTGAAAGGTTTCATCTGGGGACCCTATAGCCCTCTTCTGATATGGGCGCCTGTGAGGTATGTATAACATACCCATAAGGCCACAAATGATTTTATATACAGCTGATTTAGTCTTCAATAGACTTTTCAATTGCATTTAAAATAAAAAATAACAAAAAATAAGTAGAAATTTTTTTTGGATAAACAAAGTTACAAATATTATGTCATTTTTGAATTCAACACCAAAAATAACCTATGGTACACTCACAGGGTGTTATACAAAAAAAATGCTTATTTCTTATTTTATTGGAATATTTGGGAATCTCACAGTACTAATGTGACTTTTTCAAAATTTGTTCAAAATTGTTAAATTTGAGCTTAAATAAGCTCAAATTTAAATTTGTTCAAAATTGTTAAATTTGAGCTTAAATAAGCTCAAATTTAAATTTGCATAAGGTTTATGCAAACTTACCAAAATGTTAGTTAAATTGAGGTGTTGTGTATATTTACTGAATTGGCTAAGGATTTTTGATACAGAATGTAAATCCTGCGTGAGATCAATTTAAAAGTGTTTAAGGCCATGGTATGGCGTTAAATAAAAAAGGGCAAAATCCATGCAGCAACGTGGGACAAAGGAAAAAGACCAAACAGAGCTGGGGTACCAAACTTTTTGAATCTGCAAAGATTCAATTAAGATTTTCCAGCTTTATTGGAGGATTTTCAACCTTATTTAAGCTTTAAGATTAGACTTTGATCCAACCTTAAAGTTTAAACTGGTTTTATCCCAATTTGGACAGGAATTTCAAGCTGCCAAAGGGCAAATACCAATAAGCAAGCTTGAAATTAAGGTTTTAAGAACTGTCAAAACTTAATCAAGCTTAAAAAGCTTAAATAAGCTTAAACCTTTATGGTTACAAGCATTAAAACCTTATCAACAGTTGAGGTTTAGTGTGTATTGCTATTTAATGTGGAAAAATAATAATAGCCTCAAAAATTCATTAAAAATCCAATTCTTAATGTATTTTCTTGAACGTTGTGGGAACTCCTTTTGGTTTGGGATGAAATAAGGCAGTACCTTGAGGGGGAAATTATTGGTAAGTCTGTTTTGAATTTCAGAATTGTCCAATAACCATGGGTGCTAAGGTGTATTAGCTGCCCCTCTAAATAATACTGAATAGTCAGCCTACAGAGAATCACAAAATAAAATAAGATTTGTGGCTTAAACAGATAGAGAAGACTTATCAGCAGTCTCTAAATCAGACCTATCGATAACACTTCAGTAAAACTCTGATTTAAAAAAAAACTAAAATTTCTGATACAGTAAAAGCTAAGATTTTTTTATTATTTTGATAAAAGTAATGATAATATTTTTTTGTTTGTTATTTAATAAAAATAATGAGAATATTTTTTATTTTTGGTTTTATTTTTATTATAATGATTTTATATATATTAATACTAATAAAAAGAATACTGGATATTCTTTTTTTTATACTTTTAATGTTAAGTTGATATCACTACTTCTTTTCTTTTAATAATACTAAGCTTCTGAGCTTTTTCACTATTGTTATACTACTATTATTTGAAAACACTAAGCTACTGAGCAAGGCTACTAAGCTTTTTACTACATTAATACCACTTATTCTGCGGCAATACTAAGCTGCTGAGCAAGGCTACTGAGCTTTTTACTACTAAAACACTACTACTACTACTACTCTAGATATCGTGCTAGTTCAGGGATGGTTGTGATCCTGGATAGTCGGAACTTGTTCCATGAAGCTGGGGAAAATGAGGGAGATAGGACCTCTATTTATAGCAGTTGGGCCTCCATAGAGCTTCTCAAAACAGGGTACTTAGAAAAAATCATAGCTGAGATGTTTTAGCTGGTGAGACATTTAGTTTTGATGTAGCAATGTGTTTGCTGAGAGAATTATTCTGGTGGTTCTTTTTTCTTATCAAAATCATGTGATGTATTTGAGATAATTTGGCTGGTGAGATTTTCTTTTTTGCAAGAAAGTGGAGAAAATACAGCTCCTGACAATTGAAATTTCTTCTAGTCATATGATATATATGAGAGAATTATGCTGGTTTTTCTGTTTCTTATCAAAATCATGTGATGTCTTTGAGATAATTTGGCTGGTGAGATTTTCTTTTTCCCAAGAAAGTGGAGAAAATACAGCTCCTGACAATTGAACTGTCTTCTAGTCATATGATATATATGAGAAAATTATGCTGGTTTTTCTGTTTCTTATCAAGACCATGTGATGTCTTTGAGATAATTTTTCTGGTGACATTTTCATTTTTGGTGACTTTGTTACGTATCTTTGAGATAATTATGCTGGTGGTGCTTTTTCTTATCAAAATCATGTGATGTATTTGAGATAATTTGGCTGGTGAGATTTTATTTTTCATTTTTTATTTTTTGCCGAGAAAGTGGAGAAAATACAGCTCTTGACAATTTAAATTTCTTCTAGTCATATGATATGTATGAGAAAATTATGCTGGTGTTTCTGTTTTAGTTTTGTATCATTTCATATGGAGATTGCATCATTTCTACAAAGTTTGATGCATGTCATTATTACTAAGCAAACATTTGTTCTTGGAAAATATATTGTAATTTTATGTTTAGCCTTGAGTTATGTCTTCTTTCAATTGAATCAAGGTGGGGAAAATACAGCTCTGATGCTTTGATCCGTCTTCATATATCTTTATTTAGATTAACTTCTTTTAATTGCATAATTTGTTATTGATGATGCAATAAGGTGGATAAATATTTTGATAAGATCTTGAGGCGGTGTATTGTATATTTCTGTTTGAAACCTGTTGTTGTAATGTGTAATTTGTTTTATTACCCCCCTTTTTTTTATTGGTAAGCTTGAAACTGATACTAATGGTATGGAATACCACAACGTTTCACACAGCTTACAATTTAATATTATCTATATATGAATTGAATTCTAAGAATCTTTTATAAACAGATTTCCCAGGTAATTAGCCTGGAAATATACTCTTTTAATTTTACTTAAAGAAAATTAAGATTTCTTTAAAAATTAATTAAAAATTGAGTTTAAGAGATTTCTTCTTGAAACTTTTTTCTAAGTTTTCATGTGATGAAATTTAATATAAATAAACTTATTTTATATTAAATCTTGAAATAATTAACTTAAATGAGGATTCAAGTTACTTGGAGTTAAGAATAACGCTGGTAACTTTAAATTGGAATTAAAAATAAGTTACCTTAAGCTAAGAACCTTATTTTTAAGCATAGCTTTTCAGTTTTGACCTCAGCACACCCTCTATATCCATTTTTAATCATGAGAGCTTCTCTGTAGACATAAAAAGAGTATTTTCAGCACTGTTTTTGTCCATCATCAATTATCAATCCAATAATATCAGACATTTAAACAGGTAAAGTTATATTATATATAAAATCTTATTATTAAAATATTTCTTAGGTATTTTATTCTTCATAAATCTTAAATTAAGGAATTAAAATTATAGAAATTAGATGATTGTTGTAATCACCCATAATATATTCTATTTTATAAAATTATTGTCTTTAAAATATCTTTTGAAATCCACAAATTCCTCTCAAAGACACTTTAATCATATTTTTATCATAAAAAGTTTTTTTATAATTTCAAATATTCATCTTTGGTGTTTTTTTAACTTATAGTAATTATTTAATATAATATCTGTTGTATTTGACTTGTTGTATTCAATCTATATTATAAGTAAGTTTTTCTCAAAAATTCTATATCTTTTTTATCTATTATTAGTTTTTTTTATATGAAATTTTTCTATAAGGATTATTTCTGCACAGTGTGTGTTATAATTCTTTTAAAAATAATATTTATATATTACTTATAAATGGTTAAATATTTATATTTTCCATGTTTAACTGTCTCATTAAGAGCTTTACACTTCTTATTGCTATAATTGTCAGTGACTATAACAATAATAAAATAATTAGAACTTATTATAATTACTATATTTTTTATTATTACTTTATATACTCATAATTAAATTTATTCTTTTTATAATTATTTTTAATAATCATATTTAAATTTGTGTTTAGAATATTTTATTATATTATATTTTTCTACTGTGGAGAGTCATAGTACTGTTGATATTGTTACTATTATCAAGAGTTTCATAGACAAACCTTACATTTGGGGGCCTGGCCGTGATTTCAACCAATTTTTGGGACATAAAACATATTTTAGACCTTATTTTACTGTTTTTTGACGTGAAATTTGCATATCTACTTTGATAATGGCTTTTTTGGGACTTATCCCTTACAAATAATCTTTATAACATTGATAAAGTTATTTTTTTCTTAAGAATATTGTTTGAAACAATATACTATTGAGTGACTTGGAACAAATTCTTTTGTCTAACTAGTGGCTTTTTCACAGCACAGACTTGAAATTTATTCTCTGAGTAATTCTAGTATAAAGTGAATAATAACACAATTTTGATTAATAACTTATTAATTGCATAATTATTATTTCTTTAAAGAAAATATAAAATCAAATAAAAAATTAAAAAATTAAAAATCTTTACTAAAAACATTTTTTCTTTAATCTTCAACATTTTTCTTTATTTCTGATGTAATATGCCATAAATTACATTAAAACAAATTTATCCAATAAGTTGAGCTTATAAGTTATTTTATTGTTTGATAAAATAACTTATATTTTTGTTTCTCTAGTGTCATCCATCAGAAACGTTCTTCAGCCTCTGAAGCCTCAGAGTCTAGTATTGAAATTAAAACTAGCCCAGCACCAAGGGGTTTAATTACCAAAGAAACCTTTAAAGGTCCAGCAGGTTAATTCAATCCATTTCTTAGCTTTCATTGCTTTATATTTACGTGAAATGGCTCCTACTAGCAGTGGAAGTAACTACTCCATCCAATTAAATGGATCTGGACCAGGACATTCAAGTCATAAATCCAGAAGAGCAGAGTGTCACCCCAGAGGAGAGGCACAAATGGAGGATGCCGGAGCTTCCACCAGTTCCCAAAGGTTAGACAGCACCTTGACACTCTTATTGAGAGTCCAAAAGCTGACATAACTGCTATTGTGTTGTTAGACCTGAATCACTTTCACTAGCCAACAATAGAGATATACCAGCCTCAGTACAAGAGCTTTTTTATGGCAGCAAAACAGGAAGATTGGGAACTTCTCCCAAGTCTTTGGATAGGCACCATGAACTCATATCTTCAAGTGAAGAAGTTCATGGGTCCAGAAAAGACAGAGGAACTTCTGAAGGGTTGGACACCCATGTCTTGCAAAGGACAAGTCCAACAGATAAAATCTTGGTTGAAAAACCAGAGCATGTTATTAGAGGACCAGAAGAAGAAATTGGCCCAAGGAAAGGAAATCAGCCCAGTGGAAGCTCCCCAAGCCTCCACAAGCAAACCTCTGCCTCAACAAGTGCCAAACAAGCCCAAGAAAACCCCAAAGACCAACCAGAAGGGCAATCAAAAGGAAAAGGGAAAGGCAAGTCCAAAGTGGAACAAGCCTTACCCGCACAATTACTGGAATTCCAAAACAAGGAAGAGGAAATATTGAACCAAACTTTTCAAAACAAGTAGACCTTGTAAAGCTTGTAAACCAAATTGAATCTTGTAAGAAATTATAACAAAGTTTAAAAAATTTGAGTACATCCAACATAATTTGGATAATGAGATACTACAAGTAAGAGAATTACAAAAGACCATTTTGCCCTTTAAAATGTTAATAAGGACAATATTTTGTCTTTGGCACAAATGTGTGCAAGAATTTAGTCTAAGGTTACCTTACTCAATCTGTAAGGTTTGACTATGAAACAATAAGTAAAAATTACTAATATTTTACTTATTGTACTATGAATGTCCTTGTAAATGAAATAAATAAGATAAAAATAATTATAGTAATAAAGACTTATTCTAATTATGGTGTAAAAATAATTATATTATCAATAAAATATAATAATATAATTTATATTATAAAATATAATATAATAAAATAAATATATTAATATAAAATGTTTAATATATTCAATGGCACTTTATTATTGTTACAAACAAATACTAAAGGTGTAAAAAATTGTTATTTATTAATAAAAAACAATTAATAACAGTAATATTACCAATATTAAAGTTATAAATTAATATAAATACTATTTATATTAATTAAAGAATTATTAAAAGAATAATATAGAGAAAATTATTATAATAAAAGAAAATAACCTACTTTTAACACTTAATATAATAATTTTGAGATATTGTACGCCAAAATAATGTAAATACAACTTTTCCAAATTGTATTTACAATATAAAATAGAGAAATTTACACATATTCTTGATTTTTACGTGGAAATGAGTTTTTAGAGAGATTTTTAACAAAAACAATTAAGCAAATGATTTAATCACGTCAAAATTGATGATTATAATAGGATTATCTTTGGTCTTTAATAATATGAAAGTTTTATATATAAAGAATAAAGAAATTACCTTTTTAATTGTATTGATTTAATGTTTTTGATGCGTCTGAGGGGAAAACAGAGCAAAAACAGCTTTATTTATAGTAAATACCTCCCTCCGAGAGTCCAAAAGGCTTCTAGTAGACGTGTACTGATCATATCCACTGGAATTGATCAATATTTTAAGGTTTGGTGATGATTACATCATGATCAAATCTCATTACATCATTATTATGCCATTATTTAGAGTTATCACTATAACTCTAAGTTTGATGACATCAAAGGCTTGGCAGAACCCCAAATTTCGTGGATTCTATTAGTTTGAATCATAAACTAATAGTATTCACCAATTTTATTACTTATATGACTGTTAAACTTAATTTAAGGTTACAGTGAGTGATCATAAATGATCAAATTAAGCTCAAACGTTGATCCTTAATACCTCTTAAGATTTACACGCTAAAGAAATTCAGAGAGTGAATTTTGATAGCTTCGAATAACCTCATCATTCTTCCAAGAGCATTTCATTACATCATCAAAACTCAATTTTTGATGATTTTTCTTGTAACTCATCTTTTCTGTTGAAATTTAATATTTTAAACTTCAAACTATGCTTTGAAGGGGTTATACCTTGAATATTACAATAAATAATACATCATTCTTCACGAATGAACTAGTAGAATCCAACTTTCTACTTTTTTTAAGTTTGGACCACTTTCACAACAAAGTGGTCAACAGCTCTGTTGATTTTAATCAATAATTCCTTACAGTTTTGAACCTTGTTTATAGCTTGTGAAATAAACTTCATTTCTGTATTTCTACAGGAATTACGTGATGACTTTATTTTTGGTTCATCACTCTATCATGCATAGCTCAAGAGATATTAGCTAAAATCCTTGAATATATGCGTTGACCTAAAAAGTGCATATATTCAGGTTAGTTCCTTAAGTATTGGCTTTGAAGCTTAGCTTATTAATTGTTTTATGTGTGGTTTTTTATGGAGAATCCAATGGTACCATTTCTTTCACATGTTGTTTCATTGGTTTTTGAAATAAATAAGGATTTGTGTTTTTTATAAGGTATTATTACTTATAACTTATTAAATATTGACTTTACAGATATGCCAGAAAAAGGTGTATGTGTGTATTTTACCATGGGGAATCCAATGGCATAATTTATTTCACATGCTTATTCATTGTTTTTTAATTTAAACCAAGTTTTATACCAATTTATGGTATTTTTGTAGTTTTAAGGTACTTATTTTTAATATATAATTATATTAAATATTTCTTGTGACCTTTTTGGGTATGTGGTCATATCTCAAAGGTTCACACAATCACCCAGATGACAATTCTATTTTTTTATAACTAGACAGTTCAAAGAATTAAGAATACACGTTCAAAACTTGGAAAGCTCAACTGGACACAATGCAGCTCTCTTCCCACAACAATTGGAAAAAAGTGATAAAGAAAGACTTTAATTGAAAGAAGATATTCAATAAATTATTAATAAGATATCACTGAAGGATGATTTTCCAAGACAGTCCACACCAATTCTTGACAGAAATGTGCTAAACCTGAATAATGACTTACATCAGACAATTTCAAGTAATGCAGAAGTGGAAACTGCTTGCAATTTCAAAGACATTACAAGATTAGAGGAATGCCCAACCTTCAGTGGTGAAGGGGAATATAATAATATGGAATTTGTTAAAACAATTCATATGTTTAAAGAAGACTTTAACATACCAGATGAATACATAAGTGCAACATTACACTCATTGTTTACCAAATAAGCAAAGAAATGGTCTTAAAAAATGAGACAAGACCATGGTAAACATTCTTGGCCTTGGTGGAAAGAACAGATTATTTCCAAATGGGCAAATGATTCCTGGAGATTTAAAATGGAGAGTTATTTTGAAGAAGCCATTTTTAATATTGAGAAGGAAAGGCCCATGTCTTGGTTTCTTAAAAAAAAGGACAGATTAACTACCCTTCATCCTGATATGTCTGAAACAATGGTACATAAAAGGATATTAAGAAAGTGTGGTGGTGACCTTGAGCATTCTATAAGAATCAGATGTATTGAGCCTTTCTCTACAGAAAATTATATCAATGCTATGGAGGACATCAATACTAGAACAAAAATTGGTAGAAACTGGTATAAACCCTCAATGGAGAACAAGACCAGTGGGAAACCAACACTAAAACCCAATAAACCACATGACAAAGCTCCTTTGAAATTTCATAAGTGTGGAATTACATCTCATTTGGCTAATACTTTCCCCAAAAGGACAAGAATCAATGAGATATAAATTGAAAAATATGAAACAAAAGAAACAAATGATGTCCCTGTGCATGAAAGTGATTCTGAGCCTTCTGAAGGGGAGGAATTACAAGATGAACTTAGTATAGAAAATATTAATCTTTCCTTTGAAGTCACAGGAGTGCATACTCACTTACCACAGTACAGTTATGAATGTATGGATCTCATACATGTGCAAGATGCTGAAATGCAGAAACCCAAGCCAGCCAGAGGTAAAGGTTATACAACTGGATCATTTTGTATCACTCATATTTTGACAAGCAACAGAGAAGCCAAGATACATCTTGACTCAGGTGCTTTTTGTACTTTTGTTGGAAAAGATTATCTTGACAAGATGAATACCAATTGGAAAGAAGAGTTAATTCCAATTGAAGGTATAAAATTCAGCAGTTCCATACAAAATATGCACCCCTTGGGTATATTTGAAGCAGCAATGATATTTCCTCATCCTGCAGGAAGTATCAGATTAAAATTTGAATTTGTTGTTATGATTAATTGTACTTCACAACACTTTATATTTGAAAATGATTATCTCAATATTTATGGTATTGATATTAATAATCGTAAAGACAGGTATTTCACTATAGGGGAAAATAAAAGGCGAAAATTTGCTTTTCCTCTAGAAAAAAGAGAAATCACTGCCATTAGACACATGGAAAAGTTATCAAAGAGAAATTTCTTTCAGATCAATTGATTGAAGCACAAATTAATCCCGAATTAACACCAGAAATGAAGGAAGACCTTATTGAGATTTTATTTCAATACAGGGAAGCCTTTGCTTTTGATAATGAACCACTTGGTTATATCAAAGGCCATGAAGTGAAAATTATGCTTAATGTGGAAAGACCTTACCCTCCACTTTTAAGAATACCAGCTTACCCAGCTAGCCCTAGGGCTAGAGAAGAACTAGAAATTCATATTGATGAGCTAGTGAAGCTGGGAGTTCTTAGAAATGTTGGGAACAATGAAGAAGTAGAAGTCACAAAACCTGTAATCATTACTTGGCATAATGATAAATTAAGGATGGTAGGTGATTTTAGAGCATTGAATACCTATACTATTCCAGATAGGCATCCAATTCCTAGAATCCATGAGACTTTGACTGAATTATCCAAAGCAAAGTTTATCACTTCTATGGATGCTCTTACAGGTTTCCATCAGAATGTTTTAACACCTCATGCTAGGAAATTATTGAGGATTATTGCTCATTGTGGTATTTATTAATACTTTAGGATAGCTTTTTCTATTAAAAATGCCCCCTCTCATTACCACAGAATGATGAATACTATTTTCCCACATAAATTATCAGAGGGATGGTTAATAATTTATATTGATTAAATCATCATTTGTTCAGAAAACTTGCAATTGCATTTAGAGAGACTTTCATTAGTACTTATGAAAATCCTTCAAGTGAGCATGAAAATATCTCTTAAGAAATGTAATTTTGGGTTTCATGAGCTGAAGGGTGTAGGACATGTAGTATCAGGACTGAACTTTGGTGTTGATAAAAACAAGTTTGCTGCAGTTTTACTGAAACAAATTCCCCATAACAAAAAGGAAATTATGTATTTCTTAGCATTTTCTAGTTATGACAGGCAACACCTTAAGAAATTTTCAATCCATGCCAGATCATTTTACAGAATTTGTGATCAACAGAATGTCTTTGAAATGACACAGGAGAGGATTCAAGAATATGAAAAGATCAGATATGCCTTGACCAACACATCATTATTACTGATTGCAGACTGGAAACTTCCTTCAAGCTGTATATTGATGCATGTGGTGAGGGCCTAGGTGCAGCTCTTCATCAAGTTCAAATTGTCAATGACAAACCTTATGAAGGTCCAATTTGTTTTACTTCAAGACAAATCAAACCTACTGAGGCCAGTTTTGGAGCTAGCCAAATGGAGTGCCTTTGCCTTTTATGGGCTGTGGAAAAACTTCATTATTATCCTGATGGTAGTGTGTTTGAAGTAATTACTGATTGTAATTCAGTCAAGTCACTTCTTAACATGAAAACAGCAAACAGACACAATTTAAGATGGCAGATTGCTATGCAGGAGTATAGAGGTAATATGACTATGGTACATAAAGCTGGAAATATTCACCAGAATGCTGATGGCTTGAGTATATGGACATTACCCAATACACCTGACAATCCAGCCTATGTTCCCACAGGTGCAGAACCTTAAATTCCAATTGAAGGAATTAACATCACAGATGTTTGAACAGAACTCTTTGAAGTTAAAGATAGCCATAAGCTAGATAATAGTTGTCATATTCTTACTTCTCTACTTGACAAGGATTGCAAACTTTCATGGTCCTGTGTAGTAGAATGTTAATTAACACAATACTTCTAGAATTCCATGATAACATTTATTCTGGACATCTGTCTGAAGACAGAACAATGGAAAGAATTAAGACATGTGTCTGGTGGCCATCTTGGAGAAAAGATGTCATTGAGTACTGTCATGGTTGTGATAGATGCCAAAATGCTAATAAAGCTACTGGTAAAGGATCTGGTTTGATGATTCATATCGACGAACCAAGTACCCCATGGGAAGTGGCTCATATGGATTGGGTAACTGCCTTACCACCTGGAGGTGATAAACATTACAATGCATGTCTTGTCATTGTTGACATATATAGAAAAACACCAATCTTTTCACCATGCCATAAAGATGACACAGCTCTTTTGATTTGTAATAGAGTCATATACCATACTGGTCTCTTTGAAATTATCATTCTTGAGAGATACTCAAAATTTACATAAGCCTTATGGACTGATTTACATAAGCGTTTGGGTACAAAATTATCATTCTCAACAGCATACCATCCACAAACAGATGGCTTAGCAGAAAGAATGATACATACCCATGAGGACATGATCAGAAGATTTTATGCTTATGGCCTGGAGCTTAAACATTCTGATGGCTCTACCCACGATTGGTGTACTCTTATACAAGCATTGGAATTATCCTACAAGACCTTCAGCCATGCTTCAACAGGAAAAACTCCTGCAATGTTGTAAAAGGGATGGAACCCTAAGCTTCCAGTTGATACTTTGAAGAAAGATTTAGTTGATATTCATCCAACTGCCTCAAGCTTCAAGTTATTTCTTGATAAAGTAAGGCATCATGCAAATCAAAGCATTAATTATGCCTTTGAATATGCTAAACGGAAATGCGACAAAAGTAGTAAAACCCCAGGATTCAAAGTAGGGGACTTAATACTAGTTTCAACCTTGAAATTTAATAATATTAAAGGTCCAAAGAAATTGAAAGATTCTTTTCCGGACCATTTATTATTAAAGCCCTTCATGGGACAAAAGCAGTACTGTAGAAATTTTAGGGGAATTGCAAAACAAACATCCAACTTTTCCTGTTAGTCTGGTAAAGCATTACACTTCAAGTGATAAGGAATTATTTCCTTTGAGAAATGAAACACCCTTAGAAGTACCTTCACTCAAGCAGAGTGAAGAGAAAAAAGTACTAAAATTATTGAAAGAAAGAAGACTTAGGGAAAAAGATGGAAGAGAATACTTGGTCAGGTACAGAAATCAACAACATGAAGATGTATGGATTGTAGCAGAAAAGATACCTGATTCCCAAATTTTTCTCAGAAGATTCACACATTAGAGAAGACCAATTCCTCAATAAAACATCTGAATTGTGTTCTTTGCATACTTGAAAGTATAAGTAGAGAGGTTGGACAGTGGATGATACCCCCCCAATTAACTTGGGGGTATACTACTAAAAGGAAATTGTGGTACAGTTTTGTTTTGGTGGTAGGGAATGTGAGCCTGTGAGGTATTTATAACATACCCATAAGGCCACAAATAAGTTTATATCCACCTGATTGAGTATTCAACAGAAATTTTAATTTAATTTAAAAGACAGAAATAACAAAATATAACCATAGCTTTTTTTTGGAGAAACAAAGTTATAAATATTATGTCATTTTTGGATTCAACACCAAAAAAACCTAGGGTACACTCACAGGGTGTTATACCAAAAAATTCTTATCTCTTATGTTATTGGAAGATTTAAGAATCTCACAGTACTAATGTAACTTTTTTAACATTTCTTTAAATTGTTAAAGTTAAGCTTGAATAAGCTTCAATTTAAAGCTGCATAAGGTTTATGCAAACTTACCAAAATTCTAGTTAAAATTGAGGTGCTTTTTATATTTACTGAATTGGCTAAGGATTTGTCATACAGGATTTAAATCCTTTTTCAGCTCAATTTAAAAGTGTCTAGGGCCATAGTATGGCTTTAAATAAATAAAAGGGCAAAATCCATGCCAAAAGATGGGACAAAGGAAAAAGACCAAACAGAGCTGGGGTACACAACTTTTTGGATCTGCAAGGATTCAATTAAGGTTGTACACCTCTCTTGGAGGATTTTTAACCTTATTTGAACTTTAAGATTAGACTTTGATCCAACCTTAAAGTTTAAACTGGTTTTATCCCAATTTGGACAGGAAATTCAAGATTCCAAGGGGTAAATTCTAATATGCAGGCTTGAAATTAAGGTTTTAAGAACTGTAAAAACTTAATCAAGCTTAAAAAGCTTAAATAAGCTTAAAAGATTAAGGTTAAAAGCATTAAAAACTTATCAAAAGTTGAGGTTTAGTGTGTATTGCTATTTTACGTTGAAAAATAGTAATAACTTCAAAAACTCATTAAGAATCCAATTCTTAATGGATTTGCTTGACATTTTCACAAAGCTTACAATTTAATATTATCTATATATGAATCAAACTTTAAGTAGCTTTTTTAAACAGAGTTCCTGGGTAATTTTCCTGGAAATTTACTCTTTTAATTCTACTTAAAGGAAATTAAGATTTCTTCAAAAATTAATTAAAAGCTGGGTTGAAGATACTTCTGCTTGAAACTCTATTTTTAAATTGTTCATGTGATTAACTCTAATATAAAGAAGCTTATTTTATACTAAAGCTTAAAATAATTAACTTAAATGTGGATTAAAGATACTTGGAGTTAAGAATAACGCTGGTAACTTTAAATTGGAATTAAAAATAAGTTACCTTAAGCTAAGAACCTTATTTTTAAGCATAGGTTTTCAGTCTTGACCTGATCACGCCCTCTATATCCATTATGAATCATTAGAGATTTTCTGTAGACATAGAAAGAGTCTTTTCATCACTGTTTTTGTCCATCATCAATTATCAATCCAATCATATTAGACATTTAAACAGGTAAAGCTTTATTATATATTAAATCTTATTATTAAAATATTTCTTAGGTATTTTACTCCTTATAAATCGTAAATTAAAGAATTGAAATCATAAAAATCAGATTATTGTTGTAATCACCTATAATATATTTTATTTTATAAAATTATTGTCTTTAAAATATCTTTTAAAATCTACAAATTCCTCTCAAAAACTCTTTAATCATATTTTTTATCATTTAAAATATTGATTCTTGGCGTGTTTTTAACTTATAATAATTACTTAATATAATAATTGTTGTATTTGACTTGTTGTATTAAATTTATATTATAAGTAAGCTTCTCTCTAAAACTCTATATATTTTTTATCTATTATTAGTTTTTTTATATAGAATTTTTCTATAAGAATTATTTCTGAACAGTGTGTGTTATAATTATTTTATAAATAATATTTATATATTCTCTATAAGTGGTTAAATATTTATATTTTCCATGTATAATTGTCTCATTAACAGCTTTACACTTCTTCTTTTTATAATTGTCAGTGACTATAACAATAATAGAATAATTATAATTTATTATAATTGTTATATTTTTTTATTATCATTTTATATAATAATAATTGAATTTATTTTTTTATAATTATTCTTAATAATTATATGTAAATGTGGTTATAATATTTTATTATATTATATTTTTCTCCTGAGGACAGCCATAGTACTCTTGATATTGTTACTATTATCAAGATTTTCATAGACAAACCTTACATGATGTGTATGATGCATAGAATGCTGTACATAAGCCATATGGGACCCCAGTATTGAATGAATTATGAGGTTTCGAAGTAGAAACAAGCTTCTTTGTCTGTTTTATACCTCATAATCATATCTATGGGAAAGTATCCCACAGTAAAGGTGTATTGGCCAAACTATGGGATTTTTACCTTAAAGCTGCTCTAACTTTGTCAGTTTTCAATATATTGAGCTCAAATTTGCTTCATTTTGTAGCCCTAAATGTGATATACACAATGGTACCTGTCTTGGTATGGTTAACATCAAATATGGCAAAGTTATGCCATGTTCAATTTTTGCTATTCAGATATATGATTTTCCAAAAACCTGTATGGAACTTATTTGTCCTATAACCTCTGTTCTAGATGAGATATGGGTAAATTGATGACACTATCAGATAGCTCTAATTTTTCCCTTTCAAAAAAGACCCCACTTTAAAACAGTAGAAGTTAGATGAGAGGTGAATCTTTTGTTCACCCTTATTTGACCCTATTTTGGTCATAGGTTCTGTAGGTTTGTTGCTAGCTCAGTCCGGCTAGTACTACTGGATATCCCTGATCCAGAGCTTCAATTTGAATACCCATTTTCTGGGGTTAAGCTTCTTCTTCTGCATCTTAGATGAGAGGTGAAAATTAAGGTTTATGCTAAGCAACAACTTTGAGTAGGAATTACTTTGTTATTCTTTTTCCTGTGATTTTGATACTTGTATATTTGGAAACAGGTGAGTCTAATTTTTCCTTTGATACCTTTTGAGCTGGTTTGGCTCAGCTCCATGTTTTAGTGGTATCTTAGCTTTACCATTGGTTTATGGTATTTGGCTGTCATTCTTCTGCTCTGGTTTTTAGTCACAGGCTGACACTAAGCTCAGTGGAATTTTATTATTAAAAGAAAATAATCCAGTACCCAAAATTTGAGTTACTACTCTAATAAAATATTTTATCTATTGAATGTAACACCATTTATCAAGATTTAAAACTACCTTACTGCTTTAAGCATCCAATATCAAATAATCTTACCTCTTAATTTTAGCAAACACAATTTTATCTTTTTATTAAGCACTCTTGAAAAAACTGGAAAACCTTTGAACACCAATATTTTACTCTATTATAACCTTACCTGAGCAAATTTACCTGAATCACCACCCATCAAACATTCCAGAACACTTTAAATAGCCCTTCTTACCAAACCTCTACCACTAGGAAGTAACCACTGACCCCAGCCTTACTCAAAAGTAAAAATTAAAGATACAACTATTTCATAAAAAATCTCAAAATTAACCACAGTTGTGATATTCTATTTCTTATTATATATTTAACAGGCCTGATCTGAGACAGCTTAATTTGTCTTCTGCAGTTATAAAGCCACTTACTAATCTTATTTTTGGCTTGTGAGATCCAAGGAAAATTGGATGCAGTATTTTAGGAGGGGAAGTCATCAGACCCTTGCTACCCTTGGTTACAGGAGTTATTTGAAATTCAAAACTATGTACCTGTGATTTCCCCTCCTGGTACTGCCTCATTTCAATTACAAAGCAGAGTATTTCCCACATCTGGTGTTCCAAAATTGGCATTGTTAACCCCAAATTTCACTCAAAACTAAATTCAATTACATTCAATCATAAAAACTAATTTCTCCAAGGAAATCTCATTTTATAAAAAAAACTGCAGTCAAAAAACAAAAATCAGAAACAATCATTATCACAAGAATCTCAAAAATCAACTGACTCTGACCATTACTATTGTCCATGCAAGCAAGAAACAAAATTAACAGAGGAATCAGTAATATACTCTAATTTTCCTATTGCAACACCAAGAACCAAAAAAAGAGACTTCAAGGCTGTGGAAAAATTCTTCCTTGATGTCCTTGAAAGAAATAAAATCAATAACTCAAAATAAGAATCAAAGAAAGAAATAAACCAATCAAAAACGCACAAACCTTCATCAAAGTTACCTGCCAGTAATGAAGAAATCCAGGACACAAACCTTAATGGAGAGACTGATGAAGGAAAGGAAGAATTTTACTCAGAAGAAAGAATTAACCTAAAAATACTAGAAATGCAAGAGAAATTACTAGCACTAATCAAAAATGAAGTAAAAAATAAATCATCAATTTATACTCCACTAGAGGAACAGACCCCTTTCTCAAGATCAGTTTGGACACATGGATCACCTTCACCTTACCCAAGACCCATGGCCACATCCATACCATATACAGAACACAACAACAAAATACTTTACCAAGGAGAGTCAACATTTCTTCCCAAATACCAACACCATTGCATCAAGAAATTCCAACAAATACTACCCCAATAGTGGAAATGAGAGAAACGGACTATAACTTGTGGTTTGATGGGAAGTACTTTGAAAGATTTATCAAGAAAGTGGAGAATATTTCAGATATTGACGGAGTGAGTGGAAGAGAAATTGCAAGAAAAATAGCATTTTGGAAAAAATACATAGAAATCAGCTATCATATTGAAGGAATTCCAAGATATGAAACAGATTATTGGGATCAATCTAAATTGGATATAAACAGAAGATAGGGAACAGTAACACCAGAAAGAAGATATGGATTATACTCAATAACTCAATTATTCAAAAAATCTCAACAACAAGGTGGAAGAAGAAATATGACACATTATAGAATGTTCATGGGGAATATGAAGCAATCATCACTTACCTCAAAAGATACCAATACATTCAAGGTGATATTACTCATAATCAAGAGATATTGGACAGCCTTTCAATTAGTTCTCAAGATTAAATTTAAAAAAAACTATTAAATACATTGCTATGGTTCAAGCCTTGGATGGAGCTTACATCATTCCATTATTGGATATTTTTAGATTATACATTGAACAAAAATCAAGAATCCTCTGCAACCAGAACCTCAACCACAAAAGAAGGAATAGAATCTGTAAAAGAAGTTTTAAAAAGCTTGAAAAATCTCTCAGAATCTTTCAGCCCACTAAGAAGGAACTGGAACAATAATAAGGAGCAAAGATTCCCCCAAAATAATCATAAATACAGGCCAAGGAATCCCTTACCATCATTTTCATCCAGTTACATACCATACATACCAGCTCAAATGGCTCCAAGACAACCATTGAGATGTGCGTATTGCAAGGAAGAAGGCTATTCAGCAACTGGATGAACTCAACTTTCTAAATATTTGGACAGAAGGATTTTCAGAACTCAAGGATAATCTTACCTATGGAAGGAAATGAAATTTCCAAAGACATATTTAGGGCTTTTTCAAAAGAACAAGCAGAACTTAACCAAAAATTTATGAAGAAACCTAGTTTCAAACCAAAACAAGAGGAAGAGGTTAAGTCCACTGAAAAGAAGTCAGAAGATAGATCAACTTCAATTTATCATGTGGAAGATTGGTCAAACTGGAAACCACCTACCATTTCCTCAGCCAATGACCCCTTTGAATCACAGATTGTACTAAGGCAGACGAACCAAAGAATTGAAAGGCAAGCTCAAATTCAAGAGCTAATGCAGAAAATAAACTATTCAAGGAACCTACATTGAAGAAGAAAAAGATGAAGAAATAGTAATAATTCCTACCAAATTACAAAATTCAAATATTCCAAAACCAGACCAACCTGAGGAGGAAATCGGAAATATTTCCAATAAGAAATATAATTAAGAAATTACCATAAAAGAGAATAAAGTCAGAAAACCTTAAAAGAAATGTGTTGAAACCAAATTGGAAGTTTGCAAATTATCAAGAAAATTATGCAACAAAAATATGAACCTTTACATTGAAGAAATTCTGAGAATGTCACCCAATTTTGTCCATAAACTACAGGAATTATCAGAAAAAGACAAGGAGAAAATTAAATCTCTCAACTCAATGTATCTTCAAGAAATACAATCAAAATTTGTATTCAAAGAAAAACCAGATCCTACAGCTCATTATTCTTTCCCTTTGGTATTTATGAAAAACTTTATTGGGAAAGAGGAATATCCCATCATAGCATTAGTAGAAACTGGGCTGGAGCTCAACATAATATCAGAATAAATAGCAGCCACATCCTTACTCACAACAAGAAAACCAATCATGAACCTTAGGGCAATTGGTGACAATTTCAAAATTTACTTCAATTATTTTGGTTTCAGGTGAAGAAACTCAAATCCACTTTTTCATTGCAAAATTATCTTTTCATACAATAATTGGAAGACCCTTCTTGACAGACAACAACATTAGGTTGAAATTTTCCCATAAAAAAGGGAAATACTTAATTATTAATAGCCTGATGGAAAACAATTATGCATGCCATTATGCAAACCTCAAGCAATTAGATGGAAAACTGGTCCACCTGGAGGAATGTATTTATGCAATGTAGCCAAATTGGTAAGGAATAATCCAACAAATAAGTTTCATCATTTGAAAAGAGAAAATACGATAGCCAAATTGACCCAGAATACTCAATCTTTACCCATATCTCCAAAAATTGATAAATTTGGCTAAGAATTACAAAACAACAAATGGCCAAATAATCTCAACAGAAAACTGCAATAATAAACCTCTGAAGATGAATTACCCAATATAATTTACAAGCCAATTCATAATAATGATAAAGCCTGCCAGATGTTGGTGGATGGAAATGAAAAAATCAATGGAAACCCTTTTAATAATAAACACAAAAAGGAATAAATTCAGATTTAGTGAAAATAATGAGCTTTCAGATGAAGAAATTTTTGATCAAATAAAAAAGGACTTTGAAATTATTGGCAAAAGAGAAAAAATTGAAAAGAAACATACCATATCAACCTCTTGGATAGACCATTGAAAAACCAGGTTCACCCTTTTTAATGCCAACTGGAAAACCCTGTATTCATCCATAAGTCACCCAATGAAGAAGAACAAGAATCAAACCTAGAAAATGAATAAAGCTACATTTACCTTCCATACATTACATTTGAAGACATTTCAAGGGATGAAGCACAAGAAATTTCATGTGAAGACAAATATTTATGTCATCTTCCAGTAGAAAACTTGAGCAATATCAAATTCTTAGAGCTATTAACTGAACAGGGAATCAAACTGAACCTTGGAAATCAATTCTGGGATAAAACATTTTCAATGGGAATATTACCAAGAAGAGGAATTTACTCCAATCAAATTTAGGCCCAATGGTACCTTGGATTGAATGCATCAACATACCAAACTGGAAGACTGAAAGGTTTTGGAGATAGATACATATTCATTTATGAAGACTTATGGTGGTCAGAATTTCCATCAAAATTCAAAATTCAAGAAAGAAATACTTTTTTGAAAGCACCCAAAAACTTCATTTTGGCGTGATTAATCAACATACACTCACCTTTTCCACTTGGGGGAGTTCAATTCTAAATAAAATCAACATCTTCAATATTTTTTCTCTAACCATGTATCATTAGCTTTTTTTAAACTCTAAGAAGTGACTTCCTGCCTTAACAAAGAAGAAATTCATCAGCAAATTATTTCTTGAAAATAAAAATAAAAAGTATAAAAAATAAAAAATCTTACAGAAAATAGCAATCACCTCTACCATGGCCAATTGACAAATTTTTGGAACCTATGGGGAAGTATTAATAAAAGAAGACCAAATTATTAATAAATATTCAATTTTGAAAGCAGAAAATTAAGATTTAATAAAGAAAGCCTGTGAGCCTTGAGGTATACTTTACATGCCCAAATTGGCCACATTTAATACTAAAATGAACTCTGAACTATTAATCACCCATAACTCATTCATATATCCAACATTCATTATTTTCATTTAAGAAAAAATGAATACCTTTTTTGTGAGTAACTAAATCCATGGAGTTAAGGCCAGATTTACATTCTACACAAAAGTTCACCTAGGGTAGCTCCAGAGATTTAATAGGCTTAAATAAACTCTATGAGGCGGTAATATGGAAAGTATTTAAACACCAAATCATCAATAACACATAAAATAATTGTGAAAATCTTTGCTTTCTCAATTTCAAGCCAAAATAATCGAAATGTGAGGAATCCCATGTTACAAATACACTAAGATTAGTGTTATGAATGTTTGTGGTGCTTACAAACATAGTACTCTTATATAAAGCTTTGTTAGAACCATAGTGGATATCAGTCTTTAAGCCTGAATTACTCTTTTTGATGTGAAAATAGCTAAGGGGGACAAAAGACATCAAAGAGAGACAGGGTACCCAGCTTGTGAGGCATCTGAGGAATGGATAGCTATAAGTATTGGATAAATGAGTTATCATGGCCAATTTATTATACTAAAACCTTTTTTGAACTTGGTGACCAAGTTAAATTCCCATTAAATCATAAGAAAGCTCCAAATAAGCTGCTATTTTGACATGACAAGGAGGTAAAGAGAAACTCTGACTCCTGTAACCATGTCAATTCTTAATCATTTTCCATGGATAACTCTCAAAATAGTAATTAAAAACCTTTTTGGACTATTATCCATCCATTTACCTCATGGCAACCAGCAATACTGTGCTATTTTAAATTCTACATAGAAATAAGGTGGAAACTTCAAAAATTCATTAAAAATACATTCCTTAATCAATCTGTCTGAAGCTTTCAGGAAAAATGTAAAATTCTATGATCCATAAATAAGCAAAAACAATATTATGACTTTATAGTCAAAATTAAATATTTTACTTACAGTCCATTTTGATGATTCCATGTGAAACACTGAATCCCAAAAGATTTACAGAGAATACAACCTGTCATGAAATTTCCAATAAAATTAATAAATTTGAGGAATTTTTTTTTATTTTGAAATAAAAGAAGATTTACTGTCTTTTTCTCCTTTTATTTCTAATCATAAATGGGTTGGTAGTCACATAAAAGCCTTAATTAAGTAATTATGATAATCTTACATGACAACAAATTATACAATCAATAATCCAGAAATGATAATTGGTTTCTCACTCACTGGTTTCTCAATTTTCTCCATTTCATGCCTCTGTGAGCTTTCGTTTACTTAAAAGAGGCTTCCTCATCCTGTTATTTCCAAATCATCTTAATATCCAGCTATATCTTTAGTACTAACAAGTAAGTATGAGTTAAATCTTTTCTTAAGTGTTTTAAGTCTTTGCAAATCAATAACAAGGATGTTAAATCATATAAATATGCAATTTCCAATATTTTTTAGCTATTACATTGTTGTATTATTGTTATAAAGCAATTTTTATTGTTTAAATCCACAATTCATCCATCAAATCTCTCTACCAATTCTTTTAAAGGTTTTATTGGAGTATTAGTGAGTGGTTTTATGAATTCTTAATTTTTTTCTCTATTACTAGTTTCTTCTAAGAATTATCTTTACAATTATTCTTGCAAAATATAATTATATATAAAAAGAGTTTTATTATTAAATACATCTTTTAATTGATTCTTGTAGAAAATTAATTCTTACTGTTATAATAACTAGTGGTGTATAAGAAGTAAAATGAATAATGAATTAATTAATTATTTAATTGTGTTTATAATAAGCTCATTTATTATATTTACATAAGAACAGCCATAGTAATATTATCAAATGTTTCATAGACAAATCTTAAATCTGGGTACCTGACCATGTTTTTTGAACCTTCAACCCTTTGTTAATATATCTTTAAGCTCTAAAACTCACTAATTATGATAGTTTCTTTCTTTTATTTGAAATTTAGAATATTTTCATTTTTTGAAATTGTCTTATAGCTTTTTCATTGAGGAATTTGGTTGAATTTTTTGCTGTTTTACATCTGGCTTTTCACATCCCAAAATGTATGACATTCTTCTTTGAGTTTTTCTAAATTGAATTTTCACTCGAAATATTGAAATTTTAATTTTTTTTTCTTTAAATAGAATGCTTTTTTTCAATATTTAAAAGATTATAAACTTATAAAAAGCCTTAAAAATTTTTTAAAAGTATAAGAAATAATTCTCTTTTATCAATTCTCTTGTTCTGGTGTCTTTAGTAAATTGTTTAAGCTGGTAATAAGCTCAGTAAGACATATATTACCAGCAAATAATCTTCAGAAGAAGAATCTGAAGACAGTATTGAAGTTCTCATTGCTAAAAGAGGCACTTTATTCAGGACAGAGTTAGCCAAACAACCTCAAAAGGGTATGTACTCTTTGTCTTTATTCTTTATTTTCTCTTAAATTGATGTGAAAATCGTGCATACCAGAAATGGAAGCAACTATTCAGTCCAACCAGATATATCTGGACAAGGAAGAGGCAAGACCAGTGCCACAACTGGAAAGTATTCCTCAATAAAGCCAAATATGGAGGATACCAGAGTTTCCCCTCATTCCCCAAGGTCTGTACCAACAACCTTTGACATTAACGTTGAGCCTGACCTGATTCAAGGTAATGTATTAAGGTTTGAACCCCTTCCAAGTGGAAGCCATAGAAATAGATCAGTCCCAGTACAAAATCTGGTACAGAGCAGCCAAGGAAGAGGAATGGTAAATTTGTCCAAGCCTTTGGAAGGGGGCCGTGAACTCCTACTCCCACATCAAGAGCTTTCTGGGTCAGGAGAAGACCATAGAGCTTGTAGGAGGATGGAGTCCAATGTCTTGCAAAGACAAGGTCACAAAGATGAAGGATTGGTTGAAGAACCAAATTATTTTATCCATATATCAGAAGAAATAGCTGGAAATGAGCCCAGATTTGGAGAGGGATGGCCCAGTGGGGTCAACAAGCTCCAAGCCAGCTGCAGAAGTTTTCAACGACAAGCCCAAAGGACCTCAGAAGAAGAAGAGAGGTCCCAAGAACAATAAAGTCAAGGGCAAAGCCAAAGCCAATTGGCACAGACCATACTCACAAGGGTACAAGATCCAAAAATTGGGGCCTTCAGCTGTGGACAGTGTATTCAATATGGCCAGAACCCTTATGGAATTCATATCCAAGGAGCAGGAAAGGATGAAAAGAAATTTTTCACACAAACAATTTATGAAATAAAATATATTGAATCCATTATTGACTTCTAACTTGGTAAATTTGATAAAGAATTAAAGAAATTAATTTCAAATTTTAATGACTTAGGAAACAATGACAGAACCTCCACTGAGTGGGGTAAAGTGCCAAATTCCAGACTTGAATCAATTTCCAATACATGAGACATAATTGAAAGTATATTTCAAGTACAAATTAATAAATTGGAAGATATTTCCATTGGTCACATTAATGACAAACTTATAATCCTGAAAATCATGCTTTAGAAATAGTTGATAATACTAATCTTTTTGCCACACACTTGGCCAGAAGTGACAATGAAAGACAGAAATTGAAGGATTGAATAATCTCACATGTGGATAAAATTGATAATAATTATGAACCAAATTCACATATTCCCAGACATTCTAAACCTTTTAATGAAGAAAATCTTTCTGTGAAAGAAAGCTTAACCCCTTTTCTAGGTGAAAATGTAATCTCTGCAAGAGAGATCCCCAAACTAGAAGAATGGCCAACATTCTCTGGTGAAGGTAAATAAACATATGCAGTTAATTAGAACAATTGATATGTTCAAGAAGATTTTCATATACCTAATGAAATTATAGTGGGAAAATTCTACTCCTTGTTTACCAGAACTGCAAAGAGATGGTATTACAAGATGAGACAAAAAAACCTAAAAATGATTGGCTTTGGTGGAAATCTGAAATAATAACCAAATGGGCCAACAATTCTTGGAGATTTAAAATGTAAAATTCTTTTGAAAGTGCCATTTTCAACTCAGAAAAAAGATAAACCTCTTACTTGGTTCCTCAACCAGAAAGACATATTATCTTCTTAACACCCAGATAGGTCTGACTCAATGATTGTTATGAAAATATTAAGTAAATTGGGAGGAGAACTGGAACATGCTATCAAGTGCAGATGTGTAGAACCCTGTTGAACAGAGGACTACATCAATTCAATGGAAGATATCATTACTAGGACAAGAATTGGTAAATCCTAGACTAGAAACCCTATGGAGCCCAAAGTAATCCCAAAGACTTCTCAAGTGGATAGAAGACCTGAAAGACTGGTCTTTAAGTGTCATAAATGTGGAATTACCTCATATTTAGCCAACACTTGCACCAAAAAGGCCAAAAATCAATTAATTTCAAGTAATTGAACAGGTTAAGTGTGCTGAAAAGAAGGAATAATCTGACCAATATTCTGCAATCTCTGATGACACACCAGCAGAGGATTATCCTATTAAAAACATTACAGCTTTCTTTGAAGTCACTGAAGCCCATGCTCACTTGCCACAATATAGTTTATATTGCTACAACCTGATCATTATCCAGGAGGCCATATTGTGTAGTATTAACCCTTTTAGAGGCAAAGGTTACACTGCTTTAGAATCTTTTATTACATCAATCCTGATTAATGATGTTGAAGACTAAGTCAATTTGGGCACAGGAGCATTTTGCACTTGTGCAGGCCAAGACTACCTTCAAATCATATTCCCTTAATGTAGGAGCCCTCTATTATCAATAGAAGGTGTGAAATTTAGTAGCTCCAGTAATAATATGTACCCTTTGTGTAAGGTTTGGCTATGAAACTCTTGATAATAGTAACAATATCAAGAGTACTATGACTGTCCTCAGTAGAAAAATTTAATATAATAAAATATTATAACCACAAATTTAAATATAATTATTAAAAATAACTATACAAAACAATGAATTCAATTATTATTATATAAAATCATAATAAAAAATATAATAGTTATAATAAGCTATAATTATTCTATTTTTGTTATAGTCGGTGACAATTATAACAAGAAGAAGTGTTAAGCTCTTAATGAGACGATTACACAGGGAAAATATCAATATTTAACCACTCATAAATAATATATAAATATTATTTACACAAGAATTATAACACACACTGTGCATAAATAATTCTTCTAGAAACATTCCATATAGAAATAACTAATAATAGATAAACAAAATAAAAAAATTTAGAGAAAAACTTACTTATAATATAAATTTAATACAATAAGTCAAATACAACAGTTATTATATTAAATAATTGTTATGAGTTAGAAACACACCAAAAATCAATATTTTGAATGATAAAACAACCTTTTATGATAAAATATATGATTAAAGAGTTTTTAAGAGGAATTTGTGGATTTTAAAAGATATTTTAAAGACAATAATTTTATAAAATAAACTACATTATAGGTGATTACAACAATAATTTAATTTCTATGATTTAAATTCTTTAATTTAAGATTTATAAAGAATGAAATACTTAAGAAATATTTTAGTAAGAATATTTTATATATAATAAAGCTTTACCTGTTCAAATGTCTAATATGATTGGATTGATAATTGATGATGGACAAAAACAGTGATTTAAAGACTCTTTTTATGTCTACAGAGCAACTCTCATGTTTTATAATGGATATAGGGGGTGGGCACAGGTCAAAGCTGAAATGCCATGCTTAAAAATAAGGTTCTTAACCTGAGGTAACTTATTTTTAATTCCAATTTAAGGTTACCAGTGTTATTCTTAACTTCAAGTACTATTAATCCTCATTTAAGTGAATTATTTTAAGTTTTCATATGCAATACCGTTATTTATATTAAAGGTAATCACATGAACAACTTAAAAATTAAGTTTCAAGCAGAAATCTCTTAAACTCAATTTTTAATTATTTCTTGAAGAAATCATAATTTTCTTCAAGGATAATTAAAAGAGTAGATTTCCAGGATAATTTCCCAGAAAATCTGCTTATAAAAGAGACTTGAAATTGTCTTTATATACAGATAATATTAAATTGTGAGCTGTGTGAAACGTTCAAGAAAATCCATTAAGGATTGGATTTTTAATGAATCTTTGAGGTTATTACTATTTTTCCATGTAAAATAGCAATACACACTAAACCTTAACTTTTGATAAGGTTTTAATGCTTTTACCTTAATGGTTCAAGCTTATTTAAGCTTTTAAAGGTCTCAAAACTTTAATTTCAAGCCTGCATATTGGGATTTACCCTTTGGCTGCTTGAAATTCCTGTCCAAATTGGGATAAAACCAGTTTAAACTTTAAGGTTGGATCAAAGTCTAATTTTAAAGTTTAAATAAGGTTTGAAATCCTCCAATACAGGTGGAAAACCTTAATTGAATCCTTGCAGATCCAAAAAGCTGGGTACCCCAGCTCTGTTTGGTCTTTTTCCTTTGTCCCACCTTGTTGTGTGGATTTTGCCCTTTTATTGACTTAAAGCCATACTATGGCCTTGAATACTTTTGAATTGAGCTCATTCAGGATTTGCATTCTGTATGGCAAATCCTTACCCAATTCAGTAAATATACACAACACCTCAATTTTAACTAAAATTTTGGTCCGTTTGCATCAACCTTATGCAACTTTAAATTTAAGCTTATTTAAGCTTAAATTTAACAATCTTAAAAAAAGTTAAATTATTACTGCGAAATTCTAAAATCTTCCAATAACATAAGAAATAAGCTTATTTGTGTATACCATAGGTCATATTTGGTGTAGAATCCAAAAATAACATAATATTTATAACTTTCTTTATCCAAAAAAATGTCATACTTATTTTTTATTATTTTTTATTTCAAATTCAATTGAAAATTCTGTTGAAAACTAAATCAGCTGTATCTAAAATCATTTGTGGTCTTATGGGTATGTTATACATACCTCACAGGCTCATATTCCCTACCACCAAAAGAAATTGTACCACAATTATCTTTTAGTAGTTTACCCCCAAGCTAGTTAGGGGGGTATCATCCACTGTCCAACCTCTCTACTTATACTTTCAAGTATGTAAAGCACACAATTCCAATGTTTTATTGAGGAATTGGTCTTCTCTCATGTCTGAATCTTGTGAGAAACATTTGGGAATCACATCCCTTTTCTGCTAAAATCCATTAATCTTCATGTTTTTGATTTCTGTAGCTGACCAAGTATTCTCTTTCATCTTTTCCCCTAAGTCTTTTTTCTTTCAAGACTATCAGTACTTTTTTTCTCTTAACTCTGCTTTATTGGAGGTACTTCTAAGGGTTTTTCATTTCTCAAAGGAAATAATTCCTTATCACTTGAAGTGTAATGCTTTAACAGACTAACAGGAAAAGTAAGATGTATCCCAGCTCTCCTGAAAGCTCTACCTGTACTGCATTTTTCCCATGAAGGGCTTTAATAATAAGTGGTCCTTCAAAGGAATATTTCAATTTCTTTGGATATTTAATATCATTCAAGTTCAAGGTTGAAACTAGCATTTAGTCCCCTACCTTGAATTCTGGGGTTTTATGACTTTTATCCCATTTCTGTTTGGCATATTCAAAGTCATCATTAATGCTTTGATTTGCATGATGCCTTACTTTATCAAGCAATAGCTCAAATCTTGCAGCAGTTGTATTAATATCAACTAAATCTTTCTTCAAAGTATCAACTGGAATTTTAGGGTTCCATCCTTTTTCCAAAATTGTAGGAGTTTTGCCTGTTGAATCATGGAGAGGTCTTGTAGGCTAGCTTAAATGCTGGTATAAGAGTACACCAATCATAGGTAAAGCTTTCAGAATATTTAAGCTACAGGCCATAAGCACAAATTTTTCTTGTCATGTCCTCAAGGGTTTGTATCATTCTTTCTTCTAAGCCATATTTTTGTGGATTGTATGCTGTTGAGAATAATAATTTTGTACCCAAGCGCTTATGTAAATTAGTCCATAAGGCTGATGTGAATTTTGGATCTCTATCACTAATGATATTTTCAAAGAGACCAGTATGGGATATGAATCTATTCCAAATAAAAAGAGCTGTATCCATAGCTGTTTCATCTTTATGACATGGTAAAAAGATTGGTGTTTTGCTATATCTGTCCATGTTGACAAGACATGAATTGTAACTTTTATCACCTCCCAGTGGTAAGGCAGTTACCCAATCCATATGAACCACTTCCCATAGTGTACTTGGTTCTTGGATATGAATCATCAAACCAAATCCTTTACCAGTAGCTTTGTTAGCTTTTTGTCATCTATCACAACTATGACAGTACTCAATGACATCTTTTCTCCAAGATGGCCACCAGGCACATGTATTGATTGTTTCCATTGTTCTGTCTTCAGACAGATGTCCAGAATAGATTTTATGATGGAATTCTAGCAGTATTGTGTTAATCAAAACTCTACTACACAGGACCATGACACATGTGTGTTTAGATCTACAATATAAGATACCATCAAAAAAATGGAATCTTCCATTGTCATAAGATTTTTTCCAAATATCAACCAGAGAATTAGCCATAGCTGCATCTTTGCAATCTTTCTCAATTAGAGAAGTAAGAATATGAAAATTCTTGTCTAGCTTATAGCTATCTCTAACTTTTTCAAAGAATTCTGTTCCAACATCTGTGATGTTAACTCCTTCAATTCGAATTTGAGTTTCTGAACCTGTGGGAACATAGGCTGCATTGTCAGGTGTATTGGGTAATGCCCATCTACTTAGGCCATCAGCATTTTTGTGAATATTTCCAGCTTTATGTATTATAGTCATATTACCTCTATACTCCTGTATAGCAATCTGCCATCTTAACATGTGTCTGTTTGGCTTTTTCATGTTAAGAAGTGATTTTACTGCATTTGTCAGCCTGTGACTCAAAACCAGAGCACAAGCATGACAGCCAAAATACCATAAACCAATGGTATAGCCAAGATACCACCAAAACATGGAGCTGAGCCAAACCAGCTCAGAAGGTATTCAAAAAAAGAGAAACTCACCTCTTTCTGAAAATATAAGTCCCATCACCATAGGACAAAGAATAAAAAATTTATTCCTGCTCAAAGTTATTGCTGAGCATAAACCTTAATTTTGACCTCTCATCTAAAGTCCAGAAGGAGAGGCTTAACCCCATCAAATGGGTATTCAAGATGAAGCTCTAAGCCAGGGCTATTCAATGGTACTAGCCAAACTGAGCTAGCACCAATATTACTGGAGTTATGGTCAATTTCAGACCAAATAAGGGTGAATAGAACATTCACCTCTCATCTAGCTTCTACAGTTTTAGTGTGAGATACTTGAAGTGGGATCTTTTTGGGAAGAGCACAATCAGGGCTATCTGATGGTCTCATCCATTTCCCCATAGCTCAACTAGAACAAAAGTTATGCGGCAAATAAGCTCAATACAGCTTTTTGCCTATACCATGCAAATGTACAAAAATCTTGTACATGGGATACCTTTGCCATATTTAATGATACCCGTATCAAATGAGGTACCATTGTGAAGAGCACATACAGGGCTACACACTGAGCCAGCTTTGAGGTTGATATCTCATGAATTGACAAACCTATGGTTGTTTTAAGGTCAGATTCCCACCTGCTGTCATATACAGCCTTACCATGGGATAATAACCCATAACCATGAATATGAGGTGTCAAATAGACAAAGAAGATTGTTTTTACTTCAATACCTCATATTTCAGTCAATACTGGGGTCCATACAGTTTCTTTACAGCATTCTACGCATCATACATGCCAGAATCAGGCTGTGAGGTCCCCAGATGAAAGTTTTCACCCTGTATTGGTGAAAACTGCCCAGATGTGGTTTCAAAGCCACATCTGAGCCCAATAAAGGCTGTACATGCTGTTTGCAAACCACAAGCCAGTACTAGAGGGTGAAAAATCTTCACTTCCTCTACGTGGAAAGGTCTAGCACCCTTTTCACCCCATTTCAGGATAAAAAGGAGGCTTTTCACAGCCAGAATTGTTTTCCTCATCCTGCTCTTAAATATCCTATGTAGTAAACTGTCAAAACAGTTTTACTATTGGGTAATAATCAGGGTATAATTATAATTTTAATTATTGTAGCTCTTATTATAGTAATCCAACTGGTAAAACTGCACCCAGGGTTCTCAATAGCGCTCACCACCACTATTCTTAAATAGTAGAGCCCTGTTATTATATCATAAACCATTATATTAAATTAAAACTCTTATTTTAAAATTATTTCCACATGTCACAGTCATAGCTCTAGTTGTAAATAGCCTAATTACTGCTTCAACATAGACTCCAGCTGACAGCATTACAATCAGTAATTACTTCCAACACACTACCATCAAGATAATAATCAAGTTTTCCCAGAGCCCATAAAAGGCAAAGGCACTCCATTTGGCTAGCTCCGAACCTGGCCTCAGTAGGTTTGATTTGTCTTGAAATAAAACAAATCAGATCTTCATAAGGTTTGTCATTGACAATTTGAACTTGATGAAGAGCTGCATCTAGGCTCTCACCACATGCATCCATATACAGCTTGAAAGGAAGTTTCCAGTCTGGCATCAGTAAAAATGGTGCATTGGTCAAGGCATATCTGATCTTTTCATATGCTTGAATCCTCTCCTGTGTCATTTCAAAGACAGCTTGTTGATCACAAATTTTTCACAATGGTCTGGAATGGATTGCAAAGTTTTTATGTTTTTGCCTGTAATAACTGGCAAACCCTACAAAAGACGTCATTTCCTTTTTGTTCTGGGCATTTGTTGCAGTAACACTGCAGCCACTTTTTTTTTATCAAAACCAAGGCTCAGTCCTGATACTACATGTCCTTGAGCTTTCAACTCATGAAACCCAAAATTACATTTTTTAAGAGACGTTTTCATTTTTACTTGAAGAATTTTCTTAAGTACTAATTAAAGTCTCTCTAAATTCAATTGTCAGGTCTCTGAACAAATGATAATATCATAAATGTAAATTATTAACCATCCCTTTGATAATTCATGTGGGAAAATGGTGTTCATCATTCTTTGATAGTGAGAGGGTGTATTTTTAATACCAAAAGGCATTGTCAAGTATTCATAAATACCGCAATGAGAAATAATCCTCAATAATTTCCTAGCATGAGGTGTTGAAACAGTCTGATGGAGGCCTTTAGGAGAATCCATAGAGGTGATAAATTTTGCTTTGGATAATTGAGTCAAAGCTTCATGGATTCTAGACATTGGATGCCTGTGTGGAATAGTGTAGGTATTCAGTGCTCTAAGATCACCAACCATCCTTTACTTATCATTATGCCAAGTAATGATTACAGGAGTTGTGACTTCTACTTCTTCATTGTGTCCAACCTTTCTCAGAACTCCCAGTTTCATTATTTCATTAATATTACTTTCTAATGCTTCTCTGGCCCTAGGCCTAGTTGGATAAGCTGGTCTTTTTAAAAGTGGAGGTTGAGGTCTTTCCCCATTACGAATAATGTCCACTTGATGGCCTTTGATAGCCCCAAGTTGTTCATTATCAAAAGCAAGGGCTCCCTGTCTTGAAATAAAGTTTCAATAAGCTCTTCCTTCAGTTCTGGTGTTAATTCAGGACTAATTTGTGCTTCAATCAATTGATCTGACACAAATTTTTCTTTATTAACATTTTTCACTTGTCTAATGACAGTGATTTCCCTTTGTTCTAGAGGAAAAGCAAATTTTTGCCTTTTATTTTCCCCTATAGTGAAATACCTGTCTTTATGATTATTAATCTCAATACCATAAACATTGAGATAATTATTTCCAAGTATAAATTGTTGTGAAGTACAATTATTTGTAACAACAAATCTAACTTTTAATCTGATACTTCTTGAAGGATGAGGGAATATCATTGCTGCTTCAAATATACCCAAGGGGTGCATATTTTGGCTGGCACTGCTGAATTTTGTACCTTCAATTGGCATTAACCTGTCTTTCCAATTGGTATAAATCTTGTCAAGATGATATTTTCCAACACAAGTACAAAAAGCACCTGAGTCAAGATTTATCTTGGCTTCTCTGTTTTTTGTCACAAGATTAGTGTAACAAGATGATCCAGCTGTAAAACCATTACCTCTGGCTGGCTTGGTTTTTTGCATTTTACCATCTTGCAGGTGTATGAGATCCATACATTCATCACTGTACTGTGGTAAGTGAGTATGCACTTCGGTGACTTCAAAGTAAACCTTAATATTTTCTATACTAAGCTCATCAGGTAATTCCTCCTCTTCAGAAGGCTCAGAATAACTTTCATGTACAGGGACATCATTTGTTTCTTTTGTTTCATATTTTTCAATTTATATCTCATTGATTCTTGTCCTTTTGGGGAAAGTATTAGCCAAATTAGATGTACTTCCACACTTATGACATTTCAAAGAAGCTTTCTCATGCGGTTCATTGGGTTTACAACTTGATTCCCACTGGCCTTGTTGTCCATTGGGGATTTATACCAGTTTCTACCAATTTTTGTTCTAGTAGTGATGTCCTCCATAGCATTGATATAATCTTCTTTAGAAAAAGGCTCAATACATCTGCTTCTTATAGCATGCTGAAGGTCACCACCACACTTTGTTCATATCCTTTTACATACCATTTTTTCAGACATAACAGGATGAAGGGCAGTTAATCTGTTCCTTTGTTTAAGAAACCAAGACATTGGCCTGTTCCTCTCAATATTAAAAATGGCTTCTTCAAAATAATTATCCATTTTAAATATCCAGGAATTATTTGCCCATTTGGAAATAATCTGTTCTTTCCACCAAGGCCAAGAATGTTTACCATGGTCTCGTCTCATTTTTTAATACCATTTCTTTGCTTATTTGGTAAACAATGAGTGTAATCTAGCACTTATGTATTCATCTGGTATGCTAAAGTCCTCTTTAAGCATATCAATTGTTTTCATAAATTCCATATGATTATATTCCCCTTCACCACTGAAGGTCGGCCATTCCTCTAATCTTGGAATGTCTTTAAGATTGCAAGCAGTTTCCACTTCTGCATCACTTGAAATTGTATGATGTAAGTCATTATTCAGGTTTAGCACATTTCTGTCAAGAATTGGTGTGGACTGTCTTGGAAAATCATCCTTCAGTGATATCTTATTAATACTTTATTGAATATTGTCTTTCAATTCAAGTCTTGCTTTTCCACTTTTTTCCAATTGTTCTTGGAAAAGAGCTGAATTGTGCCAAGTTGAGTTTTCCATGTTTTGAACTTGTAGTCTTAATTCTTTTAACTGTCTAATTATAAAATAAATAGAATTATTACCTGGTTGGTTAAGTAATGTTACCTTAGAATCAATTCTTGCAAAAATTTGTGCCAAAGACAAAATATTGTCCTTATTAATATTTTCAGGGCCAATAATGTTCTTTTGTGACTCTTTCACTTGCAGTATCTCATTAACCAACTTTTATTGGATATATTCAAATGTTTTAAGCTTTGTTAGAATTTCTTTATTACAAGTTTCAATTTGGTTTACAAGCTTTACAAGGTCTGCTTCTTTGAAAAGATTTGTTCAATCCTTCCTCTTCCTTGTTTTTGAATTCCATCAGAGTTCTTGCCATATTGAACATATTGGCCATGGCTGCCTTCTATTTCTTGGGAATCCTGTAATTCTGTGGGTAAGGCTTGTTCCACTTCGTCTTTACCTTTCCTTTTGCCTTTTGCTTGCCTTTTTGGTTGGTCTTTGGGGTTTTCTTGGCCCTTTTTGGCACTTGTTGAGGCATATTTTTGCTTGTGGAGGCTTGGGGAGCTTCCGCTGGGATGTTTTCCTTCCCTTGGGCCAACTTCTTCTTCTGGTCCTCCAATAACATGCTTTGGTTTTTCAACGGAGATTTTATCTGTTGGACTTGTCCTTTGCAAGACATGGGTTTCCAACCCTTCAGAAGTTCCTCTGTCTTTTCTGGCCCCATGAACTTCTTCACTTGAAGAAATGAGTTCATGGTTCCTATAAAAAGGTTTGGGAGAAGTTCCCACTCTTGCTGTTTTGCTTCCATAAACCAGTTCTTGTACTGAGACTGGTATATCTCTATTGTTGCCTGTTGAAAGTGATTTGGGTCTAACAACAGAAATAGCAGTTATGTTAGCTTCTGGACTCCCAATAAGAGTGTCAACGGTGCTTGCTAACCTTTGGGAACTGTTGGAAGTTCTGTCATCCTCCATTTGTGTGTCTCCTCTGGGCTGATATCCTTGTCTTTTGGATTTATGACTTGAATGTCCTGTCCCAGATTCATTTGATTGGGTGGAGAAGTTAATTCCACTTCAAGTAGGAGGCATTTCAAATCAATATAAAGCAATTAGGACTAACAAATGTATTGAATTTACCTGCTGGACCTTTAAAGGGTTCTTTGGTAATCAAACCCCTTGGTGCTGGGCTAGTTTGAATTTCAATACTAGACTCTGAAGCTTTGGAGTCTGAAGAGCTTTCTCTGATGGATGACACTAGAGAAAAAAAAATATAAGTTATTTAATCAAACAATAAAAATAACTTATAACCTCAACTTCTTGGATAAAGTTTCTTTAATGTAATTTATGGCCAATTAAATCAGAAATGAAGAAAAATGTCTGAGATTAAAGAAAAAATGTTTTTAGTAAATATTTTGAAATTTTAAACTTTTTATTTGATTTGGTATTTTATTTAAAGAAATAATAATTATGCAATTAATAAGTCATTAATCAAAATTGTATTATTATTCACTTTATACTAGAATAACTCAAAGAATAAATTTCAATTCTGTGATGTGAAAAAGCCACTAGTTAGACAAAACAAATTTATTCCAAGTGACTCAATAGTATATTGTTTCAAACAATATTTTTAAGAAAAAATAACTTTATTAGTATTATGAAGATTATTTAAAAGGGATAAGTCCCACAAAAGCCAACATCAAAGTAAAAAAGGAAATTTCACGTCAACAAACAGTAAAATAAGGTCTAGAATATGATTCATGTCCTCAACAATCAGTTAAAATCAAGTCCAGGCCGCCAAATGTAAGGTTTGTCTATGAAACACTTGATAATAGCAACAATATCAAGAGTACTATGATTGTCCTCAGTAGAAAAATATAATATAATAAAATAATATAACCACAAATTTAAATGTAATTATTAGAAATAATTATAAAAAAATAAATTTAATTATTATTATCTAAAATGATAATAAGAAAATATAATAATTATAATAAATTAGAATTATTCTATTATTGTTATAGTCACTGGCAATTATAACAATAAGAAGTGTAAAGCTCCTAATGAGACAACTACACGTGGAAAATATGAATATTTAATCACTTATAAATTGTGATCCTTGAGGTAAATCTTACATACCCAAATAGGCCACAATTACCTTAAAAATAAATTCTGAACTATGCATAACCCATAAGTCATGCATATATTCAAAATTAATCATTTTTTATTTCAGAAAAGATAAATAACTTTTTATTGAGTGAATAAATCCATGGATTTAAGGCCAGATTGGGATTCTACACAAAATTTCACCTAGGGTAGCTCCATAGAGTTAATATTCTCAAATCAACTCTTTTAGGTGGTAATATGGAAAATACTTCAATACCACATCTTCAATACCACATAAAAGATCCACCAGGGAAAATCTCGCGTCAATTTTTGGTGATTCACTTCATGTCGCACCGCGGTCAGTATAAAATCTTGCTTCAGTCGTGTTAGTGTCACTTTATAGTCACTGGATTTAGTGGGTCACATCACATCAGCATCAAGACAATGTCAATCGTCACATGTGTCACATGAGAATGTCACTCAAATCCCAAACCCATTTCAACACTATTTGCAATGTTTGGGTAATTTCACCTCATTGGCTTCTGCATCCCGGCCTAATCCTCCCCAACACTTCGCATGCTTACGCACCCGCACTGCCCCCCATCTCCACCCCCGCCCTTACCATCTTTACGCTCACGTGGTGCCCTCCCAACATGCCTCTGACACCACTAACCATCCTTAGGCTTGTGTAGTGCCCTCCCAACATCCCTCCCACACCATTTACAATCCTTATGCTTGTGGAGAGCCCTCCCAACATGCCTCTGACACCACTTACAATCCTTATGCTTGTGGAGAGCCCTCCCGACATGCCTCCAACACCGCTTACCATCCTTACGCTTGTGTAGAGCCCTCCCAACATGCCTCCAACACCGCTTACTATCCTTAGGCTTGCGGAGTGCCCTCCCAACATGCCTCCAACACCACTTACCATTCTTACGCTTGTGTAATTCCCGCCCAACCTGGCTCTGACACCACCCTCACACTGGCCTAATCCTCAAAGCCACTTATGATCCTTATCCTCCTGCCGGGGCCTCAACATGAGACTATGATGCCGCCCCCCATCTCCACCCTCACAATGCCTTACGCTTCCGCCCCCCCCGCCGCTTGCAATCCTTACGCTCCTGCGGCTCCCTTAAGATATGCCTCCGACACTGCCCTCAACCCTCCTTATGCCTCCGCACCCCCGCCACTTACCATCCTCACGCTTCCGTATTACATCCATAGTGTACGGTGGCTTGTTGGCGTACACCATCAACACAATCAAGGAAATATGCTGAGTGGCCTTCTCTGCCAACAGGACCTAAGCGGAAATTGGTCAGTATATTCACAATGTTGTGGTTAGGGTTTAAATCATGAGACTCACAAATTAAAACCTAATAAGTGGACTATTTAAGACAAGAATTGTGTCTCCTGTTTCCCCAACAAAACCATTTTATTTCATATCATTCAAATGGAACACTTTGCTTAGTCCTTACCTCATGAGCATTGAATAGTTCAAAAGTTGACTTGAGTAGGTTTCTCACTACTCAGCTTTACTCAGTGTCTCACAGGGAAGTTATTTCATTTGCATGATATGAAATAATTTGCAAAACATTGCCTTCTTCAATTTCCCGACAAATTGTATTTTGCAAATGTGATACAATTCCAATAGAAGGTTCAAAGGCTGTTGATGCGCAGGTTTATTTTGGTCAGCTTGTGGTTTTAAAATGTATTTTTTCTAGAATATTCAATAAATCTTAAACTGCTTTAAATTGATATTTAACTTCTTTCAAACTCGCCAAAATTCTCCAATATTACCTAAAAAAGAATGAATTATTTTAAACTTATTTTACTTCCACATTTTTTCTTCAATGTTGATCTTTTTATTCAAAAATTTTCAAACAAGTTATCAATCAACTCGTCACAATCTATTTGCTTAATAAAATACCTCTGCTATGGCCCGAACCCCAGGAACTTCAACTGAATTCTATGAACTACCAACTTCAGCCCCAGAGAGTGGAAGTGAAATCTCTGATATGGCCAGTGGTTGTGAATTGGGCATTGAAGTAGAGAGCCAGTCACATGAATATAATCAAGATCCACCAGTTCTTCCAGAATGTGAGTATGCATCCATCTTGAATGTTTCAAATCTCTCAAAACCTGATATTGTGTCATAGCCTTTATTTCAGCTCAGCCTCCAAGCTCTCAGAAACCAGATTTTAAAAGCTATGAGAAGGAAAAGACTGTTGAACCTGGTGCACCAACAGAAGATGCTGGGAAAGATGATGTAATTTTCAGTGGGGAGGTGGAAGATACATCCAAGGAACAATTTGTCTCAAACATTGCTCAAACAATCCCAAGGCTTGAAAAAATTCAAAATTTCAGTAAAATTCCTGATTGTGTGCGTCAAAAGATTGCTGAAGCAATGAGCCTCCTCAAAATGGATTTGAAATTTAAGTCCATTACCAATTCAATACAAAAACATCAAAATGGCTGCTTACAATATTTGGGCAGGTGTGGAGGTGGGAGAATCTCTACCTGAAGGATCTCGAGTGGTAATTGCAATTCCTGGCACAGGATTAGGAAAAAGACCGAATATACATGCCACCAAAAAAACCAACAAAAAACGCCGTACCTTTGAAGCCACAAAAGATTCCCCGGATCAGGGTGCTGAAATGATCAATGTTTAAGTGGGTAATATTGATAATCAACCTCCACATACTGAAAGCTCCCCCCCATACTCAATGAAACAATCCATGATGAACCTCCACATACTAAAAGCCCCCCATACTCAATGAAACAATCCATGATAAAACCCATCCCTCCTCTCCTCAAAATATTCAAGCCTTTCAAGAAAGGGAGAAAATTAAACATGATACAATGGGACAATATATGACTGCTATAATTCCTGACCCTGATCCCAAAGTGTCATCCTCTGCTAATTTTGAAGGAAGATTTTTATCCCACATGGAAGAGTTTGGAGACATTCTGAATTATCATTCCAATATTACTCAACAATCATGGAAAAGGGGGCTTGATAATATCAATAGGATTTACAAAAATTGATGGGACAATTTACCAACAAAGGATGCTCATACATTCCTGCCTGATGGTATTAAGGTTATGAGTAACCGGGAGCTTAAAATGTCGGCCTGTCTTGACAACCTTGAGATGGAAGGTGAGTTTTATCTTTGTGCATGAAACATGATTATTGACTGTTGACTGGTAATATAAATTGCAATATACAGGGTTAGATTCTTTTAAGCCAACAGAAACAGAAGCATTTTTTGATAACAACATTTGTAATCTCAAATTGATGAAGGAATCAGCTAAACCTCCAGATAATCTCCTGAAATCTGAACACTCCTTCTTCAAAATGGTTCAGAGACTTCTTTGCCCCGCCAATCTAGTAAAACATTTTTGGGAAAATGTTATGTTTGAATCCATTAGTTTAGTCTCATACAATGTGATTGACCCAAATGATATGTGGCACTAACATCAAATTCAACCAATCCTCTTGGACTCAGACAGGGAGCAGTTGAATACCTTGCCTCCTGCTTGAGTAAATCAAAGCAACGTGCCACACAGCTTAGCATTGAAGGTGGTGGGGCTGACAATGAGATATCAACAAAGCCATACAAGAGCCTGGAGGATCTAATGGATACAGCTATCCATTTTATGATTGCGTACAACATCGTATGTGCACACACAAAGTTCAAAGTCAATGGAATCAAAGGCAAACTCACAAGCTCCAAAAAAAATGAGGCCATCAAAGATCTTTTGACGTGTCACAAGAATCTTGGAATAAATCAAATTTGCTATGGTATATTAGCGGCTTTCTGTGCAGCGGGGGTTCGTGGTTTGATGGTATGCTCAGATGACTGGAGAACAAGCTCAATTAAAGGGGCTTTATCACTCATTGACATTTCTGAAAAACCTTCAGAGGGTAAAAATCTAGTGGAGCCGGTGTGGCTACGTACTAATAAGTATATATGTAATTTACTGAATAAATGTTTCTTCTCATCAGAGTCCTTTAACCCCACTGTACCTCTTAGATTTGAATATGCACGATTCTTGGTATTAGACTTTTTTGATGCCTGGGTGGCAAAGCGCGGTCTTGGTTTGAGTGATGAGGTCACATTGACTGTACCCAGGTCAGCTAAACTTACATCCAGGATTGACACATTTTAGATTAGCTTTGTACTAGATAGATTGTAATTGAATTTTGAAAAGTTATTTATGAATTTAATAATCCTGACTACCTATCCTACTACTTCCTGGATGCCACAGTATGAAGAACAATAATAATTGTACAGTGGCATGCCTCTGTAAACTATTGAAAATACTCCGACAAGATGCAAACTCAGTCAGGCAGTTGTGCCCGCCATTAGCACATGCGGGAAGTGGGTTTTATCACTTCCCGCCAGCCCACAATAGGCCAAATGGCCCTGTTTCTTTCAAGAGGACTAGGATAATTAGGGATCCGCAGCAGGGTTCATATTGCATTTGCCCGTGCTTGAAATATTCCACATGGTTGGATTTGAACCTCATTGAATGGGAACATCAATATGACAAATTGAATAATGCACTATCCACTGCTTTTTCAGGTGCAGGTACTTGAGATCGCAAATTCACGAAGGTCAGGTGTTATCTGTCATTTGTAGCCGCAATTAAAAAAGATTCATTGACCAAGATCAAATTTAGGTAATATTAATAATTCAGTAATCGTTTGGTTTGATTTCATTTTCCGCTGAAAGCATGCCATTCACAAAAAAAGGAAAGGAGCGTAAAAGGGAACTTGTGGGAAAGCGTTGGGGTGAGGAAGGAAAGTGTGAGTGGCTGGCTTATTCTCAGCCTATATATATAGATATATAGATATGCTTCTGCATTTATGTGGCACCCTCATTGGGCCCCATGGAAGAAAATTGGCTTTAGTCGGTTCAGATCAAGCCAATGTCATGTGGGCTCCAACAGGGAAGTCAAAGGATCTGTGCCGAATAAAGCTCATTGGGCATTGGGCACCATTCTGGACTCAAAACTCCTTAGCTTCAAATGGCAGGAAGCAGTATCTGATATCTTGTCTGCTTCAACACAAAGTGATCCCTCAACCACTTGGGAATAGTGGGACATCACGCAAGACAAATGAGGCCAGAATCGCCCAAAAGAATAGGTTGTTTTCCTCCTCTCTACCAACAGCACAAATATCAATGCCAGTATCAGCAAATATGACCCCAAGTGAAATTCATAGGCCTGTGGATTTCAATCAGATCAAACGCATTCACTTTGGGCGCATGGCAATTTTTTCTTCAACCAGATTACTCATTGCCCTTGTTGAATTCAGACCATTCACAGCAATGAGTGAAGTCGAGGTCATTCAATGGGATGAATTATCACAATTCTTATTTTGCAAAAGAAGATTCACAGACCCGATTGCAACAAATGGGGAATTACTGGAGGGATTTATGTTCACAATTGGGTGGCGCAATTGCAGCACAAAGAATGAACAATTTGGTCTGTATGGAAGTCTTGGGAAAATTGAAAACGCAAAAGATGAATGGCGGAAGCAAGGTGCCAATATCAGCTCGGTGGGTTGCATTCTAGGTCAATCCTTACAATATGTTGGGGATAATTTATTTGAGAAGATTCAAAATTGCTACAAGTCATTGGGGGTTCTGTCTTTTGAAGTTAACTATGAAGCCAATATTCCTGAAAATCAGTGTGCATTCAAGTTTGCTTCTGCACTCACTTTCACCATGAATGGATTCAAAAATGCACCTCATTTTGATAAGGATGCATCACTGTATGCTTTGGGATGGTGGTTTCAAGCTGATATGCAGACTGGCCAAATTCAAAGAGATGCGTCAAAGCGGTGTACAGGGGCAAAATTCATTTTCCCAAATGAGCATTTTTTGATTTATCTATCTGAATGTCATGATCTCATTCAGGTAGTGTGGGCCAGTAGTACATTTGTTCATTATACTGATCCAGCACAGGACAACGAAAGCACAACACTAGGGGGTATGTCCGCGCAATGCTCAAGGAGGTTAGCCAAAATAATGTGGCAAAAAAGCCATGGCTATTATGAGGTTGGTGAGGGAGCGGGCTATCAAATCAGGGATGGTAATACAATCTCATCCCAATTCAAAGAATGAGGAGATTTGCATGTGTGTTGGAATTGCAGCGAGATTCGTAAATAATGGTGGGGCCAGGCAGAGGACAATATACACCAGGATTGGATGGTTTGGAGTGCAGGAGATAGGGTGGCTCACATGAAAAGGGGGTGAAATGTATTGTGTATGGTGGCATGCCATTGTACATATGTCCTGGTTTGTTGCTCTTGTCCAGGATCTTGATTCTTCACACGTGAATCCTTATGCTTGTGCAGGTTTCCAATACTTCAAACAATTTCTTATTCCAGGAAAGGCTGCTGACGCTTCACACACAAATCATTACGCTTTTAAAAGCACCCAACAATTCAAGCAACTCCCTACACCGGTGAAGGCTCCCGATGCCTCCCATGCAAATCCTTACGTTATGCAGGTTCCCAACAATTTAAAAGTTTCCTTACGCTGGTGCTGGCTTTCAATAATTCACGTGCGAATCCTGATGCTTGTGCAGGTTCCTGACAATTCAAACAACTCTGTCAGCCTGTGACTCAAAATCAGAGCACAAGCATGACAGCCAAAATACCATAAAACCAATGGTATAGCCAAGATACCACCAAAACATGGATCTGAGCCAAATAAGCTCAGAAGGTATCAAAAGAAAGAGGAAACTCACCCCTTTCCTGACAATATAAGTCCCATAACCATAGGAAAAAGAATAAAAAAGTTACTCCTGCTCAAAGTTATTGCTGAGCATAAACCTTAATTTTCACCTCTCATCTAAAATCCAGAAGGAGAGGCTTAACCCCATCAAATGGGTATTCAAAATGAATCTCTAAGCCAGGACTATCCAATGGTACTAGCCAAACTGAGCTAGCACCAGTATTACTTTAGTTATGGCCCAATTCAGGCCAAATAAGGGCAATTAAAATATTCACCTCCCATTTAACTTTTGCAGTTTTAGCGTGAGATACCTGAAGTGGGGTCTTTTTGGAAAGGGAACAATCAAGGCTATCTGATGGTGTCATCCATTTCCCCATAGCCAACTAGAACAAATGTTATGGGGAAAATAAGCTCATTACAGCTTTTTGCCTAAACCACGCAAATGTACAAAAGTCTTGTACATGGGATAGCTTTGCCATATTTGATGATACCCGTATCAAATGAGGTACCATTGTGTAGAGCACATTCAGGGCTACACACTGAACCAATATTTAGGTTGATATCTCACGAATTGACAAAGCTATGGCGGCTTTAAGGTCAGATTCCCACCTGCTGTCATATACAGCCTTACCATGGGATAATATCCCATAATCATGAATATGAGGTGTCAAATAGACAAAGGAGCTTGTTTTTACTTCAATAACTCATATGCCAGTTAATACTGGGGTCCCATACAGTTTTTGTACAGCATTCTACATGTCATACACGTCAGAATCAGGCTGTGACGTCCCCAGATGAAAGTTTTCACCCTGTTTTGGTGAAAACTGCCCAGATGTGGTTTCAAAACCACATCTGAGCCCAATAAAGGCTAATACAGGTATTTTCAAACCACAAGCCTGTCTCAGAGAGTGAAAAATCTTCGCTTCCCCTATGTGTAAAGGTCTAGCACCCTTTCCACCCCATTTCAAGATAAAAAGGAGGCTTTTCACAGCCAGAATTGCTTTTCTCATCCTGCTCTTCAATTCCTACGTAGTAAAACTGTCAAAAATAGCTATACTCTTGGAAAATAATCAGATGTACTTTTAATTGGAAGTATTGTAATCCAACAGGTAAAGCTGCACCCAGGGCTTTCAACAGCGCTCACCACCACTATATTTAATATAGTAAAGCCCTTTTATTCTTAAATCAAACCATCTTTAAACCTCATAAATCTATTTTCAATTGTTTTTACTGTGTAACAGTCATAGTTAAAAGCTGTAAATACAATTATATTACTTTTATCATAGACTCTCCCTGAAAAATTCCTTATGCCGCGGCAGGCTTCCAACAATTCACACACGAATCCTTACACTTGTGCAGGTTCCGACAATGCTAACAATTTCTTACGCCTATGCAGGCTTCCGACAATTCACATGCGAATCCTGACGCTTGTGAGGGTGCCCAACAATTCAAACAATTCCTTACACCAGGGCAGGCTTCCAACAATTCACACGCGAATCCTTACAGTTGTGCAGGTTCCAACAATGCCAAAAATTTCTTACGCCTGTGCAGGCTTTCAACAATTCACATGCAAATCCTTATGCTTTGGAAGGTTCCCAACAATTCAAAGAATTAGATAAATGACTAAGGTTAATAGCGTCTGACCATAGGAAAGGCAATGTCTCATGAATCTGCAGTGGATTTCTCACATGCAGGGAACGCCCGCATTTTTACAGTTAAGATCTGATATGGTTGTCAACCATGTCAGAAGAAAATGTAGGAGGCTGTAATGATGACTATTTGCGCATTTTTTGCAAAAGAGGTTCTCACAAACAAATACTGACTGAAAAATTTGGTGGGGCACTTACAAAAATTATTATCACACAATAGGCACTTTGCACACATTTTGCAAAAAGGAGAATCTCACAGGAAAAAATAATATAACAAAAATGGAAAAAATTGTGTATTGATTACAACACACTAATTTAAAAGAGTGTATTTCAAAATTAAATAAGAGGAAAATGGTTTTTTTTAATTTTATTTTGCTAAGTATTGGGAGACTATCCTGGTGATGTCCTCCCTTGGATAAGCATCCAATGAGTGGCCAAGGAGGAAGTTTAGTTCATCCCGGAATTCCCAGTGCATCTCGTTTCAATGAGTTGCATCCATGAAAGGAATCATGTGGAGCAAGCGGCGATGCCCCAACAAGATTCTGTTTATGGTTTTGTGGACAATGGGTTGAGGAATCATTGGTGTTGGTCGCAGGTTGGTGAATTCCTGGTGAGCGTCATCGTAGGAATGAGAGGAGCTTGGCACCAGGGGAGAGGAGGCGGTTGGGAGATCCGGGGTAGGAGTGGAGGGAGGGGGAACAGGAGTTGAAGGTGGCGGAGTCGGGGACAGGAGAAGTGGGAGGGGGGGATCCAATGGGTGTATTGTCAATGATGATGATTGAGCAGGGAGTAGCGGGAAAAGCTGGAGATTGGCATAGGAGGGGTGAGGAAAAGTTGGGAAGAGTTAAAAAAGTGAAGTTGGGACTTACCAAATGCTTCCTCCATGGACTGTGTTGGAGCCACCTCTGGCTCTGGCTCATGAGTTGCAACGTCCTCAGGTGGTTCAGATGATGGACTTGGGCCAGGAATAGGTGGCTCATTGTGTTGGGAGGGTTCTACAAAAGGAGGAAGAGTCAGTTAACTTGATTCAAAAGTTCAAATGAGAAAAGGGAAACTTGGCTGCTTACTGCAGAATAAGTCCTTGGGCCAGGAGTGGGTTGCCGCGGGGTTTGCTTGCAAGGGATTCTTTGAACGGGTGAGTCTTGTTGGGGGGATTCGGTGGGTTTTATTCTATGTGTAATGGAAAAAAGTCAGTATGATTGTGTGAACGTAAATGAATTAAGGAGGAAAAAGAAAAATGGTGTTTTACTCCCATGGGTGACAGGACATGGTGACAATTGGCCCAAGCTCAAATGTCCTCTTGCCATCGCCATCCTTCATTGGCCGGATAATCACTTTGCTCCGGTCAAGGAGTGAAGTGACCATCGGAGGGGGGGTGGACAAATCGATGCTTGAGGGGACAGGACTAATCATCCAGAATCTTTCCCATCAGCCTGTTTGGGGTCCCAGGGTCCATTCCCACTTGGGAATACTTTCATCATCATTGACCACAAAGGAGTCCTCGCAAGGGCGTCTTGGGCGGGAACTCCTCTGGCCACGTGGTCGGAAGGGTTGGACAATGAATGAGCATTTCTTGTTTGCTTGTCGGCAAGCATCACAAGCATTGGTCGTTGTCAAGGAACAAATGCAGGGGATACCCTGCTCAGTGCATAAAGTGCACGACATCTAAAAACAAAACAATGGGGGTTAGTAATTGAATAGAAAGTAAACAATCAAGAAAGAAAATGAAGACGTACAATTAATTATAAATTTAAAATGTGAACAAAATGAAGATGCCCTAGTTGGAATGTTTTAGAGGTCTGGAAGAGAGTCGTGAAGAAAAATAAGTATTAATATCAGTACATAATGTGGCCAAAAGTTTTAAATGGAGGAAACACACAAGGTGGATAGAAGGGGGGTTCTGGATGTATAAGCAGGAAAAACAAAAAGCAAGAAGGAAGTGTAGTGGGGTAAGTGGAGTGCAATAGAAAAGAGCGGAAAGGCAGGAAGACGAGGGGGAATACGCACAAAATTAAGAAGAGCCGGTGATCTGGAAGAAATTGGAGCGGGTGAGAAAAAAAGTGGTGGGCTTGTCGGGCGAATAAGGTCTTTTATACCATAGTGAAGCTGAGACTACCGCAGCAGTCGCAGCACCCGACAAAGGCTCAGCTTCAACGCATGATGGAAAAATTGAAGCTCAGTCGCAGCCAATGCTGCAACTGAGAAGGGAAATGCTCACATGAGGCAAAGGAACAAAGGGGTTCTGGCTGAGTATTTAAATTGATTGAATTGTCAGACTCAGTCTAATCCACTTTGTTTCCTTAAATAGCCACCCGATTGCGTTGGGGGGCTTTTGTGAGGGCATTGTGGAATGTGCATGGTGGGTGCAATCCACAAATTCCCCATGCAGAAAAGCATGTGGTGGATTTGGTCACAGGGGACCACGGCGAACATACTGGCCTTATGACTGGGTGATAGTGTTTGAACAAAGGGTCGGGCGGCTGTATGACAAGTGGATTCAGCATGAGCTTGGGTTGACCCATTGCTCAGGTTTGCTTTGGGGTCATAATTGAAATGCTCAGTGGCTGAACATTTGAAATGCATGGTTATTGAGCTATTGATATAACAATATCAAATGCACCATGCTGAGCGATTGCTAGGTCTTTTTTGTATGGCAGCAATCTGAGCATTTGGCACAGCACTGGATGACATTTCAGCCAGGTGCAGCATATTACATGCTTTGGTGAAGTGCTCCAAACTGATCCTTCCAATGAACTATTGCAAAAAGGGTTCTGACCATGGCTCTACCAAAAACTTTGACACGGAGCTTTGGACCATGAAATATTCAGCTTGTGTGTGCAAATTGGGTGAATCACAATGCTGAGCATGTGGCACATTAGCCACATGTATGTAAACGATTGGTAATATGCATGCAGGCAGAATTAGTATTACACCATCCTAATTTGTACAGCCGACATTGTAGTACGTAGTACACCTTTGTATGTACTACAATGTCAGGGCAGAGCAAAAGCTGTAAAAAATGTAACATGCAATTACGTCAAGCCATTGAGTCAAATTTCTCAAATGCATCCCTTTGATGCACCTTTTTGGAGAGCTGCGCCTAACGACCACACAGATGCGGGTGTAATCCAAGTTAATGTAAGGGGTGTATACATGGATCGCTAAGGATCTGGGTCATATGCAAACGGTGTATTCACTCTGGTGCCATTGTTGTGGCAAATCATGACTGGCCCCGCTTATTGTCGGGCAGCCACATGCTTTCATATGCACCCCCCGACAGGTCATAAGCAGGCAACTTTCACACACCTGGAAGAACTCTTACTGCCAGTCTTCCAACTGGCAATTTGCTTGGTCGGGTGGTCAGCTTGACTGCTGACACTCACCCGCTTGCATGTGAAAACCTGACTCCAATCAGTGTGGATTTTCTTCAGCCTCATCCACATTAGCATAATCCCAGCCTATGATTGCTGAGGCTGGTTATGTTTGCATGGGGATCTGCCACCGTGGGTCATTTTCTGCACATTCTTACGTGCCCCACGCAAGTTGTGGCACCTGGCTTGCCGCCAAAAAATTCCTTGGGCTGGTGGCCTCTTTTGCCGGAGTTTTATATACGCGTGAGGGAAATACCCTGATGCCAAACTTGGTGGATGAGTACCCGCCTCAAACGCAATAAGGGTGAATGTATATGTGGATCACGGCTCACAGCTGGCACCCCCTTGGAATCCCAGTAGGCATCAGTCAGCAAAAAACTTTGGGCAAAACCAAGCTCATGTTTGGTGGCACACCACCAAACATATCTCACCCGCCCACATGCAAACATTCCCACAGTGAGATTGCCCTTTGAAACCGCCAACATTGCCCAGTATGTCCCTTTACAACAATTAACCTGGGGAAGATACGCATATCGTTTGCTGTCACACAAGCGAACATGGCTGCATGCCTCTAATATGTCCCTCCACAATAACTTGCTACAACCCACCCAATTTTGGATATGCTAATGTCAACCTTGGTACACCAAAGGCTGTGTAACTTGCTGCAGATCCAGAATTGATATTGGTGAACCCACATTGTTGCCACCTTGCCTTGATATATTCCCCAAATCGCATATGAAAACTATGAGCCCAAGAAGCCCATCTTCCTAAGAACCATGCACATACCCACAGGCCATCCCCCTTTGAGCCCATTGCTGCCTCTCATATAAGTTCCACACCTGCACTTATTGGTCTTCATTCCCTTTAGCTACCCCTTCCTGATCATATAATTTCCAACTGTCCCCAAATAATTCATAATAGCCATCATGTCAACCCCTTCACAACCACTTTGCATTGGGATGATTAATATTTGTACTCAAATAAATGGTGATATAGCCTTAAATCCTGATAATTCCCACTTAGCTTCTTGGATTATCCTATGGCACAATCAACACAACATATTTGTATATCTCCCCAATCACCAGCATGCTCTTGGCTCTCTCCCTGGAACCCTTTCCAAAACTTTGATACCATTCCTTGGGGAACCACAAACCTTCATGCACTGTGGTCCTGGTGGGGCATGGATTGAAAATTTCGAATCCAATCCTACTCAAACATTATTTGTTCAGGGAGTATTTATGACTGATCCAAATGATACCTCCTCATCTCAGAAACCCAATCTAGCGTTAATGTTCTTCACATGCTATCCAAACGTTCTGTTCATAATTGAAAGTTTTCAAACACAAGATTTCAAGCTTAAAATGCCCAAAGAATATGACTGTAATACTCATAGTCAATTTCAAGTCTTTACTCCCACATTTTCCGCTTCAAACTTGACGCCAGCTTCATATCCTGCTGTTTTATCATTGACTTCCAAGCAAAAACTGATACAATTACCCAGTGTATCAGACCTCCCCATGATGACCTCGCCACATTCAATGATTCAAACCCCCCTCCTCCCTCATCAAAAGACCGGACTAGCTTTTCTCTGGGATTGAGAAATCCCCAATGGCCAATCAGCCCATAACCTTTGGGCCACCTAACCCCCAGGATCCACTTTTAATGCCAGGCACATAATTACAAACAAGGTTGTTAGCTCATTTGAATCCCTTTTGACCAATACCCCTCTTGGAGGACTGCTCGCAGATGCTATGGGATTAGGTCAAACTATTCAGGCCATTTCTCTAATTGGTACCTCCAAGGAGCAGTTGATTGAAAACCCCCATTTCTCCACGCCCACCATTATCATCTTTCCCCCTTGCTTAATTACCAACTGGCACTCAGAAATATCCAAGCATGCTCAGGCTGGAGCACTGCAAGCCAAAATCTACCATGTTCCCACTTGTCACTCATTATCTGAGGCCAACATCTTAAAATATGATATCATCATCACTTCTTCCAATACTATCACCCAAGAATTTAAGCAAACCAATACCTCTACATCATTCATTTTTAAAATCAATTGGCATTGTATAATTTTGGATGAAGCACAGTAAGTGTCTGATCTTTGAATGATTCAAATTACCTCTTATATCCAATAACCCTTCCCCCATCTTATAGCTATATTCTCTCTAAATACACTTCCCATCACCGTGCCATTAATAGCCTCCTTTCATCCTGTCAAATATGTTTAACGGGCACACCTATTCACAAAACCATTTATGACCTTTTGGGCATAATATAATTCATCACCCAACCCCAGAGCTCAGATCAAGATAACTGGTCACCATTCATCCTGAGTAGTCTTTTCAAAGGTAGCAATGATATTTTGCATTTGGCATTGCGGCATTTAAGTTTGTGCCACACCAAAACCACACATCTCAAATCCCTCCCCACTATTAGCCATCATTATGAGCTGATCCCACTCAACCCAACCATGCAGCAAGAATATTCCACATTATACAAAGAGTTCCTAGCATTCAAAAGCAAAGGACCAGGAGAATCTTTCAGAATTATTAATAAGCTGCAGATATGTTGTAGCCATCACATAATGCTTAACACAATTGCGGATGCGGATTTGGAAGACCACGAGGGCAGGAGCACTCAGGATAACTCCTCAACAATCACACAAATTATTGTGGATGTGGAAACATGCATGATGAGTAGTAAAACTGCATACCTCCTACAAAGCTTAATGAAGAACAAACAATCAAAGTGTGGTCCAACCAAATTGGTGGTGTATACCCAATGGACCCAATTTCTTGATTTGTGAGTTAATTCTAATATGAATCCATTACCAATTGAATCCATCTGACTGTTTTTTATTTTAGAATTGGTATTGCACTTGCCCATCACTCTATCCTTTCAGCATGAATCGATGGAACAATTACATCACGAGCGCAGGAGAGGGCACTGGAGAATTTCTTCAATAATCCTGAATGTGAAGTACTGATTGCATCCATTGCCGCAGCTGGAACTGGCCTCAATATAACTTGTGCTAATATTGTCTATTTAATGGTGAGGGGACCCCCAAAATTCTACCCTGATTTTTGGACACTAACATCCACATTTCCAGGAGCCCAATTGGAACCCAGCCATTGAGGCTCAGGCTGTTGATTGACTCCATTGTATTGGCCAACAACAATCTGTAAGGGTCATTCAGTTGAGGTCAACATGCGGAAGGTACCTTTCAAGCTCATCTTTGACCCTGATTGTATTGCTATTCTGAAATCATTCCTTATGGAAATGCCATATTCCAATCACCAATAGGTCCAAGAAAAGGAAAATCATTAACTGTGTGAGCCTTACTGATATTATATAATTTGTGTTTGACAAAGTTGATAACTCCTTTTCACCCCGCAACAGGTCCACAATTATGAGCACCATGAGCTGGATCAAACTCCTTCAATATTTCCTCAATGAAAATGAGCAATAGAGTATTATTTCTAAGGGAGATGGTGATACATTCCAATTCATATTGTCTATATTCTGACATATTTAGAAAGCTGTTGCATCTTTAAGAAATAATAATCAGATTGCATTACACCTGCACAAATGATTCACAAAATGTTAATTTGTAATGGTGCTATACATTTATATTACTAAGTTATTTCAGAGCATCACCATTTGGCCTAATAACTGGCATTTCAAGTATTTTGAGGGCAATATTCTGCATCTTACTACAGCTCTTGAGCCAATCTTGATCAAAACCTGAAATGCTAGGCCTTCCGGAATATGACCATCATCTGTTGATCGTATTTCTGGCAATCTATCAATAGCTTTTTTACCCTTTTTTTGATCCAATTACAAAACTCTATTTCTCTATCCATTTTTAATACCAATTCATTAAATAACTGGGAGAGCCAGCGTAATCCCACTTTGCAGTAAACTTGACGGCCATTTTCCAGTACCTCCTCATTATCTGAGCATACTCAAGGTTCATTGGATTGTGATGCTAGAATGGGAAATTTAGCGGTATCACACCATTCACGACAGCGCTCACAGTTCTGCACATAATCAAGTAGATTATCATCAGACTTTGCTCACAATGAAGAAGAGATACAGTAACTAACCCTTTGACAAATCTTTGAGAGCTTTTGATTCTCCTTCTTTTTTACCAAATACTCCGCATCCTTCTGAATAGACTTCCATTCTCTTTTCAAATAAGTGAAATATCACTCCATTGAAGCCACCATGACCTCATAGTTATTATGATCCTTGTTCCAACAGTAGTGATGATACTCAGTGCTGACAAGTGTGAGACGGAATGTACAGTAAAACATCATAGACATCAACTCGTTGAACGGATGTTGCCATGAGCTCTCCCAGTCCCAAGTGAATCACTTTAGTCCTAGCTTGTGGAGCTCATTTTCGCAGTAGCTTTGGAAACCCTGAGATTGAACCTGTGTTGATGGCTCATTGAAAACATCTTTGGGGACATATCCAAGATGACCAGCCACTTGAATTGCAATTTCACGCTCTTCTGTGCTGGATGGTGCTGGTAGTGAGGAAAAATCCTTATCCCTAACTTTGAGTAGGAACAGGCAATGGGCATGTACTGCTGTTCTCATTCCACGGACATTCTCTGGAAGTTCTTCTCTCAGCTTTATTTGTTTCTCCTTCTAGCTTGCACGTTTCGCCACATTGTGATCTTTATGAGCCTGGTTCGTTTGCTGTCTGACCTCGGATTGCTCAACCATACTCTGGGCAAGGCCCATTTGAGGATGGGTGAACTCACTATTTGACTGAGTGCCTTGCTCATGTGCTGTGAAATTGTCCCTCCTTGGTTCATCGTTTCTTTCACTTTGAGTTGGAGACATGTTCTCATCCTCATCATCCACAATGTTTTCTCTTGATGAACTGGAATGACCCGTTCTTGGTTTGGAGGCATATGAATGATGACATCCAGTGACTATCTCTTTATGGACCAGAGGTGAAGATGCATAAAGTTCATCACCTGCCATGCAAATCATCAGTTGACGCATCAAAACATTAATAAAGACTGGTCATACTCACAATCTTCAATTGGCTCCTGAGATCGGACTGACTTGCCTTTAGGTGCCATATCCAACCCATGAAGCAAACAGATCAAATTGTGAAAAAGTTTATACTCCAACATCAAAATGACTTACTTTTATGAAGCGTAAATCCTGGATTTCCCTCCTACAGACTACTCCAAGCTTCATTTTCCAATGATCTTTTTTGGAACCTGCCATCAACCCGCTTTTCATTGCCCGCATGAAACTGAGATCCTTATGGAATATTGAGGGTTGGCTGTTTACTTTGTCCAAAGGGATCCTGGGATGTGATTGGATTCGGACCAGGATTAAGGAGGAACTCACATGGAAATTTTGATTGGGGATTAGCATTTGATGAGATTTGAGGTGTGCCTTCTGGCCCCTCAGACAAATGCATTTGTGTATTAGTGGGATTTGGGGGAATTGGAGTGATGGAAATATTTGGGATTGACCAAGTGCTTGAAGTTGGAGCCTTTGGATTTCCCACATCAATGTTAAGACCTGATACATTCATTGAGGATGGGATAGGGGTTGTGAGAGGAATGTTGGGACTCAATGGTGACTGTGTTTGAACATATTCTATGCTAGATTCACTATCTGAGTCATGAACAGAACCTGAATGGGATTTATGTGGCTTGGAAGATGACATAAGGGCTAAATAAGTACAGTAATTTTTTTAACTTGATAAAACAGCTCATTATTATGATAAAATAGAGTGATTTCAAACGTATAATAGAGAAATTGTATGAAAAGTGGGAACCAAGCCTCTCGTGGAAGTTTAATAAGACTATTTTTAGGAGAATTCTCCCCGCCTCCTCTTGAGCTCCTCCGCTTTTGTCTGAAACCACCCTGCCCGGCCTACCAGCATATAATGTGATATTTCCTTGATCTCAAAGGGGACCCATCATCCATAAGTAATCAGATCCAATAAACATTGCACCCTCCCCATTGTCACATTTTGTGAATTTTCCAAACTGCCAATATATGCATCAAAATTACACAGCATTCTACATCTGTATAAGGTTATATTAATGAAGGATTTACCCACAAAAGAGGCTTCACCTTTTCAAGAAAGGAAAGACAATCCAAATCACATTCCAACTGATTAAAAGCCCACTGCACTCAAATCAAATAATAACACTTGAGCTCCACTCCAAACACTGATACAATAGTGTGATATTGTTATGTCTGTAATAAGGTTTAAACCATGTACAATGGTGTGCCAGCATACATTGTTTGAATGTTAATCCCCTCAATTCAATGTTGACACATCCCTAATGGAATGCCCATCAAGGGTCACAACCACAGTATCACCATGTGTAAATAAAAGAGAATATGTATGAGCATTGAGCAGCATGGAATTTTTCCCAATTCTGCCATCCAGATGAGACATGTTACACTTTATCCCCTGCAGCTCAGCCACCATTACAAATGGGATAAAATCCTCAACTGGCTCAAATCATCTCCCCCTTCATAAATAATCACCCAGCTTTTTTCCAATTAATAACACTCCCAAACACTTTTACATCAACCATAGATATCTATACACAAACCAACCTTACTCATGATTCCTGCAGCAATGACAACCCGCCACTATTCCTCAATGCATATATGCATGTGTCAAAACTGCTCAACCCAAACACACTCCTCTGCTGAGGGTGATAGGCAGGGAGCTGCCTTCACACCTTTCCAATATTACCAGCACATTAAAAAGCAAGAATCAACCATTGCACCCAAATCTCTTCCAAACATTCCTACTTCTGCAACAGGATCTGAGTGCCCGCAAATTCTATTGGATCAAATCTTCCCAGCTGATTATTCACAATTGACCCAAAGCACTTTCTCCACTCTAGCAGGTCTCAATTCAACTGCACAGAAACAATACAGTGGCAGTCAAACCCTTCCCCCACAAGACCTTGGAATGATAATATCTGCCATTCTATCATTAAGGTATAATATACCCCGCAGGGCTTCATGCATTCTCAACCCCGCCCTAAACCTGCTTATCAAGTCCAGTATCTCAAGCTCAGGTGGTCCCCCCACTCCTGCATTCCATATACCTCAAGATCTCAGTACCATATTTGAACATCTCCAATTGGAGCCAGTGTGTGATCCTTAGAGGTAATTTCATATACCCAAAAGACCACAAATATAAAATTAACATATAAATAAAATAAATTTATTTATATTATTAAAATAGAAATCAAAATATAAATATAAAACTATATTCAAAATAAAAAAAGTTTAATTACAATTTAAAAATAAAATTACATTAAATTTCGGAATTATAAAATTACATTTATACTTGAAAAAATTAAGTAAAAATGAAATTTTAACAAAATTGTAAAAAAATAAATCAATTTGGAAAAAGGTTAAATAAAAACTATTATAACTTTTCATCCAATAAATAAACATATAGAAATTATTTCACCATTGGATTACTCATAAAAAATCAGGTGGGGTCACCTCTGAGTGAAATTCTTGTAACTCAACTCTAAATAAGCTTAAATTAAGTTTTTAGTATTTTCAATAAAAAAGTTGAAAATCCTCAAAGCTTTAATTTAATTGACACCACATGTGGTGTTAACCATCAATTTTTGTGTTAAAATTGAGGTGTTGTGTTTAGTTTAGAAGTTATGAGGAATTGAAGTATTTTCAATTGAATTCAATTGAAATGTCAAAATGTGCGCGTGTATTACATAAGTGAACTTTGATTTACATATGAGGTATCAATTATTACTGTATTGTACTGTACAATTCAATTGAATTACATATGTAAATTATAAGTATAATACATGATGAGGAATTAAAGGAAAAATAAATTGGAAAGATTAAGTTTGGGGGGGAAAGGAACTCCAGCTCTAAGGGGGAGCTAGACCCCCAAATTCCTTGCTGACAGTCGTGGGATGTCAAAATTCACGCAAAGGTTCATCACTTTTGGCCTGGAATTGAGTTACAGGGTCTGTGGACTCAATTGATGATGAGGTTTTGATACCAACTGGGGTAGTTTTAGCTGTTGCCAAGAGGGTAAAACTACCCTTAAGATGAAACAATCATAGTAAAAACAGTTTTAACTGGTTTCTACGCCTCTTACACACATTCTGACGTGTTTTGAAGGCTCTAGTCCAGGTATTGCTATAGTAATGGCTGATTTCAGGGTCTAAAATGGCTAAAAATGGCTTAAACCAGCCCATTTTTGGTCTAAACCAGGGTTCAATGATGCCATAATTGGATTTTCTGTTGTAAGACTGTTTTCCATGACTGACAAGAGTAAATTTTACTTTTGGAGTAAGAGAATTGATGGTTATAAAAGAATGTCTTCTTTGCCCTACTTTTCTCTTCATGTTAGAATCTTTTCCTTTTATTAATTAGCTTAAACACTGTTAAACCAATCAATAAAAGATTCCAACCACCATTTTTAAATCATTTTAATCCTTTTAACCACATGAAAAACTCATTATAATCATTTTTTGTAACTCCTATAATCATTTTTACCCCTGAACCACCCCAAAAGTGAATTAAAGCATCTTTCATCACTGTAAACTTTGTCACTTTGTTTCCAAATTCACTCTCGTCACTTTTGGGCGTGTTTTTTGCTTCAATATTCTTTTTAAAGACTTTGTTCTTTAATTAATTGCTTGCAGTTCTTTGCTCAATTAATTCCAATTGAAATTTCTCTTGAAGAAATTTCTTTTGTAGCCTTAAAATATCTCTTGTAGAGTATTTTTTGGATAAATTTTTATTGTTGGTAAAACAATAAATCTTTATAATATTATTGTTTTATACTAATAAAGTTATAAACAGTAAAATTGGCGTGTTTCCTCTTAAAAATAATATTTCTTACTATTTTTAATTGATTTTTACCTTATACAAATTTTGAGGAAAGGAAAAGTACTTGATTTTTAATCAAATTTTCATATCCACACCTTACACAGTGATTCAAAACTATATATGTTTTCCTCAATCTTTCTTTCTTAATGGCCTTACTGAATCAGTCACAACTGACCAACCCCACTTTCAATGCCATAATGACCCAAATCATCATGATCCTCCTTGCACACAATCATTAGGCAAATTCATCTATTCATTTGAACCCCGCACCCAAATCACAACCAACATGAAGCAAAAATTTATACCAACAAAACATTTCATTTATCAACCATTCAAAAATTGGCTTGCCAGATTTCTCCAGAGGGCTGAAATTCTGGAAGTTCTTCATCAACATAAAAAATCCCAAACTCCCAAAGGTTCCCCCAAATGTGACATCGGGGATGGATTGGTCTGGAGACGCTTCACTGGCACTAGAAATATTCACAACCCCCCATTCATGTCCATTCCTGGTGCATTGGCCTTCTCCATTTATGTGGACTGGCTTAATGCACATGGAAAGTGAACCTGGTTGGCCAGCATTGGACCTATCATTATCATTTGTCTTAATCTCCCCCCAAGTGAAATATTGAAGCCAGGGAATGTCTATGTTGCAGGAATCATCCCCGGTCCAAAGAAGCCAACTGCGCTTCAATTGAATTACCTGTTAATGCCACTCATCAAGGAGCTCAAAGAGCTATGGAAAGGTTACCATTTTTCACCCAGCTCAATAGGTCCTTCAGGATCCTTTATCTGTGTTTCCATTCTCATGGCCATTGCGGACGTGGTTGCCATGCGCAAGCTAACTGAATTTTTATCTCATTCAGGAAACCACTTTTATAATTTTTGCACTATTCACAAAGCTCAAATTGAAGAAATCGGTCCTCAATTTCACTACATGCGCTCATACCAAAATCATAAATCAACCATTGCGAAATGGCTTTGGGCATCCCCACAACAAAGACAAGCAATGTTTTCTGAGTATGGAGTGTGATATTCAATTTTAGAAGACCTTCCATATTGGGATGCAACCAGAATGGTTAATCTTGACATAATGCATAATTTAATACTTGTAATTTTGAAGGATCATGCAGCTTTCAAATTGTGCCTTCCAGAGTCCAAATCAAAAATTTACTTCAGGTCCCGCAGGAAATCCAATGACACCAACACTTCAGACCCCGATTCCATGACCTCCAACAGCTCTCTTGATAAAATCACATTGAGAGAGGCCCGCTCCCTGAGAAGAGATGCAGCAAAAATAATAAATGAGTCACTCCCCACTACTTCCACCCAAAAAAACTACCTCCCAATGCCCACCCCTCACACGCAACCTCCATCTAGTGGTTCTATGTAGATTCCTTCATTTAATGTGGATTACATCCCCACTTCTGAAATACCCTCTGAATTGGATATCAGTGCAGAGTGATCACCAGATCAAGGGTGAGGCACTGGAGCATCTCCGACAAATCATATCTGATACCATAATTCCCTTATCATGGACAAGAGTACCCCGCAAAATGGGTTCCCCCTCTCATGGTAGTTTGAAAGCTGCTGAATGGCCTCTCTTAGAACAAGGTCTATATTCCATTTTTAATGCTCAGTCAACAGATGTTGTTAGATGAACACAAATCCACCAACACACAAAGAAACATGGGTCAATCAGAAGAACTTGCAAATGAACTAACCAAGAATATATTCCATTTGATTAGTGCTATCAACATTTCCACAAGTTGGACTGTTTCAATGGATGATGCAAATGCATTTTCTGAACATTGAGAAACAATTTGCCTTTCCAATCAACACCTGTTCCCAAAAGAGAAAATTAAACCAAATCATCATTTTGCTGATCATATTCCCAAACCCTTCCAACATTGGTTCCCAGCACAAGCCTCAGCCACATGGGGTTATGAGAACTTGATTGGAGTATTTGCAAAGATTCCAACAAATAACAAAATATGTACGTCAATGAATAAGATCAATATTGTGAGCCTTGGAGGTAATTTCATATACCCAAAAGAACACAAATATAAAAAATCACATATTAATATAAATAAAATAAATTTATTTATATTATTAAAATAAAAATCAAAATATAAATATAAAATTATATTAAAAACAAAAAATTAATTACAATTTAAAAATAAAAATACATTAAATTTTGTAAGTATAAAATTACATTTATACTTGAAAAAATTAAGTAAAAATGAAATTTTAACAAAATTGTGAAAAAATAAGAAAATTTGGAAAAAAGTTAAATAAAAATTATTATAACTTTTTATCCATTAAATAAAAATATAAAAATTGTTTCACCATTGGATTCCTCATAAAAAATCAGGTGGGGTCACCTCTGAGTGAAATTCTTGTAACTCAACTCTAAATAAGCTTAAATTAAGTTTTTAGTATTTTCAATACAAAAGTTGAAAATCCTCAAAACCTTAATTTAATTCACACCACATGTGGTTTTAACCATCAATTTTTGTGTTAAAATTGAGGTGTTGTGTTTAGTTTAGAAGTTATGAGGAATTGAAGTATTTTCAATTGAATTCAATTGAAATGTCAAAATGTGCGCGTGTATTACATAAGTGAACTTTGATTTACATATGAGGTGTCAATTATTACTGTATTGTACTGTACAATTGAATTGAATTACATATGTAAATTATAAATATAATACATGATGAGGAATTAAAGGAAAAATAAATTGGAAAGATTAAATTTGGGAGGGAAAAGGAACTCCAGCTCTAAGGGGGAGCTAGACCCCCAAAATCCTTGCTGACAGGCATGGGATGTCAAAATTCACGCAAAAGTTCATCACTTTTGGCCTGGAATTGAGTTACAGGGTCTGTGGACTCAATTGATGATGAGGTTTTGATACCAACTGGGGTAGTTTTAGCTGTTGCCAAGAGGGTAAAACTACCCTTAAGATAAAACAATCATAGTAAAAACAGTTTTAACTGGTTTCTACGCCTCTGACACACATTCTGACGTGTTTTGAAGGCTCTAGGCCTCGTATTGCTATAGTAATGGCTGATTTAAGGGTCTAAAATGGCTAAAAATGGCTTAAACCACCCCTTTTTGGTCTAAACCAGGGTTCAATGATACCATAATTGGCTTTTCTGTTGTCAGACTGTTTTTCACGACTGACAAGAGTAAATTTCACTTTTAGAGTAAAGAGAATTGATGGCTATAAAAGAATGTCTTCTTTGCCCCACTTTTCTCTTCATGTTAAAATCTTTTCCTTTTATTAATTAGTTTAAACACTGTTAAACCAATCAATCAAAGATTCCAACCACCATTTGTGAATCATTTTAATCCTTTCAACCACGTGAAAAAATCATTATAATCATTGTTTGTAACTCTTATAATCATTTTTACCCCTGAACCACCCCAAAAGTGAATTAAAGCATCTTTCATCACTGTAAGCTTTGTCACTTTGTTTCCAAATTCACTCTCGTCACTTTTGGGCGTGTTTTCTCTTTAATATTCTTTTTAAAGACTTTGTTCTTTAATTAATTGCTTGCAGTTCTTTTCTCAATTAATTCCAATTCAAATTGCTCTTGAAGAAATTTCTTTTGTAGCCTTAAAATATCTCTTGTAGAGTATTTTTTGGATAAATTTTTATTGTTGGTAAAACAATAAATTTTTATAATATTATTGCTTTATACTAATAAAGTTATAAACAATAAGATTGGCGTGTTTCCTCTTAAAAATAATATTTCATACTATTTTTAACTGAATTTTACCTTATACAAATTTTGAGGACAGGAAAAGTACTTGATTTTTAATCAAAGTTTCATATCCACACCTTACAAATATATTCACAGTTCTTAAACACATGAACTGAATAAGACTAACTTCTTGCAACTCTGAATAGGTGATTTAGATAAAACCTTACTTCAACATATCAGTTGATGTTCCAACCTTTCTGTTCTCCTGAAATCCCCATCCGTCCCATGTGAAATAAAACAACTTTTTGAATCACAGCTGCCTGCCCTGTTCAATCACCAAAGACATAACAAACCATCCTTCCATGACCAAGAAGATTATGATTGCCTGGTTGAGTACCTACAGAATTTTCATTCCACAAGGGAAATAGTTGAATGGATCAGCTTAGACACTACCATACAATCCACAAGTCGTCCCACTTCAAGGATTGTCTCACCTTGGTATTTTCCAGTTTCAAACATTAATATTGGGAACAATATATTTTCAACTGAATCCAAAAATGTCAGAAACAGTGTGATATGTTTTCTGAGAGGAAACCCATGGCCTTTTGGTGTTATTAATAGCATTTTTAAAGTCTCTGAGCCATCTTGCATGCTGAACAATAACTTTCTAATTTCACAAACTTTGAAGATTGATGTGAATTTCTTACCATATTGGCTGCATCTCAATATTTATAAAGCTGTTGGTTTTGATGATGGGAAATTGACTATATCTGAAGAAGTAATAGAAGGTAACTGTTGATTGTATGATAACAAAGTTATGTCATGTGGACTGCTTGTAATGATAAAACTGTTATTTCATGATACTTAGTCTACAAAAATGCAAATCTCTCAGATTCATTAGCAATTTTGCTAGTGAAACAAATGCGTCAAAATTTGGTGACAGAGACATGCAATTGTGACAAGTAAAGCCCATTATTTCACATTGCCACAGAGAACTTACTATTTTGACATTGGGTACAGTGTGAATAAGCAAATTTCAATGATCAAAAGTCCCACACACTCACCTATCACAGCATCAAAAATGTCCAACTGCGCCATCATCACATTGGAAGGGGAATCGGCCCTTACCCACATGCTTACGCAGCCACCCCCACAGGGGCACACACACACACTTATGCACCTTCCCCTGCGCGGGCGGATGCACACACACACGCCAATGCAACTGCACCGCACCGGCATTATTGTGCGGTGGGCTCTACCAGTGTCATCCGCAAAATGAAAATCCCACGGAGGCAGAGTCCTTTCATGGATGACCTGGTGAGGTGAAACCCCCCCTCTACATCAAGACTGGCTGAAGGACCTCTTTGATGTGTGCATGTGGAAACAGGTGGGTCTTGTGTAGTTTGTACTTACTTTTGGATGGTTGAGGGAGGATCCGGTGGTGAGGAATCTCAGTTGAAGGCACAGGGGAACCAATATTGGTGGATGTCACAGGATTTGGTGTAAGACCATAGTGTGATGTGTGCTCGATGTTTGCTTTATTTTTGCTTGACGTGAGCTTGACTCTTATCCTGCTTGATGTGAAGTCAATCTCCAATGATTGACGCAAGATTCGCCCTGGTGATCCATGAAAACTTTTGTTTTTCTCAATTTCACACGAAAGTAATGGGAATGTGAGAAATCCCATGTTACATATACACTAAGAATAGTGTTATTCATGTTTGTAGCATTGAATATTATGGTATTCTTGCATGCACCTTTGGTACACCCATAGTGGATATCTCACTTGAAGCTTGGATTTCTATTTGACATGCAAAATAGTCAAGGGGGACAAAAGACATCAAAGAGAGCCACAGTACCCAACCTCTGAGGCCTCTGAGGATGGAACTTGGTTACCATTTCACAACCTCAGTAAATCATAAGAAAATAGCAAATAACCTGCTATTTTGACATGCCAAGGAGGTAAAGAGCAGCTCAGACTCCTGTAACAAGATCAATTGTTAATGACTTTCCATGGTTAAACCCAAAAAGAGTAATTGAAACCCTTCTTGGACTATTATCTATTGATCTACCTCATAGCAACCAGCCATATACTGCTATTTGTAATTCTACGTAGAAATGAGGTAAAAACTTCAAAGATTCATTAAAAGTACAATTCTTGATGAATTGTTATGAAACATTCATTACCAATTAAGAGCTGTATAATTCACATAAAAACCAAAAAAAATTATACTTTTATATGTAAAATTCAAAGTTTTACTTACAGTCCATCTTTGATGATTCCATGTGAAACACAGAATCTTTAAGAATTTACAGAAAATACATTCTGTGATGAAATTTCCCATACAATTTATACCTTTGAGAAATCAACGATTATTTTGGAATAAAAGAAGATTTACAGCTGTTTCCCCTTTTATTCTTAACCATTAATGGGTTGGTAATCACGTAAAAACCTCAATTAAGTAATTATGATAATCTTATGTGACAACAGATGATGCAATCAATAATCCTAAACCTTTTATTGTTTTCTTACTCACTGGCTTTTCAGTTTGCTCTATTTAATGCCTCTGTGAGCTGTCTTTTACTTAAAAGAGGCTTACTCTTGCTGTTTTTTCCAGATCATCACATTATTCAATTATACCTTTAGTACCAACAAGTAGGTATTAGTTAAATCCTTTCTTAACTGTTTTATTCCTTCAGGAATCAATAATAAATACCTGAAATAATAGAAATCAACTATATATTGTTGTAATATTGTTATAAATCAATCTTTATCCATTAAATCCACAATTCTACATCAAATCTCTCTACTTTTATCTTCTAAAAGGTTCTTTGGATTAATAGTGAGTCATTCATCTTAATTATTAAATTTTTTCTCTAGTAATAGTCTTCTCCAAGAGTTATGTTTCTGATTATTCTTGTAAAAGATAATTATATATCAAAATAATTTTATTATTAAATTTGTCTTGTAATTGATTCTTGTAGACAATTACTGCTTACTGTTATAATCACTATTAGTGTATAAAACATAAAATAAATAAATCTTGGATTATTTAATTGTGGCTATAATAATTTTTGTTATTATATTTCATAAGAACAGTCATACTACCATTTATTAATAGTAATATTATCAACAGCTTCATAGACACATCTTACATTTGGAGGGCTGGCTGTGTTTTTTAAAAGTACACTTCTTAATGAATTTTTCTGAGAAATTCAGGACCAATTGATAACTGTATAATTCACATAAAAACCAAAAATAATTATACTTTTCTATGTAAAATTAAAAATTTTACTTACAGTCAATTTTTGATGATTCCATGTGAAACACAGAATCTTTAAAAATTTACAGAAAATACATTCTGGGATGAAATTTCCAATAACATTGATACTTTTGAGAAAGAAATGATTATTTTGGAATAAAAGAATATTTACAGCTGTTACTCCTTTTATTCTTAACCATAAATTGGTTGGTAGTCATGTAAAAACCTCAATTAAGTAATTATGATAATCTTATGTGACAACAGATGATTCAATCAATAATCCTAGAAGGTTTAAATTTCTTGTTTTCTTTCTCACTGGCTTTTCAGTTCTCTCTATTGCATGCCTCTGTGAGCTGTCTTAGACTTAAAAGAGGCTTCCTCTTGCTGTTTTTTTCCAAATCATCAAATTATTCAATTATACCCTTAGTACCAACAAGTAAGTATTAGTTAAATATTTTCGTAAGTGTTCTATTCTTTCAGAAATCAATCAGAAAGACGTGAAATCATAGAAATCAACTATATATTGTTGTAATATTGTTAAAAATCAATTTTGATCCATTAAATCCACAATTCTATGTCAAATGTCTCTACTATTATCTTCTAAAAGGTTCATTGGATTAATAGTGAGTGATTCATCTTAATTCTTAAAGTTTTTCTCTAGTAATACGTTTCTCCAAGACTTATCTTTATGAATATTCTTGTAAAAGATAATTATATATTAAAATAATTTTATTGTTTTATATTTTAATGAAAGTAGTTTTTATTATTAAATTCTTCTTGCAATTGATTCTTGTAGACAATTACTGCTCACTGTTATAATCACTATTAGTGTATAACACATAAAAGAATCAATTCTTGAATTATTTAATTGTGGTTATAATAATTTTTTATTATTATATTTCATAAGAACAGTCATACTACCATTTATTAATAGTAATATTATCAAACGTTTCATAGGCACATCTTACATTTGGAGGCCTGGCTGTGTTTTTTGAACCTTGTACCCTTAATTGATATATTTTGAAGTTCTAATATACATCAATTTAATATTTTTTTCTTTCAATTTTAAGTTAAAATAATTTTCATTTTTGAAATTGTTTTTAAAACATTTTTCATTGAGTAATTTGGTTCAATTTTGTATTGTTTTACATGTGGCATTTTCACATCCAAAAACTTTTAAGATTATTCTTTGAGTTACTCTGAATTAATTTTAAATCAAAATCTTGAATTCTAATATTTTTTTTCTTTGAAAAGATTAATTTTTTAATATTAAAAAATAATAAAACTTATAAAAATATTTAAAAATGTTTTAAAAAAAGCATAAAAATAATTTTTCTCTAGTGTCTTTAATAAAATACAGTGCAGCTGGTAATAAGCTCAGTAAGAGATATATTACTAGTCCAGAATCCTCAGAAGAAGAATTTGAAGAGAGAATTGAAGTGCAAACTGCTAAAAGAGGCACTCTATTCAGAACAGAAAAAGCTAAATTACCACCAAAAGGTGTGTGGTTCTGTCCTTTTATTTCACTTTTTCTCTTGAATTGACGTTAAAATGGTGCATAACAGAAATGGAAGCAACTATTCAGTACAACCGGATGGATGTGGACAAGGAAGAGGCAAGACCAAATCCAAAATTTCCAAATCTTCCTCAAGAAAGATACATTTGGAGGATGCCAGAATTGCCCCCCATTTCCCAAGGTATGTACCCACAAACTTTGATGTGAATTCTGAATCTGGACTGATTCATGATAATATTTTAAGGGCTGAACCACTTTCAAGTGGCAGCAATAGAAATTTATGAATGCCAATCCAAAAATTGGTTCAGAGCAGCCAAAGAAGAGGGGCGGGAAATATGCCCAGCCTTTGGTAGGGGCCATGAACTCCTACTTACGCATCAAGAGCTTTCTGGGTCAGGAGAAGACCATAGAACCCTTAGTAGGCTGGAGGCCATTGTCTTTAAAATACAAAGTCAAAAATATAAATAATTGGTTTAAGAACCAAAGTCTTTTATCCATAGACCAGAAGAAGGAGTTGGAAATGACTCCAGCTTTGGAGACAGAAGGCCCTGTGGCATCTACCAGCTCCAGAAGTGTCCAAAGACAAGCCCAAAGGACCTCAGAAGAAGCAGAAAGGTCCCAAGAACCATCAAGGAAAGGGAAAAGGCAAAGCCAATTGGCACAGACCTTACCCACAAGGGTACAGGATCCCCAAATTCAAGCCTTAAGCCGTGGACAGTGTCTTCAATATGGCCAGGACTCTTATGGAATTCACAGCCAAGGTGAAGGGAAGGATGAACAGAACCTTTCCATGGAAATAATACAGGAAATACATTTTTCTAAAACTAGTACTAATTTAGAAATTGGTAAAATCAATGCAAAGTTAACTAAAATGACTTTGTACATTGATGACTTGAAAAATAATGACAAACATTCTGCTGAAATGCATAGGTCTGTAATTGCCAAAATAGAGTTACTTACCAATACATGTGACAGAATTGAGAGTAAATATCATGTCCAAGATGATGAAATGGAATATTTCTCCACAAGAAACATCAATGATCAACTTAGAGCTCAGAAAGACTGTGTTTTGGCAGTGGCTGAAAATACAAGTCAATTTGGCAAGAAGTGACAGTGAAAGGAAGAAATTAAAAGAGGAAATACTTTCAAAAGTGGAGCAAATTCATAAGAATTATGAATCAAATCCACATATGCCAAGACATTCAACACCTTTGACTAAAGAAAAGCTTTCTGTGAAAGAAAGTTTGACCCCTTTTCTAGGAGAAAATGTTATCTCTGCAAAATATATTCCCAAATTGGAAGAATGGCCAACATTCTCTGGTGAAAGTGAATACAGCCATATTGAGTTGATCAGAACTATTGATATGTTGCAAGAAGATCTTCATATACCTGATGAAATTATAGTGGGCAAATTACACTCTCTGTTTACCAGAACTTCAAAGAAATGGTATTACCAGATGAGGATAGATCATGGAAAACATGATTGGTCTTGGTTGAAATCTGAAGTGATTACCAAATGGGACAATTATTCTTGGAGGTTTAAAATTGAAAATGCTTTTGAAAGTGACATTTTTAACTCAGAAAAAGATAAACCACTTATTTGGTTCTTCAAGCAAAAAGACAGATTATCTGCTTTACACCCAGATATGTCTGACACTCTGATTAATATGAAAATATTAAGAAAATGTGGAGGAGATTTGGAACATGCTATCAAGTGCAGATGTGTAGAACCCTGTTAAACAGAGGACTACATCAATGCAATGGAAGATATCATTACTAGAACATAAATTGGTAAAACTTGGACTAAAATCCCTATGGAGTCCAAAATGGTCCCAAATATTTCCAGAGAGGACAGAAGACCTGAGAAACCTGTCTTGCAAGTGTCATAAATGTGGAAGTACTTCACATTTATCCAACACTTGCACCAAAAAGACAAATATTAATGAATTTCAAGTCATTGAAGGAGTTCAGTGTACTGAAGAGAAAGAAGAATCTGACCTAGATTCTGCAGTCTCTGAAGACACACCAGTAGAGGAATATCCCATTGCAAACATTACAGCTTTCTTTGAGGTCACAGAAGTCCATACTCACTTGCCACAGTACAGTGAGGATTGTCATAACCTGATCAATATCCAGGATGCCAGAATGTGTAAGAACAAACCTGCTAGAGGTAAAGGATACACTGCTGGAGCATCTTGTATCACATCAATCCTGAAGAATGATATTGAAGCCAAAGTAAATTTGGATACAGGGGCATTTTGTACTTGTGTCGGCAAATATTATCTTCAAGCCATACTCCCTGGATGGAAAAACCATCTATTACCAATAGAGGGTTTACAATTTAGTAGTTCCAGTAATAATATGTACCCTTTGGGTATATTGGACACTAATCTTGTATTTACACACCCAGCAGGAAGTGTAAGAATGAAAACTGAGATTGTATTAATGGATAATTTCACATCTCAGCACATCATTCTTGGAATTATTAGTTGAATATTTATGGTATTGACATCAATAATCATAAATACAGATACTTCACAATTGGAGAAAATAAAAGACAAAAATTTGCCTTTTCCAATATTCCAAAGCAACTATCTGTAATATCTTTTATTAGAGATACTTATAAAGAAGAATTTGTGGATAATCAACTTTTTGAAGCACAAATTAATCCATCATTGTCACCAAACATGAGGCATGAACTTATTGATGTGTTATACACATATAGTAATGCATTTGCCTCTGATAATGAACCATTAGGTGCTATAAAAGGGAATGAAGTTGATATTACTCTTAATATTGACATACCATACCCTCCAGTACTTAGAAGAGCAGCTTATCCAGCCAGTCCCAGAGCTAGAGGAGTCTTGGAAAAACATATCCAAGAGTTGATCCAACTTGGTGTACTAAGGAGAGTACACCATAATGAGGAAGTTGAAGTGACAACAGCTGTTATTATTGCTTGGCATAACAATAAATCAAGAATGGTTGGAGATTTTTCAGCATTGAATACCTACACAGTTCCAGATAGGTATCCAATTCCTAGAATCCAAGAAACCTTGACCCAATCGTCTGAAGCCAAGTATATAACATCAATGGATGCATTTGAAGGCTTCCACCAAAATGTTTTGGAGCCTAAAGCTAACAAATTACTTGGAATTATCACACACTGTGGTATTTATGAGTATCTTAGAATGCCATTTGGTATTAATAATGCTCCATCTCATTATCAAAGAATGAGAAATACCATCTTCCCCACAGAATTATCTTAAGGATGGCTCATCATTTGTATTGATTATATTATCATATGTTCTAATTCATGGTCTTTGCACCTTCAAATACTTGCAAGAGTTCTTCACAAAGTTGCAGAAGTGAATATGAAAACATCACTCAAGAAATTAAATTTTGGTTTTGAAGAACTCAAAGCATTAGGGCAAATTGTTTCTGGTTTAAGCTTGGGTATTGACACAAATAAAGTGGCAGCAGTGTTACTTAAGCCAATACCCCAGAATAGAAAAGAAATGATGTATTGTCTGGGATTTTCCAGTTATTATAGGCAACACTTGAGAGACTTTGTAACTCTAGCCAAGTCACTCTATAGAATCTGTGATCAACAAAACGTATTTGAGATGACACAGGAGAGAATTGAAGCTTATGAGAAGATAAGGAAAGCTCTTACAGAGACGCCCTTACTCCTCATTCCTTACTGGAATATGCCTTTTAAACTGTACATTGATGCATGTGGAGATGGATTAGGGGCAGCCCTACATCAAGTCCAAATTATTGATGACAAACATACAGAAGGACCAGTTTGTTGTCTCTCAAGAAAAATCAAACCAACAGAAGCCAGATATGGTGCAAGCCAGTTGGAGTGCTTATGTTTGGTATGGACACTTGAGAAATTACACTATTATCTTGATGGCAGTGTTTTTGAAGTGATAACTTACTGTAATGCCATGAAATCACTTATTAACATTAAAGCTCCCAACAGACATATGTTGAGATTGCAAATAGCCATTCAGGAATATAGAGGTAATATGACTATGGTTCCTAAAGCAGGAAACATTCACAAAAATTCTGATGGACTTAGCAGGTGGGCATTAGCCAATACTCCTGGAACCCAGATTATGTACCTTTGGAAATAGAACCACAGATTCCAATTGAAGTAATTAACATAACTGATGTTGGGACTGAATTCTTTGAAGAAGTCGGAGAATCTTATAAACAAGACACGAATCGCCATATCTTGACTTCCTTATTAAATAAAGACTGAAAAGATACATCTTTAGTCAATGCACTGGATGAAGTTTGGAAGAATTCCTATGCTGAAGGAAGCTTTCACTTGTTTGATGGGATTATTCCCCACAGAACCAAACATTCTTGTGTAATGAAATTATGTAGCAGACTGCTTATCAATACCATTCTTAATGAATGCCATGATAGCATCTACTCTGGACACCTGTCAGAAGACAAAAAAAGTGAAAACGTAAAGAACTGTGCATGGTGGCCATCTTGGAGAAAAGAGACCATTGAATATTGCCACACCTGTGACAGATGCCAAACAGAAAACAGGAGTACAGGCAAGAAATTTGGACTTATGATCCATATTCAAGAACCAAAATCCCCTTGGGAAGTTGCTCACATGGATTGAGTCACAGCACTTCCTCCAAGTGGTTACAAAAGCTATAATGCGTGTTTAGTCATTGTAGACAGATATAGCAAAACTCCCATATTCTTACCATGTCATAAAGAAGGCACTTCTATGGATACAGCTCTTCTTCTATGTAGTAGAGTTATTTCTCATACAGGGTTGTTTAAATAATATTATAAGTGACAGAGATCCCAAATTCAAATCTGCACTTTGGACCAATCCTCACAGATTTTTTGGGACTAAGTCATCATTCTCAACAGCATATCACCCTCAACCAGATGCGCCAGCAGAGAGAATGATTCAAACTTCAGAAGACATGATCAGGATATTTTGTGCTTATGGGTTAGAATTCAAAGACTCAAATGGCTTTACCCATGACTGGTGCACTCTGATACCTGCATTGGAATTGGCATATAAGACATCAGTCCATTCTTCCACAGGTCAAACTCCTTCTGTGTTAGAAAAAGGATGGAATCCAAGACTACCAGCAGACACACTGAGGAAATACTTGATTGACATTCATCCTACAGCTTCCATATTCAATATAATTCTTGATAAAGTGAAACATCATGCAAACCAGAGTATGAATGATGCTTTTGACTATGCAAAACCAAAGGGGGACAAGAGTCACAAAGTGCCAGACTTCAAAGTAGGGGACTAAGTTCTAGTTTCAACCTTGAATTTTAATAATATCAAAGGCCCAAAGAAACTTGAAGATTCTTATGTAGAACCTTTTGTTATTGTTTCCTTGAAGGAACCCAACTCCTTTGACTGTACCACCAGTGGAACAGAGTGAAGACAAAAAGATAAAGAAAGGAGACTTACGGGTAAAAATGAAAGAGAATATCTTGTCAGATATAGAAATCCAGTACATGAAGATTAATGGCTGGCAGAATCAGAAATACTGTCAGCCTGTGACTCAAAACCAGAGCACAAGCATGACAGCCAAAATACCATAAACCAATGGTACAGACAAGATACCACCAAAACATGTAACTGAGCCAAATCAGCTCAAAAGGTATCAAAAGAAAGAGGAAACTCACCCCTTCCTGAAAGTATAAGTCCCATCACCATAGGACTAGAAATAACAAATTTATTCCTGATCAAAGTTAGTGCTGAGAATAAACCTTAATTTTCACCTCTCATCTAAAATGTAGAAGGAGAGGCTTAACCCCATCAAATGGGAACTCAAAATGAAGCTCTAAGCCAGGGATATCCAATCACCGGGGCGAATCTCGTGTCAATCGTCGGCGATTGACTTCACGTCAAGCAAACGTCAAGCAGGATAAAAGTCGAGCTCACGTCAAGCAAAAATCAAGCGAACGTCGAGCACACGTCACACTCTGGTCTTACACCAAATCCTGTGACATCCAATAATATTGGTTCCCCTGTGCCTTCAACTCAGATTCCTCACCACCTGATCATCCCACAACCGTCCGATGATTGGTAAAAATTACACCAGACCCGCCTGTTTGCACACACACACATCAAAGATGTCCTTCAGCCAGTCTTGATGTAGGCGGGGGGTTTGACTTCACCAGGTCATCCATGAAGTGTGCGTGTGCATGCGTGGGGGCGGGTGCGTTTGCGTGTGCATTGGCATGTGCGGGTGGGTTTGCGTGTGCGGGTGGGTGTGCGTGTGCATTGGCGCGTGCGGGTGTGGGTACGCAAAAGCCGATTCCGCTTCCAACATGATGATGGCACAGTTAGAAATTTTGGATGCTGTGAAGGGTGAGTGTGTGGGTCATTTGATCATTGGACTTGGCTTATTCACACTGTACCCAATGTCAAAATAGTAAGTTCTTTGTGGCAATGTGAAATAATGGGCTTTGCTTGTCACAATGGCATGTCTCTGTCACTAAATTTTGAGGCAGTTATTTCACTCGCAAAATTGCTAATGAATCTGAGAGATTTGCATTTCTGTAAACTAAATTTCATGAAATAACGGCTTTATCATTACAAGCAGTCCACATGACAGAACTTTGTTATCATACAATCCACAGTTACCTTCTATTTCTTCTTCTGATATAATCAAGTGTCCATCATCAAAACCAACAGCTTTATAAATATTGAGATACGGCCAATCTGGTAGGAAATTCACATCAATCTTCAAAGGTTTTAAAATCAGAAAGTTATTGTTCAGTATGCTAGATGGCTCAGAGACTTTGAAAATGCTATCAATAATACCAAATTGTCGTGAGTTGCCCCTCAGAAAACATATCACACTGTTGCTGATATTTTTGGATTCAGTTGAAAATATATTGTTCCCAATATTAATGTTTGAAACTGGAAAATACCAAGGTGAGACAATCCTTGAAGTGGGAGGACTTGTGGATTGCACGGTAGTGTCCAAGCTGATCCAATCAACTATTTCCCTTGTTGCATGAAAAGTCTGTAAGTACTCAACCAGGCAATCATAATTTTGTTGGTCATGGCGGGATGGCTTGTTATATTTATGGTGATTGAACACGGCAGGTGGCTGTGATTCGAAAAGCTGTTTTATTTCACTTGGCACAGATGGGGATTTCAGGAGAACGGAAAGGTTGGAACATCAACAGATATGTTGAAGTAAGGTTTTATCTATATCATCTATTCAGAGTTGCAAAAAGTTAGTCTTATTCAGTTCAGGTGTTTAATCAATGTGAATATATTGATCTTATTAATTGACGTACATATCTTGTTATTTGTTGGCATCTTTGCAAATACTCCAATCAAGCGCTCATAACCCCATGTGGCTGAGGCTTTTGCTGGGCCTCAACGTTGGAAGAGTTCGGGAATATGATCAACAAAATGATGATTTGGTTTACTTTTCTGTTTTGGGAACAGGTGTTGATTGGAAAGGCGGAATTTTTTCCAATGTTCAGCAAATGCAGTTGCATCATCTATTGAAACAGTCCAGCTTGTGGCAATGTTTATAGCACTAATCAAATGGAATGTATTCTTGGCTAGTTCATTTGCAAGTTCTTCTGACTGACCCATTTTTCTTTGAGTGTTGGCAGATTGGTGTGCATCTAATGACATCTGTTGACTGAGCATTAGAAATGGAATATAGACCTTATATAAGAGAGCCCATTCAGCGGCTTTTAAGCTACCATGAGAGGGGGAACCCATTTTGCGGGGAACTCTTGTCCATGATGAGGGAATTATGGTCTCAGATATGATTTGTCAGAGATGCTCAAGAGCCTCACCCTTGATCTGGTGATCACTCAGTGCAGTGATATCCAATTCCGAGGGGATTTCAGAAGTGGGGATGTAATCGGCATCAAATGAAGGAATCTCCGCAGAACCACTAGATGGATGTTCTGTGTTAGGGGTGGGCATTGGGAAGTAGTTTTTTCGGGTGGAAGTAGTGGGGAGTGGCTCATTTATTATTTTTGCTGCGTCTCTTCTCAGGGAGCGGGCCTCTCTCAATGTGATTTTATCAAGAGAGCTGTTGGAGGTCTTGGAATCTGAGTCTGAACTGTTGGTGTCATTGGATTTCCTGCGGGACCTGAAGTAAATTTTTGATTTCGCCTCTGGAATGCACAATTTAAAAGTTGCATGATCCTTCAAAATTCCAAGTATTAAATTATGCATTATGTCAAGATTAACCATTCTGGTTGCATCCCAATATGGAAGGTCTTCCAAAATTGAATATCGCACTCCATACTCAGAGAAAATTGCTTGTCTTTGTTGTGGGGTTGCCCGAAGCCATTTGGCAATGGTTGATTTATGACTTTGGTATGAGCGCGTGTAGTGAAATTGAGGACCAATTTCTTCAATTTGAGCTTTGTGAATGGTGCAAAAATTACAGAAGTGGTTTCCTGAATGGGAAATAAATCCAGTAAGCTTGCGCATGGCAACCACATCCGCAATGGCTGTGAGGATGGCAACACGGATAAAGGATCCTGATGGACCTGTTGAGGTGGGTGCAAAATGGTAACCTTGCCATAGCTCTTTGAGCTCGTTGATGAGTGGCATTAATAGATAATTCAATTGAAGCGCAGTTGGCTTCTTTGGACCGGGGATTATTCCTCCAACATAGACATTCTCTGGCTTCAATCTTTCACTTGGGGGGAGATTAAGACAAATAAGCATGATAGGTCCAATGCTGGCCAACCAGGTGGACTTTCCATGTGCATTCAACCAGTACACATAAATGGAGAAGGCCAATGCACCAGGAATGGACATGAATGGGGGGTCATGGATATTTCTAGTGCCAGTGAAGCGTCTCCAGACCAATCCATCCCAGACGTCACGTTTTGGGGAATCTTCGGGAGTTTGGGATTGTTGATGTTGATGCAGAATGTCCATAATTCCAGCCCGCTGGAGAAATCTGGCAAGCCAATTTTTGAATGGTTGATAAATGAAATGTTTTGTTGGTATAAATTTCTGCTTCATGTTGGTTGTGTTTTGGGTGTGGGGTTCAGATGAATAGATGAATTTGCCTAATGATTGTGTGCAAGGGGGATCATGATCATTTGGGTCATTATGGCGTTGACAGTGGGGTTGGTCAGTTGTGACTGATTCAGTAAGGCCATTAAGAGAGAAACATTGAGGACAACATATATAGTTTTGAATCACTGGCTCCAATTGGAGATGTTCAAATATGGTACTCAGATCTTGAGGTATATGGAATGCAGGAGCGGGGGGACCAGCTGAGCTTGAGATACTGGACTTGATCAGCAGGTTCAGGGCGGGGTTGAGTATGCGTGAAGCCCTGCGGGGTAAATTATACCTTAATGATAGAATGGCAGATATTATCATTCCTAGGTCTTGTGGGGGAAGGGTTTGACTGCCACTATATGGTTTCTGTGCAGTTGAATTGAGACCCGCTGGAGTTGGGAAAGTGCTTTGGGTCAAATGTGAATAATCAGCTGGGAAGATTTGATCCAATAGAATTTGTGGGAACCCAGATCCTGATGCAGAATTAGGGATGTTTGGAAGAGATTTGGGTGCAATGGTTGATTTGAGCTTTTTAATGTGCTGTTTATATTGGAAAGGTGTGAAGGCAACTCCTTGCCTATCACCCTCAGGGGAAGAGTGTGTTTGAGTTGAGCAGTGTTGACACATGCATATACGCATTGAGGAATATGGCCGGGTTGTCATTGTTGCAGGAATTGGGAGTACGGTTGGTTTGTGTATAAATATCTATGGTTGATGTGAAAGTGTTTAGGAGTGTTATTAATTGGAAATAAAATTCAGTGATTATTTATGAAGGGGGAGATGATTTGAGCCAGCTGAGGAATTTATCCCATTTGTAATGGAGCATGAGCTGCAGTGGATAAAGTTTAACATGTCTCATCTGGATGGCGGAATTGGTTAGGCGTTTAATTGGGTAAAATGCCATGCTGCTCAATGCTCATACATATTCTAGTTTATTTACACATTGTGATAGTGCGGGTTTGACCATTGAGGGGGTTCCATTATTGAAGTGTTACCATTGAATTGAGGGGATTAACATTTAATCCATGTACGCTGGCACGCCATCGTACATGGTTTAAACCTTATTACAGACATAACTATATAACTCTATTACATAAGGGGGTGGAGTGCAGCTAAAGTCTTGCTATTTGGTTTGAGTGCTGCGGGCTTTGAATCAGTTGGAATGTGATTTGGATTGTCTTGCCTTTCGTGAAAAGGTGATGTCTCTTTTGTGGGTAAATCCTTCATGAATATACCCCTTTACAGATGTACAATGTTGTGGAATTTCAATGCATATATTGGCAGTTTGGATAATTCACAAAATGTGACAATGGGGAGGCGGAAATGTTACCAAATATGATTACCTATGGATGATGGGTCCCCTTTCAGATCAAGGAAATATCACATTATATGCTGGTAGGCCGTGCAGGGTGGTTTCCGACAAAAGCGGAGGAGCTCAAGAGGAGGCAGGGAGGATTCTCCTCAAAAGAGTCTTATCCGACTTCCACACAACACTTAGTTCCAACTATTCATAGAATTTCTCTATTCTAAATTTGAAAAGATTTCATCTCATATCACTCTATTTTATCATAATACTGAGGTGTTTTATCTAGTTAAAAATATTAGTGTACTTTTTCGGCCCTTATGTCATCTTTCAAGTCACATAAATCCCGTTCAGGTTCTGTTCATGACTCAAATAGTGAATCTAGCATAGGATATGTTCAAACACAGTCACCATTGAGTCCCAACATTCCTCTCACAACCCCTATCGCATCCTCAATGAATGTATCAGGTCTTAACATTGATGTGGGCAATCCAAAGGCTCCAACTTCAAGCACTTGGTCGATCCCAAATATTTCCGTCACTCCAATTCCCCCGAATCCCACTAATACACAAATTCATGTCTCAGGGGCCAGAAGGCACACCTCAAATCTCCTCACACGCTAATCCCCAATCAAAATTTCCACATGAGTTCCTCCTTAATCCCGGTCGGAATCCAGTCGCATCCCAGGATCCCTTTGGCCAAAGTAAACAGCCAACCCTCAATATTCCATCAGGATTTCAGGTTCATGTGGGTGATGAAAGGCGCGTGGATGGGGGCGACAAAAAAGACCTTTGGAAAATGTATCTTGGAGCGGTCTGTCGGAGGGAAATCTAGTATTGACACTTCATCAAAGTAAGTCATTTGAATTTTGGAGTAGAAACTTATTCACAATTTGATATGTTTGTTTCATGGGTTAGATATGGCACCTAAAGGCAAGTCAGTCCAATCTCAGGAGCCAATTGAAGATCGTGAGGATGACCAGTCTTCATTAATGTTTTGATGTGTTAACTGATGATTTGCATGGCAGGGGATGAAATTTATGCGTCTTCACCTCTGGTCCATAAAGAGAAAGTCACTGGACGTCATCATCCATATGCCTCCAAACCAAGAACGGGTCATGCCAGTACATCAAGAGAAACAATGGTGGATGATGAGGATGAGAACATGTCTCCGACTCAAAGTGAAAGAAATGATGAACCAAGGAGGGACAATTTCACAGCGCATGAGCAAGGCACTCAATCAAATAGTGAGTTCACCCATCCTCATCTGGGCCTCGCCCAGAGTATGCTTGAACAATCCAAGGTCAGACAGCAAAGGAACCAGGCCCGCAAAGCTCACAATGTGGCGAAACGTGCAAGCCAGAAGGAGCAACAAAAATGGCTGAAGGCAGAACTTCCAGAGAATGTCCATGGAATGAGATCAGCAGTACACGCACATTGCCTGTTCCTACTCAAAGTTAGGGATAAGGATTTTTCCTCACTACCAGCACCACCCAGCACAGAAGAGCGTGAAATTGCAATTCAAGTGGCTGGTCATCTCGGATATGTCCCCGAGGATGTTTTCAATGAGCCATCAACACAGGTTCAGTCTCAGGGTTTCCAAAGCTACTGCGAAAATGAGCTCCACAAGCTAGGACTAAAGCGATTCACTTGGGACTGGGAGAGCTCATGGCAACATCCGTTCAACGAGCTGATGTCTATGGTGTTTTACCGTACATTCCGTCTTGCACTTGTCAGCACTGAGTATCATCACTACTGTTGGAACAAGGATCATAACAACTATGGGGTCGTGGCGGCTTTAATGGAGCGATATTTCACTTATTTGAAAAGAGAATGGAAGTCTATTCAAAAGGATGCCGAGTATTTGGTAAAAAAGAAAGAGAATCAAAAGCTCGCAAAGATTCGTCAAAGAGTTAGTTACTGTATCTCTTCTTCATTGTGGACCAAGTCTGATGATGATCTACTTGATTATGTGCAGACCTGTGAGCGCCGTCGTGAATGGTGTGATACGGCTAAATTTCCCATCCTAGCATCACAATTCAATGACCCTCGAGTATGCTCAGATACTGAGGAGGTACTGGAAAATGGCCGTCAAGTTTACCACAAAGTGGGATTACGCTGGCGCTCCCAGTTATTTAATGATTTGGTATTGAAAATGGATAGAGACATAGAGTTTTGTAATCGGATTAAAAAAAGGGTAAAAAAACTATTGATAGATTGCCAGAATTACGATCGACAGATGATGGTGATATTCCGGAAGGCCTATCATTTCAGGTATTTGATCAAGATTGGCTCAAAGGCTGTAGTAAGATGCAGACTAGCACCCTCAAGATACTTGACATGCCAGTTATTAGGCCTAATGGTGATGCTCTGCAATAACTTAGTAATTTGTCACGGTATAGCACTGTGACAAATTAAAATTTTGTGAATTATTTGTGCAGGTGTAATAAAATCTGATTATTATCTCTTAAGGATGCAACAACTTGCTAAATATGTTAGAATATAGACAATATGAATTGAAATGTATCACCGTCTCCCTTGCAATAATACTCTATTGCTCATTTTCATTGAGGAAATATTGAAGAAGTTCGATCCAGCTCATGGTGTTCATAATTGTGGACCTGTGCCAGAGTCAACAGGAGTTATCAACTTTGTCAATCACAAATTATATAATATCAGTAAGGCTCACGCAGTTAATGATTTTTTCTTTTCTTGGACCTATTGGTGATTGGAATATGGCATTCCCATAAGGAAGGATTTCAGAATAGTAATACAATCAAGTGAAAGATGAGCTTCAAAGGTACCTTCCGCATGTTGACCTCAACTGAATGAGGAGTGATATAGTGGATGACCTGTACAGGTCGTTGTTGGCCAATACAATGTAGACGATCAACAGCCTGAGCCTCAATGGCTGGGTTCCAATTGGGCTCCTGGAAATCTGGATGTCAGGGTCCGAAAATCAGGGGAGAATTTTGGGGGGCCCCTCACCATTAAATAGACTATATTAGCACAGGTTATATTGAGGCCAGTTTCAGCCGCGGCAATGGATGCAATGAGTACTTCACATTCAGGATTATTGAAGAAATTCTCAAGCGCCTTGTCCTACGCTCGTGGTGTAATTGTTCCATCAATTCGTGCTGAAAGGATAGAGTGATGGGCAAGAGCAATACCAATTCTACAATATAAAAAAGTCAGATGGAGTCAATTGGTAATGGATGCATATTAGAATTAACGCACAAATCTAGAAATTGGGTCCATTGGGTATAAACCACCGATTTCGTTGGACCACACCTTGTTTGTTTGTTCTTCATTAAGCTTTGTAGGAGGTGTGCAATTTTACTACTCATCATGCATGTTTCCACATCCACAATAGTTCGTGTGATTCTTGGGGAGTAATCCTGAGTGCTCCTGCCCTCGGGGTCTTCCAACTCCGCCTCCGCAATTGTGTTAAGCATGATGTGATGGTTACAACATATTCGCAGCTTATTAATATTTCTGAAAAACTCTCCTGGTCCTTTGCTTTTGGATGATAGGAATTCTTCATATAATGTGGAATATTCTTGCTGCATGGTCGGGTTGAGTGGGAGCAGCTCATAATGATGGCTAATAGTGGGGAGGGATTCGAGATATGTGGTTTTGGTGCGGCGCAAACTTAAATGCCGCAATGCCAAATGCAAAATATCATTGCAACATTTTGAAAGACTACTCAGGATGAATGGTGACCAGTTATCTTGATCGGCGCTCTGGGGTTGAGTGATGAATGATATTATGCCCAAAAGGTCATAAATGGTGTTGTGAATAGGTGTGCCCGTTAAACATATTCGACGGGATGAAAGGAGGCTATTAATGGCACGGTGAGTGGCAGTGTATTGAGAGCGAATATAGCTATAAGAGGGGGCAAGGGTTATTGGATATAAAAGGTAATTTGAATCGTTTAAGCTCAGACACTCACTGTGCTTCATCCAAAATTATACGATGCCAATTGATTTGAAAAATGAATGATGTAGAGGGATTGGTTTGCTTAAATTCTTGGGTTATAGTATTGTAAGAAGTGATGATGATATCATATTTTAAAATGTCGGCTTGGGATAATGAGTGACGAGTGGGACCATGGTAGATTTTGGCATGCAGTGCTCCAGCCTGAGCATGCTTGGATATTTCTGATTGCCAGTTGGTAATTAAGCGAGGGGGGCAGATGATCATGGTGGGCGTGGAGCAATGGGGGTTTGCAATCATCCGCTCCTTGGAGGTACCAATTAGAGCAATGGCCTGAATGGTTTTACCTAATCCCATATCATCCGCAAGCAGTCCTCCAAGAGGGGTATTGGTCAAAAGGGATTCAAATGAGCTAACGACCTTGTTTGTAATGATGTGCCTGGCATTAAAAGTGGATCCTGGGGGTGAGGTTGCCCAAAGGTTACGGGCTGATTGGCCATTGGGGATTTCTCGATCCCAGAGAAAAGCTAGTCCGGTCTTTTGATGAGGGAGGAGGGGGGTTTGAATAATGGAATGGGGCGGGGTCATCATGGGGAGGTCTGATCCACTGGGTAATTGTATCAGTTTTTGCTTGGAAATCAATGTTGAAACAGCAGGATATGAAGCAGGCGTCGAGTTTGAAGCGGGAAAGGTTGGAGTAAAGAGTTGACATTGACAATGAGTAGTACAGTCATATTCTTTGGGCATTTTAAGCTTGAAATCTTGTGTTCGAAAGCTTTCCATTATGAATAGAATGTTTGGATACCATGTGAAGAACATCAATGCTAGATTGGGTTTCTGAGATGAGGAGGGATTATTGGCATCAGTCATAAATACTCCCTCAACAAATAATATTTGAGTAGGATTGGATTGGCAATTTTCAATCCATGCCCCACCAGGACCACAGTGCATGAACGTTTTTGGTGCCCCAAGGAATGGTATCAACGTTTGGGAAAGGGTTCCCGGGAGAGAGCCAATAGCATGCTGGTGATTGGGGAGATATACGAATATGTTGTGTTGATTGTGCCATAGGATAATCCAAGAACCTAAGTGGGAATTCTCAGGATTTAAGGTTATATCACTATTTATTTGAATACGAATATTAATCATCCCAATGCAAAGTGGCTGTGAAGGGGTTGACATGATAGCTATTTTAAATTATTTGGGGATAGTCGGAAATTATATGATTGGGAAGGGTTAGCTAAACAGAATGAAGACTGATAAGCGCAGGTGGGGAGCTTATATGAGAGGCAGCAATGGGGTCAAGGGGGGATGGCCTGTCGTTACGTGCATGGTCTTGATGGGGGTGGGCGTCTTGGTCTGATAATTTTCATATCCGATTTGGGGCATATATCAAGGCAAGGTGGCCAAATTGTGGGTGCACCATTATGACTGCTGGATCTGCAGCGAGTTACGAAACCTTTGGTGGAACAAGGTTGACATTAGCATATCCAAAATTGGGTGGGTTGGAGCAACTTATTGTGGAGGGCATATTAGAGGCATGCAGTCATGTTTGCTGGTGTGACAGCGAACGTGGATGCATATCTTCCCCAGGTTAATTGTCGCACAGGGACCTACTGGGCAATGTTGGCCGTTTCAAAGGGCAATCTCTCTGTGGGGATGTTTGTGTGTGGGCAGGTGAGATATGTTCGGTGGCATGCCACCAAACATGACTTTGGTTTTGCCTGAAGTTTTTTGCTGACTGATGCCTACTGGGCTTCCAGGGTGGAATGTGTGGGATGATCAAAGGGGGCGCCAGCCATGAGCCGTGATCCACATATACATTCACCCCTATGGCGTTTGAGGCGAGTACTAATCCACCGAGATTGGCATCCGGGTCTTTGCCTCACGCGCGTACAGAACTCCGGAGGAAAGAGGCCACACGCCCAAGGGATTTTTTGGCTGCACGCCACGTGCCACAACTTGCGTGGGGCGTGTGAGAACGTGAAGAAAATGACCCGCGGTGGGAGATACCCACGCAAACATGACCAGCCTCAGCAATCATAGGCTGGGATTCTTATTCTAATGTGGATGAGGCTGAAGCAAATCCACACTGATTGGCCTCAGGTTTCCACGCGCAAGCGGGTGAGCGTCTGCAGTCAAGCTGACAACCTGACCAAGAAAATAGGCAGCTGGAAGACTGGCAGTAAAATGTCTTCCAGGCGTGTGAAAGCTGCCTGCGTATGAAAGCGTGTGGCTGCCCGACAATGAACAAGCGGGCCAGTCATTGTTTGCCCCAACAATGGCACCGGAGTGAATCAACTCTTTGTGTATGACCCAAATAATAAGTCATCCCATTATGACCCACTTACATTAACTTGCATTACATGCGCATCTGTGCCGTAGTTAGGCAGAGCTGTCCAGCAAGGTGCATCAAAGGGATGCAGTTGAGATATATGACTCGATGGCTTGACGTGATTGCACGTTACATTGTTGAACAGCTTTTGCTCTGCCCTGCAGCATACTTTTACAAAGGTGTACTGCGTACTACAGTGTCGACTGTACTGTACTGATTAGGAAGGTGTAATACTACTTGAGCCTGCATGCATATAGCAAATGTGCATGCACCTTCCGATCATTTGCATTTACGTAGCTCATGTGCCACATGCTCAGCATTGCGTTTCACCCGATTTGCACACGCAAGCTGACCATGTCATGGTCAAAAGCACCGTGTGAAAGTGCTCAGTAAAGCCATGAAATGAACTAATTCTGCAATAGCTCACTGGAAGGCTCAGTTTGGAGCACTTCACCAAAGCGTGTGAAATGCTGCACCTGGCTGAAATGTCATCCGATGCTGTGCCAAATGCTCAGAGTGCGCGCATACAAAAACGACTGAGCAATGGCTCAGCATGGTGCATTTGATATTGTTATATCTATAGTTCAATCACTGTGCAATTCCAATATTCAGCCACTGAGCATTTCAATTATGACCCGAAAGCAAACCTGAGCAATGGGTCGAGGCAAGCTCACGCTGTATTCACTTGTCTTACAGCCCCCCCCTTTGTTCACATACTATTACCAGGCCATATGGCCGGTAATCTCTCCGCGGTCACTTGTGACCAAATTCAAGGGGTGCTTTTCTGCATGGGTCACTTGTGCATTGCACCCACAATGCACATTCAACATGGGCCTCACGACCACCCTCCTGGGTAATCGGGTGGCTATTTGAGGAAACAAAAGGGATTTGACTCAGCTTGACAATTCAATAAATTGCAATACTCAGCGGTGCATTTGATATTGTTATATCAATTGTTCAATTACTGTGCAATTAAAATGTTCAGCCACTGAGCATTTCAATTATGACCCGAAAGCAAACCTGAGCAATGGGTCAAGGCAAGCTCACGCTGTATTCACTTGTCTTACAGCCCCCCCCTTTGTTCAAATACTATCACTAGGCCATAAGGCCGGTGATCTTGCCGCGGTCACTTGTGACCAAATGCACCGGGTGCTTTTCTGCATGGGTCACTTGTGCATTGCACCCACAATGCACATTCAACAAGGGCCTCACGACCACCCTCCTGGGTGATTGGGTGGCTATTTAAGCAAACAAAGGGGATTTGACTCAGCTTGACAATTCAATAAATTGCAATACTCAGCCAGACCCCCATTGTTCTTCTGCCTCACGCGAGCATTTCACTTCCCAGTTGCAGCATTCGCTGAGACTCAGCTTCAATTTTGCCCACACGCCTTGAAGCTGAGACTTTTGCGGGTGCTGAAACTGCTGAGATCGTCTCAGCTTCACCATGGTATAAAAGACCATCTTCACACGACACGCACTTCACTTTCTCTCTCACCCGCTCCACTTCATTCAACCTCACCCGCGTTTGTCCTTCTTGTGCGTATTCCCCCTCGTCTTCCTGCCTTTCCAGTCTTTTCTTTCGCACTTGACTAACCCCACTCCCCTTCCTGCTTTCTTTTTGTTTTTCCTGCTAATACTTTCAGAACCCCACTTCTATCTACTTTGTACGTTTTCTCCAATTAAACTTTCGTCAACATTATGTTCCAATATTAATAATTCCCTTTCTTCACAACTCTCTTCTAGACTTTTAAAAACCTCCTACTAGCGCTTTTTTAATTTGAATTCCGTTTTAAAATTATAAATCATCGTATGTCTTCCTTTTCTTTCTTGATTGCTTACTTTCTATTCAGTTACTAACCTGTTTTGTTTTGTTTTTAGATGTCGTGCACGTTATGCACCAAGCGGGGTATCCCCTGCATTCGTTCCTCGACAACGACTGACGCTTGTGATGCTTGCCGACAATCACACAAGAAATGTTCGTTCGTCGTCCGCCCCTTCCGACCCCGCGGCCAGAGGAGTTCCCGCCCAAGACGCCCTCGCCAGGACTCCTTTGTGGCCGATGATGATCAAACGATTTCCGAGCGTGAGTGGACCCCGGGACCCCAAACAGGCCAGCGGGAACGATTCAGGACAATTAGCCCAGTCCCCTCAAGCATCGATTTGTCCACCCCCCCTCCTAGGCCACCATCCGATGGTCACTTCACTCCTCGACCTGAGCAAAGTGATTATCCGGCCGATGAAGGATGGCAATGGAAAGAGGACATTTGAGCTTGGGCTGATCATCACCATGTCTTGTCACCGATGGGATTCAAACGCCAAAGTAAGTTTTCTTTCTCCTCCTTATCTCATTTATCTTCACGCAATAATACTCACTTTTTTCCATTACTCATAGAACCAAACCCCCCGAATCCCCCCCGACAAGACTCTCCCGTTCCTACTTTGCCTCGCGAGCAAACCCCGCGGCAACCCACTCCAGGCCCGAGTGGCACCCGATGGTCTGAGGACTTATTCCGCGGTAAGCAGCCAACTTTCTCTTTTCTCATTTTCACTTTCGCATCAAGTTAACTGACTCTTCCTCATTTTGTAGAAGCCTCCCAGCACGATGAGCCACCTATTCCTGGCCCGAGTCCATCCTCCGAACCACCTGAGGACATTGCGACTCGTGAGCCTCAACCTGAGGTGGCTCCTACGCGATCAACGGAGGAACCTTTTGGTAAGTCCCTATTTCCCTTTTTTAACTCAACTCAACTTTTCCTCACCCCTCCTTTGACCATCTCCAGCTCGTCCCGCAACTCCCCGCTCCATTATCATCATCGACAATACGCCAGTCGGATCCCCCCCTCCCCCTCCCCTTCCTCCTTCTTCTTCACCCACTCCCCCACCTTCCCCTCCTGTTCCCCCTCCCACCACTCCTACCCCGGTTCCTTCCCTGGATATCCCTCCCATTGACGCCGAGAACCCAACCGCCTCCTCCCCCCCGGTGCCAAGCTCCTCTCATTCCTACGATGACGCTCGCCAGGAATTCACCGACCTGCGCCCGATACTAATGATTCCTCGAGCGATCGTCCATGAATCGATCAACCGAATCTTGTTGGAGCATCGTCGGTTGCTTTACATGATTCCTTTCGTGGATGCAGCTCATCGAAATGAGATGCACCGGGAATTCCGGGAGGAACTAAACTCCCTCCTTGGCGAGGCGATAGAGGCTTATCCAATGGAGGACATCACCGGGATAGTCTCCAAATTCTTAGAAAAATAAAATCCACAAGAAAAATCGTATTCTTTCCTCTTTTTACCTTTTGTAATACAATCCTTTAGATAAATTATTTGTATTCAATGAAAGATATTTTCAATTTCTCTTGCATTCTTTGTTCACGTGAATTTATTATAATTCCTCAATGATTCATATTTACTATTGGGTGAGAATAATTTTCATAAGTGCCCCACCAAAAGTTTGAGTTAGTATTTGTATGTGAGAAAATCTTTTGCCAAAAATGCGCCAATAGTCACCATTCCTGCCTCCTATATTTTCTTCCTCCATTGTTTAGAGCCATATCAAATCTTAACTGTAAAAAAGCGGGAGGTTCCGGCATGTGAGCAATCCACTCCAGATTCATGAGAAATTGCCGTTCCCATGGTCACACGCTATTAATCTTAGTCATGTATTGAATTGTTTAAATTGTCGGGAACCTTCACAAGCGTAACGATTGGCGTGTGAGCTGTCGGGAGCCTGAAAAGGCGTAAGGATTGGCGTGTGAGCTGTTGGGAGCCTGCACAGGTGAAAGGATTGGCGTGTGAATTGTCGGGAGCCTGCAAAGGCGTAAGAAATTGTCAGCATTGCTGGCATCCTTCACAAGCCTAAGGATTCGCGTGTGAGCTGTCGGGAGGCGGCACAGGCGTAAGGATTGGCGTGTGAATTTTTGGGAGCCTGCACAGGCGTAACAAATTGTCAGCATTGTTGGCAACCTTCTCAAGCCTAAGGATTGGCGTGTGAGCTGTCGGGAGCCTGCACAGGTGTAAGGATTGGCGTGTGAGCTTTCGGGAACCTGCACAGGCGTAAGGATTGGCGTGTGAGTTGTCGGGAACCTGCACAGGCGTAAGGATTGGCGTGTGAAGCGTCGTCACCCCGCATAGGCGTAAGGAACTTTTAGCATTGTCGGAACCTGCACAAGCATAAGGATTCGCGTGTGAAGCGTTGGGATCCTGGACAAGAGCAACAAACCTGGCATATGTACGATGGCATGCCTCCATACATAATCCACTTCACCCCTTTTTCATGTGAGACACCCCATCTCCCGCACTCGAAACCATCCAATCCTGGTGTATATTGTCCTCTGCCTTACCCCACCATTATCTACCAATCACGCTACTATTCCGACTGCCTCACTCTTTGAATTGGGCTGAGATTGTATTACCATCCCTGATTTGATAGGCCGCTCCCTCGCCAATCTCATAATAGCCGTGGCTTTTTCGGCACATTGTTTTTGCCAACCTCCTTGAGCATTGTGCGGACATACCCACTAGTGTCGTGCTTTCGTTGTCCTGTGCTGGATCAGTATAATGAAGAAATGTACTGTTGGCCCACACTACCTGAATGAGCCCATGACAATCGGATAGATCAATCCAAAAATGCTCATTTGGGAAAATCAATTTCCCCCCTGTACACCGCTTTGATGCATCTCTTTGAATTTGGCCGGTCTCCTTATCAGCTTGAAACCACCATCCCAAAGCATACAGCGATGCATCCTTATCAACATGAGGTGCATTTTTGAATCCATTCATGGTGAAAGTGAGTGCCGAAGCAAACTCACATGCACCCTGATTTGCGGGATTATTGCCTTCATACTTGACTTGATCAAAAGACGGAACCCCCAATGAGTTGTAGCAATTTTGAATCTTCTGAAATAAATTATCCCCAACATATCGTAAGGATTGACCTAGAATGCGACCCACCGAGCTAAGATTGGCCCCTCGGTCCCGCCATTCATCTTTTGTATTTTCAATTTTTCCAGCACTACCATACAGACCAAATTGTTCATTCTTCGTGGTGCATTTGCGCCACCCAATCGCGAACATAAATCCCTCCAGTAATGCTCCATTTGTTGCAATAGGGTCAGTGAACCTCTTTTCGCGAAATAAGAATTGTGATAATTCATCCCATTGATTGACCTCGACTTCACTCATTGTTGTGAATGGTCGGAATTCAACAAGGGCAATGAGTAATCCGGTTGAAGAGAAAATTGCCACACGGCCAAAGTGAATGCGTTTGATCTGATTGACATCCACCACCCTCCGAATTTCACTTGGGGTGATATTTGCTGATACTGGCATTGATATTTGTGCTGTTGGGTGAGAGGAGGAAAACAACCTATTCATTCGGGTGGTTTTGCGCTCATTTGTCTTTTGGGATCTGCTACTATTACCGAGTGGTTGCGGGATCACTATGTGCTGAAGCACACAAGATATCAGATACTGCCAAGGAGCTTTCTTCGGCACACATCCTTTGACTTCCCTGTTGGAGCCCACAGGACATTGGCACAATCTGAACCGACTAAAGCCAATGTTCTTCCGTGGGGCCCAATGAGGGTGCCACATAAATGTGGAAGCATATATATATATCTATATATATACACTGAGATTAAGCGAGAAACTCACACTTTCCTTCCTCAGCCCAACGCTTTCTCACGAGTTCCCTTCTACGCTCTTTTCCTTTTTTCGTGAATGGCATGCTTGCAGCAGAAAATGAAATGAAACCAAATGATTACTGATTTATTAATACCACCTAAATTGAATTGCGGACGATGAATCTTTTTTAATTGCGGCTAAAAAGAAAGATCACACCTGACCTTCGCGAATTCGCGATCTCAAATACCTGAACCTAAAAATTGCAGTGGATAGTGCATTATTCAATTTTACATATTGATGTTCCCATGCAATCACTTTCCAATCCAACCATTTGGAATATTGCAAGCACACGCAAATGCAATATGCATCCTGCTGCAGATCCCTAGTTATCCCAGTCCTCTTGAAAGACACAGTAACATTTTGCCTATTATGGGCTGGCGGGAAGTGATAAACGCGACTTCCCGCAATGCCCCTGAGTGTGCTACTCGCGGGCACAAAGCCTGACTCAGCTTGCGTCTTGGCGGAGTCTTTGCAATGATGTACGGAGGCATGCCGCCGTACAATTACTATTGGTACTCAGACTGTGGCATCCGGCAGTAGTAGGATAGGAATTCATGATTATTAAATTCATAAATCACTTTGCAAAATTAAATTACAATCTATCTAGTACAAAGCTAATCTAAAACGGGTCAATCCTGGTTGTGAGTTTAGCTGACCTGGGTACCGTCAAGGTGACCTCATCACTTGAACCAAGACCGCGTTTCGCCACCCAGGCATCACCAAAGTCTAATACTAAGCATCGTGCAAATTCAAATCTAAGAGGTACAGTGGGGTTAAAAGACTCTGATGAGAAGAAACTTTTATTCAGTAAATTACATATATACTTATTAGTACGTAGCCACACTGGCTCCACCAGATTTTTACCCTCTGAAAGTTTTGCGGAAATGTCAATTAGTGATAAAGCCCTTTAACAGAGCTTGTTCTCCAGTCATCTGAGCATACCATCAAACCACGAACCCCCGCTGCACAGAATGCCGCTAATATACCATAGCGAATTCGATTTATTCCGAGATTCTTGTGACACGCCAAAAGATCTTTGATGGCCTCATTTTTTTTTGAGTTCGTGAGTTTGCCTTTGATGCCATTAACTTCGACCTTTGTATGTGCATGTACCATGTTGTACGCAATCATCAAATGGATAACTGTATCCATTAGATCCTCCAGGTTCTTGTGCGGCTTTGTGGATATCTCATTGTCAGCGCCGCCACCTTCAATACTGAGTTGGGTTGCATGTTGCTTCGATTTACTCAAGCAGGAGGCAAGGTATTCAACTGCTCCCCGTTCGAGTCCAAGAGGATCGGTCGAATTTGATGTTGGTGCAACATACGGTTTGGGTGCAATCACATCGTATGAGACTAAACTAATGGATTCAAACATAACATTTGCCCAAAAATGTTTAACTGGATTGGCGGGGTAAAGAAGGCTCTGAACCATTTTGAAGAAGGAGTGTTCAGATTTGGGGAGATTATCTGGAGGTTTAGCTGATTCCTTCATCAATTTGAGATTCCAAATGTTGTAATCAAAAAACGCTTCTGTTTCGGTTGGCTTAAAAAAATCTAACCCTGTATATTGCAATTTATATCACCAGTCAACAGCCAATAATCAAGTATCATGCACAAAGATAAAAAGAACTCACCTGCCATCTCAAGGTCCTGCAGCCAAGCCGACATTTTAAGATCTCGGTTACTGATCACCTTAATACCAACGGGCAGGAATGTATGAGCATCCTTGGTTGGTAAATTGTCCCATCTATTTTTGTAAATCCTATTGATATTATCAAGCCCCCTTTTCCATGATTGTTGAGAAATATTGGAATGATAATTCAAAATGCCTGCAAACTCTTCCATGCGGGATAAAAATATTCCTTGAAAATTTGCAGCGGATGACACTTCGGGCTCAGCGTCGGGAATTATATCAGTCATATCTCGTCCCATTGTATCATGTTTAATTGTTTCCCTTTCTTGAGGGGCTTGAATATTCTGAGGAGAGGCGGGAGGGGTTGCATCATGCATTGTTTCATTGGGTATCGGGGGGCTTTCAGTATGTGGAGCTTCATCATGGATTGTTTCATTGAGTATGGGGGGGGTTCAGTATGCGGAGGTTCATTATCAATATGGTCCACTTCAACATTGATCATTTCATCACCTTGATCCCGGGAATCCTTTGCGGCTTCAAAGGTATGGCGTTTTTTGTTGGTTTTTTTGGTCGCATGTATATTTGGTCTTTTTCCTAATCCTTTGCCTGGAAATCCAATTACGACTCGAGATCCTTCAGGTAGAGATTCTCCCACCTCCACACCTGCCCATATATTGTAAGAAGCTATTTTTATCAATTTTTTTTTGAATTAGTAATGAACTTACGGTTCAAATCCATTTTGAGGAGGCTCATGGCTTCAGCAATCTTTTGACGCACATAATCAGGAATTTTACTATCATTTTGAATTTTTTCGAGCCTTGGGATTGTTTGAGCAATGTTGGAGACAAATTGTTCCTTGGATATAATTTCCACCTCCCCACTGAAAATTACATCATCTTGCCCATCATCTTCTGTCGGTGCACAAGGTTCAACAGTCTTTTCCTTCTCATAACTTTTAAAATTCGGTTTCTGAGAGCTTGGCGGTTGACCTGAAATAAAGGCTATGACACAATATCAGGTTTTGAGAGATTAGAAATACTCAAGATGGATGTATACTCACATTCTGGAAGAGCTGGTGGATCTTGATTATCTTCATGTGACTGGCTCTCTGCTTCAATGCCTAATTCACGACTACTGGCCATATCAGAGATTTCACTTCCACTCCCTGGGGCTGAAGTTGGTCGTTCATTAAATTCCGTTGAATTTCCCGGGGTTTGGGCCATCGCGGAGGTAGTTTAGTAAGCAAATAGATGGTGACGAGTTGATTGATAACTTGTTTGAAAATTTTGAATAAAAAGATCCAAATTGAAGAAAATAGGTGGAAGTAAAATAATCGCATTTGCAAAATGCGATTTGGCGGGAAATTGAAGGAGGCGATGTTTTGCAAATTATTTCATATCATGCAAATGAAATCACTTCCCTGTGAGACATTGAATAAAGTTGACTAGTGAGAAACCTACTAAAGTCAACTTTTGAACTATTCAACGCTCATGAGGTAAGGACTAAGCAAAGTGTTCCATTTGAATGATATGAAATAAAATGGTTTTGTTGGCGAAAAAGGAGACACAATTCTTGTCTTAAATAGTCCACTTATTAGGTTTTAATTTGCGAGTCTCATGATTTAAACCCTAACCACAACATTGTGAATATACTGACCAATTTCCCCTGAGGTCCTGTTGGCAGAGAAGGCCACTCAGCATATTTCGGCGATGGCGTCCATTGTGTATGCCAACAAGCCACCGTACACACTATGGATGTAGTACGGAAGCTTAAGGATGGTAAGCCGCGTCGGGGCATGTCGGGAGGGTACCTACTAGGCGAGCGTAAGGATCGTAAGCAGTGTCGGGAGCATGTCGGGAGGGCACTTCATGAGCGTAAGGATGGTGAGCAGTGTCGGGAGCATGCCGGGAGGGCACTGCGCGAGCATAAGGATCGTAAGCAGTGTCGGGAGCATGTCGGGAGGGCACTCCGCGAGCATAAGGATCGTAAGCAGTGTCGGGAGTATGTCGGGAGGGCACTCCGCGAGCATAAGGATCGTAAGCAGTGTCGGGAGTATGTCGGGAGGGCCCTCCGCGAGCATAAGGATCGTAAGCAGTGTCGGGAGTATGTCGGGAGGGCACTCCATGAGCATAAGGATCGTAAGCAGTGTCGGGAGCATGTCGGGAGGGCACTTCATGAGCGTAAGGATGGTGAGCAGTGTCGGGAGCATGGCGGGAGGGCACTCCGTGAGCGTAAGGATCGTAAGCAGTGTCGGGAGCATGTCGGGAGGGCACTGCGCGAGCATAAGGATCGTAAGCAGTGTCGGGAGCATGTCGGGAGGGCACTGCGCAAGCGTAAGGATCGTAAGCAGTGTCGGGAGGGCACTGCGCGAGCGTAAGGATTGTAACCAGTGTCGGGAGCATGTCGGGAGGGCACTACACAAGCGTAAGGATGGTAAGGGTGGGGGTGTGAAAGCGTAAGGAGTGGTGAGGACGGAGATGGGGGGAAGGCAGTGTCAGAGTCTCATCTGGAGGGTGGTGTGGGCGCGTAAGCATGCTAAGCGTTGGGGAGGCGGAAGCTATTAGGTGAAATTACCCCAACGTTGCGAATAGTGTTGAAACGGGTTTGGGCTTTGACAGACATTCTCATGTGACACATGTGACGATTGACGTTGTCTTGACGCTGACGTGACGTGACCCACTAAATCCAGTGACTATAAAGTGACACTAACGAGACTGAAGCAAGATTTTATACTGACCGCGGTGCGACGTGAAGTCAATCGCCGACAATTGACGCAAGATTCGCTCTGGTGAATGGTACCAGCCAAACTGATCTAGCACCAATATTACTGGAGTTATGGTCAATTTCAGGCCAAATAAGGGTGAACAAAACATTCACCTCTCATCTAACTTCTACAGTTTTAGTGTGGGATACCTGAAGTGGGGTCTTTTTGGAAAGAGCACAATCAGGGCTATCTGATGGTGTCATCCATTTCCTCATATCTCAACTACTGCAGAAGTTATGGGGCAAACAAGCTCAATACAGCTTTTTGCCTAAAACACGCAAATGTACAAAAATCTTGTACATGGGATAGCTTTGCCATATTTAATGATACCCATATCAAATGAGGTACCATTGTGTAGAGCACATACAGGGCTACACACTGAACCAATTTTGAGGTTGATATCTCAAGTATTGACAAAGTTATGGCTGTTTTAAGGTTAAAATCCCACCTGCTGTCATATACAGCCTTACCATGGGATAATATCCCATAATCATGAATATGAGGTGTCAAATGAACAAAGAAGCATGTTTTTACTTCAATAACTCATATGGCAGTCAATACTGGGGTCCCATACAGTTTCTGTACAGCATTCTACGCGCCATACACGTCAGAATCAGGCTGTGAGGTCCCCAGATTAAACTTTTCACCCTGTATTGGTGAAAACCGCCCAGATGTGGTTTCAAAACCACATCTGAGCCCAATACAGGCTATACAGGCTGTTTGTAAACCACAAGCCAGTACTAGAAATTGAAAAAATCTTCACTTCCTCTACGTGGAAAGGTCTAGCACCCTTTCCACCCCATTTCAGGATAAAAAGGAGGCTTTTCACAGCCAGAATTGTCTCCTCATCCTGCTCTTGAATACCCTATGTAGTAAACTTTCAAAAACAGTTTTACTCTTTGGTAATAAACAGGTATAATTATATATTTAATTATTGTAACTCTTATTATAGTAACCCAACTGGTAAGATTGCACCCTGGGTTCTCAATAGCGCTCACCACCACTATTATCCAATAGTAGAACCCCTTAATTATATTATAAATCATCTTTAAAAACCCAAAACCCTCATTTTGAATTAGTTTTCTATGTGTCACAGTCATAATTCTAGTTGTAAATACGCTTATTACCACTTCAATATAGACTCAACCTGACATTTTGGGGGCCTGGCCGTGTTTTAAACTTTTTTGGACCTTACAAGTAAGTTTTTTCTCTTATTTTCTATTTTCTGACAATTGTTTCATTTTTTAGGCGTATTTTCTTTTAAAATATATATTTTTTATATATATTTTACCTTATTACTCACATTATAAGAGTACTTACCATGTGGTTAATACCCACTGGAACCTTTATTTTTGGCGTGTTTACATATAAAACACTTAAGCCATCAATAAGTCCTGTATTCTTGATTGAATAAGGACACCTCTGACTGAAAAACCATCAGTTGAGGCGTGGTTAAGTGTATTGTTAACTCAATTACACCTATACAGAGCCACTTATTCAGATTACACTTGAAAACCACAAGTGTATCTGTGGGATACTGGCACACAAACAGTGTGACAGGGTACCAAAAGCTGTAATTATGATGTGGAATTGTTGATTCAATTACACTGTCATTATACAGGGCATATTGTAGTAACATACAAGCCCAGAGGCCAATCCTAGATGTGAAAAACCAGCATTCTTGAGAAGTCTTAACTGACATAAGCCCTCTTTTTCCTGCCTTGATTCAGTGGAAGAAAATTACATCCCACTTGCGACCCAGTCACAGGCCAACACACCAGTGACACCCTCAGAACCAGAGGGCAGCAAGGGCAAAGGAAAGAGGCACAGTGAAGGTCTCATTACAGCCAAAAAGTGGACACCCATAGCCACTCAGAGGAGTAGAAAACCACGAAACTCTGCTTCAATACAAGGTAAACCAACCTTCACCACTTGTACAGGAAAGATTACAATTATTAACCCAGTTGTAACTTCCAAAGGCAAACTGCCCAAGTCAGCAGACAATAAATTTGTACAAGGCACAGTCAAAGGTAAATATCCTAAGAACATAAAGTTTTTTGACTGCTTGCAAACACTGATATGTCCCCTGCATACCTCAGAGACCTTGGCTTCCAAAGGAACCAACCAGAGGATAGAGAAGGTTTGTCCAGAACCAGAAGACCTGGAAGAGGACACCTTGGACACAGTGGTGGATGGCAAAACAATGAGGGAGATAATATCAACCTTGCCATTCACACTCCAATTCAACAGAGACCTCAAACCAGAGGACTGGAAGGATATTTATCAAGTTCTTCAGATCCACCAACTCCTCAAAGACTTATTTCAATGGAGCATGGACAACAAGAGGTTCAACCTAGCAACTCACTGGGCAGAACTTGGATCAAGTTGCCAGAAGATCTGTCTCAAAGAGATAGACTTCAAAGACCTTATGGTAATCACCAAAGGTTGGAATCCTACCAGGCAGCACAGACTCCTGGAGGCAAGGGCACAGAGGATAAGGGAGAATCAAGCCACTATCCAAGCAATAGAAGAACAATTAACCCAGACAGGGCCTACTCAGATTCCTTCAGGTTCACAAGGAGCAGGCCAAATCAGCTCTCCAGTGGCTTCACACCATTCAGAAAGCAGCAGATCAGTGGCCAAGAGTCACCATTCTTCACAATTCCAGGAAGTTTCCAGGATAAGACAAGGAAACAAGGGCAAGAACAAAGCCTCCTTCAACCAGAGGAGGAAAGAGTCAGACCCCATGATCCAGAAGCTGTTAGATTTGGTAAAAGAAGTACACAAGAACCAGAAGTAGTTGTAAACCACTCTAGAATCAGTAGTCCTAGTAATAGAAACATTACCCCAGCTCAGACTGAAAATAACATTGTCAGATCTGAGAGTAACATCAACAGTGATACACTGTGGTTACAAATGCCCCAATATGCTGAACAATCTGCAAAGCAGTTTGCAGAAATTAAAGCTAGCCAAGAGAGGATGACACAAAATCAAGCCTCCTTGGAACAAATAGTTAAGAATCTTCAAGAAGGATATGCTCAACTGAGAAAAGCCTCTGAAGAAACCAACAAAAGACTGAATATAGTCTTTGAAGAACAACACCACAGCACAAGGGACAGGGAGTGTCTGGATCAAGACATTAACAAGTTGTTTAATGCATACCATAGCTTGAAGCCCCAACCACAAGTCCAAGTTATGGATAATCCATATCAACCAGATGACATCAAACCAGATTCCATGTTGATGAATAAGGCAAGATCCCCATCACAATACCAAGATGGGGATGGCATGTCTTATTCAGAGAAGGAAGCATTGAAACAGCTTCCTGAGGCCTCAAACTGGCCCAAATTCTCTGGATCAGGAGAATATGATCATATGGAACTCATAGATTATATTGATGGACTCTTCATTGATGTACCAAGCATACCAGACTACTGGATCACTGCTAGATTGAATACTGCATTTAAAGGTCATGCTAGTATATGGTACACAGAAATGAAAGAAATCCATGGCAGAAGAAACTGGCCATGGTGGAAGAGTCAAATCATCCAAAAGTACAGTAATGGAGCTTGGATATGGCAAAAGACCATGTCATTTGAAAATGACAAATACTCTGTGGACAAAGATCCATATGAGTGGTGTCTTAGACAGTCTAAAAGACTTAAAGCCATTGATCCTCAGATGAACATCCAAATGAGGAATCACAAACTCCTGACACAATTGCCAGGAGAGCTAGAGCATGCAGTAAAATGCAGATGCAACCAGAATTGCACTCTAGATGACATTGCCAACACCTTACAGGACACAAGGAAAAAGGACTAATAGGGAAAATCACCCCATATAAGAGCAGTAGTTTCAAAGAGAAACAACCACTCAGGGTAGAGTTTAAAGACAAGCCCAGAGAAAGAGTGGCAGAAGTGGCTAAGAAGAAGAATTCTTGCCACAATTGTGGTTCAACAGACCACTATGCCAACAACTGTCCAAAGGCAAAGAAAAAAGTCTATGCCATAGAGAAAGTCCCTGAGGAAGAACCTCCAACAGAGGATTCTGATTCAGACTCTATGGGAGATGCCATCAGAGAACCATCTGAGGATGATCAAGACCCAAGAGAGGAATTTCTAGTGGAATACCAAGAGGAAACCCCACTGGAAATCCAGGACATACAGTTGGAAGCAGGCATGCCACAGGACACTGCTAACAAGAACTCGTGCAAACACACACAAGATGCACAAACATTCCTGGTTACACCAACCAAAGGAATGGCATATATACATGGGACAGCCACAAAAATGACTGTTTGTATTTACAATTCTCAGCATCCACTGATCATTGATAGTGGAGCGCACTGCTCCATAGTGGCCAGAAACTATCTGGATACTCACTTCCCAAACTGGGAAAAACAGCTCTTGCCCACTAAGGCAAAGAACTTTAAAAGTGCATCAGGGAAGATGACTTCCATTGGGACAATTATCAAAGAGATAATTATACCCCACAGGAAGGGTAATGTCAGACTCAACCCAGAGTTTGTAGTGCTGAATGATGCCCACATCCAAGGGTTTTTACTGGGAACAGATTACCAGAGGATGTATGGCATAGACATTTACAACAGTAAAAATAGGCACATCACCATTGGTACTAACAAGGAAAACAAATTTTCACTTGACATATACCAGATATCTTCTCAAGATCCACTAGAAGAACTTCTGAAGGAATTCAGAGAGGGACAGTTTAGCATTACCCTCACCAGTAAGCAAAAACTAAGTTTACTGAAGATGCTGAGAAAGAACAGACCAGCATTTGCCATTTGTGAAAAACCATTAGGAAAGATCAAAGGCCATGATATAGAACTATATCTGGATGTGGAAAGGCCTTATCCACCCATGCTGAGGAGACTTCCTTATCCAGCAAGCCTGGAAACCAGGAAAGAAATTGAGAAACATATCAATGAACTCCTGGATATGGATGTCATCAGGAAGATTGGACATAATGAAATAGTGGAAATCACCACCCCTGTCCTGATCACCTGGCATGATGGCAAGTCTAGATTGTGTGGAGATTTCAGAGCCCTGAATAACTACACAAATGCAGACAGGTACCCTATACCAAGGATACCCCATGCCTTAGATAAACTGGCCAAGGCCAGATATATAACCAAAATGGATTGTATGAAAGGCTTCCACCAAAATGGAGTTAAACCAAACTCCATGAAGTTACTCAGGATAATATGCCATAGGGTATATATGAGTACACCAGGATGCCATTTGGCATCAAGAATGCACCAGCCCACTTCCAAAGGATGATGGACACCATATTTCAAGAAGAAATAATGGAAGGCTGGATGGTAGTATATATTGATGATATCATTATATACTCAGAGACATTCAAAGACCATGTACAATACATAGACAGAGTTCTAGGTAAATTTATACCCATTAATCTGAATATTTCACTCAAAAAGTGTAATTTTGGCCAACAAGAGCTACTAGCTCTAGGACATAAAGTCTCAGGTCTTAGTCTGGCAATTGACCAGAGCAAAGTAGCAGCAGTACTGCAAAAACCAGTACCAAAGAACATCAAAGAGATGCAATATTTCCTTGGGTTTGCTAGCTACTATAGAAACCACATCAAAAATTTTGCACACATAACTTGTAGTTTATACAATTTATGTTCAAAAGATGTAGTTTTTGAAATAACCAAGGAAAGGAGGGATGCATATGAGAGGATCAAATATGGACTCACTAATGCACCTGTGCTCATCTTACCTGACTTTGAACTACCATTCAAGTTATATATAGATGCAGCATGCAGTCAAGGCCTAGGAGCAGCCCTTCACCAAAGACAAATTGTGGATGGTGAACCAAGAGAAGGAGTAATTTGCTACATCTCAAGGCAGCTGAAATATTCAGAAGCCAGGTATGGGGCCACCCAGACTGAATGTCTATGTCTAGTCTGGGCTCTAGAAAAACTCCATTATTATTTGGAGGGTGCAGTCTTTGAAGTCTACACAGACTGCACAGCCTTGAAGTCTTTACTAAACATGAAGACTACAAATAGACACATGCTGAGATGGCAAATAGCCATCCAGGAGTATAGAGGGAGCATGACCATCATATACAAGGAAGGTAAAAGCCATACCAATGCAGATGGCCTCAGCAGATGGCCACTAGACAATGTCAAAAGCAATCCAGCTTATGACCCAGAAGTTGCAGCAAAAATCCCTATCCATTTCATGGAAATAGATAGGATAAAAAACTTCAGATTATCTGAATGGGCACCAGAAAGTTGTACCCTTGACAGTGGAAACACTGACTCAGAAGGGACAGAAACTCCCATACTGGGAATAAGTTCCTCAGAGCTGCACAATGAATTCTTCAGTGCAGTACAGAAGTCTTATGCCAAACACAAACAGTGTAGCATACTACTCCAACTCCTTCAACAAAAGTACAGGAGTCCAGAACTGGAAACCCAGCTGGAATAACCCTGGTTGAGGGCCTATAAGGACAATAAGTTTTTTCTTATATATGGCCTGCTCTACCACAGAGAAAAGCACACAAGTGCACTCACAGTGGTAGACAGAGACCACATCTCATTGATCCTACAAGAATGCCATGACTGCCCCTATATGGGACACATGAGTGAAGACAGGACCAAAGAGAGGGTAGCAAGCACAGCTTGGTGGCCCAAGTGGGAACAAGAGTTTAGTGAATACATCAACACTTGTGAAAGATGCCAAAAGGCAAATAAGAAACATGGGAAGAAGTATGGGTTACTTCAACACATAGAAGAACCCAAACACCCATGGGAAACCATCAACATGGACTGGGTTACAGGACTTATCCCAGGAGGCAAAGAAAACTATAATTCCTGTTTTATCATAGTTGATAGGTTCAGCAAGAGCATGAGGTGTCTACCATGCCATAAAGAAGACACAGCCATGGATACTGCTCTGTTGCTTTGGAATAACATCATATCTACCTGTGGAGTCCCTAAGATCATCATTAGTGATAGGGACCCAAAATTCACATCTGAATTTTGGACTAACTTTCATGACATGCTTGGTACCAAACTTGCTTTTTCCACAGCTTACCATCCACAAACAGATGGCTTAGCTGAAAGGATGATCCAAACAATTGAGGACATCCTCAGAAGATTCTGTGCCTATGGCATGGAATACAAGGACCATGAGGGATACACCCATGATTGGGTTACCCTCTTACCAGCAGTCCAACTGGCTTATAATACAAGCCAGCACTCCACCACAGGTAAAACACCTGCACTGGTGGAGAAAGGGTGGAACCCCCTGTTGCCTGTGGATCACTTGAATAATCTTCTGACCATCCACCCCACAGCCAAAGACTTCCATGATATGTGGAAGAGGGCCTGTGACACAGCTGCCAAATGCATAGCTGAGGCAAAAGAATACAATAAGCAGAGGTGGGACAAATCACATATGGAACCTGACTTCAAGGAAGGGGACCAGGTGTTAGTGTCTACACTGAACTTCAACGATCTCAAAGGACCTAAAAAGATGAGGGACTCATTTGTAGGACCTTTTACTATCATTAAGTTGATAGGAAAAAATGCAGTGGAAGTCAAACTCACTGAGGAGTTTTCAAGGAAACATCCAGTCTTTCCAGTGAGTTTGGTCAAACCATACTTCCAGACAGAGAAGGATAAATTCCCCTCCAGGAGAAAGAACCCCACACCACAAGAGATAGTGAAAGTGGAGGACTCCCCTGGACCTGTGAGTAAGATAATCAGGGCCAGGAAGATCAGACTCAATGGGAAGGATCAAAGACAATACCTAGTCAGATTCAAGAACCAGACAGCAGATAAAGACAAATGGTTGGCAGAGGATGCCATACCAGATGAGAACCTTCATTTAAGGAGATTCAGAGCCTCTAGGAGGACTGAACAGTCTCATCAATGATGAGCCTTTTTTAGAGGGAGGGTATGTCAGCCTGTGACTCAAAACCAGAGCACAAGCATGACAGCCAAAATACCATAAACCAATGGTACAGACAAGATACCACCAAAACATGGAGCTGAGCCAAATCAGCTCAAAAGGTATCAAAGGAAAGAGGAAACTCACCTCTTCCTGAAAATATAAGTCCCATCACCATAGGACTAGAAATAACAAATTTATTCCTGATCAAAGTTATTGCTGAGCATAAACCTTAATTTTCACCTCTCATCTAAAATGTAGAAGGAGAGGCTTAACCCCATCAAACGGGTACTCAAAATGAAGCTCTAAGCCAGGGCTATCCAATGGTACCAGCCAAACTGAGCTAGCACCAATATTACTGGAGTTATGGTCAATTTCAGGCCAAATAAGGGTGAACAAAACATTCACCTCTCATCTAATTTCTACAGTTTTAGTGTGGGATACCTGAAGTGGGGTCTTTTTGAAGAGAGCACAATCAGGGCTATCTGATGGTGTCATCCATTTACTCATATCTCAACTACTGCAGAAGGTATGGGGCAAACAAGCTCAATACAGCTTTTTGCCTAAAACACACAAATGTACAAAAATCTTGTACATGGGATAGCTTTGCCATATTTAATGATACCCATATCAAATGAGGTACCATTGTGTAGATCACATACAGGGCTATACACTGAACCAATTTTGAGGTTGATATCTCAAGTATTGACAAAGGTATGGCTGTTTTAAGGTTAAAATCCCACCTGCTGTCATATACAGCCTTACCATGGGATAATATCCCATAATCATGCATATGAGGTGTCAAATAGACGAAGAAGCATGTTTTTACTTCAATACCTCATATTTCAGTCAATACTGGGGTCCCATACAGCTTCTGTACAGCATTCTACGTGTCGTACACGTCAGAATCAGGCTGTGAGGTCCCCAGATGAAAATTTTCACCCTGTATTGGTGAAAACCGCCCAGATGTGGTTTCAAAACCACATCTGAGCCCAATACAGGCTATACAGGCTGTTTGTAAACCACAAGTCAGTACTAGAAAGTGAAAAAATCTTCACTTCCTCTACGTGGAAAGGTCTAGCACCCTTTCCACCCCATTTCAGGATAAAAAGGAGGCTTTTCACAGCCAGAATTGTCTCCTCATCCTGCTCTTGAATACCCTACATAGTAAACTGTCAAAAACAGCTTTACTCTTGGGTAATAAACAGGTATAATTATATATTTAATTATAGTAACCCAACTGGTAAGATTGCACCCTGGGTTCTCAATAGCGCTCACCACCACTATTATCCAATAGTAGAACCCCTTAATTATATTATAAACCATCTTTAAAAACCCAAAACCCTTATTTTAAATCAATCTTCTACGTGTCACAGTCATAATTCTAGTTGTAAATACCCTTATTACCACTTCAATATAGACTCAACCTGACAAATACCTGACTCAGATAAACTCTTAAGAATATTTAGACATGAAAGAAGGCCACAAGCCTGAATATGTCTATAAATGTGCTTTAAATTACTTGATCTGAGTAATGTAAAGAGGTTAGAAAGTGGACATTAACCCCCTTTGGGGCCTTTTTCTTCCTTATACCATTGATAAAATTGTAGTACAATTTTATTTTTTGGTGGGAGGGAATGTGAGCCTTGAGGTATATTTTACATACCCAAATAGGCCACAATTATCTTAAAAGAAAATTCTGAACTATGAATAACCCATAAGTCATGCATATATTAAAAATTCATCATTTTTGATTTCAGGAAAGATGATTAACCTTTTATTGAGGAAGTAACTCCATGGATTTAAGGCCAGATTTGGATTCTACACAAAAATTCACCTAGGGTAGCTACATAGAGTGAATAAGCTCAAATTAACTCTTTGAGGTGGTAATATGAAAAATACTTCAATACCACATCATCAATACCACATAAAAGATCCATGAAAATTTTGTTTTCCTCAATTTCACACCAAAATAATGGGAATGTGAGAAATCCCATGTTACATATACACTAAGAATAGGGTTATGAATGTTTGGAGCACTTCATATTATGGTATTCTTACATGCATCTTTGGTACCCTCATAGTGGATATCTCACTTGAGGCTTGAATTTCTATTTTGACATGAAGGATAGTCAAGGGGGACAAAAGACATCAAAAAGAGCCAGGGTGCCCAACTTCTGAGGCCTCTGAGGAGTGGAAAGCTCCAAAGCTTGGATCCATGGCTGATCTTGGCCCAATTAGAAAATAAAAACCTTTTGGGAACTTGGTTACCATGTCACAACTTCAGTAAATCATAAGAAAATAGCAAATAACCTGCTATTTTGACATGCCAAGGAGGTAAAGAGCAACTCAGACTCCTGTAACCATGTCAATTATTAATGTCTTTCCATGGATAAACCCCAAAAGATTAATTAAAGACCTTTCTGGACTATTATCTATTGATTTACCTCATAGCAACCAGCCATATACTGCTATTTGCAATTCTACACAGAAATGAGGTAACAACTTCAAAAATTCATTAAAAGTACAATTCTTGATGAATTTTTCTGAAACATTCAGTACCAATTTAGAACTGTATAATTCACATAAAAACCAAAAATAGTTATACTTTTCTATGTAAAATAGAAAGTTTTACTTACAGTTCATTTTTGATGATTCCATGTGAAACACAGAATCTTTAAAAATTTACAGAAAATACATTCTGTGATAAAATTTCCAATAACATTAATACCTTTGATAAAGAAATGATTATTTTGGAATAAAAGAATATTTACAGCTGTTACTCCTTTTATTCTTAACCATAAATGGGTTGGTAGTCATGTAAAAACCTCAATTAAGTAATTATGATAATCTTACGTGACAACAGATGATTCAATCAATAATCCTGGAAGGTTTGAATTTATTGTTTTCTCACTCACTGGTTTTTCAGTTTTCTCTATGGAACGGCTCTGTGAGCTGTCTTATCAATTCTACCCTTAGTACCAACAAGTAAGTATTAGTTAAATCTTTTTGTAGGTGTTTTATTCTTTCAGAAATCAATCAGAAAGACGTGAAATCATAGAAATCAACTATATATTGTTGTAATATTGTTCTAAATCAATTTTGATCTATTAAATCCACAGTTTTATGTCAGATTTCTCTACTATTATCTCCTAAAAGGCTCATTGGATTAATAGTGAGTGATTCATCTTAATTATTAAAGTTTTTCTCTAGTAATACGTTTCTCCAAGACTTATCTTTATGATTATTCTTGTAAAAGATAATTATATATTAAAATAATTTTATTGTTTTATATTTTAATGAAAGTAGTTTTTATTATTAAATTCTTCTTGTAATTGATTCTTGTAGACAATTACTGCTTACTGTTAAAATCACTAGTAGTGCATAACACATAAAATAAATAATTCTTTAATTATTTCATTGTGGTTATAATTATTTTTATTATTATATTTCATAAGAACAGTCATATTACTTTTAATTAATAGTAATATCATCAACAGTTTCATAGACACATCTTACATAAATAACATATAAATATCATTTATAAAATAATTATAACACACACTGTGCAGAAATAATTCTTATAGAAAAATTTTATATAAAAAAACTGATAATAGATAAAAAATATAGAATTTTTGAGAAAAACTTACTTATAATATAAATTTAATACAATAAGTCAAATACAACAGCTATTATATTAAATAATCATTATAAGTTAAAAACACACCAAAAATCAATGTTTTAAATGATAAAACAACCTTTCATGATAAAAAATATGATTAAAGAGTTTTTGAGAGGAATTTGTGGATTTTTAAAGATATTTTAAAGACAATAATTTTATAGAAGAAAATATATTATAGGTGATTACAACAATAATCTAATTTCTATGATTTCAATTCTTTAATTTAAGATTTATAAAAAATAAAATACCTAAGAAATAATTTAATAATAAGATTTTATATATAATAAAACTTTACCTGTTTAAATGTCTAATATGATTGGATTGATAATTGATGATGGACAAAAAAAGTGATGAAAAGACTCTTATTATGTCTACAGAGCAGCTCTCATGATTCATAATGGATATAGAGGGTGTGCTCAGGTCAAAACTAAAAAACCATGCTTAAAAATAAGGTTCTTAACTTAAGGTAACTTATTTTTAATTCCAATTTGAAGTTACCAGTGTTATTCTGAACTCCAAGTAACTTTAATCCTCATTTAAGCTAATTATTTTCAGTTTTAAGATAAAATAAGTTCATTATTATTAAAGCCCATCACATGAGCAACTTAAAAATAAAGTTTCAAGCAGAAATATCTTAAACCCAATGTTTGATTATTTTTTAAAGAAATATTAATTTTCTATAAGTATAATTAAAAGGGTATCTTTCCAGGCTAATTACCCAGGAAATTTGTTTGTAAAAGATACTTAAAATTTAATCTATATACAAATATTCTCAAATTGTAACCTGTGTGAAATGTTCAAGCAAATCCATTAAGAATTGGATTTTTAATAAATTTTTGAGGTTATTCCTATTTTTCCACCTAAAATAGCAGTACACACTAAACCTTAACTTTTGATAAGGTTTTAATTCTTGTAACCTTAGATTTTTAAGCTTATTTAAGCTTTTTAAGCTTTGACAGGTCTCAAAAATTCAATTTCAAGCCTTCATATTGAGAGTTACCCTTGGGCAGCTTGAAAGTCCTGTTCAAATTGGGATAAAACCAGTTTAAACTTTCAATTTGGATTGAAGTCTAATCTTAAAGTTTAAATAAGGTTGAAAATCCTCCAATACAGGTGGACAACCTTAATTGAATCCTTGAAGATCCAAAAAGTTGGGTACCCCAGCTCTGTTTGGTCTTTTTCCTTTGTCCCACCTTTTTGCATGGATTTTGCTCTTTTATTTATTTAAAGCCATACTATCGCCTTAAATACTTTTAAATTGAGCTGACGCAGTATTTACATTCTGTATGGAAAATCCTTAGCCAATTCAGTAAATATACACAACACCTCAATTTTAACAAAGATTTTGGTAAGTTTGCATAAACCTTATGCAACTTTAAATTTATGCTTATATAAGCTCAAAATTAACAATTTCAAAAAATGTCAAAAACGTTACATTGGTACTTAAGATTCTTAAATCTTCCAATAACATAAGAAATAAGCTTTTTTGGGTATAACACCCTATGGGTGTACCCCAGGTCATTTTTGGTGTAGAATCCAAAAATAGCATAATATTTATAGCTTTTTTTTATCAAAAAAAGTTATACTTCTCCTTGTTATTTTTCATTTTAAATTCAATTGAAAAGTCTGTTGAAGACTAAATCAGCTGTATATAAAATCATTTGTGGCCTTATGGGTATTTTATAAATACCTCACAGGCTCACACTTTGAGCATGTTGGACACTAATCTTGTAGTTCCCCACCCTGAAGGAAGTGTTATAATGAAGACAGAGATAGTAGTTATGGATAATTTTACATCTCAAAACATCATTCTTGGAAATTATTACTTGAATATTTATGTTATTGACATCAATAACCATAAAGACAGATATTTTACAATTTGAAAAAAGAAAAGACAATAATTTTCTTTTTCCAATATGCCCAAACAAATATCAGTAGTATCTTCAAATAAAGATACATATAAGGAATAATTTGTGACAAATCAGCTTGGTTAAGCACAAATTAATCCAAAATTATCATCCAAAATGATCCAAGAGCTTATTTATGTGTCATACACATATAAAAATGCATTTTCTTTGGATAATGAACCATTAGGGGCTATTAGAGGACATGAAGTTGATATTACTTTTAATATTGATACACCATACCCTCCAGTTCTGAAAGCACCACCTTACCCAGAAAGCCCCATAGCTAGAAAAGCTTTGGAAAAACATATGTAAGAGCTAATACAACTTTGGGTACTAATAAAGGTAGGCCATAATGAGGAAGTTGAAGTAACCACTCCTATTATTGTTGCTTGTAATAATGATAAATCAAGGATGGTTTGAGATCTTAGAGCTCTGAATACCTACACAGTCCCAGATAGGTATCCAATTCCTGGAATCTAAGAAACATTGAACCAATTATATAAATCCAAGTACATAGCCTCTATGGATGTATTGAAACGCTTTCATCAGAATTCTTTTATGCCCAAAGCCAAGAAGCTGTGTATAATTATCACTCACTGTGGCACTCATGAGTATCTTAGAATGCCATTGGGGATTAAAAATTCTCCATCTCATTATCAAAGAATGATGAATACCATGTTCTCCATAGAATTATCTTAAGGATGGCTCATTATCTATATTGATGATATAGCTATATGTTCAGACTGATGGTATTTGCACCTTGGAAGATTTACAGGAGTACTTGAAAAAGTTGCAGGAGTGGATATGAAGATTTTAGTCAAGAAATGAAATTTTTCCTTTGAAGAGCTTAAAGCATTGGGACATATTATTTTTGGCTTAAGCTTGGGTATGGACAAAAATAAAGTAGTAGCAGTGTTACTTAAGCCAATACCCCAGAATAAAAAGGAAATGATTTCTTTTCTTGAATTTTCCAGTTATCACAGGAAACACCTGAAAGATTTCTCAATTCTAGCCATGTCACTCTTTATAATCTGTGATCAACAGAAATTATTTGAGATGAAACAGGAAAGAATTAAAGCTTATGAGAACATAAGGAAAGCTCTCACAGAAGCACCTTTACTCCTTATGCCATAATGGAATATACCTTTTGAGATTTACATTGATTCATGTGGAGATGGATTGGGGAAAGCCCTAAATCAAGCTCAAATTATTGATTCCAGACCCACAGAAGGGCCAGTTTGTTATATCTCAAGACAGATAAAACCAACAGAAGCCAGATATTCTGGAAGCCAAATGGAATTCCTATGTTTGGTATGGGCACTTGATAGACTACACTATCATCTTGATGGTGGTGGTTTTTAGGTTATAACTAACTGTAATTCTGTAAAATCACTTGTGAACATTAAAACACCCAACAGACACATGTTGAGATGGCAAATAGCCATTCAAGAATATAGATGTAACATGACTATAGTTCATAAAGCAGGGAATATACATAAGAATGCTTTTGGGCTTAGCAGGTGGGCATTAGCCAATACCCCTGATATCCCAGATCATGTACCTTTGGAAGCAGAACCACAGACTCCAATTTAAGGCATCAACATAACTGACTTCAAGAATGAATTATTTGAATAAGTAAGATATTCTTATAAAAAGGACAAGAATCGTCATATCTTGACATCCTTGCTGGATAAATACTGTACAGACACAGATCTGGTTAGTTCACTAGATGAAATATGGAAAAATTCCTATTCTGAAGGAATATTTCACTTTTTTGATGGCATAATCTACCACAGAACTAGACAAACTTGGGTAATGAAATTATGCAGTAAATTTCTCATCAATACTATTCTTCATGAATTTCATGATAGAATCTATTCTGGACACCTGTCATTTCAGGCTGAGTCTATGATGAAGGTGTAATAAGGCTATTTACAACTTTAACTATGACTGTGACACGTTAAAATTAATTTAAAAGAAGCTTATAATGGATAATAAAAGCCTAACATCAAATAATAAGGGCTTTACTATTGTGAAATAGTGGTGGTGAGCGCTATTGAAAGCCCTGGGTGCGGTCTTACCAGTTGGATTACTATAATAAGAACTACAATACTTAAGAATTTAAAGTATAACCTGATTATTTTCCAAGATTATAACTGTTTTTGACAGTTGTACTACATAGGAATTCAAGAGCAGGATGAGGAAACCTTTTCTGGTGGAGAAAAGGCCTCCCTTTATCCTAAAATGGGGTGGCATGGCCCTCTAGACCATCCACATAGAGGAAGTGAAGAGTTTTTCACTTCAGAGTACTTTCTTGTGGTTTCCATAGTGCCTGTATGTTCTGTATTGGGCTCAGATGTGGTTTGGAAACCACATCTGGGCAGATTTCACCAATACAGGGTGAATGTTTTCATCTGGGGACCACATAGCCCTCTTCTGAGGTGTATGATGCATAGAATGCTGTACAGAACCTGTATGGGACCCAGTATTGAATGAATTATGAGGTGTTGAATTATAAACATGCTTCTTTTTCTATTTGCACCTCATAATCATACTTTTGGGAGAATATCCCGCAGTAAGACCGTATTGGTCTAATTGTTGGATTTTGAGCTTAAAACTGCCATACCTTTGTCAGTTTTTGAGATATCAAGCTCAATGTTTGCTCATTGTGTAGCCCTTGATGGTTTCTACACAATTTTACCTCATTTGATCTGGTCATCATCAAGTATCGCAAAGTTATGCCATGCACAAGATTTTTTGTGCATATATATGTTTTGCTTAAAAACTGTATAGAGCTTGTTTTCCCCACAACTTTTTTTCTTGATGAGATATGGCAAAATGGATTGCACCATCAGATAGCCCTGATTGTCCTCTTTTGAAAAAGACCCCACTTTAGGTATCTCACACTAAAACTGCAGAAGTTAGATGTGAGGTGAATATTTTAATCACCCTTATTTGACCTTATTTTTGTAATAACTTCTGTAATTCTGGTGCTATCTCATTTTGGCTGGTACCATTGGATAGCCCTTACTTAGAGATCTAATGTTAATACCCATTTGATGGGGTTAAGCCTCCTCCTCTGTATTTCAGTTGAGAGGTGAAAATTAAGGTTTATGCTCAGAAACAACTTTGAGCAGGAATAACTTCATTATTCTTTGTCCTATTATGATGGGACTTTTATATTTGGAAAGGGGTGAGTTTCCTCTTTCTTTTGATTCCTTTTGAGATGATTTGGCTCAGCTCCATGTTCTGGTGATATCTTGGCTATACCATTTATTTATGGTATTTGGCTGTCATGCTTGTGCTCTGGTTTTGAGTCACATGCTGACATGTCAGAGGAAAGAACACTTGAAAAAGTCAAAAACCTTTTATGGTGGCTATCATAGAGAAAAGAGACCTTTTTATACTGCCATACCTGTGACAGGTGCCAAAAATAAAACAAGAAATTTGGAATTTTGATCCATATTCAAGAGCAAAAATCCCCTTGGAAAGTTGCTCACATGGATTGGGTCACAGCACTTCATTCAAGTGGTTGCAGAAGTTATAATTCTTGTTTAATCATTGTAGACAGATACAGTAAAACTCCCATATTCTTACCATGTCATAAAGATGAAGCTGCTATTGATAAAGCTCTTCTTCCAGTGAATAGAGCTCTTTCTCATACAGGGTTATTTAAGAATATTATAAGTGACAGAGACCCCAAGCTCAGATATGCACTCTGGACCAATATTCATAGATTTTTTGATACCAAGCTATCATTTTCTGCAGAATATCACCCTCAAACTGAGGGGCCAGCAGAGAGAATGTTTAAAGACTTAGAGGACATGATAGGTAGATTCTGTACCTATGGATTAGAATTCAAAGGCTCAGCTTTCTTTACCCATGACTAGTGCACTCTAATACTTGCATTAGAGCTGGCATATAAGAAATCAGTCCATTCTTCTACAGGTCAGGCTCCTGCTATGTTAGAAAAAGGATGAAATCCAAGACTCCTAGCAGACACACTGAGGAAAGACTTAGTTGAAATCCATCCTACAGCTTCTAGCTTCAAGATTATGCTTTATAAAGTTAAACACCATCCAAAAAAGCATTCATGAGCCTTTTGACTATTTCAAACAGAAATGGAACAAGAGTCATAGAGTACAAGACTTCAAATTGGGAGACTTAGTTATAGTTTCAACCTTGAATTTTAATAATATCAAAGGTCCAAAGAAACTCAAATATTCTTACTTATGTAGGACCTTCTGTTATTGTTTCCTTACATGGAACAAATGCAGTTCCAGTGGAATTGAGTGGTTAATTGGAGAATAAACATTTCACCTTCCCAGTCAGCTTGATAAAACCTTATCAACAAGCTGATAAAGACTTTTTTCTTTGAGGAACCCAACTCCTTTACCTTTACCATCAGTGGAACATAATGAAGACAAAAAAAAAATTCATTAAAGAAAGGAGACTTAGGGGCAAAAATCAAATAAAATCTCTTTTCAGATATAGAAATCCAGTACATGAAGATCAATGGCTGGCAGAATCAAATAGACTTCTGAAAAGATTTAGACATGAAAGAAGGCCCCAATCCTGAATATGTCTATAAATTTGCATTCAATTACTTGATTTGAGTAATATAGCAAGGTTGGACAGTGGACATTAACCCCCTTTTGGGCCTTTCTCTTCTTAATATCATTGATAAAATTGTAGTACAACTTTTTTTTTGATGGGAGGGAATGTGAGCCTTGAGTTATATTTTACATACTCAAATAAGCCACAATTAATACTAAAACAAATTCTGAACTATGAATAACCCATATTTCATGCATATATCCAACATTCAGCATTTCTTATTTAAGAAAAGATGAAGAACCTTTTTGTCAGTAAGTAAATTCATGGATGTAAGGCCAGATTTGGATTTTACACAAATGTTCACCTGGGGTAGCTTCATAGAGTGAATAAGCTTAAATTAACTCTATGAGGTGGTAATATAGAAAATAATTCAACACCACATCATCAATACCACATAAAAGAATTGTGAAAAACAAATTTCTCAATTTCACACCAAAATAATGGGAATGTTAGACATCCCATGTTTCAAATACACTAAGATGAGTGTTATGAATTCTTGTAGTGATTAAAAACATAGTATCCATACATACAGCTTTGGTAAGCCCATAGTGGATATCAGTCTTTAAGACTGAATTACTATTTTTGACGTGAAAATAGCTAAAGGGGACAAAAGACATCAAAGAGAGACAGGGTACCCAGCTTCTGAGGCATCTGAGGTATTGAGAGCTCTAAAGCTTGGATCCATGGCTGAACATGGCGCAATTAGTGTACTCAAGCCCTTTTTGAACTTGGTGACCAAGTCAAAGTCCCATTAAATCATAAGAAAATTGCAAATAAGCTGCTATTTTGACATGACATGGAGATAAAGAGAAACTCTGACTCCTGTAATCATGTCATTTCATAATTTTTCTCCATGAAAAAACCTTAAGATATTAATTCAAACCCTTTTATGACTATTATTGATTCATTTACCTCATGGCAACCAGCTATACTGTGCTATTTGCAATTATATGTAGAAGTAAGGTAGAAAGCTCAAAAATTAATTCAAAATACAATCCTTAATTAATATTTCTGAGACCTTCAGGATTAATGGAGAATGGCTTTATTCATAAACAAGCAAAAAAGAATTATTAATTCATAATTAAAATTGAATGTTATACTTACAGTCCATTTTTGATGATCCTGTGTGAAATACTGAATCTTCAAAAATTCACAGAAAATACAACCTGTCATGAGATTTCCAATAAAATTGAGAACTTTTATAAATCAATTTTTCTTGTTAAATTAAATAATACCAATAGTTGTTACTCCTTTTATTATCAACCATAAATCGGTTGGTATTCATGTAAAATCCTTAATTAAGTAATTATGATAATCTTATGTTACAACAGATGATGCAATCAATAATCCAAAAGTTATCATTTGTTTTGCACTCTTTTTTTTTAATTTGCTCCATGGCATGCCTCTTTGAGCTGTTGTTGACTTAAAAGAGGCTTCCTCTTGCTGTTTTTCCAAATCATCTTATTATCCAATTATATCTTTAGTACAAACAAGTAATTATTAGTTAACTCTTTCCAAATTGATTGGAAAGGCATGAAATAATAGAATTATACTATTTACAATATTATTTACAAATTATGTTGTTTTATTATTGTTATAAAGCAATTTTGTTCCTTTTAACTCTAAAACTTATCCATTAAATCTCTCTACCAATTCTTTTCAAGGTTTTATTGGAGTATTATTGAGTGGCTTTATTAATTCTCAAATTTTTTCTCTAGTAATATTCTTCTTCAATAATTATCTTTATAATTATTTCTGCAAAATATAAATATATATTAAAATAATTTCATTATTTTAATAAAGAAGTTTTGTTATTAAATACTTCTTGTGATTGATTCTTCTATACAATTACTTCTCACTCTTATAATTACTAGTAGTGTATAGCAAGTAAAAGAAATTGTTAATTAATTAATTATTTGATTCTGGTTATAATAATCTTATTTATTATATTTACATAATAACAGTCATATTGCTGCTTATTAATAGTAATATTATCAACAGTTTCATAGACACATCTTAAAAACCCTTTGGCACTTTAAGGATACTCCATCAATATCAAGAACCAAGAACTTCAAGAAATCAAGTATTTTGAATAAAAAAGTCAGATTATAACTTTATCATTAGGAGGTGACCTTCTGTCTTATCAAAGAGGAATATTAGCAATTATCAACCAAAATAACCAATTTTCCTCACCCAAACCACAAAATCACTAGGCAGTGAGCTCTTGCCTTATCAAAGAGGGATATCCAAATTCTTACCCAAAGTATCATCCAAAACCCTTTGAACTTACGTTTAAGCTATTAAACTATTGAAAATTACTTTATTATTTAGAGAAGAAGGTTACTATTTAATTGAAAAACAAAGAAAATCATCCAATCAATATCCTTTCAATAAATGAATTTGATGCCATTTCAAATCATCTTACATTTGACACTTTAAAATCCTCCAAATCCTCCAAAATGTAATCAAGGTCATTAATTGAAGAAAATCCCTTGTAAATGGACACAGATATCAGCTGTATATAGGAAAAATCCTTGGTCAATTCCAATGACCAACAAGGATGGAATGATAATTGTATTTGGGTCATGAAAATAACACCATAGCCCTGTCTGGATATTTAAGCCATAGTCCTTCCAAATATTGAGTTTGAGGACATTATTTAAAAATAAAATCCACAATTTTAAAAATTTATATCTCATCCATGGACAAAATTACCTGGATTAAATATCACAAAATATGAATTTTTAAAGTTACTGACCTGGGAGGAAATTGAAGGAAACATTGAAATCCAATACTGGAATGAAATATTTGCAATGAAAGAACACCTTAGAAGGTTAATATTTTTGGGGATCCTGGGAATTCCAAGACTATTTCAACCTTCAGTATTTTGAAATTTAAAATGGAAAAAGAAGTAAAATCTCAGGAGTCTATATTTCAAAGAATTCCACATTGGATTTTCACTGGGAATAAATACTTATACCAGAAATCCTCAGGCTCAAAGGTGGTGCAGCTAGATTTAATACAAAAGATTGGAATCCTTCTATCAAGAATAACTTTTCAAAATTCTTAAAAGAAAACAATAGAGGGGAGGTAAAATTTTCAAACAAGAATTGGTGAAGAAAATACTTCCTCAAAGGAATTAATTCAAAGAAATCTCACCTGCTAAGTCCTCAACTTATTATTTTATCCATCCACTTTTTTTTTCTTTACTATTTCTAATTTGTTTTTCTTTTTATAATCAAAAAAGACAGAAAATGAAATATTAAGAAAAAAGCTTCAGTTGATATAAGCTTAGAAGGAAGAGATAAAAAATAAACTTACTTCATATTGAAGATTCTTTTTATAATTGTGTCTTCTCTTTTACTTAACCAGAAAATAAATAAATAAATAATAATCATCACTAATTCTCAACAAAATAATGAAAAATGAAAACAAGAAGATAAAGACATAATTTTGCTTGATTAAATTTCCATTAGTAGATAATAGCTATAAATAAAAACAAATACTTACATAATATTAGGATATCTCTTTTTTTATTTTATTTGTATATTTTGTTCTCATTTTCTTATCTATTTTATTGAATTTCTAATTTTTGTCATTGAAAAAAACATTAATTAACCAAAGAAATAGATTAAACTAAAAAACAGACAGCATTAGTCTCCAATCAAATCATACCTATAAAATAATAACTAAATTAAAAAAAACTTACCTTAATATTGAATAATTTATTTTAAGAAATGATTAAGTGATAAAGAAAGTAGTTTTAAATCTTTTAGCACTAATTTATCCTCAACTTTGAAATACATTTATAGACAGCTAAAAATGACAAGGCTAATTATAGCTTTTCTATCTATTTTAATTAGTTAGAATTCATTTATCTTCATGTTTGCTTTTAGAGTCTAGCTCAATTCCAATTTTAATCTCAATTTTACTCAGGTTTTTTAATTTTATTTTATTTAATTTATTGTTCTGTCTTTTTTAGAAAAAAATTGGGCAAAATAAAAGTAATGCAGGGGGAAGGGGTATTTATAGTAAAACTCTATGAAGGCTTACTTGTGGTTTCTGAATTGGCAGCTATAGACTATCAACGCTTTAAATCCATCAATGGACTTCAGTGCAAAGTGTAGGGATATCATCCTAGATCTTTCATCTATTCTATATGTAATGCAGCTGGCCTTCATAAAGTTAAAGTAGCCGTATACAGTAGCCCTTCACACTATCATCATATGCTACCCCAGCTTTTGTCCCCAGAAATTTGAACAATCCTCTTCAACATCTTAACAGCACTTAAGAGGAGGGCTGCAAAAAAGATCCTGCCAGCAGAAAGCCTTGCTCTTTTTTAATCACAGAATAAAACCTAGTTACCTCCAACAGCTTTAGATTTCATGTTGTAATCAAATATTTCATATTAGTGGGACAAACTGAGAGCAAGAGCCACAAGGATTTACAGTGTTGAGGTAGGGAGTAGTACACTTACAGTATTGAGATCATATAGCTCCTCCAACACATTTTTTGACAGATTCAGCTAGAAGACCATCAAATTGAAAGAGAAGCTGTGACCTCTATTGTACCTCTCTATAGAATACAGGTCTCATGGATTATAAAGCAGGACAAAATCTTTCATTCACACCTCAACTATAAACCTGTCTATTTTTGACAAGAGTATATGTCACAGGGGCTCTTATGGAAGCAAGAGGGCCTAGCACTCAGGAATCAAGAGCTCACTTGGAGGGCTCCAAAAGATGATAAGAAATACTACGGAATATATTTCTTAAGCAGGAATAAGATAAAGGACAAATATGCCAAAGATAACAAAGAATAATAAGAATAAAGCCAGAGGCCAAAGATAAAAGAAAGCCAAAGGCCAAGAAGCCAACCAAGTGAACCTCAATTCACTGTTTCAACCTGCCAGAAAGAACAATGGAATTAGTAAAGGATATGACCACCAATATCCACTGACAGGCGAGGAAAGAAAAGAGAAAGGGTGCTAATGACTGACTTAAGATTATCAGTATTAACTTTAATAATGTAAAAGAAAATAAGGATAAAAATAAATCCAATATATTAATTAACTGGGGAAAAAGTCCCCAGGTGATGAAAGGTATCCAGTATATGTGAAAACTGGAAGATTTATCCTGGAAGGTGGATCAATGGCTGTATTGTCCGGATTGGGAAATACAGTTCTGGCCATCTTAAAATTTGAACTGTGTGAGGGAATTCCCACAGTGGAATATGAAATGACCCAATTGGGCCAAGACCATACAGGTTGATTGAATGAGGCCTGTATGGATGAATTGAGTTGTCCAAAGGAGTATTGAATACTTGATGCCTTGACAACTGATTGAAAAGATGTAATACCTCTTGAGAATTTCCCTTAAATAATCCTGAATTAATTGTGCCAACCCAACTCCTGCAGATACAGGTGGTTGGGATCCTTGAAGAGTCTTCTGATTGCCGCCATAACTTGTCAGACTGATGAGCTGATTAATCCTCCTTTGAAATGGGCGTTGGGATTTGAGAACTTGAGTTGGGAAGGTGGAATTGGATCCTGAAAAGGTCACCATTGGATTTCTGAGAAAAAATGGTGCATAATGGTATATGATACCATATATGTACCATGCCTGCAACCTTGAGTACGGATGGTATGGAGGAAAGGAAGAAATCCCCTGGAGTTGAGGGGAAAGGCGGACTGAGCTGATCTGGTGGTTGCCAGAGGCCATGGCTGAACTATTGGTCCATGGTGGTCCATGGCTAAAATTGGGTCCTACGGGATTTATGGCCAAAATGGTGTCCATGAGGTTTTTTGGTCACTTTTGGGTCCAAGGAAGTGGTGGCCAAAATTGGCTCAGGTGGGCCCAATTGTGGTTTGGGACCCACCTGGCCTTGGAACCTAGGTGGCTGGCCCCTTTGTCCTTATTGGATTAGGCCAAAAGGGGCCTAAATGGCCCAAAAAGGCCAAAACCCCATTAATGAAAGGGGTGGCCCTAAATCCAAGGGTGATGGCTAGGGGGCCTGGAGGCCCCCTAGAAGACAAAATGACCCTCCAGGCCCAAAATCAAAGATGAAGGCCTGGGGGTTGGTGAAGTGGGAATCGGCCAAAAGGGCCAATGACGGCAGGATATGGCCTGAGGCCATAAAATGGCCATTGGAAAGTGTTATGGCGTGGGCTCCATGGAACACCCAAGGGGGCCAATTGGCCATAAAAGATATGACATGACCAATTGGCCCCAACTTGGCTCCAGGTTGGATTGCCGCAACCATCAAGGAGGAGGGTCAAACTCGTGGTTGTGACAGTACCCCCCTACCTTGAATGGTGAGCTCCTGAGCACCAAGATAAGGTAGAAGCCTGTTGAGGCTGTTGAGACAGATTGGACAGAGGGGCTCCAGAGGTATTTTGATCTTGAAAAGAAAATTTTGAACTTATAATAATGTTGGCATATGAATTGAGGTTGACGTAGTCTTCTCTTGACATTTGGCTTTGAAAATGTTGAAGGATTGAATTTGACATAGAATTTTGGCATAAAGATTAAAATAAAAGAAATTTAAAGAAAAGTAAAGATAAAGAAACAGAAAAGGAAAATAAAAAAGAAAAATTTTGAAGGGGGGTCCAATCTTCATCACGGATTTTGACGGTTGATTTGAAAGTGGCCAAGGACCTGGAATAAAAGAGTTTGATGCCAGGTGCTCACAGAGTGGCCAAGGTGATGTTTTGAAAGGATTGTAGACCCCTCAGGGAAGTGCACACCAGGAGAGGAACTTACTTTTAGAAGTTGCCAATCCCGCCAGTGCCATAAATAAAAATATAAATTTGATGAAGGAATGTCTTGAATTGGAAAACTTGGAAAGGAAAATGAATGTGAATGGCCCATTTGCCCAAGTGAAAAACGGCCATAATTTTGGAATTGATGTTGAAAGCCAGGCCAACAAATCTGTGTCCAAATTGCAAAGTGCTCACAGAGTGGCCAAGGTGATGCTTACAACAAAGGGGAGTAGAATACCCCTAAAGGTGCATACCAGGAGTGGGACTTACTTTTGGTAATTCCCCTCCCCACCAAGCACCATAAAACATCAAGCTTTTGAAGAATTGGGCCCTGGCTTGTCAGGATACAAAGAATGGAAATCTTTGACAATATCAGGACAATTATTGAGGTTTTTGGCTGGTTCCCAAGTGGATCTTTCTGGGTCTTGACTGAAACCTTTCCATTCCACCAGATACGATAACTTTCTCCTCTTGAGCTTTGAATCCAGTACTTGAGAGACTTCCCATTTCTCTTCTTCTTCAATGGTAATTGGAGGAGGAGGCTCTTGATTCCGATTTGGGATTGTTGATTTCTTGACTGGTTCCAGAAGGGAGATATGGAAGACTGGGTGGACGGATTTCCATTGAGATGGAAGCATGAGAACTGACTTTCTTCAAGATTGGAAAAGGACCCAACCATCTTTCGGATAGTTTTTTGGTGGGTCTGGTTGATTTGATATTCTTGGAAGAAAGCCATACCATGTCACCGGGATTGAAAACAGGTGGACTTGCTCTACCTTTATCTGCATACCTCTTAAACCGGTTTATGGAAGCTTCAAGTTCTCTCTTGACATCTTGCTGTACTGATTGGATTTTTGTTGATAACTTTCCAGCAGGAGTATCTTGAGTGATGTGAACTGAATCAAAATGTGGATCTCTTTCATAAAAAGTGAAAAACGGGGATTGCTTGGTTGAAGAGTGATCAGAATTATTGTAGGCAAATTCAGCCAGAGGGAGCCAGGTGTTCCAATCATCTTGATGATAACTGACATACATCCAAAGATACTGTTCTAGTATCTGATTTACCCTCTCTGTCTGTCCATCAGTTTCTGGATGGTAAGCAGTTGACAAGTCTCTTGAAATCTTGAGCTGCTGACAAAGATTGGTCCAAAAAGAAGAAACAAAGAGTGAACCTCTATCACTGACAATGCTTAACGGAAGGCCATGTTTTGAAAAGATATTCTTGATGAATAAATGGGCCAAATCCAGGGAAGTGATTGAAGACATTGTTGGAATAAAAGCCGCCATTTTTGAGAATCTGTCCACTATGACCAGGATTGAATCAAAGGAATTGGACGGTGGCAGTTGAGTGATGAAGTACATTGAAAGACAAATCCAAGGACCATTTGGAATTGGGAGAGGTTTGAGGAATCCAAACTTCTTATGGTGAATATTCTTGTTTCTTGAGCACTGTTGACAGGATGAAACATAATCCTTGATAAATTGAGTCATGCCGGACCAGTGGAAATCCACCTTGACAAGTTTGAGAGTCTTCTCTTGGCCAGCTAGAGGAGAATCGTGATGCTTTTGAAGAATACTAAGTTGAATTGTGGAGTCATTTGGGACTACCACCCAATCTTTGAAGAGAAGAAGTTGGGAAGAGGAATCAAGAGAATAATCTTGGACAGATTTACCTTTACCCAAATCTTCAAGGATACTTCTGTACTGGGGATCTCGCCATAATTTCTTCTGGATTGAATCAATCAAATTTGAAAAAGATTCCACCTTGACTGCAAAAAACTTTGAGGGTTGAACTTAATCTTTCTTAATGATTTGCTGAAAATTCATTGGATTCTTGCTGATGAAATCCTCCCCCCTCTCCGGATAAACGTTGTCCCGATGTGATAAGGCATCCGGAAGAGTAGCTAGGCGGCCAGGGCGGTAAGTGATTGAGAAATGAAATTAAGAAAGGAATTCAGCCCAACGGGCTTGACGGCAAGTGAGTACTTTGGAGGTCATGAATTATTGAAGGGAAGAGTGATCGGTGAGAACTTCAAAAGGGGAAGACAGTGAAAGAAGAAACGCTCTCCAGTGCTTGAGAGCCCAGACAATACCAAGGAGTTCCTTGTCATGAATTTCGTAATTGAGCTCTGCTGGGATAAGCTTGCGGCTGTCAAATGCAATGGGATGTTTTCCTGACTCAGTACAGCACCCAAAGCATAATCTGATGCATTGGTCTCTACAATGGTGGGTAGAGAAGGATTGGAGCGGTGGTGAAAGCCTCGTTGACTTGGTGAAACTGACTGAGAGCTTCCTTATTGAGGGGAAAACAGGAATCTTTCTTGAGGAAACTGGTGAGTGAACTGATCTTCTTTGAATAATTCTTGATGAAACGGCGGTAGAAGTTGGCAAAGCCAAGGAAGGATTGAAGAGCCTTGAGGTTTCTTGGAGGCGGCCAATTGACAATATGCTGGACTTTTGCTTGGTCCATCTTGAGGCCTTCAGAAGAAACTACATAACCAAGATATTCCATGCTGGAAACATGAAACAGTCATTTGGACGCCTTAGCAAAAAGGTTATCGGCTCTGAGTCTGGAAAGAACAGTGCACACATGAGTGACATGTTCTTCCTCAGATTTGGAAGAGACCATAATGTCATCCAAATAAACCACAACATAAACATCGAGAAGATCTTTAAAGATATCATTGACAAGATTTTGAAAAGAAGCAGGAGCATTGGTGAGCCCAAATGGCATAACCAAGTACTCATAACTGCCATATTTAGTTCTAAAGCAAGTCAAATGTTCATCACCCTCCTTGATTCTGAGAAGGTTATATGCACCACGCAAATCAATCTTGGAGAAGATAGAAGAACCATTAAAGACATTGAGAAGCTGATTCATAGGAGGAACAGGATACTTGTTCTTCCTAGTAACAGCATTGAGTTTGCAGTAATCAACACACAAACGGAGGCCACCATCTTTCTTTTTGACAAAGAGGACAGGTGCTCCTGTTGAAGAAGAGCTTGGCCGGATGAAACCTTTCTCTACATTCTCTGAAATGTAGGCCCTGAGTGTATCTGACTCTTGTTTGGATAAAGAGTAGATCACCCCAGCTGGAGGTAGAGACCCCTCCAGCTCGATATGATGGTCACAGGCGCAGTGAGGAGGAAGTTTTTCTGCTTTCACCTTGGAGAATACATCCAAATATTGGTGATAGACAGAAGAAACAACCTTCATCACGGTTTCTACTTCTTCTGGCGCTTCCTCTTCATCCCACAACTCCTCCAGGGAGTTATGATAAGATGAAGGAGGAAGGTCCATATTCCCAAATAAGAGGTGAAGTGAAGATACAGAATTATCTTCTCCAACATCTTGAATCTCTTTGAAGACTTCAGCTCTAGGAGATAGTAATGACTGTGGGGAATTAAGGGAAGTAATATGGACAGAAGACGGAATTGATGGTGTTCTAGAATCACCAACCAGAGCTGCACATGATTTGGCAGAGGAAAAGTCATTACGGAAAGAATTAGAAGGATCATAATAGTCCAAATGATCAGGATTAAAGGTGATCAGCCCTTGCCTCCAATCAATAGAAGGATTAAAATGATTGAGAAAGTCAAAGCCCAATATGAGGTCTTCTCCCTTGGGAGTATCAATGACTAAAAAGTCCCATTCAAAGCTTGGGAAGCAAGGGAGCTCAACCATATATCTAGTATGGTGAGTCACAAATAAAGAAGGAGACTAAGAGGAGTCAAGAATGATAAGGGGAATCTTCTCTGGAAGTTCTGACGTAGTCAATGAGTACTTGTGAACAAACTGCTTTGCAATAAATGAGTGTGTAGCACCAGAATCAATGAGAATACTGTAAAAAACATCATAAAGAGAAGAAAAAACAAAAAATTTTGAAGAATTTTTGACACCGGTATTCAGAATACACAATTGTGCTCTGGAAGGAAAACTGTGAAGACCATTGAACACAACATGGTCTCCACTCAGGCTTTTCCCTGGCTGGGAAATTTGCCTGACAGTTGGGTAAGCTTGTTTTGAGGCCTTTTGAAACAGGACTCAAGACTATGCTTCCCACCACAATAGGTACAAAGACCCTCTTTGATTCTTCTTTCTTTTTCAGAGTTCATGAGCTTGAAATCTTTTTTCAATAACAAAGAATGGGGCTTGTCCCTCTTCTGAAAATTCTTCTTCTTCTTGTGACTTGAACTTGAAGAATTTTGATGATGAGAAGAACTTGACTTTGAGGCTTCAGGATTCTTCTCCTTCTGCCTCTCATGGTACCTGGTATCAAGTTCCAGGGTAACGTCCATCAAGTCTTGAAGAGAATCAATATTTGAAGGATGGGAGGCCAATTGATCCAGAATCCTGGATGGTAATCCCTTCCTGAAATGATGGATGAGAGCTCTTTCTCCCCAATCCCTGATTCTTGAAGCCAAACTCCTGAAATCGGCTATGTATAGTGAAACATGGCCACCCTCTTTCATTCTAAGGCCATCCAACTCTGCTTCAGCTTTTCTAACTTCATTTGGGTCCCCAAATAAAGTAAAGAGTTGGGATTCAAACAATGGCCAAGAATTGAGAAGATAACTTGAGTCTTGGTTGGTGAGATTAGAAAGATAAGGCTCAATCCATTTTGCAGCCCTGCCAATAAGAAATGAAATGGCATAAAGAACCTTCTTCCTGTCTTGAGAGAAGTTTGCCGGATCATTATGAAAGATAAGCTGGCATGACTGAATAAAGCTTCTGACTTTGAAAGGCTGAGTCCCATCAAAGCATTCTGGTGCCTTCATAGATGGAGTCTTGAAGGCTGGTGTTCTTGATAAATCAGAAGAAGAAGCTGCTTGAAGATTGGCCATAATCTGAGTCATTTGCTGCATAATGGCCAATAGAGATGGTTCAGATTGATGAGAGACAGGCTGATCAAACTGGGCTAGAGTTGGTCCTCCAGTACCTTGAGAGGCCCCCACCGGAGCAGGAACACCTTCAGTACCATCAGACTCTTCCTCTTCATTTCTAAATTCTAAACCTGCTTTCAGGTGTATCCATTTTACTCATGGTGAATTTATGTCCAGAACATGTAATTCTATGGTAAAACATATAGGAAGAAGGTAATTTTTTTTGAAAAAAACCACAAATAATGTTCAGGGAATAATATTCAAAAACAAATATTTCTTTTTTTTTTGTGGTGGCTTCTCAAGCACAGATGATTATGACAGTCTTTTCAATTTTATCATTCAGAAAAAAATGATAAAACAAAAAGATGGAAAAAATTTTGGCTACTTGAGAATCCACCGAAAAAAATAAAGAAAAAACAAAGGGATTGAAAAATTATTTCCCAACTAAGCTTGAGAATTTTTTTCAAAAAGACAACCTATTTATCTGTTTTTCAATAAAATTACATTTTTTGGCCATAAATTGTTAGAAACACATAAGATCTTACATGATTTTACCAGTACCCTTATTTTAGTAAAACTTGATCATTATTAAAATATCATATTTAGAATATTTTTTTTCAACTCATAGCTTTATATTCTATTAAATCTGAAATTTTTCTCAGAAGCACCCAGAACTTGTTTTCATAATGAATTAAATTTTCATTCTACCTTTTTAATTTTTCTTTTTTAAGAACTTATATCAATATCTTGTAATTCTATTAAATCTATTCAATCAATCTCTCATATTTTAATAAGATCAAATTTTCTCTTTCTTTTAAATCAAGACATCTTAATTCCATTTTTTTATTAAAATTATCCTGATCCTCTTGGAATGAATCTCAAATTTCCTTCTTTTAATGATACATTATAGGATTTCTCTGGAACTTATTTTTATGACATATTCAATTTATTTTAATTTCACATATACAAAGATATTCATATTTTTTTTTTGGTTCATTACTTCACATATCTATTTTTTAAACTTATCTTTTGGCTATAATACTTTCGGTATTATAAAGTATATAGTTGAAGGAAGAAATTTTATTCCAATTATTATTAAATTTTTTTCTACCTAAATAATTTGATAACATTTCTTATAGATTTGTTACTCTTAAATTCCAAAAAATATCTTTGAGATTTCACCTATTTAAATTACTCTCTTACTGATAAATTAATCGAAAAACAAATATTGAATATTCTTTCTTTGAATCAAATTTTATATAATCAAAAAATCAAGAATAAAAATTCATTCTTGCTTTAATGGTATCTGCAGTCAATTTGAACATATCTATTCTATGCTTAATCAAGAATAGAAATAACTCAAAATTGAACATCCTACTTAACTATATTACCATAAAAGATAAAATTGATATATTGTGGTTTCTTTAAGAAATCAATATGGAAGTTTGTTTCATATTAATCCTAATCTTTAAATATTAATTATCAGGGGCCTTCTAATCTCTATTAAAATATTATATAGTTGAATTTGAAATTGATTTTTTTTGGTCTCATATTAGCATTCTAACTTTTTATACAATTTCTTATCACTTTTCATCAATTTTTACTCATTCTCTTTGGTTTCCGTCAGTAATAAGAAAATAATTTATTCAAAACTTGGATAATTCCATAAAATATTAAATGAAGTGATTTTATCCAACAAGTGAAAGGCTATAAATGGAGTATTATCTACCAAAACTCAATGAACTTCATTATATATTGACTCTATCATAAACTATTGATGAGTATATGCGTGAAAACGGAGAGCATTATTCAAAAAATCAACTTCAATCAAGTCTCAAAAGAGCCATCTTTTACATTCTTGTTAAATAAATGGGTAATATTAAATTTTTTATCCATATATTTTTATATATATCAGAAAAATTAAAAGGTTTTTGAAACAATGAATTATTGATGGATTTATATTCATAAAATGAATTCACAATACTTTATTGGTAATAATTTATCATTCAATATTTATAATGAATTTATTATTAGGCTTATTAATCTAATGATTCATTCAGTAAATTTATATAGTTACACTTTATATGAATATAAAATTAAAATTCAAATAAATAAAAAATAATATGAAATTCATTTAATTTAATTTAATTTTGGAACAATTTTAGTTTGAATTTAATAACAATATATTCTCCAAACTATTTTTGAATATATTTTTTTATAATAATCATTAATCAAATAATTATTTTCATTTTTTTTCATTTTTAACTATAATATATATATGTATATAATAACTCTCATACAAAATTAATTTCCATCCCAATCAAAAATACATAGCTTAACTTCATATGTTCAATTCAGATAATTGCAAAAAAGACTTCAACAATTATCTTCTTAAAAGACTCCATTTTTCTGCATGAAATAAAGAAAATCAATTATAATTTTTCTTTTTTTTGAAAGAAAATTATTATATACATATATTTATATTGAAATATTTTTTTAAACAACACCTCTGTTTTTTTAAATAAATAAAAAAAAATTCAGCTTGAGAAATATAAGGTTTCAATTCATAAATTTTTTTTTTACAAAAAATTGATATCACTAATCATTCATTTTTTTAATTTATTTTAAGCAAACTCATATATGAGTAAAAATTATTAATAGTAATTTCAATTTTTTAACTCAAGAGGGGTGACATCTCTCCAAGGAAAACCACATTTGTGCGGTACTGCGCCGCGGCACGTGTGGAACTGGAAGCGGAATCGTGCATTGCCCGGTTAGCTCAGTCGGTAGAGCGTTCGGCTTTTACGGGTTCCCCCGCAGAGACCGAAATGTCGGGGGTTCGAGCCCCCCATTGGGCGTCAATTCCCTAATCATCTCTCCGCCGATCTTCACCGATGTTTGCCTAGGCCAACCTATCTTGGAAGTTGGGGGGCCCAATACGTGCTTTCAGCTGCGGACTTCGCCTTTGCAGTCACATGGTGCTGGTCACTCGGCCGCTTTCTCTCAAAATGCCTCCAAAACTTGATCGTGTATTCTGCAACTTCTAAATTTGGAAGGTAACTGTTGCGCTCTCAACAAAAAGGCTCCAGTTCAAGAATCACATCTGCAGCGTGCTTAGTGGGCTGCTGTTCAAAAAGCACATCCGTAGCCTGCTTAGTGTCAAACCTGCCAATTATTGGAACACCTTTTGCTCAATCACAGCTTAAGTGTTTTATTTCGAGTATGTTGATGAAAAAAAAAAATGTAAAATGTTAAAATTCAATATTTTCAATACTTTTTTTGAAAAATATATAATAATAAATTGAATTGAAAGATATATTTCTAATTCTTTGAAAAATCTTTACATATATGTGTAACTTAGTGAGAACTTTTCATTTTGAAGTTTTTGCAAAAAAAGAAAGGTTCTTAATATAAAAATCTTAAAAAAAACAAATTCTTTTCTTTCATTTTTGAATTTGAATAATATTATTGATAAGATTTGTGTTATTTTATTTTGAAAGAGGAATCCTTAAGCGTGAATTATTATATTGCTTTTTTTTTTTAAAATTCTAATTACAGAAATTTAATTAAAAAAGGGTAAAAAAAAACTTTTACATTTTAATTATTATTTTTTAATTTGAAATTTTAAAATAATGATTTCATTTATTAAAGATTCATTATTTCAAATAAAGTGTAAAACATAAAAAAAAAAAAAAAATTAAAAGGTTTTTTTTTTTTTAGTTTTGGAAACTATCAGCATTCATTCAAAAAAGTTTCCATTTTTTTTTTATGTAAAATATGATAATAAAATTAATAATAAGAATTAATATATTGATTAATTATTGTTTCAAATTTGAATTGATTTTTTTAAATATAAATATTTAAATTCAAAACTTTGAACTCATTTTTTTTATTAAAAAAAAAGAAAATTCAATATTTTTTTAAAAAATAAAATTAATAAATTTATTTATTTTAAAACTAAAAAATATTATTAAGATACTAAAATTAAACATTTCAGTTTGTTTGTTTTTTATTTTAAGAAAAAATTGAATAATTTGAGTGTTTTTTAAATTTTAAGGTTTTTTTCTTTTTTGGAGAGGGTGTGAAGGGCAGGGAGGGGTTTAAGATAAAATTAATATTATTATAATATTCAAAATATAAAACAAAATTTCTTCAGAAATTAAATTATAATATATATATATATCCAAAAGAAGACAAAGAAAAAATCATGATTCAAAATATGAAAAATCTTTTTTTTTTTAATTTTTAAATAAAGAAAAGAAAAAAGTATTTTATTCAAAGATACATAAAAATATTTAAATTAATTTATTATGAATTTCAAAAAATAAAAAAAGAAAATTTAATTTTAATATATTATTTTCTTAGATTAAAAGAAATCAAAAAAAAAAATATATTATTATTTTTGAATAATCTATTATAATAATTATGTTGTTTTTTTTTTATTAAAAAATTAAATTATAATTATCTTTTTTTTTTATCAATTTCTTGAACATTTTTTTTTTTTTTGGTTACAAAAAAAAAAATACTCTTAATCATACAAAAAAAAAAAAACCAATTTTAGATTCTAAAAAAAAAACAACCAATTTTTATATATTTTTTCTTCATTTATTTCAAAAAAAAATATATAGTATAAATTATCAATTAAAAAATAAAAATAAATTTAGTATAAATTATTAATTAAAAAAAAAATAATTAATAATTTTTTGAGGCTTTTAAAAAGAAATATAATATTAAAAAAAAAAAAAAAACTATAGTTACTTAATAAAAAGAAATTAAAATAAAACAAAATTTTTTTTTTTTTTTTTTTCTGACTCAAACCTTTTTTTTTTTTTTTTGTAAAAAGACTTAATTTTTTTTTTTTCTAGATTAATTCTTTTCTTTTTTTTTTTTTTTTTTTATCACAATTTTAAATTAATAATTTAAAAAAAAAAATTCATTTCAATAAAAAATTGAAAAATTAAAAAAAAAAAAAAAGCCATATGTTTTTTTTTTTTTAAAAAACAAAAAAAAAATAATTAAGATAATAATATTTTAAAAAAATTAATATAAAATAATCATATAGGAAGTAAATTGAAATTATAATAAATAAAATACCAATTTTTTTTTTAGAACCTAATTTTTTTTTTCAATCACAGATTAAAATTTTTTCTGAAATTAATTTTTTTCAAATTTTAAAAAGTTTATTTAATAAAATCTTACCAGATTTCCAAAATTTATTCTTGGAATTTCTTCATGATATATATACTGAATAGTTTTCATAATAATGTGTTTAATATCACCCCACACAGTTTGAGTTTTGCTCAATTTAGTTGAACTTTCTAACCAAGGTGTTGTTTTGAATTCCATGTTTCTTCTTCCATGATGTGCTTGGGGTTTCCATTTGAATAAATAATTGATTCAAATTTTCTTCTTAAATTCAATCAATTAATGGCATTAATTATGACTCATATATTTTTTTAATTTTTTAACCAGTTGGAAGGAAAAAAAAGGTTAGATTTATTTGAGCCACAAGAGTAATAACAAACCATTAGTTTCTGTCATCCAACTCTTTTGATTGACAGGAATTAATTATATTTTTTATTTATTTAAAGTAATCCTTCATACTTAGATGAAAAATGATAATTTACCAATCTCAAAAAAGACTAATCAAACCATGTTATACTTTTTCAATACTTGACAGTCTAATGATATACTTTTCCTTCAAATTTAGTTTTCTTCAAATGTGTGGAAAGCTGAAGTATTACTTTTTTTTTGAAAATTAGAGATTAGATGCCCATTTTTGTATAAGTTTTGTCACACATTTTATTTATAACAAATTAATATCAAGAAAGACATTTGTGATTATAGATGGCTTATAATGTGAATTTAAATTAATAAAGAACCAAAATTGGGATATTTCATGGTTTTTAAGCTCATTAGGGTGACAAGTTCTGGGTAAGTCTCTTATATGGTCAATGATAACCCATTTCTTGACATTTTATTGAGGTTTTTACACAAAGTTATTCCCAGTTTTACTGAAATATTTTATATCAATATTCTAGTTTCTTTCATCAAAACTAAATTTCTAATAGTAATTTCATCTATGTTAAAATCAAATTTATTATAATAAAATCAATTATATAAAATAGAAAAAAGATAATTTTGAAAGAAAAAAAGTTGTACTTTAAGATAGGTAAGAGTTTAATTTAAAAATCTTTAGGAAATTAGAAAAGGGGTAAAAATTGAATTTCAATTTCTCAAGAATTTCTATAAAAAAAAATGATGAAAAAAACAACAAAGAGGAGGTAAATACTAATAAAAAAATAAAATAAAAAAGGGAATTCAGTGAAAAATAAAAATTATATTTAAACTCTTTTCTATTTTATTAATTTTAAAATATCAAAATTACCTACAAATTCAATCTGAAAAAATCTTTATATCTCAAACCAGCTTGGTTTTTTTTTTCTAAAAACAAAAAATCAATTTTTTTATTTTTTTTATTTTTTTGAATTAAATCTTTTCTTAAACTTTTGAATTAAATGACTACAAATTTTATTGATTGATTAATATCATATCTCCTGGTTATTGTAAATATGCTTTTTTTGTGTTAAATTATTTTTTTATAAAATTATTTTTTGATTATGGCCTATTGAATGAAAAGTATTTTTATGGTCCCTTTATTTTTTAAAGGTTGATTTAATTTTCTTATTTTTTATTATTTTTGAAATTAAATCTTCATTATTCATTCATCATAAAAACAAAAATTAAACTCTATAGTTCAGTTTTTATTTTTTCATGTTATTTTTTTTTTTTTTGAAGTGAATTGTTAATTTTTACTTTTAAAAAAAATTAATTCCTTAGAAATATTTTATGAATTAACGCATAGAAAAATAATGGGGATGAGGGAATTGAACCTTTAAATTTTAAAAATTTCTACACATTCAAATAATTGCACCTTGCAAAATTTAAGAGAAAATCAAAAATTTTATGACTTATGACCAAATCAAAATCCGATTAATCCCTTTCCGACCATAAAAGCTTTATGGTTGTGATCTGTATCAATTAAAAAAAAATTCAATTCCCATCAATGAGAATTTTTTTTATTTATGGCTGTTTCAATTACTGTTAATGTCTTCAAATCAAAAGTTTTTCAAAGCTTTAGCAAATTGGACCTGAAATCCTCAATGGCAGTCATAAAACTTTACTCAACGTACCAACATATGGCTCAAATATTGAACTTTGAAATACAAGATCAATGATGAGTTGTTGAGGGTTGGAAACAAATTGTTTGGACAGATAAATTCATATTCAAGCTTTTTTACCACATTGACCCCATATCAGTATGGAGGACTACTCAGCAGAAAGACCAATTAAAAAAAATGGCAGTCAAGAATTGATCTGGTTGGTAAAGCCTTAAGGTGCGGAATGCTTTTTCTGGCTCACAAATTTAAAATTGTTTTTATGCCAACTGTCCAGTGAATGGCAGTGAATTTCATTACAAACATTTACGAAACTACATTGTTACCTTTTCTTGATCAACTGGAGAAAGACCTGTGACTTCAAAATATGAGATGATGTTTTCTTGATGGAGGATGTAGCATCAGTTCACACAGCCCATACATTAACCTTATGGAAGGACCAACATGGCATTTGCAAGATTACTTGGCCAGCAAACTTGCTTGACTACAACCAAATCGAAAATTTATAGAAGAAAATTAAACATACAATCATAAAGTTTTTTAGTTTATGTACCACAGATGAATTTCAAGAAGCCATCTTGGCAACTTGGCAAATGATTTTGCCATAATTTTTTGAAAAACTGGCTAATTCAATGCCAGCACAAATTTAAGCTGTCATTGACAATCATGGTGTGCCAACAAGGTGGTAAGTTTTGTAGCTTACTTACTAATAAAGCCGATTAGGTTTCTCTTTATGCTTTTTGTCATCATCACCCAACAAGTTGCCACTGCTTAAGACTAGTCTTACTATCATAAAGAAAGATATTTTTCATTCTCTTGTTTTTTTTTATTACGATCAATGCTGTCATTACTGTAATTCACTGTGAGAACAACGTGAGATAAAATAACATTATTAAGAAGCGAATTTGAAAAAAACACCACTTGGGGTAAATATTCCTTTTTGTGCGGTTTTAATTGGTTGGACAGGATAATCTTTTACAGGTAAAATGACTAAAAAAGATTTTTCCAAAATTATGACATAGTTTTGCCTAATCTTGTTCAGCTTACCCATGTTTCCAGAACGGGTCATTTGTATTACATTGAAGAGCGAATTAATTCAATAAGCTGTGGGAATGTGTTCTAATACTGTATTATAATTACGTATAAATGGCATAACACTGCCTACCCACATTGGGCCTCAGACAGTCGCACATGATATGATGTCCCATTGTGAGCACAGTGACCACTCGGCGGCGCGCCAAAAAAAACAAAGTTAGTGGGATGTGAATACTTCAATGTATTGCGAGTGTGTTATCCTCGTGCTACAGCCGACGCAACCAGTTTTGTTGGGGTCAGGACTCAGGAGGCAAGGGGTCTAGGGGTGTCATCATGCGATGATCACCCCAAACGGTCGGTTGAGGCTAAGAGCCAAAGGCAAAAAAGATAAAAAAGATAAACTTGCCTTCAAAACTTGCGATATGACATAGTCCAGCTCAGCCAAGTCACAAATACCGATGGCATCGTACTGCCACCACTGACACCGCCCAATCAGTCGTGTGCTCTTCAATCGCCCGACTTGCCGTGCGCTTGAGCCTGCGCAGCCTGGATGTGCACATCGAGCCGCCAATTTTTTGCCACTTTTTGTATCATAATACTGTAGCTTTACTTTGAATCATTAGCCACACACTCCGCCCAAAAGCTGTCTATGAGGTTCGAAATCCATTGTCTTGTGTCTGAATTTTGGCGTGGTTGCAAGTGTAATATAGTTGATGGAGTTCACTGGGACGAATTATCGACTTGTCCCGATAAGCCCGAAGCTCGGTTTCCGAAAAGGCTTTCATGATTTCATTAATTTTTTTTTTAAAGAAAGTTGCCTCGTTTTTTTAATTTGATTGGACGGAGATATCATCATTAGAACGATCAATGAACTTTGCTATCATAATCTTGAGGGCTTTTTGGATATTAGTAAAGGGTTGTCCAACATTCGAATTGCAATTTAATTTTAAACCTTCAGGATATTCCCAAACGACCGTGGAAAAGGTGAGAGGGTGAGAGTATCATATATTGTAGATATTTTCTACCATATCACACCACGGCCCCAATTGATGAGCTCTATGAAATTTACCTTCTGTTTCGACTGACTTGGCAAGAGACTCCATATGGCTTGATGGGATCACAAGACAAAATTTGCTCAGGCAAGCGAACCAAGCCTCGAAAAACTCAACAGACATTATTGCTCGGAAGCTGTTTTCATGGTGCTCACCCAATTTTGAGGAGGCATCCCAGACAGATATTAGAGTCTGGTGATTCAATTGAATTTGAAGAATTAACACAAATATCTTTATGAGTGTTCAAGGGTATCACCATCTAGTCAAGGGCCAGCATGAAGTGATCCCATTGACCGACTGATATCGCGTGCTTTTCTCGAGGGTGAACCTTCGCCAAAAGTGAGAGGCGATACATGCACTTCAAAAGTCTAAACTAGGCTAGCTTCCAAGCACAAAGACAATGCATGAGAGAACGAATGCTAAGACGCCCAAGAATTGAAAGGAAGCTGGATCGAAGATTCGAAATAGAAGTACAGAATCACTCTTAAGCTCTTAGTGGTACAACATTACTAAAATTGAGCCAGCCAGGTCATCCAGAATCCAGATTCCAGGGCGTGACTGATTAATATAATTAGCCGCCGCTTGCTTGATGAGCTTCCATTTTAAAACTGCTGCTGTCTGTACAGTACCTACTACCAAGTTAGAATATTAGTCTGATTAGGATAACTCACCAGCTTAAATCAAAACTAGCCCCCTACTGTATGATACTTAAGTTCTTGTCGAGAATTGGACAGCCGTTCTTAGTTTGACCGAGGCTATCATCGATTTGTTTTATTTTTATTTTAATTCTTGTCAGTATCATACACTCATTTACAGTACTAAACTACAATCATCAGAGTGGACTCAAGCGTAGACCTGGCATAAACATGGGCAGTTTGAGACTTGAGTAGATTACACCTACACCTAAAGTACTGGGCTGGCGAACAAAGAGTACAATACAAAGCCCATCGATTCTGTCAAATTAATCTCATCGTTATCTCTTATTATTAGTATTTTATTACCTCATCGATTAATCGCTTGCTCAGCAATTCACCACAGTAAAAGTCTCTTGTCCACGCGGTCCGTTTTTGGATGATCGGATAGTTTTATCGGTTTTTGGATTACACTACTTTCATCCTCTCAAAAGCTCACCGTCGGCGTCGAGTCGTGGATTGGTGCATCGAATTTGCTTATCGAATTTCAAAAAAAATAATCTGTCCTACTTCAAGGTGACACCCAACACACACAGTACGCTGTATAGTACAGCGCTTAGCGCTTACAACGTAGTAACTCAAGACTCAAGCTTTGGAAACTATCATCCGTCACACGCCTAAAATTTCAGGTTATTGTCTACCATAGCATTGGTTTGGAATCGGATTTTAACTCCGGAAAAGTGACAATAGCCTAAACTTCTATCGTCCTACGCAAAGTCAGGCATCGGAAGGATGTGGATCACTTTAGAGCAGACAACTGGTCAGTCAGCTCAACCTGGTGTCAAACTTGGTTAAAGCTTCCTTTCTCCGCTAGCTTGACCATCTTCTGACGTTTTTTGGACTATTGTATAGACTCGGCTTTAGCTTCGACGCCACACCCAGGTCCATCAAGCTTGACGTCTACCGCTTTAGAAGCTTCTCAGTTCCTTAAAGTCGAGGTAAGAGTAACTCATTCACTTACTTTTTTCTTCTTTTTCATCTTAAATACAGTAGTCCTCTAGCCAGAAAAGACGAGCCAATTAGTCGTCTGAGACATCGAGCTTGTTTGTATCGTTTCATCAATTTTCCCTTTTAGATTAGCTGACACCACATGCGTACAGCAGTCGTCTAGTGATCTTGAGACGGTGCTCTTGCTGGACTCTCCTAAAGAATCCTTAGCTCTTTCTCACTCTCCTCGAGCACGGTTCGCTGAAAATCCTATCATCGGTCCAACACGAGAGCCCACATCGACACTCACTCGGCGTAAAAGTGCCCTCAAATCAAGAACCCCATCTCAAATAAGAAAACCTATATCTCTCATATCAGAGTCTGACGGCTCAACTTCCTCTACCTCTGATTGTTTTGACAAGGCTTCCCCGAGCTTACTTGAGAAGGATCCATTTTTCCCATCACCTGCTGGCTCTCCCAAGCTTGACAAAACAAGTTGTGCTTCTCTCCCAAGTCTCAATCCTTTAATGTCAGACTTACTTAATTCAGAACCTGAGCGAAATCCCTCTTTAGATATCGCTCAAGTTAGCTTTGATGGATACCCATCTCAAACTAAGGTCATGTCCCAAGCATCAGAAAGCTTATGCCTCAAAGACTATTCAATCTTTCAAGAACATCTATTAAATGACACAGAACTCCGCCCTCGTTCACGCACTAGCACTTTTGCATTCGAAACTGTTGAAAAAGACGAAATGATGCAACGCCAAGCTCGTCGACAAACGGGATTCTTAACTGTACCGGTCGCAAGCGATCAGAAAGCTCAATGGCCTCAGATTGATAGTGTAGGCTCGGACATCAGCCCACAAACAGCACTTTCCGACTGTGCTTCATTTGTTTCTTGTTCTGCTCTATCAGTCGATGTCTCTGAAGTTCTCATCCCAAAACTATCTCTTACTAACCCACCAACTTTGTTACCCACCTTCGACAATTCCAAGCCTTATGAATCATCTTCCCTTCTCACCAAAGCTCACACTTCGCCTCAAGAGAAATCTCACAGTGACTCCAATAAGCTGGCACGTCAACTGTCTTTTTCTCATGAAGGCTCTCCTCTTGATAGGTTATCATCTATTTCAATTAGGCAACCACCAATTATTGGGCGCAAGAGGAGTGGAACGGTCGTACCGCCTAAAAAACCCGAAATAATTTCCTGTAACCCTTCGGCCGAAATCAAAGAGGTTCTTCTCTCCTCTTGTGTTGATCGTCCTACCAATTCTGAAGAAATTTTCTTGCGACCTCCCGCTAGACCCCCCCGCAGCGCCCGCCGCTTAAGTCAAATCACAAACGCTCCATTACTTTCAGTGAGCCCCGCAGTGGAAGTTGATCCCATAAATTTCAATCAAGCTCAAACTCAGAAAGGATTACTTTCACCCCAGTCCTTGGAATTGAAAAATTCAAATCATGCGACCTTACGTACATCTCAGCGCCATGGTATGTCTTATCTTGATACTTGCAAATAAATCTAAAGCTCATGTAGAATTGTAGAAGTTGACGTCGTTGCAATCTTCCCACTTGGGGTTTTTCCCATACACCTTCGTAACCCTGTGCACTTCACATGTCAAAGTCCCGTCTTCGCAGCCCTCGGACAGAACTTCTACAAACCAAGTCGACCAGGAATCTTTGCGTTTGGCTGTCACAGATAAAAGAGACGCTTTTCTCAACCAAGCTAAATTGCTTACCTCCACCGAGCAACATCACAGCTTGCCTATTAATTCCATGCGACAATCTAAGGCAAACTGCCCTTCCGGCAATCTTAGTGAAAGTGATGATGATGACGAATTTGAAAGCGCAGATGAAGGCGATGAAAATTTTTGGACAGCGTCAGAACAAAAAATGACTATTCCCACCTCCAGTTCTTTGTCCATTCAGAATCAGCCACCAATCTCGAAAAAACTTGACACTTTTGAAAAAGAATTCAAGTCACAACCCTCTCCTTCTTTACAGTCACCGTTTAATCTTCCAGTTCAAACTTTCCCTGATTCGAATATCAATCATGACATTGATTGCACCAAAAAAAGCGCGATGCCTATGATTGGAGCTTTTCCTCGCTCAGAAAGCTTCATGAGCTCATACTCTACTTCAAGCCTTTTTCAAAACGAATCTGACTCATCTCGTAACGTCGACTCGCGGGTTGTGAACAGCTCCGGAGCTCCTATGCAACCCTCAGGAGGGCTTGGAGTTTCCTTTGGGTCACAGGCGGAAAAAGGTGAAGCAGCAGTTACTTTAGAAAAACAAATCAACAAACAACTAATGGGCCTTTCAAAAGCCTTATCTTCAAAGCCCCTTGAGACCCACTTTGAAGATCCCCACCCCAATCATTCTCCAGAGCGAAGTTTTGAAGCACATTCTATTTCACCGGGGTCTTCAGTAGAAGGCTATTCTGCTCAAGAAATCTCCAACAGTTCCTCTCCACAGGCTTACAAAAGGAAACACCACTTGTGCTCTACAAGCTTTCCCCGAATTTCTAAAATTTTAAACTTTTGCTCCAAAGACAGTGCTTTTGAGGACGATTCGCTCAAAGAATATTCTGACTCAACGACTGATACTGCGAAATTTAAAGTTGGCAGAAGAACTAAAGTGACCAAACCAGTTTTAGAAAAACTTGCCACAATGCCTATTCAAAGATTACATACTACTTGGAAATCGTCAACACCAAAGAATATTTATGAGAAATTATCGAAACTTTATGGCTCATTGGAAATGCAACGTCAAGAAATTATTTGGGAACTCTGCGAAACGGAATCCGCTCTTGTCATTGATCTAAAAAAAGTAATTGAAATTTTTGCATTTCCATTACGTACACCAGAGGGCTCCTGGATTTTGGGTGTACCGACCGAAGTAGCCAAGCTTTTGGACTGGCTTGAAGACATTGTCAACCTTCATTCTCAATTAGCAGTCCAAGCAGAGCGCTCTAGGCAATATCAGACTCATGCACTAGGAGTGATAGTTCATATTTCCGACGTTTTCCTCGAATACATTCCAAAATTTGAAATTTATCAACCCTACCTGATTCGCTTTGGTGAGGTAACTGCTGCAATTGAGCGAATGATATCCGACGGTGATAGCGATTTTGGGGAGTTTGTTCGTATGCAGAGTAGCTTACCTGAATGCGGAAAAATGAGCTTGACAAGTTTCTTGATTAAACCTATTCAACGCCTAATGAAATATCCGCTGTTTTTTAAAGTATGCTCATTCAACTCATTTTTATTATGAGTGACCTGTCATTTTTAACTCTTGCTCTTTATAAACCTTATCTAATTTCGTTTGCTATGTAGCATCTTTGTCAGACCACACCCCCAGATCATCCAGATCATCGAGCAACAGTGACTTTAATCAACTCAGTTGAAACCATGATCCGAGCGCTAGAGGAAGTCAAAGCTCGTGAGGAGGAGTATCAAAATTTGAAAATTCTTCAGTCAAAGATTAAAGGGCTGCCGCCCAGGTTTCAACTAGCCAAACGCGATCGGCGACTCCTCGCACAAGGCCTTTTGAGGCGTGTTCAAATACCTTATAGGAATGCGCACGAATTTTACGATGAATATTCCCATGACCGCTTTTGCCACCCAAAAAGTCCCACAGCCAATCAATCTCCCTCATTGTCACCTTCCATAACATACCACTCACCGCATTCTGGTTCTCTTGTTTACTCCACTCCTTCAACCTTCAATAAAATACATCGCAATTTAAGCCGAAACAGCGTTACATCTTCTTTATCAACAGGGTTTTCATCTAATCGGTCTACGCGTTCAGCAACCATACATTGGGATGAGCACCTACGACAAAATGCAAACTTTCGTGCGGTAGGAATGGAAGGCAGACAAGTTTCTGAGAGAAGGGAAAGCGAGTCACATAGTCTTTTTAGAACAACTGCTGGAAGCCAATTGCCCCAAAAGACTCCACAAACCTATCGTCCTATGAAAAAAGCCAAGGAGTCGCCAGTTCATGTTTTTGTGTTTTCCGATCTTATACTTCTTGCAACAAGGCACAACGATGGGATCCGATTAATAAACTCTTCTAAGCTTCATAAAAAGAAGAAAGAACTAACTTCATACTATTCTGTCTTGGAACAAATCGGAATTTCGCGTCTCTTGTCGGTTTCTGATATATCCGGAGAACTAGGTAAGTAACGTGAAGCGTTTGTCTGTAAAAACGTTTTCTCAATGCTAATGATTCGAATTTTTTTTTTGCCAATAGGTTATGCGCATTTAGTCAAACTCAACCTTTTGCCCAAAGTTGATGACAAATTTCCTCAAACTGGCCAACAATCTCCAGTTTCAATATTACTGACTTTTCCGGACCGTGCGCCAGGGACGCCAGAACCATCTGCTTATAATACCCTTTTGGAAGAAAGGTATAAATGGCTTGCAGCTTTTCATAAAACTTTGGAATCAAGTGAACCAGACCCCAGTAATGTATCAGACCCGCTGTTGCACTTGGCTGATCCTTGTAATCCAACATTTCGCCATCTGCCCTTCCATGCGCAAGAAAGGGAAGAGCGTCATTGGTGGATTTCTCGTCATCAAATGGTTAGTCGAGAATTAGGCGCTTTGGAGGAATTGTCAGAGCCAAGTGAAGTCAACACCAGCTCTTATGCGGGTACTAGTTTTGGTAGCCCACGCATAGTAACATTCAAGACAGAACCTCCAAAGGCTCATGACGACAATCATGTTCGTCCATCGCACACTTATGAGGATTACCTCTCAAGTCAAATGAAATCAATTGAATTGGGCTTGGTCACCAGTGTCCCGTGACAAAACTCTAATCTTTTGATAGCAATGATAAAACAGCCTCTGTTTTTGATTGCAAATGGACTTGTTACCCTGAAGAAAAAAAAAGGTCATAACTTGGCAATTTAATAATAACTTATTCATTTTCGTGTTGATTCACTTGACTTGATAAAATTAGAACAGTACATTTTTGAATTTAATTCGAGTTTCATGGAAAGCTCAAAAAACATTGTAGTAAAGAAAAAATAATTGCAGAGTTCATTATTCTTAATTCTATAATATTTATCTGTTTTCTACTCAAGTAAAGTAGTTTGTTATAAAATGGAGACCAAGATTATTGAATGTATTCTTGACAAATATTCCAGCGACTGGTCTTTTCGTCCCTACCTTTCTTGTACCAGCCACTTATTAGTTGTAAACAATAATTAGTTTTGAAACAAACAAATCAGACACTTTCTCTTCAACATAGCGCCCATGCACCATTACAAAACCTGCCTAGCAACAACCATCATAAATGAGCCCTCTTAAGTCGGCCTGTGAAAATTTATCTAAAATACAAGTATGTTGGATTTATTTAGTTTTTCAAAGTATCGGTTGCCTTGGCTAATTAAAACACGAGCTAAATTGCAAGTTTCGTCTTGCAGTTTGACCCGAAAGGTCTGGGTTTTGACCTCGTCATAGCAAGAATTGTATGATCCTCAAATCAACTTGGTTCTACATGAAACAACTCAGATGTGAATGGTGGTGTATGCCAGTCGACAAGTAATTTTTTCTTGTCAATTTAATTTCAGATTAAATTTGTGATACTGAAATCCATTTATTATGCCAACCATTCTTTTTCTTTTTTACCCTTTTTTTTCTTTTTCAAGAGTTTATCTATCTATCTCTATAATATTTTTTGGTTCTTATAAAAATTGTTCAATGCTCAATGCTCAATTGTCAATTTTTAAGGAGGTGTTCTGATAGCATGGAAAGTAACTTAAATTTCCCAAAACGGCTTTTATCGAAAGTTACTCTTTTTCGAATGGCCGCGCGTGTTCTAAGCAACAAGTGAGCAATAAGTCACTTGTGTTTGGCAGTGGGAAAGCAGAAAAAATTCCAAAGCAAGTTTTATCTACTTTTTGCTCTCAACTTTGTGATTGTACTTTTGACAGTTCTTTCATTGCATACCTCTCAGCATCAATTTTTATTTGATGATGGACCCATTACTTCCACAGTACAACAATAACATTGATAATTCTACCCCACCTTCTAATACATCCAATCAACTGCATGATACTGCCAATAATAAATGGGCAGTTTAGAGGAGAGGATTTGCTCATACATGGATTGCAGAATGTACCACATCCTTCCTTAAAAGATATTCCACCTTTTGTGATATTGGTAAATAAACAGCTGGTGGAAATCTCAAAAAGGAAGCTTGGTCCCATCTGGTAAAAAATTTGAATGCGAGATTTTGATTAAGTTTAGAAAAAAACCCATGTTAAAAATGAAAAAGGACACAGTAAGTTTTTATTTAAATGCATAATACATGAAGGTAAGCCACTGAACCTGTGCTCAAATACTTTAGATTAAGAAACTATATACAAAGTATGATCTTTTGTGCTCTTTAAGTGAGGCAGAATGGGATGTCTGTCAACAAATTATTATGGAAGACAATTATTTATGGATGAAAATCAAGGAGAAACACTCTAATGCTGGTTAGGAAAACTTACAAAGGGTTCCTTTCCCTAACTATCAGCTATTTGTAAAAGGGTTTTGTGATGCTTATGCAACTGGAGAGTTTCCTGAAACTCAGCCACAGTTTCCTATAATCGATCCCATTATTATCCCAAAAATTTCCAGCAATTATGAAGGCTCAAAGGTTTTGGAACTTGATCATCAAGCGCCCAATAAGTTTTCAAAAAGGAACTTGAGAGCAAGCAAGGAGTGTACATCATCATCCAACCCTTTTATAAAATTGCCCAGACCCTCTAAAAAGGATTTAACACTTAATGTTCTTGTAACACTTGGTACTTCAATTCACAAGATGATCACAGAGCCAGTCAAATTCCCACATGAGCCTTATGGAAAGTAGGATCCACACATTTCATTACAAAAATCAGTGTTAAAATTACAAGAAAGATACAAAGGAAACTTCACAAATTCTGAGATAATTTAATAAATTAGTGTTCTAGAGAATGAGTGAAAAAACAAAACATTTCAAGCTATGTGTGATGATATTGATTGTAATATGGATTGGCTTTATAAAAAAATTTCAGCACAAAAATTTATTAATGAAACTAGTTTTATTTCATGAAATATTTATGTATTTAAATATTCAAATACTTGTACTATTCATTTTATAAATACTTATTTAAAGTGATTTTAAATAACCAAACAGGTACTTAAAGACTAGGAATTTTTCAAATGTATTGATTTCAAATATAAGTTTACAAACATGTGCAAGTAGAACTCATCTGTTGATCATCAAGCTATTAATTCATTGGAAAGTCATTTGATGGTGCCTGTTGAGTGAATTTATCCTTTGATTCCAAATCTGAATCTATGTCATCACAGTAATACTTCAAAATATAGCTGTGAATACATTATAATAAAAATAGAATACAATTCTGGACTGGAACTAAATAATCTGAAGGGAACCAAAGGAGTGGAAACTTCATTTTGAGGACACAAATTAATAATTGGGAAGTTTTTGGTAAGGAAACATGTTATGAATTGAATAATCTCTCCTTTGTTTCAGGTGTAAGCTTTACCATAGATCAATAATTGCTTCAATGGAAAAAATATTCAGGTAAATACATAATATAACATAATTTGACTCTTTCCTGATGGCACATATGGTAAAATGTGACACAATATAGTGTAAAAACTTTTTTTCTGAGAGTATAGCCTGCATTGGATAAATAGTACCTATTACATGTAAAATGGAAGTTTTCAGAAAATTAATTTTCCAGTACCTTTGAATCATGTGTCATCCCCTCCCAGATCACACATAAATATGAAATTGTTACACAAAAATTTATTGCTATGAGGAAATTTTGAGCCATTTCTCTTTACAGCTATTCCATGTGGTTTGGTAATTCACAATTAGTTTTTCTAGTATAAAGGTGCTATCAATGAAACTTATTTAACAAAAAAAATTCTGAATATTTGGGACTTTGGCTTATTTCTCTTGAAATTTTGGTGCCATTTGGTTTCCTCACATATTCTAGATAAAGCTGAAATATAGAATTGATGATATTTAAGAAGGACATATGAACATTTTCTTGAATATTTTTAAAATTCTCACCAGATTTATGATTAAAATTTTAATTAATAACAATTTTAAGAAAAAAAAAAAAAAAACAATAATTTTTCTTTAGAAAATATAAATTTTCTTAATTTTTTTTTTTTTTTTTTTTTATGTAAGACTATATATATAGCTTACAATCTCATGTAGAAGAAGGTATAAAAAGCAAAAAAAAAAAAAAAAGAGAATTTTGGGAATTTTTAAGAACTATTTAAATTTTTTTTTTTTTGAATGAAATTTAAAAAATTTAATTCAAATATTGATAAGTTAAAAAAATAACATAAAATAATAATCTTATTTAAAAAAAAAAAAAAACTTTATCTTTAATCAATTTCTATTAATTTTATATAATTTTTTTTTTTTTAAAATAAAAAATATTCATAAATAAATAAATAATAATAATAATTTTTTTTTCTTTTTAAATAAAATTAATTGAAATTTTTATTTTATTTTTTTCATTTTAATTAAAATAAATTTGAAATTAAGTTTAAAAAATTTAAATTTTGATATTTTAAAAAATTGAAAAAAAAAATTGAAAATCAATTTTTTTTTTTTTTTTAATTAAGGAAAAAAAAAAAAAATTAAATTAAATATTTTTTTTTTTTTTTTTTGGTCAAAAATTAATTTAATACAAAAAAAAATAAATAAATTTTCAAATAAAACTCAAAAAAAAAAAAAAGTAAATTTTGAAATGGTTTTAAAGAAAAATCCTTAAATTTTTGTTAATAAAATTTAATCTATAATATATACTAAAAATATAATAAAGTGTGACTGAAGAATCTTTTCTATAGGTTCTGTGAATGATTTATAGAAAAAAAAATATAATTTTATTGAAGTATAAATGGGCTTATAGGTGGTTAAGTCACATCTCCAAGGAGTTGTGTTACAGTCTTGAAATTTTTATGCAGGTATGCTTCAGACCAGGAATTGTTTTCAGCCTTAGTTTGATATCTAATATTAAATCATATTATGATATTAAAAAATTAAATTAAGTGACAATTTCAAGTAATTCAAAATAAATAAATATAAAAATTAAGATAAAGAAAGTATTTCATAAGTTTAAAAGTAAATAATATTACTGGTAAAGGTAATTTAGATATAGTTTTCAATCAATTTACAAGATTTAATTTTGATTAGAGATAAAAAAAATTACCTTGACCTATAGGCCAAGGGCATAAATCATCACAATAGTAACATAATGAATTTAATCAAGATAAATTATTGAAAAAAAAATATTATATAAAAACATTGAAATTATTATTTTATAAATGAAATTTTATTTTTTAAAAGAATTTAACATAAAGAAAAATTATAAATAATTTTTAATTTTTAAAAAAAATAAAATGAAATCAAAGTTAAACAAATTTACAAATAAAAAAAACAACCAATCAATTTGAAAAAAATTAAATATAAATCTTGAATATTTAATAAAAAAAATAAATTGTGTAAGACTTAAAAGAAATCTTATTGAAAATATCATAAATAATCAAGTTAATTCAAAATAAATCAACTCAATAAATCACTCATTTAGAGTTAATAGAAATTTAACCTTCACTCAAAATTATTGATGCCTCATGTTGTATAGGAAGCCTGAGGAATTAGGATCAAGATCCCCTTGGATATGGATGATGGGGGGAGTTTTTATAAAGTTAAATCCTGTGTGCTGAGGTCCCAATAAGTGGTATGCCCTGCAGGAGTGGAAGTTGAAATCCTGTCCATAATTTTTGGCTACTAGATTCACTTCAATAAGTATATCCTAAAGAGGATTATTGATCATGAGTGGCTTCCTGGATATTTCAAATGAAAAAACAAAAGAAATTAGTGAAAGATGAGATATGCGGTATAAAAAATATCTCTTTTTAATTTGTTACAACCAATATATATCTTCCTTAATGATTTAATTTCACAGTTAATTTCATATAAAGTGAGTACCAATTGAATAACCTATTTTATTTTTAAATTTTCTTGAGAAAAATTATTGGAAATCTTTTTTTTTTAGCTGAAAAAAAAGAGGTAGAAGAGGTAGAAATCTAGAAATTGTAAGAAAGCTGAGTAATTTTGATTGCAAAAATATAAATAAATGAAATATTTGAGGGGCATCTTTTACCGAATAAAAAGCTAAGGGAATTAAATTTATTTCCAGAAAGCCTATTGATAACTATAACATCTATCAGAGATATTTATTATTGTTAATATTTTTTATTTCTATTAACAAATATTGAAAACATATTATCAATTATGTCTTAAAACAATTAAATATCTTAATTTTTTTATATGAGAATATGAAATTGAAAATTGATAATTTTATAAATTTAAAAGGACCAATAATTAATTTTCATTAGAAAAAATTAAAAAAAATGGGTTAAATATAATAGCTTATTTTTTTTTGGGTTAAATTAAAATTATTTATTTATTTATTTATTTTTTTTACCAAAATTAAAAATTTATTATAGTAATTTAATAAATTTTTGTTATATTTCCCTTTTTTATGATTAAAATTATTTTTCTAAAAACACATAAAAGAGGTTTTTACTCTAAAAACCTTTTTATTTAAAATCATTAACTATTTATAAAAGATTATCAAACACTTAAAATAAATACTTATTGTAATATGTGTCTATGAAACTGTTGATAATATTACTATTAATCAACAGTACTATGAATTTTCTTATGAAATATAATAATAAACATTATTTTAGCCACAATTAAATAATTATTTCTTTTAATTGTTATAAACTATTAGTGATTATAGCATTAAGAAGTAATTGTATACAAGAAGTATTTAATAATAAAACTTTATGATTAAAATAATAAACTTATTTTAATATATAATTATCTTTTTAAAGAATAATTATAAATATAATTTTTGAAGAAAATTTATACTAGAGAAGAAATTTAAGGATTAATCAAAACCACTCACTAATACTCCAATGAACCTTGGAAAGAATTTGGTAGGGAGATTTGACAGATAAATTGTGGATTTTAAAGAATCAAAATTGAGTTATAGCAGTATTGCAACAATATATATTCAATCAATATGATTTCAAATCTTTCTGATTGATTCTGAAAGATTTAAAATTGTAAGATGTGACTATGAAACTGATGATAATATTACTATTAATCAACAGTACTATGTCTGTTCTTATGAAATATAATAATAAAAATTATTATAACCACAATTAAATAATTATAAAATTATTTCTTTCACGTGTTATACACTACTAGTGATTATAACAGTGAGCAGTAATTGTCTACAAGAATCAATTACAAGAAGAATTTAATAATAAAAACTTCTTTTATTAAAATAATAAAATTATTTTAATATATAATTATCTTTTACAAGAATAATTATAAAGATAATTCTTGAAGAAAACTATTACTAGAGAAAAACTTCAAGAATTAAAGATAAAAGACTCACTAATACTCCTAAGAACTTATTGATAATAAAAGTAGAGAAATTTGACGTGGAATTGTGGATTTAAGGGATCAAAAGGATTTATAACAGTATTACAACAATATATAGTTGGATTCTATGATTTCACGTCTTTCTGATTGATTCTGAAAGATTTAAAACACTTAAGAATAGTTGAACTAATACTTACTTGTTGGTAATAAAGATTTAATAAATTGATAAGATGATGATATGGAAAAAACAGCAAGAGGAGGCCTCTTTTAAGTCAACAACAGCTCACAGAGGCGTGCTATGGAGCAAACTGAAAAACCAGTTAGTGAGAAAACAATAAACCTTTTTGGATTATTGATTGCATCATCAGTTGTCACGTAAGATTATCATAATTACTTAATTGATGCTTTTACATGACTACCAACCCCAATATGGTTAAGAATAAAAGGAGTAACACTTGTAAATCTTCTTTTATTCTAAAATAATCATTGATTTCTCAAAGTTATCAATGTTATTGCCAATTTCATCACAGGTTGTAATTACTGTGAATTTTTGAAGATTCAGTGTTTCATGTAGAATAACCAAAAATGGACTGTAAGTAAAACTGTAATTCTTTTTGGTTGTACCATAGATAATACAGTTCTCTTTTAGTCCTGAAAGTTTCAGAAGGATTCATTAAGAATTGTATTTTTAATGAATTTTTGAAGTTTTTACCTCATTTCTACGTAGAATTGCAAATAGCAGTGTTTTGCTGGTTGCTATGAGGTAAATCAATGAATATGGGTCCCAAAAGGGTTTTAATTACTCTTTTGGTGTTTATCCATGGAAAGTCATTAGTAATTGACATGGTTACAGGAGTGTAAGTAGCTCATTACCTCCTTGGCACGTCAAAATAGCAGGTTATTTGCTATTTTCTGGTGTTTTACAGTAGTTGTAACTTGGTAACCAAGTTCCCAAAGAGTTTTGGTTTACCAATTGAGCCAAGATGAGCCATGGATCCAAGCTCTGGAGCTATCCACGCCTCTGAGGCCTCAGAAGTTGGGTACCCTGGCTCTCTTTGATGTCTTTTGTCCCCCTTGCCTATTTTTTACGTCAAAATAGTAATTTAAGCTTAAAGTGAGATATCCACTATGGGTGTACCAAAAGTCCATGTAAGAATACCATGATATTAAGTGCTCAAAACATGCATAACACTATTCTTAGTGTATATGTAACATGGGATTTCTCACTTTCCCATTATTTTGGCTAAAAATCAAGAAAAACAAAAATTTTCACGGATCTTTTATGTGGTATTAATGATGTGGTATTGAAGTATTTTCCATTTTACCACCTCAAATACTTAAATTGAGCTTATTCACTCTATGGAGCTACCCTAGGTGAATTTTTGTGTAGAATCCAAATCTGGCCTTAAATCCATGGATTTACTTACTCAATAAAAAGTTATTTATCTTTTCTGAAATTGAAAATGATGAATTTTGGATATATGCATGACTTATGAGTTTTGCATAATTCAAAATTTCTTTTTAAGATAATTGTGGCCTATTTGGGTATGTAAAATATACCTCAAGGCTCACAAAAATACTGAAGAAAAGCTTTAACTAATACTTATTGGTAACAAAGATATAATTGAATAATAAGATGATTTGAAAAAAATAGCAAGAGGAGGCCTCTTTTAAGTCAAAAACAGCTCACAGAGGCATGCCATGGAGCAAACTGAAAAACCAGTGAGTGAGAAAACAATAATCCTTTTTGGATTATTGATTGCATCATCTGTTGTCATGTAAGATTATCATAATTACTCAATTAATGCTTTTATGTGACTACCAACCCATTTATGGTTAAGAATAAAAGGAGCAACAACTTTAAATCTTATTTTATTTCAAAATGAAAATTCATTTCTCAAAGTTATCAATGTTATTGAAAACTTCATCAAAGGTTGTATTTTCTGTGAATTTTTGAAGATTGAGTGTTTCACATGGAATTATCAAAGATAGACTGTAAGTAAAACTTTTAATTTTAATTATGAAACCATTATTTTTTTGTTTCTTCATGAGTAATACCATTATCCATTGGTCCTGAAAGGTTCATAAAGATTAATTAAGAATTGTATTTTTAATGAATTTTTGAAGTTTTTACCTCATTTCCATGTAGAATTGCAAATAGCACAATATAGCTGGTTGCTATGAGGAAAATCAATGGATACTAGTCTAAAAAGGGCTTTGGTTACTATTTTGAGATTCATCAATGAAAATAATTAAGAATTGAAATGGTTACAGGAGCCTAAGTTGCTCTTTACCTCCTTGTCATGTCAAAATAGCAGCTTATTTGCAATTTTCTTATGATTTAATGAGATTTTAACTTGGTAACCAGGTTCCCAAAAGGCTTTAGTATACTAATTGGGCCATTATCAGACATTGATCCAAGCTTTAGAGCTATGAATGTCTCAGAGGCCTCAGAAGTTGGGAACCCTGGCTCTCTTTGATGTCTTTTGTCCCCCTTAGCTATTTTCACATTAAAAATAGTAATTTAGGTTTCAAGACTGATATCCACTATGGGTGTTCCAAAACTTTATGTAAGAATACCACAATTTCAAGTGCCACAAACATGAATAACACTATTATTAGTGTATATGTAACATGGGATTTCTCACATTCCCATTATTTTGGTGTGAAATTGAGAATTTTTTTTTTCACAATTCTTTTATGTGGTATTGAAGTATTTTCCATATTACCACCTCTTAGTGTTAATTTAAGCTTATTCACTCTATGGAGTTACCCTGGGTGAATTTTTGTGTAGAGTCCAAATCTGGCCTTAAATCAATGGATTTACTTACTCACCAAAAAGTTATTCATCTTTCCTGAAATCCAAAATGATGAATTTTTAATATATGCATGACTTAGGGGTTATTCATAGTTCAGAATTTATTTTAAAGATAATTGTAACCTATTTGGGTATGTGAAATCTACCTCAAGGCTGAAATTTATGACACTTTGGTACTTTATCCCAAATGAAAAATACAATTTCTCAAAAAGGTGTGAATTTTTTGCTATACTTGGAAATTTATGATTTTCATATTGATAAATTTTCAGATGGAATTACAAATTTTGAGCTGAAACTTTTTCCAAAAACAAAATTTCAAAAAGATATAGATAAAAGTGAAAAGAATATCTTTCTAATTAATCATTGAAAAAGGTATTGATATAGTCTAACAGAACTAAAGATAATGTGAGGAAGTATATTTAATGGCTTTGAAACTAAGTGATAAAAATATAGTCAAAAGGAATTTATAAAAAAATGTTTTTCCTATACTTTTTTTGAAATATATATAAAAAGAAAATTCATAAGGGTATTCAAGACCAATTTTTGTGAGGTATTCATTGAATGAATCTTCATTATCATTTTTTTTAAATTAAATTTGCAAGTAATCTTCAAGAAAATCATTTAAAATTGTGGTTTGGCCTGGGAAAGAGGTATAATGTCTCAAATATAAGAATAATCATTAAATTGAATGGTAAGGCTTAAAAAGGAAAGGATTGATTATTGAAATAAAGTTGTTAAATTTGAAATGTTCATCATTTATTCCATTTTATTCAAAATATTACACCATAAAGAGTTTATCAAACAAAGATTCAGGGTCAGCTTTTTAAGGTTTGGATATGAATAAATTGATTAAAAATTAAGTATTTTTCTTGTGCTCAAAATCTGTATAATGTAAAATTCAATTGAAAATAATAAATTTCAAGATTTTCAAGAGAAAAAATGCCAAAATTATTATTTTTAACTTTTTTTAGTATAAAAAAATAATATTATCAAGATTTATTTTTTTACCAACAATAAGAATTCATGCCAAAATACCCTAGAAGAGATATTTATGGCTACAAAAGAATTTTCTTCAACAGCAATTTCAATTATAATTAATGGAAAAAAGGAATTCAGGAAATTAATATGAGAACAGAGTATCTAAGATTATTATTTAAGAGAAAACACACTGAAAAGTGACCAGAGTGAATTTGAAAACAAAGTGACAAAGTTAACAGTACTGAAAGATGCTATAATTCACTTTTGGGGTGTTTCAAGGGTAAGAATTATTATAAGAGTGGAAAACTGATTTTAATAATTTTCAGGTGGTTAAAAGGTTGAAAATGATCCAAAAACGGTGGTTGGAATATTTTATTGATTGGTTCAAAAGTGCTTAAACTAATTATAAAAGGAAGCAATTCTAACATAAAGAGAAAAGTGGGGCAAAGAAGATATTCTTTTATAGCCACCAAGTCTCTTACTCCCAGAGTAAAATTTACTCCAATAAGTAATGAGAAAAAACTGACAGCAGAGAAGCCAATTATGGCATCATTGAGCCCTGGTTTAAACCACAAAAACTGGTTTTAGCCATTTTTTTTAGCTATTTTGGTCCCTTAAACCAGCTATTGCTAGAGTAATACTTGATTTAAAGCCTTCAAAGCACATCAGATTGTGTTTAGGAGAGCTTAAAACCAGTCAAAACTGTTTTCAATAATTCTTTTTAACTTAAGGGTAGTTTTACCCTCTTGGAAACTGTTAAAACTGCCCTGGTTGGTATCAAAACCTTATCATCAATTGAATCACAGACCCCATGACTCAATTCCAGGAAAAAAAGTAGTGAAATATTGCGTGGATTTTGACATTCCATGTCTTTCAGAAAGAAATTTGGGGGAGTATGGCACCTTTGGAGCCAAGATTCCTTTCCCCCCCAAATTCATCTTTCCAATTCTTTTTTAATTCATAATAATGTACCATACTTAAATTTTACACATGTAATGGAATTGAGAAACTGTGAGCCTTGAGGTATAATTTACATACCCAAATAGGCCATGATTATCTTAAAAAGAAATTTTGAATTATACATAACTCATAAATCATGCATATATTCAAAATTCATCATTTTTGATTTCAGAAAAGATGAATAACTTTTTATTGAGTAAGTAAATCCATGGATTTAAGGCCAGATTTGGATTCTACACAAAAATTCACCTAGGGTAGCTCCATAGAGTGAATAAGCTCAAATTAACTCCTTGAGGTGGTAATATGGAAAATACTTCAACACCACATCATTAATACCACATAAAAGATCCGTGAAAATTTTTGTTTTTCTTGATTTTACGCCAAAATAATGGGAAAGTGAGAAATCCCATGTTACATATACACTAAGAATAATGTTATACATGTTTTGAGCACTTAATATTATGGTATTATTACATGCACTTTTGGTACACCCATAGTGGATATCTCACTTGAAGCTTAAATTTCTATTTTTACATGAAAAATAAGCAAGGGGGACAAAAGACATCAAAGAGAGCCAGGGTACCCAACTTCTGAGGCCCCAGAGGCGTGGATAGCTCCAAAGCTTGTTTCCATGGCTGATCTTGACCTAATTGATAAACTAAACCTCTTTGGGAACTTGGTTACCAAGTTACAACTACTGTAAAACACCAGAAAATAGCAAATAACCTGCTATTTTGACGTGCCAAGGAAGTAAAAAGCTACTTACACTCCTGTAACCATGTCAATTACTAATGACTTTCCATGGATAAACCCCAAAAGAGTAATTAAAACCCTTTTTGGACTAGTATCCATTGATTTACCTCATAACAACCAGTCAAACACTGATATTTGCAATTCTACGTAGAAATGAGGTAAAAACTTCAAAAATTCATTAAAAATACAAATCTTAATGAATCTTTCTGAACACTTCAGGACCAATTGAGAACTGTATTATCTATGGTACAACCAAAAAGAATTACAGTTTTACTAGTAAAATTAAAATTTTTACTTACAGTCCATTTTTGGTTATTCTATGTGAAACACTGAATCTTCAAAAATTCACAGTAAATACAACCTGTGATTAAATTGTAAATAACATTGATAACTTTGGGAAATCAATTATTACTTTGGAATAAAATAAGATTTACAGATGTTACTCCTTTTATTCTTAACCATATTGGGGTTGGTAGTCATGTAAAAGCATCAATTAAGTAATTATGATAATCTTATGTGACAACAGATGATGCAATCAATAATCCAAAAGGGTTTATTGTTTTCTCAATCACTGGTTTTTCAGTTTCCTCCATGGCACGCCTCTGTGAGATGTTGTTGACTTAAAAGAGGCCTCTTCTTGCTGTTTTTTCATCATCATCTTATTATCATTTAAATCATTATTACCAACAAGTAAGTATTAGTTAAAGCTATTCTTAAGTATTTTAAATCTTTCAGAATCAATCACAAAGAAGTGAAATCATAGAATCCAACTATATATTTTTGTAATACTGTTATAAATACATTTTGATCCTTTAAATCCAAAACTCTATGTCAAATCTCTCTATCTCATCTTTCAATAAACTCTTTGGAATATTAGTGAGTGATTTACTCTTAATTCTTAAAGTTTTTCTCTAAATAATTAGTTTTCTCCAAGAATTATACTTATAATTATTCTTATAAAAGATAATTATATATTAAAATAATTTTAATTATTTTTAATTTTGAAATTGTCTTAAGATCTTATTTCATTGAGGAATTTGGTTTAATTTTGTACTGTTTTTACATGTGGCTTTTTCACATCCAAAAACTTATAAAATTATTCTTTGAGTTACTCTGACTTAATTTTTTATTCAAATTCTTAAATTTTAATACTTTTTTCTTTGAAAATAATATTTTTTTTTAATATCAAAAAATAATAAAACTTATAAAAAATCTTTTAAAATATCTTAAATCATAAAAAATAATTTCTTTTATCATATTTTCTCTTTAAAGTGTCTTTAATCAAATACTGTGCAGCTGGCAACAGACTCAGTAAAAGATATATCACTAGTCCTGAATCTTCAGAAACAGAATCTGAAGAAAGTATTGAGGTGCAAATTGGTAAAAGAGGCACCTTATTCAACCCAGAAAAGAATAAATTACCACCAAAAGGTGTGTTTTTATCTTTAAATTTACTCTTCATCCTTAAATTGACGTAAAAATGGTGCATACCAGAAATGGAAGCAACTATTCAGTCCAACCAGATGGATGTGGACAAGGAAGAGGCAAGAACAAATCCAGAAGTGCCAATCTTCCACAAGAAAGACACATCTGGAGGATGCCAGAGTTGCCCCCCATTCCCCAAGGTCTGTACCAACAGATTTTGACGTGAAGTCTGAGCCTGAACTAATTCATGATATTATTTCCAGGGCTGAACCATTTCCAAGTGGCAGCAATAGAAATATATCAATGGCAGTACAAAAATTGGTTCAGAGCAGCCAAGGAGGAGGGGTGGGAAATCTGCCCAAGCCTTTGGCAGGGGGCCATGAACTCCTACTTACACATCAAGAGCTTTCTGGGTCAGGAGAAGACCATAGAACTCTTAGGAGGTTGGAGCCCCCTGTCTTGCAAAGACAAGGTCAAAAAGATAAAGAACTGGTTGAAGAGCCAAAGTCTTTTATCCATAGACCAGAAGAAAGAATTGGAAATGACTCCAGCTTTGGAGACAGAGGCACCAGTGGCGTCCACCAGCTCCAAACCAGCTCCAGAAATGTCCAAGGACAAGCCCAAGGGACCTCAGAAGAAGAAGAAAGGTCCCAAGAACCATCAAGGCAAAAGAAAAGGCAAAGCCAATTGGCACAGACCTTACCCACATGGGTACAGGATCCCCAAATTGGATCCTTCAGCCGTGGACAGTGTCTTCAATATGGCCAGGACTCTGATGGAATTCACAGCCAAAGAGCAGGAAAGGATGAACAGAAACTTTCCACGGAAATAATTGGTGTACAGACTAGTATTAATGTAGAAATTGGTAAAATTGATGGCAAGTTAACTAAAATTGCATCAGATATAGTTGAATTAAAGAAAAATGACAAGAAATACATTGAATTGCACCAAGTAACAAATGCCAAACTTGACTCAATTACCAATTCTTGCATAAGAATTGAAAACATGTGCCAAGTTCAGCATGAGGAGATGGAAGATCTTTCCATTTTTAAAATGAATGATCAAATTAAGACTCTGCAATACCATGTCTTGAAGATAGTTGAGAATACCAATGAATTTGCTATACACTTAGCAAAAAGTGACAGTGAAAGGCAGAAGTTGAAGAATGAAATAATTGCAAGCATGGAACAAATTCATAAGAATCATGAACCACATATGCCAAGACATTCTACACCTTTAACTGAAGAAAAACCTTCTGTTAAAGAAAGTCTCACCCCATTCTTGGGAGAAAATGCCTACTCTGCAAGAGATATTCCCAAAATAGAAGAATAGACAACATTCTCTGGTGAAGGAGAATACAACCATATTGAATCAATCAGGACTATTGATATGTTGCAGGAAGACTTTAATATACCTGATGAAATCATAGTGGGAAAATTACATTGTCTGTTTACCAGAACTGCAAAGAAATGGTATTACAAAATGAGGATTGATCATGGTAAACATGATTGGTCTTGGTGGAAATCTGAAGTGATCACCAAATGGGCCAACAATTCTTGGAGTTTTAAGATATAAAATGCCTTTGAGAGTGCCATTTTTAACTCAGAGAAAGATAAAACACTTACTTGGTTCTTCAAAAAAAAAGACAGATTATCTGCTTTACAACCAGATATGTCTGACACTATGATTAATATGAAAATATTAAGAAAGTGTGGAGGAGAATTAGAACATGCTATCAAAAGTAGATGTGTAGAACCCTGTTCAACAGAAGACTACATTAATGCTATGGAGGATATAACTGCCAGAACAAGAATTGGTAAAACTTGGTCTAAAATCCCAGCAGAATCCAAGATGATCTCCAAGATTCCCAGGGAGGACAAAAGACCAGAAAAACCTGTCTTAACGTGTCATAAATGTGGAAGCACTTCACATTTAGCCAACACTTGCACCAAAAAGTCAAAGATCAATGAAGTTCAAGTCATTGAAGAAGTTCAATCTACTGAAGAGAAGGAAGAATCTGATCAAGATTCTGCAATCTCTGAAGATACACCAGTGGAGGACTATCCCATTGAAAACATCACAGCTTTCTTTGAAGTCACTGAAGTCCATACCCACTTGCCACAGTATAGTGAAGATTGCTACAACCTTATTAATGTTCAGGATGCCAGAATGTGTAAAACCAAACCTGCTAAAGGAAAAGGTTATACTGCTGGAGCATCTTGTATCACATCAATTCTGATGAATAATGTTGAAACCAAAGTCAATTTGGATACAGGAGCATTTTGCACTTGTGTAGGCAAAGATTATCTCCAAGCTATACTTCCTGAATGGAAAAACCATCTATTACCAATAGAAGGTGTACAGTTTAGTAGTGCCAGTACCAATATGTACCCTTTGGGTATACTAGACACTACTCTTGTATTTCCCCATCCTACAGGAAGTATAAGAACAAAAGCTGAGGTTGTAGTAATGGACAACTGCACATCTCAACATATCATTCTTGGAAATGATTACCTGAGTATTTATGCTATTGACATCAATAACCATAAAGACAGATATTTCACAATTGGGGATAACAAAAGACAGAAATTTGCCTTCTCCAATATGCCAAAGCAAATATCAGTAGTATCTTCTGAGAAAGATACTTATAAAGAAGAATTTGTGTCCACACAACTTGTTGAAGCACAAATTAATCCATCATTGTCACCACAAATGAAGAATGAACTTATTGATGTGTTATACACGTACAATACTGCATTTGCCTCTGATAATGAACCATTAGGTGCTATAAGAGGACATGAAGTTGATATTACTCTTAATATTGACAGACCATATCCCCCAGTACTTAGAAGACCAGCTTATCCAGCCAGTCCCAGAGCTAGAAAAGCCTTGGAGAAACATATCCAAGAGTTAATTCAACTTGGTGTACTAAGGAAAGTAGGCCATAATGAGGAGGTTGAAGTGACAAAACCTGTTATCATTGCTTGGCATAATGATAAGTCAAGGATGGTTGGAGATTTTAGAGCTTTGAATACCTACACAGTTCCAGATAGGTATCCAATCCCTAGAATCCAAGAAACCTTGACTCAATTATCTAAAGCCAAGTATATAACATCAATGGATGCATTAAAAGGTTTCCATCAGAATGTTTTGACGCCTAAAGCTAAGAAATTACTTAGAATTATCACTCACTGTGGTATTTTTGAGTATCTTAGAATGCCATTTGGCATTAAAAATGCTCCATCTCATTATCAAAGAATGATGAATACCATCTTCCCCACAGAATTGTCTGAAAGATGGCTTATCATTTATATTGATGATATTGTCATATGTTCTGACTCATGGTCTTTGCACCTTGAAAGACTTGCAAAAGTACTCCACAAAGTTGCAGAAGTGAATATGAAAATTTCACTTAAGAAATGCAACTTTGGTTTTGAAGAACTTAAAGCATTAGGACATGTTGTTTCTGGTTTAAGCTTGGGTATTGACAAAAATAAAGTGGCAGCAGTGCTACTTAAGCCAATACCCCAGAATAAAAAAGAAATGATGTCTTTTCTTGGATTTGCTAGTTACTGTAGGCAACACTTGAAAGACTTTGCAATTCTAGCCAAATCACTCTATAGAATCTGTGATCAACAGACTGTATTTGAGATGACACAGGAGAGAATTAAAGCTTATGAGAAGATAAAGAAAGCCCTTACAGAAGCACCTTTACTCCTCATGCCTGACTGGAATATTCCTTTTAAGTTGTACATTGATGCATGTGGAGATGGATTAGGGGCAGCCCTACATCAAGTCCAAATTATTGATGACAAACCTACAGAAGGACCAGTTTGTTATATCTCAAGACAAATCAAACCAACAGAAGCCAGATATGGTGCAAGCCAAATGGAGTGCTTTTGTTTGGTATGGGCACTTGAGAAATTACACTATTACCTTGATGGCAGTGTTTTTGAAGTGATAACTGACTGTAATGCAGTAAAATCACTTCTTAACATGAAAACTCCCAACAGACATATGTTGAGATGGCAAATAGCTATTCAAGAATATAGAGGAAACATGACTATAGTTCATAAAGCAGGAAACATTCACAAGAATGCTGATGGACTTAGTAGATGGGCTTTAGCCAACACTCCTGATAACCCAGCTTATGTACCTTTGGAAGCTGAACCACAGATTCCAATTGAAGGAATTAACATAACTGATATTGGGACTGAATTCTTTGAGGAGGTCAGAGAATCTTATAAACAAGACAAGAATTGCCATATCTTGACTTCTTTATTAGATAAAGACTGCAAGGACACATCTTTAGTTAATGCACTTGATGAAGTTTGGAAAAATTCCTATTCTGGAGGAAGATTTCACTTGTTTGATGGGATCATTTACCACAGAACAAAACATTCTTGTGTTATGACATTGTGCAGTAGATTACTTATCAATACCATTCTTCATGAATGTCATGATAGTATCTACTCTGGACACCTGTCAGAAGACAGAACACTTGAAAAAGTGAAGAACTGTGCATGGTGGCCATCTTGGAGAAAAGAAACCATTGAATATTGCCATACCTGTGACAGATGCCAAAAAGCAAACAGGAGTACAGGCAAGAAATTTGGACTTATGATCCATATTAAAGAACCAAAATCCCCATGGGAAGTTGTTCACATGGATTGGGTCACAGCACTTCCTCCAAGTGGTGACAGAAGTTATAATGATTGTTTAGTCATAGTAGACAGATATAGCAAAACTCCTATATTCTTACCATGTCATAAAGATGACACTGCTATGGATACAGCTCTTCTTTTATGGAGTAGAGTTATTTCTCATACAGGGCTATTTAAGAATATTATAAGTGACAGAGATCCTAAATTCACGTCTGCACTTTGGACCAATCTTCATAGATTGTTTGGGACTAAGTTATCATTCTCTACAGCATATCACCCTCAGACAGATGGGCTAGCAGAGAGGATGATTCAAACTTTAGAGGACATGATCAGGAGATTTTGTGCTTATGGATTAGAATTCAAAGACTCAGATTGCTTTACCCACAGCTGGTGCACTCTGATACCTGCATTAGAATTGGCATATAAGACATCAGTCCATTCTTCCACAGGACAAACTCCTGCTATGTTAGAGAAAGGATGGAATCCAAGACTCCCAGCAGACACACTGAGGAAAGACTTGATTGACATTCATCCTACAGCTTCCAGCTTCAAAATAATGCTTGATAAAGTAAGACTTCATGCAAAACAAAGTATGAATGATGCTTTTGATTATGCAAAACAGAAGTGGGACAAGAGTCATAAAGTACCAGACTTCAAAGTAGAGGACTTAGTTTTAGTTTTCACCTTGAATTTTAATAATATCAAAGGCCCAAAGAAACTTGAAGATTCTTATGTAGGACCTTTTGTTATTGTTGCTTTGCATGGAACCAATGCAGTTCAAGTGGAATTGAGTGGTGAATTGGAAAATAAACACCCCACCTTCCCAGTCAGCTTGATAAAGCCTTATCAACCAGCTGATAAAGAATTGTTTCCTTTAAGAAACCCAACTCCTTTAACTGTACCACCTGTGGAACAGAATGAAGACAAAAAGATAAAGAAATTCATTAAAGAAAGGAGACTTAGGGGTAAAAATCAAAGAGAATATCTTGTCAGATATAGAAATCCAGTACATGAAGATGAATGGATGGCAGAATCAGAAATACCTGACTCAGATAAACTCTTAAGAAGATTTAGACATGAAAGAAGGCCACAAGCCTGAATATGTCTATAAATGTGCTTTAAATTACTTGATCTGAGTGATGTAAAGAGGTTGGACAGTGGACATTAACCCCCTTTGGGGCCTTATTCTTTTATCACTAATAAAATTGTAGTACAATTTTATTTTTTGGTGGGAGGGAATGTGAGCCTTGAGGTATATTTTACATACCCAAATAGGCCACAATTATCTTAAAAAGAAATTTTGAATTATACATAACTCATAAATCATGCATATATTCAAAATTCATCATTTTTGATTTCAGAAAAGATGAATAACTTTTTATTGAGTAGGTAAATCCATGGATTCTACACAAAAATTCACCTAGGGTAGCTCCATAGAGTGAATAAGCTCAAATTAACTCCTTGAGGTGGTAATATGGAAAATACTTCAACACCACATCATTAATACCACATAAAAGATCCGTGAAAATTTTTGTTTTTCTTGATTTTACGCCAAAATAATGGGAAAGTGAGAAATCCCATGTTACATATACACTAAGAATAATGTTATACATGTTTTGAGCACTTAATATTATGGTATTATTACATGCACTTTTGGTACACCCATAGTGGATATCTCACTTGAAGCTTAAATTTCTATTTTTACATGAAAAATAAGCAAGGGGGACAAAAGACATCAAAGAGAGCCAGGGTACCCAACTTCTGAGGCCCCAGAGGCGTGGATAGCTCCAAAGCTTGTTTCCATGGCTGATCTTGACCTAATTGATAAACTAAACCTCTTTGGGAACTTGGTTACCAAGTTACAACTACTGTAAAACACCAGAAAATAGCAAATAACCTGCTATTTTGACGTGCCAAGGAAGTAAAAAGCTACTTACACTCCTGTAACCATGTCAATTACTAATGACTTTCCATGGATAAACCCCAAAAGAGTAATTAAAACCCTTTTTGGACTAGTATCCATTGATTTACCTCATAACAACCAGTCAAACACTGATATTTGCAATTCTACGTAGAAATGAGGTAAAAACTTCAAAAATTCATTAAAAATACAAATATTAATGAATCTTTCTGAACACTTCAGGACCAATTGAGAACTGTATTATCTATGGTACAACCAAAAAGAATTACAGTTTTACTAGTAAAATTAAAATTTTTACTTACAGTCCATTTTTGGTTATTCTATGTGAAACACTGAATCTTCAAAAATTCACAGTAAATACAACCTGTGATTAAATTGTAAATAACATTGATAACTTTGGGAAATCAATTATTACTTTGGAATAAAATAAGATTTAAAAATGTTACTCCTTTTATTCTTAATCATATTGGGGTTGGTAGTCACGTAAAAGCATCAATTAAGCAATTATGACAATTTTACGTGACAACAGATGATGTAAGTACTAATTAAAAAGGGTTTAATGCTTTCTCACTCATTGGTTTTTCAGTTTTCTCCATGGCACGCCTCTGTGAGCTGTTGTTGACTTAAAAGAGGCCTTCTCTTGCTGTTTTTTCCGCATCATCATCATCTTATTATCATTTTATATCATTGTTACCAACAAGTAAGTATTAGTTAAACTATTCTTAAGTGTTTTAAATCTTTCAGAATCAATCAGAAAGACGTGAAATCATAGAATCCAACTATATATTGTTGTAATCCTGCTATAAATCATTTTTATCTCTCAAATCCACAATTCTACGTCAAATTTCTCTACTTTTATCTATCAATAAGTTCTTTGGAGTATTAGTGAGTCATTTATCTGTAATTCTTAAAGTTTTTCTCTAGTAATAGTTTTCTTCAAGGATTATCTTTATAATTATTCTTGCAAAAGATAATTATATATTAAAATAATTTTATTACTTTAATAAAAGAAGTTTTTATTATTAAATTCTTCTTGTAATTGATTCTTGTAGACAATTACTTGCTCACTGTTAAAATCACTAGTAGTGCTTAACACGTGAAAGAAATAACTATTTAATTATTTAATTGTGGCTATAATAATATTTTATTATTATATTTCATAAGAACAGACATAGTACTGTTGATTAATAGTAATATTATCATCAGTTTCATAGTCACATCTTACAGAAACTCAAGTACACAACTGTGACTATTAATTACCCATATGAGAATTGAATTTCACTTATTTAATACAAGTGCATATTTTGACATCTCAATTGAAAATAACTCAATGCCCCCTAGCTTCTAAGCTACACACCACACCTCAATATTAACACAAAAATGGATGCTTAACACCACATGCGGTGTGGATTACATTAAGGTTTTTATGATTTTCAGATTTTCATACAAAAAAGACTAAAAACATAATTTGAGCTTATTTAGAGTTGAGTTACAGAATTTTCACTCAGAGGTGATCACACCTAATTTTTCATGAGGAATCCAATGGTGTAAGGTCATCTGTTGCAACAAAATTTATAACAATTTTTTTCAGCTATTTTACAAGAAATATTTTTGATGAAAATTCATTTTTAATTTATTTTTTCATGTGAAAAGATATTTTTGAGCTTATTGTTAAATTTTCTTTATAAATTTTATTCTTATATTAAAAATAAATTTGCTATTTTTAATTATAGATTAATTTCATTCTTTGTCGTCTTTTTGGTATATGAAAATACTTCTAAGGCTCAGAAGGTTTCTCACACAATGAAAGGATAATTCCAGAAAGGAATGTCAAATGATCACACAAGCAGGTTTCAGATTCTAATTGTAAATTTCTTTCAAGATATTAAAATTTCCAAATTGAAACCAATACCACTACCTCTTATCTGAATGGTTTGTAGCTTGCTTCCTTGTGGGATACCAGGTCTTCAAAGGAATTTGGCCCTGATAATTTGCGAATAATAAATTTCAAGAACCAATATTCATAATAAGAAGGATATATTGTATACATCCAGCCAATAACTTCCCATGTATTCCAATGTCTCCAAAGCTCTTAGCTTTCTATCCATGTGTAATACTTGAGGAATATATGATAATGGAGTAATCAAGAATATGGATAGATTCTATTCAAGAAAAAAAATATGTTTTGAGGGTTTTTTATATCTATAAAAATGTTATGAGGAATTTTGAAGCTTATAAGATTCTCTGAATTTCACAAAATGATGATTTGGGATAGAAATTAAAAGAAAAAGTGCTTATGGATAAGAAATAAATTCTTCTTTACACTTATTGAATTCAGTAGCTACTATATCATGACCTTTTTAAAGATTACTTTACATATAATTAACTGAACTTATTCCAGAGATAATCTCTAAATTGAAAATTTAATTGTATTTTTCACAGAGAAGTGGATTATATAAAGAAAAAGAAGATTTATACAAAGTATAATTTCTCTTTTTGGAACTTGTTCCATTTTTTTTTTTATAAATGGAGTATGCATCTTTCAACATTGAAGCTTGACAATGGAAAGGACTTGGGTATTTCTTTGGAAATTTTTCATCAATAATTCAATATTTACTTTTTTCCATAGACAAATGGTCCACATAGAATTTGTGTAGTGACTATGATATACAATATAGTTTATAAATATTTTCTGTTATTTTACACTGTATAAAAATGCCATTTCTATGTCAAGCTTTGGGTGAAGGATAAAAAAAATATATGAATGGGGTAATCCTTCAATCCAAAATACAATAAAATGTGCATGTGAAATAGCCCTTCCAAATTCCATTTTATTGAATAAATTATGGCCCATGACTTTTAAATTTGCTTGGAAGAGCCATGTGACTATATAAGGTAAATCATAACCACTTTGATCATGATGCAACTGGTAATTTATTACATGCAATTTAGGGTCACAAGCTATTACAAGGAAAGTGTGCAATCTTAAGAATTTTTTGCCATAAGAATAGAATCCTGATATATTTCCTTCATATTTGTTGTGGAGAAAATGAATGAAGCAGTCAATAAAATATTTCTCCCTATATATTGACCATCAATACATCTACCATCAATGGAAGCAATCAGAAACTTAAGGTAATGTGATCTAACTTGTATTTTTGGATTTGAATGAATGAAAGCCTCTGTTTAAATATTAATATATCTATCTAGAGTAAATTTATGAAATTAAAATCCATTCAGAAAAAGAATACAATAAATCATATTACTAAATACAAAAAATTATCAATAATAATTTTAACATGAAGCCTTGGGATCAAATTCATTTAAATCAATTTTTCCATCTGAATTTGCCATATGTATGCAATAAGAAATAATGGAGAGGATAATATGATGAATTTGATTCTAATATTGATTCAAGTTTGCCATACAATAATTTGGTTATTATTTTTAGACCCAATTTATTCAACCTCATTAAGTAAAACAATGTTGTTGGCCATATCTTCCAGAAAGACAAAGAAGTAACTTGCCACTGATCCATAATCTAGCCAACTAGTCTGAAACAGGCCTACTATAAACTATTTTCTCAAAATTGAAAGAACTTTTGATGTACCATTTATTGATAATATTTCCTCATGTCTAAATAAAGAATTTTACTTCAAAAATTCCTTTTATTAATTTCATTTTTAGTATCATATATATAAATTTGGAGAGATTTGGATAAACTCCTTGAATATTCTGCTAAAAAACTGATTTAACTTCAAGTTATAAGGAAAACTTGCTTAATTGGCTAAATAATGGCCCAATTTCACTTCAAATGAAATGATTGAAAAGTTCTTATTAAACAATCCTATGTTTTCAATTAGATTCCTTTCCATAGCTATACTTTGAGAAGATGACTTTTTGAACAAAACCAATAAGTATTGAGGCGGGTTTATCACTAGTAATTTGGTTCTTCCATTCAAGAAATGTACACTATTTTTTTCACCCCCAAAAATAAATTCCTCACAGTTTTAGAATTTACTTAGAATTTTCAGCTTACATGAAGTGGGTAATTGTTTTTCCTTCCAGTTTCAAGTCTATGAATCTTCATCCCAATTCAAAATGTCAATCAAAATTCAAAAAATACCTCCCAGTTGGTATTCTTTGAGGCAAGATTTAACTAAGTAAAGTTGAAACTGAAAATTCATCAGAGAGGATTTATATTCCTATGAAAAATAAATTGAGTCATAAGAAATTTCAAATTTGATACAAAAAGAAGGAACACCAAATAATAAATTGCCATATTATCTCTATGAATTTGTTTTACTTTAGCTTCCTCCTTCTGTAACATTCAGAGTAAGCTCCAAATTATTTCAAATATATAATTAATTGAAAGAAATAACAATGAAACACTTAAATATATTTCATTAATAAATTTTTCATCATGGGATAAGGGGAATGGGGTTTCAAGAAGATTTAATTAAGAAAAGCCCAGAAAAAACTTCATCATCAAATATTTTTATTAAGTACACAATCATCAAAATAAGTATTTGATTTATAAGTAATGTGTTCTCAAAGTTGGTAGGATCACTAAAATAATATGCGGAACATCAAAAATCCCATGCATGTTAAAAAGAAGAGATTACCCAAATAATTATGCTAGTAAATTCAGAAAAAATGAAAATTTTGAAGCTTCTGGCAGGGTGTTCAAGGATTTTTAAGAACTATTTTCAGCATCAATTATTTTCTTTATGAAAAATTATATTTCCTCAGAAAACAAATAGTTATTATACTCACTTTATATGAGGTGTAAATGGAATTCTTTGAAAAAATGAAAATCAGGTTTTAAAACATAGTTTTTTAATTCACTTTTAAGATGTAGATATGAACCTTTGATTAAAACCAAAGTAATTTTTCTTTAATCAAAACTTGTATAGGGTAAAATTTGATTAAACATAGCAAATCTTAAGAGGTTCAAGAAAAAACATGCTCAACTTGTTTTTTTTAGGTTTTTTAGTATAAAACAATAATGTTATAAAGATTTATTGCTTTAACAACAATAAAAATTTATTCCAAAAATACTTTGAAAGAGATGTTAGTGGCTATAAAAAAGATTTCTTCTTCAAGAGCAATTTTAATTGGAATGAATTGAGAAAAGAACTGCAGGAAATTTATATGAGAACAGAGTTTCTAAAAGGAATATTAAAGAGAAAAAATGCCCAAAAGTGGGAGGAGTGAATTTAGAAACAAAGTGACAAAGTTAACAGTGATGAAAGATGCTTCAATTCACTTTTGGAGTGGTTAAAGGGTAAAAATGCTTATAAGAGTTGCAAACAATGATTATAATGATCTTTTAATGTGGCTATAAATTTTGGAATGATTAAAAAAAGGTATTTGAAATATTTTATTTATTTGTTTGAAAGTGTTTAGAATAATTATAAAAGGAAAAGATTCTAACATGAAGAGAAAAGTGGGGCAAAAAAGACATCTTAATCCAAAGGTAAAATCAAATATAATAAGTTGTGAGAAACACACTGACAACAGAAAAGCCAATTATGGTATCCTCAAAACCTGGATTAGACCATAAAAGGGCTTGTTTTAGCCATTTTTTGCTATTTCTAGCCATTTTAGTCCCTCAAATCTGCAATTTCTATAGGAATACCTGGTTTTCTCCAAAAACACATAATAAGGTGTGTAAGAAACCTCAAAGCCAACTCAAACTTCTTTAGCTTGTATTGTTTCAACTTAAGGATATTTTAAACCTCTTGGAAACAGTTAAAACCTCCCTGGTTGATATCAAAACCTCATCATCAATTGAGCCACAGACCCTGTGATTCAATTGAAGGCCAAAAGAGATGAAAGTTTGTGCGGAATTTGACCTCTCATTCCTGTAAGCAAGGGCTTTGGGGGAGTCTGGCACCCTTGGAGCCAAGATTCCTTTCCCCCCCAAAAATTAATCTTTTTGTAATTCCTCATCATGTATTATACCAAAAATTCTAAATCTGTCATAGAATTAAATATTACAGTACAAAACTGTAATTATTGATTACACATATGTAAATCCAAGTTCCCCTATGTACTACACATGCACAATTTGAAATTTCAATTGAAAAAACTTCAATTCCTCATAGCTTCTAAAATACACACCAAACCTCAATTTTAACACACAAATTGATGGTTGCCACCACATGTGGGGTGATCTAAGTTAAAGTTTTTATGATTTTCAGATTTTCATACATAAAATAACAAAAAATTAATTTAAGCTTATATAGAGTTGAGCTACAGAATTTTTTACTTGGAGGTGACCCCACATGACTTTTTATGAGGAAGCCAATGGTAAAGTAATCTTAATAAGCTTATTCATTGGCAAAAAATAATAATAATTTTTATTCACTTTTTTCCCAAAAATATTTTAAGTTGAATATTTTTGGTAAAAATTGATTTTTGCTTAATTTTTTCAAGTAAAAATGTATTTTAATAATCTTAAACCTTAATGTACCTTTAATTTTAATCTATCATTATAATTTCCATTTTTGTCTTGAATTTTTATCTTTATAGTTCAATTTTTATCTTGATAATTAAATTTTGTTTTTCATATTTTAAAATTGAATTTATTATTTTCAATTATAACTTAATTTTATTATTTGTGGTGTTTTGGGTATATGAAAATATCTCTAAGGCTCACATAACTTCAATTGAGCATATATTACCTAATAGCATAAAGTATGAAAAAATTTGGACATTTTTTTATTGAAATTTGTTTCAGTGGAGTAATCCCTCTTGGAGTAGTTACAGAGAAGATTTTTCACTTATATATTTTCATTACACAGCTTCTGTTGTAAAGTGAATCAAATTTTGTTTCCAAAAATCAAAGCCACAGCTTCTATAGAGAAAGAGCTTTAGTAACACTGTATTTGGTATTTTAGTATATGTTATACATAACTCACTCACCTGGTATGATACATACCATAAGATCATACAATTTCAGTTTTATAGTACAAATTATGAAAAATAAAGGGTGTTGGTAAAGAAATGTAAACCCATATGTGTTCTTACCAATCTATGATCAAAATGCATGATTTAATGGGAAAATCATGTAAAAATATATGAGTTTTACCAATTAATGACTAAAACCCATGTAGGAACCTATGTGTTTATAGCAATTTATGACCAAACCCCATAATTTTACCATAAAAACTTGTAAATAAGGTGTTTCTCCTGAAAATTTTTTTCAAGCTTCCTTTTCCAATATTATTTCAGTTATTTCCTGTGTGTTGTGGTAGATTTCAAAGCACACTAAATTTTTCAATATTTTTGTTTGATACTTTTTTCAAATGATAAATCTTACAAAAATGGTATCCTTATCCAAAAAAATATTCAAATTTATCAATCAATGGGTTTTGTTTATTATTTTTTGAAAAAAAGGGAGAATGTGGGAATCCATAGAAAAAAAATAAATTCTTTGGTTTTTTTTTGATGTAAAAATTTTATTTCCCAAAGAAGAGATCTTAATTTTCAATTCATATACATTGAGAGAATTCTAATTTTTACACAATTGAACTCAATTTTTTTGATGATAAGAAAATTCTAGTATGGCAATAACAAAATTAAAATTATGAAAAATTTTCTTTCAATAGAAATAATTCTGTTTTTGATAACAAAGGGAATGTCATGTTGTTATTGTTGTAATGATAACAGCTTATTGTTACACTTGAAACAGTGTTATTTCTCAAATAATAACATTGTTGTTTCTGAAAGAAAAAACTGTTATTTTTGTCATTAAATACAAATATTATTTCCTGTATTTTGAAAGAAAACATAAAAAAAATCAGCTGAAAGTTTTTCAAAGAATTTCTAATATATTTTTGGTTTTTGTCCTGATTGGTCAATGAAGATAGAATTTAAAAACAAATTATGAGAAAATGAGGTATGATTAAAAAGCCAATAATTCACAAAAATTCCAAAGAAAATTGAAAAAATCTTGGACTATTGTTGTGAATATTTGAGATATGACCACATACCCAAAAAGGTCACAAGAAATATTTAAAGTAATTATACATTAAAAATAAGTACCTTAAAGCTACAAAAATGCCATAAATAGGCATAAAACCTGGTTTAACTTAAAAACCAATGAATAAAGATGTGAAATAAATTATACCATTGGATTTCCCATGGTAAAATACACATATACCATTTTTATGGCATATCTGTAAAGTCAATATTTAATGAGTCATAAGTAATAATACCTTATCAAAAACATGAATCCTTAATTATTTCAAATACCAATGAAACAAAATTTGAAATGAATGGTACCATTGGATTCTCCAAACATATATACACATAAAACAATTAAGAAGCTAATCTCCAAAGAAAATACTTAAGGAGTTAAGGTGAATATATGCACTTTTTTGGTCAATGCATATATTCAAGGATTTTAGCTAATATCTTTTGAAATATACATGATAGAGTGATGAACAAAAAATAAATTCACAATTTAATTACTGTAAAAATATAGAAATGAACTTTATTTCACAAGTTATAAGCAAGGTTAAAACCTATAATGGATTATTGATTAAAATCAATAGAGCTGATGACCACTTTGTTGTGAAAGTGGTACAAACTTAAAAAAAAGTAGACAGTTGGATTTTACTAGTTAATTAGTGAAGAATGATATATTTCTTATTATAATATACAAGGTATAACCCCATGAAATCCTGGCTTGAAGTTTAAAATATTAAATTTCAACAGAAAAGATGAGTTACAAGAAAAATCATCAAAAATAGAGTTTTGATGATGTAACAAAATGCTCTTAAAAGTGTGATAAGGACATTCCAAGATATCAGAATACACTCTAAGAGTAGCTGTAGCATGTATAACGTAAAGGTTATTAATGATCAAAGCTTAAGCTTAAATTTGATCATTTAAGATCACTCACTGTAATCTTATTTTAAGTTTAACAGTCATATAAGTGATAACACTGGTGAATACTAGTAGAATATGATTAATTCTAATACAATACACAAATTTCAGGCTTCTGCCAAGCCTATGATGTCATCAAACTTAGAGTTATAGTGATAACTCTAAATAATGGCATAATTATGAGGTAAGATGGTTTGATCATGATGGAATCATCACCAAACCTTAAAATATTGATCAATTCTAGTAGAAAGAATCAGTACACGTCTACTAGAAGCCTGCTGGACTCTAGGAGGGAGGTATTTACTATAAATAGAGCTATTTTTACACTGTTTTCCCCTCAGACACCAACAAAACATTAAATCATTAAATAAAATGGTAATTTATTTATTCTTTATATATGAAACTTTTATATTATTAAAGACCAAAGATAATCTTATAATAATCTTCATCTCTGACGTGATTATTGCAATTATTTAATTGTTTTGTTTAAATTTCTCTTTAAAACCTCTATTCCACGTAAAATCAATAAACATTGTAATTTCTCTTGAATTTTATTGTAACTACAGTTTAAATAACTTGTATTTACATTTCTAGGCGTAAAACTATTCAAAATTATTATATTAAGCATTAAAGGTAGGTTATTTCTCTTATTATAATAATTTTTCTCTATTATTACTTTAATAATTCTATAATTGATATAAATAGTATTTATATTAATTTATAGCTTTAATATTAGTAATATTATTGTTATTAATTGTTTTTTATTAATAAAAAACAATTTTTTATGCCTTTATTATTTGTTGGTAACAATAATAAAGTGCTTTTAAATATATTAATTATCTTATATTAATATATTTATTTTATCATATTATTTTTTTATAATATAAATTATATTATTATATTTATTTAATAATATAAGCATTTTACGCCATAATTATAATTATCTTTATCTTATTTATTTTATTTATAAGGACATTCATAGTACAATAAGTAAAATATTAGTAATTTTTACTTATTGTTTCATAGTCAAACCTTACATTTGGGGGCCTGGCCATGATATTTACTCTAAAAGACCTTTAAAAAGATTCTAATTGGGTTTATCCAATAATAAATTAAAGTTATAATCATAAAATTATATAATAATTTCATATTTATTGATTTTAAATACTATTGAGGCATTTGGAAAGAAATTTTACTGTCTTACACGTGGTTTTTCACATCCTTAGACTTGCAAGAACTTTCTTTGGGTGACTCTAGTAATTAAAAAAAGATATTTTATAAATTAAAAATAATTTTGTATCATAAATTAATTTTATAAAAGAATCATATTCATTTTTTTATTATATTCTTTAAAAATAAAAATATAAAAAACAAAAAAAAATTATAAATAAAAACCAATAAAAAAAGTTATTTTTTATTCATTTTAATTTCATTTCTTTATTTATTTTCATTTTGAAAGATATAAAAGCAATTTTTTATGTGGAAAATTGCCATATCTTACCAAAAATAACACTTTTCATATAAAAGACTTATATTTATTTGTCTTTTTTAGTGTTTGAAGACAATCAAACAGTGGACAACCAAACCACTGTTGAAAGATTGGTGGAAGAAAATTGTCAAAGTTCTCCAACACCAATAATCAGTAAGAAAAAGAAAGCTAAGAAATTGCACTTTCCAGGACCCACTATTCAGGACTCTGAAGGTGAGTACCTCATTTACAAATTTCCATAAGAAGAATTCCTGTTCTAAAATTCTCTTATTTCTTATTTCTTCTTAAAATATGACTACCAGAAGAGGCTCCCAATACTCCATCCAATCAGATGGAGCTGGAATCAGACACTTCCTGCATTATTCCATCACCAAGGTTCATGTGATGTCATATCACAAAATTTTGGTTCATTTTAAATCACATGTCTGTGTTTATCTATTCCCCATGTGATTTTTAATCAGCCTATATAGATGTGATGGAATAATTTTTATTACATAAACAGTGGAATGGTTCATTTAACATGAACATCAGGTTGTTGATGTAAGATAAACCAGGGGAAAATCAACCATAGGTTTATTTATTACCAATCAAAGTTTGAATTGGTATATCAATTCCTCATCATGTGGAACTAATTCCACATCATTTTGAATCAGTTCCTCACCATGTGGAATCAATTCCTCATCATGTGGAATCAATTCCGGAATCAGTTCCTCACCATGTGGAATCAATTCCTCATCATGTGGAATCAATTCCCCATCATGTGGAATGAATTCCTCATCATGTGTAATGAATTCCTGATCATGGGGAATGAATTCCTCATCATGTGAAATCATTTTTAATCATGTGGAATCAATTACTCATTATGTGAAATCAATTCCTCATCATGTGATTTCACATAATGAGTAATTGATTCCACATGATGAGGAGCTCATTCCACATGATGAGTAATTCATTCCACATGATGAGCAATTCATTCCACATTATGAGAAATTTATCTCACATCATGAGGAATTGATTCCACATGATGAGAAATTTATTTCACATGATGAGGAATTGATTCCAGATGATGAGGAATTGAGTACAAATGATGTGGAATTGATTTCATATGATGAGGAATTGATTTCACATGATGAGCAATTGATTCCACATGACTCTCAGTTGATAACCCACAGTGGAGAATTAATAGCGCAAAATCAAACATTGATCCCTCATGATGAGGAATTGATATACCAATTCAAACTTTGATTGGTAATACATCAAACTTTGGTTGATATTAAATCAACCTATGGTTTATTTTACATCAACAACCTGAGGTTCATGTAAAATGAACCATTCCACTGTTTATGTAATAGACATCATTCCATCACATCTATATAGGCTGATTAAAGATCACATGGGGAATAGATAAACAAAAACATGTGATCTAAAATGAACCAAAATTTTGTGATGTGACATCACATGGACCTTGGTGATGGAATAACGCAGGAAGTGATTGATTCCTCAAAAGGGAAAAGGAAGGGCAATATCCCCAGCGGAACAAAATCCACACAAGGCAGTGCCTTATCCCAAAGGCAAGTCCCAGAAATGCCCATGATATCTGAACCAGAGTTAGAACTAAGTATGAGTGACTCAAACAGGTACAAATCACATTCAGAAGGCTCAAATAGACATTTACATGAGCCAGTACAAACAGTACTACACAGTGTACAAAGACAAGGACTGGGAAATATTGCCCAAAATACACCAAGGAGTGATGAACTCCTGGCACATCCTGAAAAAGTTCCTCAAAGAGGAGGAGATAGTGAGATACTCCAATGGATGGAATCCACTATCATCCAAACCACAAATCAAAAAGATCAAGGAGTACCATGCCAAAAAGAAGGAGGCAACCAAGGAAGAAGCCCCAGTAGCTTCTACCAGCAAGCCTCAAGTCAACCCGCTTCCCCAACAAGGGAAGAAGAACAAGAAGAAGAATTGGAGAAAGCCATATTCCCCAAGCTACAGGATTCCAAAAATCCAAAAGGATGACATGGACCAGGTATTCAACATGGCCAGAACCTTGATGGAATTCAAGGACAAGGAAGAACAAAGAATGAGACAACCTCATTTCCCAAAGGAATAGCCTTGTCCAAAGATGTTTTAAATACTTTAACAGAAATTAAAAATAGTATATTACCTCTAAAAGAAATTAAAAACAGTTTATTATCATTACAAGAAATAAACAACAACTTATCTTCTTTAACAAAAATTGTTGTACAAAATAAAAAAGAAATTGACAAAATTGCGTTTATTGTTGAAAATAATAAAGCAAAGATTTTGCTTGATAACACTCAAAAGTTAATACAAGGACGAAAAGAACTGTATAAATATATAAAAGATATCAAAGATCAAGCTTTGACAATCAATTATGATGCGAGTATTGACAATCTTACAGAAAAATTAAACAAACTAAGTATTTCTGTAGAAAAATTTGAAGAAAAGACTTCATCACCCCAAAAGTTACTTTTGGACCATGTGGAAAAGAGTGATGAAGCAATAATGCATCTGAAAGATGACATTCAAAGTGAAATAAGGTTTATCACTAAAAAATGGATAAAATTGATGACGCTAACTCAAATATGCCAAATTTATCAACCCTATTTTCTCACATAAGAAGCCCTGTTAAGCCAAAAGAGGAATTAACAAATCCATTCATAACAGAATTAAGTCACCAAGACAATAAACAAGTCTTAATGAAGGAAGCACCTCAATTAAAAGAATGGCCAACATTCACAGGAGAAGGTGAATATGACCACATGTCATTTATCAAGACAATTGACATGCTACAAGAAGATTATGCCATACCAGATGAATTAATTACTGCAAGATTACATTCATTGTTTGAAAAATCTGCAAAAAGATGGTGTTATGGCATAAGACAAACAACTGGCAAAAATACCTGGTCTTGGTGGAAACAAGAAATACTCACCAAGTGGGCTAATGATGCCTGGAGGTACAAGATAGAGAATGCATTTGAAAATTCTTTCTTTGACCCAGACAAAGATAAACCTTTAACTTGGTTCTTAAAGCAAGTTGAAAGACTCAATGCATTGTACCCAGAAATGTCACAAAAGATGGTGCACATGAAAATACTTAAGAAATGTGGAGGAGAGCTAGAACATGCCCTAAGAAGCAGGTGTATAGAACCATGCTCCATATAAGAGTATAACAATGCACTAGAGGACATACTGACAAGAACAAAAGTTGGAAGAACTTGGAAGAAATTGGACATTAAAAGTCCAAATAAGCCATTTATCAAAAAAGATAAATCAAAAGAAGCTTTCAAGCCCAATAAATCCAACAATAATGAAAAAAGAAAATGCCATAAATGTGGAGGTATTGGACACTTGGCCAATAATTGCCTCAAAAAGGCAAAGATTAATGAAATTGTGGAAACAGAAAACCACAATGACAAAGAGGAGGAATCTGACTCTGAAAAAGAAACAGAAGAGTCAGAAAGTTCTGAAAGTGATGAAATCAATATAATTAATGCACAAATTAAAAATATTGATATAATTTATGAAGTACTTGATGTTAACTCAAACTTACCACAAGTTGGAACATCTGACACAAACCTGACAAATATACAAGATGCCAAAATGTGTAGAACCAAACCTGCAAAAGGAATGGGATATACAGCTGGAAAATCAAGTATAAGTATTGTTATGGTTGATAACCAAGAAGGAAAAGTGAACTTGAATACAGGAGAATATTATAACTGTGTTGGTGAAAGTTATTTAAAAACCATTGTTCCAGATTGGCAAGAAAAACTTATGCCAATACAAGGTGTCAAATTTAGTAGTGCAAGTGAGAGCATGAAGCCCCTTGGAATAATTGATTTAATACTAATTTTTCCCCACCCCTCACAATGTGTCAGAATTAAAGTAGAGTTTGTAGTAATGGACAACTGTACTAGTAATCACTTCATACTTGGAAATGACTACTTGTAAATTTATGGTATAGATATCTCTAACCAAGAAGATAGATATTTTACCATAGGAGACAACAAAAGACAAAAGGTTGGCTTTTTAAATAACAAAAAACAAATCACAGTTATTAAGAATGAAGAGAAAAGTCTAGAAAAGGAACTTTTTATATCTGAACAACTCAAAGAGGCAGAATTCAATCAAGAATTAACAGAAAAAATGAAATGAAAATTGATTGACCTCTTATTTAAGTACAAAAATGCCTTTGCAACTGACAAAGAACCACTAGGTTCCATAATTGGCCATGAGGTGGATATAATTCTTAATGTGGAAAAGCTTTACCCACCTTTACTAAGGAGACCTGCTTACCCAGCTAGTCCAAGGGCTAGAGAAGCCTTGGAGGTACACATTAAAGAATTAATGGACCTTGGAGTATTAAGAAAAGTAGGACATAATGAGCAGGTAGATGTCACTACACCTGTCATTATAACTTGGCATAATGGAAAATCAAGAATGGTAGTGTGGGAACTCCTCTGCGTGTGGGATAAAATGAGGCAGTACCTGGAAGGGGAAATTACAAGAAAACAGTTTTGAATTGCTGTTTGGGACTTGTAACCCTTGCTCTGCTCGTGTGCTAGAATAATCTAGACTGCCCTTCCTAATATGCTAAGTTATCTTTACTGAGTTCACCAAATCAATTTTATTATTGATAGTGGCTTGATCAGAAAATATTAGACTCAACAATCTCTAATCAGACTTTGCTCTACTCAAAACAATGGTTATTTAAAACCTTAACAAATAAATTCTTTTTTTAAAACTTTCAACAGGCTGAGTGGATTCCACCAGATGATAGTACAACAATATATAAAAATAATATAATAACTAAAATAAATAAAAAAAATAATAGGAAACACTTTCTTCTAATACAAAACCACAAAATATTCTTTTCTTGATAATTTTTTAATAGATATAGAAACTAATAGCTAGGATAACAACAATCTTCAATTATCTGAAATAATAAACTTGAAAGGGATAGAAATATATTTCAATCCTTTTTGATGTGATGAATGGGATAATACTCTAATAATTTCTGATAATTTAGTATAATATGGGTAGTTTAATGTTATGTTTTGTGTTTTGATTTAATAATATATTATATGATCTCTTATGGTTATTTTTTTGATAATAATACTAGCTAACTGCTTTAGGTTTAATATTAATCTTAACTAAACAGTAAAGTATTTAATTTTATTTTGTTCCTTGATGATAATTTATTAGGGATTACCCAATAAATACAATTCCACTTTTATTTTAAAAGTAGTAAAATTACTTTGGTTGTGCAGGTTTTGTTTTAAAACAAGCAAAATTACTCTCTTTGAGGAAGCTTTCAACATAAACTAGCCCAAAACTAATTATAATGGTTAGGTTTTATTTTAAAGCCTACAAAATCACTTTGGTTTGATGGTTTTATTTTAAAACTCTCTAAAAATTACTTTTAAGGATTTAAACACTAAACTCCAGAGACGCCTTGCTCATGAGCTTCAAGCTTTAAGATCCTAATTAAATAAGGCACTAGTCTACCTGCTAGTAAGGGATGAATTAAAGTCTTTTCACACTATTGGTTCTCTTGATCTATGTCAACAACGAACCTCAGTTACTAGGCTTGATTTATCAAAATTTCTAGTATACCTCCTAGAAGAGGGATCAGAAAAAATAAATTGAATTTACAATTTCTAGATGGGGAAAATGGAAAAAGTGGGAGAGAGGGCCTCTATTTATAGCTGTGGGGCCCTCCATAGGAGTGAAAAAAAGAGGGGACTTAGAAGTTTTCAGCCTCTGGTGGCTGCGCAAAGCTGTGCAAACTATTCACATGACGCGTTTGTGACATGTGGCTGTTAAATACAGTCCAACCTTAATTTCTGGCCCTGGAACCCTTATTTCCATGTATTACTCAATTGATTACTAATCTGTCAGTTGATTTTACTTGATTATAGTTTTTGGGCCTTTGAGGGCTAACTTGTGGGTTAGGTTTCACCTTTTTATGAAAATTCACATAGGACTGATTACCTGTATTCCTTGTTGGCCTGTATTACCTGTATTCTTCCTGAAAATTCCTAATTCTTCTTAGATCTTCCCAAAACTTCCTAAATCTTCTTCAAACTTCTTAAAAATTCTTAAAACTTCTTAAAACTTCCAAAAATTTCATTTTCCTAAAATTCCCAATTTTTGAAATGTTGCCACTGTGGCTTGAACCCATAACATTTCCAGATCTCAGCTTCAGAGATCCTCCTTACCAACTCTGCCACACTACATGCATATGCATGACGATGGATACTGTATTGTCACCCTGATGATACAGTGACCGTACAGGTGTGACCTCAACCGTCAGTGCCATAGTCGAGTGGGCTCTTAACATCGTCATCTCAAATATGAGGTGATTTGTTGTGCTTGTTGTTGGTAAACATCATTGCCTAGGCTACAATCCGGGTCTCCCTTGCCATTCCCTCCCCTAAGTCCATAGGACAGTGTAACCCTTGAGTATTAAACTTAACATACATGTCATGTGTCAGGTTGATACTATGATAAAGGTATAACTAGGCTAATTACAACTTTAACTGTGTATGTGACACGGCAGAAAATGATTTTAAAAGAGGTTTATAAGGTTTATGATAAGATAAAAGGGTTCTACTATTGAGAAATAGTGGTGGTGAGCGCTATTGAGAACCCTGGGTGCAGGCTTTATCTGTTGGATTACAATAATAAAGTCTACAATAATTAAAGATTATAGTTATACCTGATTATTTAACCAAGAGTAAAACTGTTTTTGACAGTTTACTACGTAGGTTATTCAAGAGCAGGATGAGGAAAGGTTTTTGGCAGTGAAAAGCCCTCCTTTTATCCTGAAAGTGAGGTGAAAAGGCTGTTAGACCTTTTCACGTAGAGGAAGTGAAGATTTTTTCACTCCTCATGACAGGCTTGTGGTTTGCAAACAGCCTGTATACTCTGTATTGGGCTCAGATGTGGTTTTGAAACCACATCTGGGCAGTTTTCACCAATACAGGGTGAAAATTTTCATCTGGGGAGCTCACAGCCTGATTCTGACGTGTATGACGCGTAGAATGCTGTACAGAACCTGTATGGGACCCCAGTATTGACTGACATATGAGGTATTGAAGTAAAAACATGCTTCTTCGTCTATTTGACACCTCATATTCATGGTTATAGGGTATTATCCCATGGTAAGGCTGTATATGACAGCAGGTGGGATTTTTACCTTAAAATGGTCATAACTCTGTCAGTTTTTGAGATATCAAGCTCAAAGTTGGTTCATTGAATAGCCCTGTTTGAGCTCTACACAATGGTACCAAATTAGACATGGTTATCATTAAATATGGCAACGTTATCCCATGTACAAGTGTTTTTATACATTGGCGTGTTTTGGGCAAAAGCTGTATTAAGCTTGTTTGGCCAATAACTTCTGTTCTAGGTGAGATATGAGGAAATGGATGACACCATCAGATAGCCCCGATTTTGCTCTTTCCAAAAAGACCCCACTTTAAGTATCTCACACTAAAACTGTAAAAGTTAGATGAGAGGTGAATGTTTTGTTCACCCTTATTTGGTCTGAATTTGACCATAACTCAAGTAATACTGGTGCTAGCTCAGTTTGGCTAGTACCATTGGATAGCCCTGGCTTAGAGCTTCATTTTGAATACCCATTTGATGGGGTTAAGCCTCTCCTTCTAGATTTTAGATGAGAGGTGAAAATTAAGGTTTATGCTCAGCAATAACTTTGAGCAGGAATAACTTTGTTATTTCTTGTCCTATGGTGATGGGACTTATATTTTCAGAAAGAGGTGAGTTTCCTATTTCTTTTGATACCTTTTGAGCTAATTTGGCTCAGCTCCATGTTTTGGTGGTATTTTGGCTATACCATTGGCTTATGGTATTTTGGCTGTCATGCTTGTGCTCTGGTTTTGAGTCACAGGCTGAAATACCCTCCCTCTAAAAAAGGCTCATCATTGATGAGACTGTTCAGTCCTCCTAGAGGCTCTGAATCTCCTTAAATGAAGGTTCCCATCTGGTATGGCATCCTCTGCCAACCATTTGTCTTTGTCAGCTGTCTGGTTCTTGAATCTGACTAGATATTGTCTCTGATCCTTCCCATTAAGTCTGATTTTTCTGGCCCTGATGATTTTACTCACAGGTCCAGGAGAGTCTTCTACTTCCACTATCTCTGGTGGAGTGATGTTTTTCTTCCTGGAGGGGAATTTATCCTCCTCTGTTTGGAAGTATGGTTTGACCAGGCTCACTGGAAAGACTGGGTGTTTCCTAGAAAACTCCTCAGTGAGCTTGACCTCTACTGCATTCTTCCCTATCAACTTAATGATAGTGAAGGGCCCTACAAATGAGTCTCTCATTTTCTTAGGTCCTTTGAGATTGTTAAAGTTCAGTGTAGACACTAGCACCTGGTCCCCTTCCTTGAAGTCAGGTTCCATATGTGACTTGTCCCACCTTTGCTTGTTATACTCCTTGGCCTCAGCTATGCATTTGGCAGCAGTGTCACAGGCTTTCTTCCACATATCATGGAAGTCTTTGGCTGTGGGGTGGATGGTCAGAAGATTTTTCTTCAAGTGATCCACAGGTAACAGGGGATTCCACCCTTTCTCTACCAGTGCAGGTGTTTTTCCTGTGGTAGAGTGCTGGCTTGTATTATAAGCCAGTTGGACTGCTGGTAAGAGGGTGACCCAATCATGGGTGTATCCCTCATGGTCCTTGTATTCCATGCCATAGGCACAGAACCTCCTGAGGATGTCCTCCATTGTTTGGATCATCCTCTCAGCTAGGCCATCTGTTTGTGGATGGTAAGCTGTGGAAAACGCAAGCTTGGTGCCAAGCATGTCATATAAATTGGTCCAAAATTCAGATGTGAATTTTGGGTCCCTGTCACTAATTATGATCTTAGGGACTCCACAGGTGGATATGATGTTATTCCAAAATAACAGAGCAGTGTCCATGGCTGTGTCCTCTTTATGGCATGGTAGACATCTCATGCTCTTGCTGAACCTATCAACTATGATTAAACAGGCATTGTAGTTTTCTTTGCCTCCTGGGACAAGTCCTGTAACCCAGTCCATGTTGATGGTTTCCCATGGGTGCTTGGGTTCTTCTATATGTTGAAGTAACCCATACTTCTTCCGATGTTTTCTATTTGCCTTTTGGCATCTTTCACAAGTGTTGATGTATTCACTCAACTCTTGCTCCCACTTGGGCCACCAAGCTGTGCTTGCTACTCTCTCTTTAGTCCTGTCCTCACTCATGTGTCCCATATAGGGGCAGTCATGGCATTCCTGCAGGATTAAAGAGATGTGGTCTCTGTCTATCACTGTGAGTGCACTGGTGTGCTTTTCTCTGTGATAAATCAGGCAATCTATAAGGAAGAATTTATTGTCCTTATAGGCCCTCAACCAGGGTTCCTCCAGCTGGGTTTCCAGTTCTGGACTCCTGTATTTTTGTTGAAGGAGTTGGAGTAGTATGCTACACTGTTTGTGTTTAGCCTAAGATTTCAGTACTGCATTGAAGAATTCATTGTGCAGTTCTGAGGAGCTTATTCCCAGTATGGGGGTTTCTGTCCCTTCTGAATCAGTGTTTCCACTGTCAAGGGTACCACTCCCTGGTGCCCATTCAGAGAATCTGAAGTTCTTCTTCCTATTTATTTCCATAAAATGGATAGGAATTTTTGCAGCAACTTCAGGGTCATAAGCTGGATTGCTTTTGACATTGTCCAGTGGCCATCTGCTAAGGCCATCTGCATTGGTATGGCTTTTACCTTCCTTGTATATGATGGTCATGTTCCCTCTATACTCCTGGATGGCTATTTGCCATCTCAGCATGTGTCTATTAGTAGTCTTCATGTTTAGTAAAGATTTCAAGGCTGTGCAGTCTGTGTAGACTTCAAAGACTGCTCCCTCCAAATAATAATGGAGTTTTTCTAGAGCCCAGACTAGACATAGACATTCTGTCTGGGTGGCCCCATACCTGGCTTCTGAATCTTTCAGCTGCCTGGAGATGTAACATATTACACCTTCTCTTGGTTCACCATCCACAATTTGTCTTTGGTGAAGGGCTGCTCCCAAGCCTTGGCTGCATGCTGCATCTATGTATAACTTGAATGGTAGTTCAAAGTCAGGAAAGATGAGCACAGGTGCATTTGTGAGTTCATATTTGATCCTCTCATATGCATCCCTCCTTTCCTTGGTTATTTCAAAAACTATATCCTTTGAGCATAACTTGTATAAACTACTAGTTATGTGTGCAAAGTTCTTAATGTGGTTTCTATAGTAGCTAGCAAACCCAAGGAAAGATTGCATCTCTTTGATGTTCTTTGGTACTGGCTTTTGCAGTACTGCTGCTACTTTGTTCTGGTCAATTGCCAGACTAAGGCCTGAGACTTTGTGTCCTAGAGCTAGTAGCTCTTGTTGGCCAAAATTACACTTTTTAAGTGAAATTTTTGGATTGATGGGTGTACATTTACTTAGCACTCTGTCTATGTATTGTACATGATCTTCCCATGTCTCTGAGTATATAATGATATCATCAATATATACTACCATCCAGCCTTCCAATATTTCTTCTTGAAATATGGTGTCCATCATCCTTTGGAAGTGGGCTGGTGCATTCTTGATGCCAAATGGCATCCTGGTGTACTCATATATTCCCATATGGCATATTATTCTGAGCAATTTCATGGAGTTTGGTTTAACTCCATTTTGGTGGAAGCCTTTCATACAATCCATCTTGGTTATGTATTTGGCTTTGGCCAGCTTATCCAAGGCATGAGGTATCCTTGGTATAGGGTACCTGTCTGCTTTTGTGTAGTTATTCAGGGCTCTGAAGTCTCCACACAATCTAGACTTGCCATCATGCCAGGTGATCAGGACAGGAGTGGTGATTTCCACTATTTCATTATGTCCAATCTTCCTGATGACATCCATGTCCAGGAGTTCATTGATGTGTTTTTCAATTTCTTTCCTGGTTTCCAGACTTGCTGGATAAGGAGGTCTCCTCAGCATGGGTGGATAAGGTCTTTCCACATCCAGATATAGTTTTATATCATGGCCTTTAATCTTGCCTAGTGGTTCTTCACCAATGGCAAATGCTGGTCTGTTCTTCCTCAGCATCTTCAGTAAGCTTAGTTTTTGTTTACTGGTGAGGGTAGTGCTAAATTGTCCCTCCTTGAATTCCTTCAAGAGTTCTTCTAGTGGATCTTGTGAAGATATGTGGTATATATCAAGTGAAAATTTCTTTTCCTTGTTGGTACCAATGGTAATGTGCCTGTTTTTACTGTTGTAAATATCTATGCCATACATCCTCTGGTAATCTGTTCCCAGTAAGAACCCTTGGATGTGGGCATCTTCAAGCACTACAAACTCTGGGTTGAGTCTGATATTACCTTTTCTGTGGGGTATAATTATCTCTTTGATAATTGTCCCAATAGAGGTCATCTTTCCAGATGCACTCTTAAAGTTCTTTGCCCTGGTGGGCAAGAGTTCTTTTCCCCAGTTTGGGAAGTGGTTATCCAGATAATTTCTGGCCACTATGGAGCAGTGTGCTCCACTGTCAATGATTAGTGGGTGCTGAGCATTGTCAATACATACAGTCATTTTTGTGGCTGTTCCATGTATATATGCCATTCCTTTGGTTGGTGTAACCAGGAATGTTTGTGCATCTTGTGTGTGTTTACACAAGTTCTTGTTGGCAGTGTCTTGTGGCATGCCTGCTTCCAACTGTATATCCTGGATTTCTAGTGGGGTTTCCTCTTGGTATTCCACTAGAAATTCCTCTCTTGGGTCTTGATCCTCATCAGATGGTTCTCTGATGGCATCACCCATAGAGTCTGATTCAGAATCCTCTGTTGGCGGTTCTTCTTCAGGGACTTCTTCTATAGCATAGACTTTCTTTGCTTTTGGACAGTTGTTGGCATAGTGGTCTTTTGAACCACAATTGTGACAAGAATTCTTCTTCTTTGCCACTTCTGCCACTCTTTCTCTGGGTTTGTCTTTAAACTCTACCCTGAAAGGTTGTTTCTCCTTGAAACTACTGCTTCTATATGGGGTGAATTTCCCTATATTAGTCCTTTTACTTATCTCTTGTAAGGTACTGGCTATGTCATCTAGAGTGCAATTTTGGTTGCATCTGCATTTCACTGCATGCTCTAATTCTCCTGGCAGTTGTGTCAGAAGTTTGTGATTCCTCATCTGGATGTTCATCTGAGGATCAATGGCTTTAAGTCTTTTAGACTGTCTGAGACACCACTCATATGGATCTTTGTCCCCAGAGTATTTGTCATTTTCAAATGACATGGTCTTTTGCCATATCCAAGTTCCATTACTGTACTTTTGGATTATTTGACTCTTCCACCATGGCCAATTTCTTCTGCCATGGATTTCTTTCATTTCAGTGTACCATATACTTGCATGACCTTTAAATGCAGTATTCAGTCTAGCAGTAATCCAGTAATCTGGTATGCTTGGTACATCAATGAAGAGTCCATCAATATAATCTATGAGTTCCATATGATCATATTCTCCTGATCCAGAGAATTTGGGCCAGCTTGAGGCCTCAGGAAGCTGTTTCAAGGCTTCCTTCTCTGAATAAGACATGCTATCTCCATCCTGGTATTGTGATGGAGATATTGCCTTTTTCAACAACATGGCATCTGGTTTGATGTCATCTGATTGATATGGATTCTCCATAGCTTGGCCTTGTGGTTGGGGCTTTAAGCTATGGTAGGCATCAAACAATTTGTTGATGTCTTGGTTCAGACACTCCCTGTCCCTGCTGCTATGGTGTTGTTCTTCAGAGACTTGATTCAGTCTCTTGTTGGTTTCTTCAGAGGCTTTGCTCAGTTGAGCATATCCTTCCTGAAGGTTTTTAACTATCTGCTCCAATGAGGCTTGAGTTTTTCTCATCCTCTCTTGGGCAGCTACAAATTCTGCAGCCTGCTTTGCAGATTGCTCAGCATATTGGGACATTTGCAACCACAGTGTGTCACTGTTGATGTTGCTCTCAGATGTGATAATGTTATTTTCAGTCTGAGTGGGGGTAATGTTTCTATTACTAGGACTACTGATTCTAGAGTGGTTTACAACTACTTCTGGTTCTTGTGTACTTCTTTTACCAAATCTAACAGCTTCTGGATCATGGGGTCCGACTCTTTCCTCCTCTGGTTGAAGGAGGCTTTGTTCTTGCCCTTGTTGCCTTGTCTTCTCCTGGAAACTTCCTGGAATTGTGAAGAATGGTGACTCTTGGCCACTGATCTGCTGGTTTCTGAATGGTGAGAAGCCACTAGAGAGCTGATTTGGCTTGCTCCTTGTGAACCTGAAGGAATCTGAGTAGGCCCTGTCTGGGTTAACTGTTCTTCTATAGCTTGGATAGTGGCTTGGTTCTCCCTTATCCTCTGCGCCCTTGCCTCCAGGAGTCTGTGCTGCCTGGTAGGGTTCCAACCCTTGGTGATTACCATAAGGTCCTTCAAGTCTATCTCTTTGAGACAGATCTTCTGGCAACTTGATCCCAGTTCTGCCCAGTGAGTTGCTAGGTTGAACCTCTTGTTGTCCATGCTCCATTCAAACAAATCTTTGAGGAGTTGGTGGATTTGAAGAACTTGATCCATATCCTTCCAGTCCTCTGGTTTGAGGTTTCTGTTGAATTGGAGTGTGAATGGCAAGGTTGATATTATCTCCCTCATTGTTTTGCCATCCACCACTGTGTCCAATGTGTCTTCTTTCAGGTCTTCTGGTTCTAGACATTCCTGCTATATCCTCTGGCTGGTTCCTTTGGAAGCCAAGGTCTCTGAGGTATGCAGGGGACATATCAGTGTTTGCAAGCAGTCAAAAACTTTATGTTCTTAGGGTATTTACCTTTGACTGTGCCTTGTACAAATTTGTTATCTGCTGCTTTGGGCAGTTTGACTTTGGAATTTACAACTGGGTTAATAATTGTAATCTTCCCTGTACAAGTGGTTAAGGTTGGTTTACCTTGTATTGAAGCAGAGTTTCGTGGTTTTCTACTCCTCTGAGTGGCTATTGGTGTCCACTTCTTGGCTGTAATGAGGCCTTCACTAAGTCTTTTTCCTTTACCCTTTCTGCCCTCTGGTTCTGAGGGTGTCACTGGTGTGTTGGCCTGTGACTGGGTTTCAAGTGGGATGTAGTTTTCTTCCACTGAATTAGAACAGGAAAAAGAGTGCTTATGTCAGTTAAGACTTTTTAAAAGGCTGGTTTTGCACGTCTAAGAATGGCCTCTGGGCTTGTATATTATTACAGTATGCCCTTGTATAATGACAGTGTAATTGAATTAACAATTTCACGTCAAAAATACAGCTTATGGTGTCCTGTCACACTGTTTGTGTGTCAGTATCCCTCAGATACACTTGTGGTTTGCAAGTGTATTCTGTAAAAGTGGTTTGTATACAAGTGTTATTGAATTAACAATACACTTGAACACGCCTCAACTGATGGTTTTTCAGTCAGAGGTGTCCTTATTCAGTCAAGAATACAGGACTTTATTAGTGGCTTATGTGTTTTTATATGCAAAACACGCCAAAAATAATAAATTACTGTGGGTGTTAACCACGTAAAAAATACTCTTATAATATGAGTATATATAAAAAAAAAGGTAAAAATATATAAAATATATATATTTAAATAGAAATTACGCCTAAAAAGGATAAAACAATGTGTTAATAAGTCATAAATAAGAGAAAAGACTTACTTGTAAGGTCCAAAAAAAAGTCAAAAACACGGCCAGGCCCCCAAAATGTCAGGTTGATACTATGATAAAGGTATAACTAGGATAATTACAACTTTAACTGTGTATGTGACACGGCAGAAAATGATTTTAAAAGAGGCTTATAAGGTTTATGATAAGATAAAAGGGTTCTACTATTGAGAAATAGTGGTGGTGAGCACTATTGAGAACCCTGGGTGCAGGCTTTATCTGTTGGATTACAATAATAAAGTCTACAATAATTAAAGATTATAATTATACCTGATTATTTAACCAATATTAAAACTGTTTTTGACAGTTTACTACGTAGGTTATTCAAGAGCAGGATGAGGAAAGGTTTTTTGGCAGTGGAAAGCCCTCCTTTTATCCTGAAATTGAGGTGGAAAGGCTGTTAGACCTTTTCACGTAGAGGAAGTAAAGATTTTTCACTCCTTATGACAGGCTTGTGGTTTGCAAACAGCCTGTATACTCTGTATTGGGCTCAGATGTGGTTTTGAAACCACATCTGGGCAGTTTTCACCAATACAGGGTGAAAATTTTCATCTGGGGACCTCACAGCCTGATTCTGACGTGTATGACGCGTAGAATGCTGTACAGAACCTGTATGGGACCCCAGTATTGACTGACATATGAGATATTGAAGTAAAAACATGCTTCTTCGTCTATTTGACACCTCATGTTCATGGTTATGGAATATTATCCCATGGTAAGGCTGTATCTGACAGCAGGTGGGATTTTTACCTTAAAATGGTCATAACTTTGTCCGTTTTTGAGATATCAAGCTCAAAGTTGGTTCATTGAATAGCCCTGTATGGGCTCTACACAATGGTACCAAATTAGACATGGTTATCATTAAATATGGCAACGTTATCCCATGTACAAGTGTTTTTATACATTGGCGTGTTTTGGGCAAAAGCTGTATTAAGCTTGTTTGGCCAATAACTTCTGTTCTAGTTGAGATATGAGGAAATGGATGACACCATCAGATAGCCCTGATTGTGCTCTTTCCAAAAAGACCCCACTTTAAGTATCTCACACTAAAACTGTAAAAGTTAGATGAGAGGTGAATGTTTTGTTCACCCTTATTTGGTCTGAATTTGACCATAACTCAAGTAATACTGGTGCTAGCTCAGTTTGGCTAGTACCATTGGATAGCCCTGGCTTAGAGCTTCATTTTGAATACCCATTTGATGGGGTTAAGCCTCTCCTTCTAGATTTTAGATGAGAGGTGAAAATTAAGGTTAATGCTCAGCAATAACTTTGTTATTTCTTGTCCTATGGTGATGGGACTTATATTTTCAGAAAGAGGTGAGTTTCCTCTTTTTTTATACCTTTTGAGCTAATTTGGCTCATCTCCATGTTTTGGTGGTATTTTGGCTATACCATTGGTTTATGGTATTTTGGCTGTCATGCTTGTGCTCTGGTTTTGAGTCACAGGCTGACATCATGGTTGCTCATTTTCATTTGCTCGTACACATCTGACAATTGTATATATATACTGGACATTGTTTCAGGCAATCTTTGTACCTCATAAGCACCCTTTTCTATTTGTTAATTAAATACCTTCTTTTTTCAATCCTTACTCTTCAATCGGATCCAAACTACTTGATTGCCACAATCATGGAACCCACCCCATCATCCAACAGCAATTCAGCTCCAACCCTGACATTGCCCACCTCCCCAATCACAAAAGAGTCAAATTGGGTTAAAAAGGTAGAAAAAGATTTGACATAAGTGAAAAAAGCGCTGAATGAAAAAGTTTGAGTATCCCAAAAAATGGAGATGGGTAAAAAGGATTGTGGTTATGAAGAAAAAGAAAGTAACACATCAGGTGAGTAAAAAAAACCAAGTTGGTCATAAGATGACAATAAAAAGAGGTATAAGGACGATCAGATGGGGGAGTGCAATCAGCTGCGCAAATACTGCACATCCCCCGGGTGAAGATGACATGGGTATCTACATGCATATGCATGTAGTGCCAGTTGGCCTTTTCTGAGATTCTCAAATTAGTGACCAGATTCACATGTCCCATTCCTTTTCTCTTCAAAAATATTTTTCAAACTTACTAGCCTTGCATAATTTCCTTACAAGAAGAGAACTATGCAAGACTAATAGATAAAAATAAAATAAAAAAACTAATACGTACCATATCCCTTCCAACATCCAGTCCCACTCCTCATTTCTGAAGCTTCAATGAGAAAATTTGGGGTTTACATCAACAGAAAAGTTGATGTAATATGGCCTTTCCAATTCAGCAATAAATTATTTCAGTCTTCAAAAATTAATCATTTAATTATCTAAAGGAACTCAATGATGCTTATCCCCTCTTTGGGTGGTTCATAACAGCAAAAATACATGAAATTTCCCAAATTGATACTTCAAAATTGTTTTGTTCCACACCTTGAATCTTCTATGTCCCCTATGATGCCTACAACTCTGCTCTTTATTAATTGGCATCCTCATTGTGACTCTGATTATATTAATCACCCAATTGCTTATATTTAAGCATATTAAAAAAATATGTATTAAAAAATTATTTACACAGAAAATTGAAAAATGTCTTTGATTTGGGTACTGTCCATCACAATTATGTGTTGGGTAGTGCAGTGGGGTGACACTGGAAGAGCAAACCTGTGGTCAATTTTCCTTAATGAATATATCATTTGTGTTATTCCATATTTATTTTACTGTTATTTTCCTTCAAAGGTGATTTCATACTATTGATATCCTCTTTTATATAAATAATTACCATAAAAATAAAAAATTTATTCAGCTGAACTGTCATGGTATACCACAGTAGGAGACTTCAGAGGCCTGAACACCTATACCATTCCAGACAGATATCCAATACCCAGAATCCATGAGACATTGAAACAATTGTCACAAGCTAAGTTCATTACAGCCATGGATGCTTTAAAAGGTTTTCATCAAAATGTCTTAACAGACAATTCCAAGAAGCTACTAAGGATAATAGTCCACTGTGGGATTTTTGAATACTTAAGAATGCCATTTGGCATAAAGAATGCACCTTCCCATTATCAAAGGATGATGAATACCATATTTCCTGAAGAATTATCAGAAGGATGGTTAATTATTTATATTGATGATATCATAGTTTGCTCAGAAACTTGGGAAAATCACCTTACAAGACTAGAAAGGGTACTACAAAAAATAGTGCAAGTGAATATGAAAATTTCCTTGAAAAAGTGTCATTTTGCATATAGTGAACTAAAAGCCCTAGGAAATGTTGTATCTGGACTTAATCTAGGCATAGACAAGAATAAAGTAGAAGCAGTCCTACTTAAGCCAATGCCCAAACCAAAAAAGAAATGCAATCATTTCTAGGATTTTCTGGTTACTATAGACAGCATATAAAGGACTTTGAAAAAATTGCCAAATCCTTGTATAAGCTATGTGATCAACAAACAGTCTATGAAATGACATAAGAAAGAGTCAAGGCATATGAAGAATTGAAAAATTCCTTAACAAATGCTGCATTTCTTCTAATTCTAGATTGGAAACTACCCTTTAAACTTTACATTGATGCTTGTGGAGAAGGACTAGGTGCTGCACTACACCAGACACAAATTATCAATGATAAACCAGTGGAAGGACCAATTTGTTTTATTTCAAGACAGATAAAGCCAACAGAAGCAAGATATAGAGCAAGCCAAATGGAATGCCTCTGCTTAGTGTGGGCTTTAGAAAAATTACATTATTTCTTGGATGGAACAGTATTTGATGTGATTACACACTGTAATGCTGTAAAATCTCTATTAAATATGAAAACTCCAAATAGACATATGCTAAGATGGCAAATCGCTATCCAAGAATATAGAGAAAATGTGACTATTGTTCATAAATCTGGTAATTTTCATAAAAGTTCAGATGGTCTTAGCAGATGGGCTCTAGCAAATACCCCTGACAATCCAGCATGGGTACCACAGGAATAGCACCATATAGAAGGAATATGTGTTACAGATATTGGAACAGAATTCTCTAACCAAGTTAAATAAAGCTATAAGATAGACAAGAATTGCCATATCTTAAGCCAACTTCTAATGAAAGACCGCAAAGATCCATCACTTTCATCAAAATTAGATGAAACATGGAAAAAGGCATATGATGAAGGAAGATTCCACCTCCTTGATGGAATCCTCTACCATAGAACAAAACACACATGTGTTATGGCCTTAACAGATAGAGTCCTGATAAACACTATTTTACATGAGTGTCATGATAGTGTTGCTGCTGGACATCTTTCAGAAGACCAAAAACTGGAAAGGGTGAAAACCTGCTCTTGGTGGCCAAATTGGAAGAAAGATGTTTCAGAATACTGCCAAACCTGTGACAGATGTCGAAAATCCAACAGAGCCACAGGAAAGAAAATAGGAATGATGATCCAAATCCAAGAACCAAAATCCCCTTGGGAAATAGTTCATATGGATTGGGTAACAGCATTACCTCCAGGAGGAGACAGAAGCTATAATGCATGCCTAGTATTAGTTGACAGGTATAGAAAAACTCCCATGTTCCTACCATGTTACAAAGATGACACAGCTATGGACACAGCCATAATGATATGGAATAAATTCATGAGCCATACAGGCTTATTCCAGAATATTATAAGTGACAGAGACCCAAAATTCACTTCAGAATTATGGACAAATCACCATAACTTGTTTGGGAAAAAGTTATCATTCTCAACAGCTTACCATCCTCAAACTAATGGTTGTGCAGAAAGAATGATACAAACCTTGGAGGAAATGATCAGAAGATTATGTGCTTATGGACTAGAATTCAAAGATTCTGATGGTTTTACCCATGATTTGGTGTACACTAATACCAGCCCTTGAACTGGCATATAAAACATTAATCCATTCTTCTACTGGCAAAACACCAGCAATGCTAGAAAAAGGTTGGAATCCACGACTTACTTGATACCCTCAAAAAGGACTTAGTGGATATACATCCAACAGCAAGCAGTTTTAAGATAATGCTTGACAAAGAAACACGCCATGCAAACAGATGTATGCAAGATTCTTTCAAATATGAAAAAGAAAGATGGGATAAAATTCATAAGCCACCTGACTTCAAAATAGGAGACTTGGTCCTAGTATCAACCCTTAATTTCAATAACATAAAAGGTCCAAAGAAATTCAAAGATTCCTTTGCAGGACCATTTATGATAAAGGCACTTCATGGACCCAATGCTGTGCAATTGGAACTCACAGGTGAATTAATGAACAAACACCCAAGTTTCCCTGTAAGTCTGATAAAAACTTACAGCTCAAGTGACAAGGAATTATTTCCACTAAGAAATGAACCCCCACTTGAAATTCCCCCCTTGGAAGAAGGAGAAGAAAAGAAAATTGTAAAAGTCCTTATAAAACGAAGGACAAGAAACAAAAAATAAAGAGAATACCTTGTAAGGTATAGAAATTCAAGTCAAGAAGATGAATGGCTACTTGAGAGAGATATAACAAATGCTGATAGACTACTAAGAAGGTTCAGACATGAAAGAAAACCTAAAGAATAGAAAAGTTAAGCATTATTGAGCTTCAAGACTAACAAATTCTATTGAAGAGGTAGGACAGTGGATGATACCCTAATTACACATATCAGATTGTGGTACAATCCTTTTGGTGGTAGGGAATGTGAACCTTTGAGATATGACCACATACCCAAAAAAGGTCACAAGAAATATTTAAAATAATTATACATTAAAAATAAGTACCTTAAAACTACAAAAATGCCATAAATAGGCATAAAACTTGGTTTTACTTAGAAACCAATGAATAAACATGTGAAATAAATTATACCATTGGATTTCCCATGGTAAAATACACATATACCATTATATGGCATATCAGTAAAGTAAATATTTAATGAGTTAGAAGTAATAATACCTTATAAAAAACATGAATCCTTGATTATTTAAGATACCAATGAAACAACATGTAAAATGAATGGTACCATTGGATTCTCCATAAATATATACCCATAAAACAATTAAGAAGCTAATCTCCAAAGTCAATACTTAAGGAGTTAAGCTGAATATATGCACTTTTTTGGTCAATGCATATATTCAAGGATTTTGGCTAATATCTTTTGAAATATACATGATAGAGTGATTAACCAAAAATAAAGTCACCACATAATTACTTTAAAAATACAGAAATGAACTTTATTTCACAAGCTGTAAACAAGGTTAAAAACTGTAATGGATTATTGATTAAAATCAATAGAGCTGTTGACCACTTTGTTGTGAAAGTGGTCCAAACTTGAAAAAAAGTGGAAAGCTGGATTCTACTAGTTCATTAGTGAAGAATGATGTATTTGTTATTATAATATTCAAGGCATAACCCCTTGAAATCATGGTTTGAAGTTCAAAATATTAAAGTTCAACAGAAAAGATGAGTTACAAGAAAAATAATCAAAAATAGAGTTTTGATGATGTAATGAAAGGCTCTTGGAAGTGTAATACGGACATTTCAAGCTATCAGAATCCACTCTCAGAATATCTGTAGCATGTATAACATAAAGGTTATTAATGATTAAAACTTAAGCTTAAATTTGATCATTTAAGATCACTCACTGTAATCTTATTTTACGTTTAACAGTAATATAAGTGATAAAACTGGTGAATACTATTAGAATATGATTAATATTAATAAAATTGGTGAATCTTAGGCTTCTGTAAAGCCTATGATGTCATCAAACTTAGAGTTATAGTGATAACTGTAAATAATGGTGTAATTATTAGGTAAGATGGTTTGATCATGATGTAATAATCACCAAACCTTAAAATACTGATAAATTCTAGTATAAAGCATCAGTACACGTCTACTAGAAGCCTGCTGGACTCTAGGAGGGAGGTATTTACTATAAATAGAGCTCTTTTTACACTGTTTCCCCTCAGACACTTACAAAACATTAAATCATTAAATAAAAAGGTAATTTATTTATTCTTTATATATAAAACTTTTATATTATTAAAGACCAAAGATAATCTTATAATAATCTTCATCTCTGACGTGATTATTGCAATTATTTAATTGTTTTGTTTAAATTTCTCTTTAAAACCTCCATTCCATGTAAAATAAATAAACATTGTAATTTCTCTTAAATTTTATTGTAACTACAGTTTAAATAATTTGTATTTACATTTCTAGGCATAAAACTATTCAAAATTATTATATTAAGCATTAAAAGTAGGTTATTTCTCTTATTCTAATAATTTTTCTCTATTATTACTTTAGTAATTCTATAATTGATATAAATAGTATTTATATTAATTTATAGCTTTAATATTAGTAATATTATTTTTATTAATTGTTTTTTATTAATAAAAAACAATTTCATGCCTTTATTATTTTTTGGTAACAATAATAAAGTGCTTTCAAATATATTAATTATCTTAAATTAATATATTTATTTTATTATATTTATTTAATAATATAAGCATTTTACACCATAATTATAATAATTCCTTATTATTATAATTATCTCTATCTTATTTATTTCATTTATAAGGACATTCATAGTCAAATAAGTAAAATATTAGTAATTTTAACTTATTGTTTCATAGTCAAACCTTACAATTGTCCTGGGCATTCTTATTTTGTAAAATGGGCCTCTTAAATTTTTTTGCAATATAATTATGTGTTTTAGCCATAGATTGGTAAAAGCACATAAGAGCTTATGTTTTTTTACTGTAACCTTATGTTTGCTTACCAGAGCCCTAAATAAAAGCAGATTAAAAGAAATATTTCATGCTATGAATATTTAGCTTTCAAATTTTCAATTCTCTTTTCTTTTCAAAATGAAACTGAAAAGATATTTTTTGAATTGTAAGGGAAGAAACTTTACTAAAATGAACTTATTCCATAGCTCAATCCAAGAAACAAAACAAACAAAATTACTTAATTAAGCTCCTTTGAATGCAATTTGATGTAATAAATATTTTTCAAAAAAAAATCCAAAAAAACCAAATCAGATCCTGAAATGAAATATTTCACATCATGTTATAGTTTTTGACATTTATTTTTCATTTTATTTTTTTTCAAAGAATTGATCCAATCTGGTTTATTTTTCTTTTTAATCTCTTAGGGTTTGATAAAAACTCAATAAATAAGTAAATATATCTCCTTTAAGAGAAGAAAAGATACTATAAAATTGTGTTGAAAAGCACATCAGCAATTTTATCATTTTTTGAAACTTTAAATTGTTACAATTTATCCCACAAAAAAATTTTACTAGAGGTTCCAATTCTTCTTTTCTACAATAAATAATAATTTATGAAATTAATTTGGTTTGTTACCAAGAACAAAGATTTAAAATTACTAAATTTGGCTTTATCATGACTTTCTTAACTCAATTTGAAAGTAAATTTAAAGTGGGTGAATTTATTATCTGAAAAAAAAACCATTCTGGTTTTTAAGAACCAAGGAAAAGAACTATCAGAAAAATATTAATGAGATAGATTTATCTCAATAAGGGAATTGGTAAATTTAAATAACCTTCTTACATGTGTTTAAAAATATCTTTCTTTTATCATAAATTAGCAAAAACAATTAATGAAGGCATCAGTACCCAATTAAATTGTTTATATCTGATTTTACTAAAAAAAACAACTAAAAAAAGAATATTTAAACCTATAAAAAAACCCCTCAACAGCCTCAACCACCCTGAAAAGTCTAAAAATTTGAGAAAGGGGATTGGTAAGTACACATAAGTGTTTTTATGGATTATTAAATAGAATTTGATATTTTTTCCATTTTGCTATGTTTTTTTGTTCCACCCTTTTGAAGGCCTCCAGAAGCCTCAATTGAATCTTCACCTTTTGTATTTCTCAAAAATAAGCCATTTTGCCTTTTTCATCCAAATCAGAAAGCCAAAGGGCAAAAATTCATAAAATGAGGGTCTACCTGTGAAATAATTTCTTTTCTTTCTTCTTTAAAGGTGACAAGAAAGATAATTTCAAGAGAAATTCTCAGAAAAAGTTGTTTTTATCCAGATTTGCACATTTTTGGTTATAAAACCAGAGGGTAGAAATTTGAACATAGACATTTATACCAAAGAATGCCCCTAAAAGCTTAACTTTTGTTTGTGAAGTCCTGAAATATTTATATTCAATTTGAAAACAAAAAAAAAATCTCTCAGAGTGGAACATTTGACCAGTTGGGGCCAAATGAAATCTGAGAAACCTTTGAGTATTATTTCAGCACCAAAGTTTATTGAAGTATAAGATAAATATTTAAATAGAGAAAGATATATAATTCATTATTTAATTTTACCACTTTGGAGGTTTCTTGAAAGAAAACCCCATTTCAGAATCAGAAACTGCAACAATTGAATCCCCCAAGAAATTTGAAATTATTTCAGAGAGTTCCTCATATCATAGGCTCAAAAAATGAAATTTTCTTGGAAAAAATATGAATCTTTTCTCCAGAAAATCATTTTGTCCAAAATACTGAAATTTAACAAGGAAAAATTCTATAAAAAGATTTTTTTGGAAGAAATTGAAGCTTCTGAAAGGGGCACAAAATATCTTTTTTGGGAAAAATTCTCAACATTGTTGAGCTGCAAATCTTTTTCAAAGTATTGGGAAAAATCAATTTTTTTTCCAAACACTATGTGATTCTTCCATAAGTTGGTAGAAACACATAGAGTCTGGTAAGCTAAAAGAAGGGCTTTTGGGTACTTAACATATCTATTGTGTGAGCTTACCAACGTGGCTTAATCATTATTGAAGTAAAAACACTTTCACCACCTCATGGGTAGGCCTTTTTGAAACTGGCTTGGTGATAATGTGATTAATTAATCATTCTACCTTGCAGCTGGAGAAAATTGATTTGGTTAGAATCCAAACTTTCTTTGTGAGAATTATGTCATAACTAAATGAGTCCGGGGTTGATTTAATCAGTTTACTAACTGGGATTCATAGAATATGCTTTGAGATATTTGAAATTTGTGAGCTTTCTTAATAAATTATTCTATTTTGTTTGAGAAAACTTTGTTTGTCCTACAAAAAGTTAATTGATTTATTTTTGATTTTGAAAATGATATTTTTTGGGGTGGGGAATGGCAAAGGAAAGAGTGAAAGGTATAAAACTAACTTATATATTATTGATAGAAAAATATTTCAGAAAAAACCTCTTGAAAATTTTCATCTACTTTCTTTAATTTTTTGAAATTCAATTTGAATCTATTTTCTTGAAAAAAAATTTATATTTTCATCAGTTTTTGAGAATACTAATAAGAAAGGGCATTGAAAAATGCATGGTAAAGATTTGATAGATCAACACCAATGGAAGAATTTATTCAGGAGAAGATATAATAGAAAAATATTTTCATGAATGAATTATGAACATAGTGTCAAAAGCACTGAAGATGCTCAAGAGCCTATGATTTTTACTTATAATTTGCATCAAATGTTTCCTTTTTGAAATCTATATATATATATATATCTTAATTTAGATAAATTGGAAAAATGGAAATAAATTTATTTTGCATTTTGTGATTATTTTATTATTATAATTTTCTCTTTTTGAAAATAATAGAAAGCTGGAGCTAGATACCATTGAATATTCAAACAATTAATAAAAGAAACAAACCCTTTTTTTTGAAAAGGAAGGCCAGTAAAAACAAAAAAAAACTCACAAAAAGAACAAAAAAAAACTATTTATTTAAAAAAAACCATAAACTAAGAAAAGAATTGCTAATTAAATGTGTTTCTGCAAAAAAATAAACTCAAAACCATAAAATAAGAAAGGAAAGGTAGATATGTAGCTTAAAGAAAACAGAAAATAAAAAACACAGACTTGGGAGTTGAAAGAAACAAAAATATTTTTTGAAATCCATAAAAATATTACCTTTGAAATAAAAAAATAAGGAAAACACAAAAATAACATTTAAAAAATAAAGTTGAAAATGGAAAAAAATGGGGCCCAATGAAAATTTCTCAGCCTCATTTACAGATATTCTAATTAAATAACAGTATGGTCCACTTTGATGAGTGATTTTGACCAAGAGAAGCTAAATCAAGATTAAATTATACTACCAAGTAAATTTTTTTCTAATCATTTCTCACATAAAGGCTTCCATTTAAAACATAAATACGGATATTATATAAATGGAATCTAAATTTGTGATTTTTTCTATAAGGCTTTAAATTTGGCTAAAGAAATAGCTGAATTTACACTTTTTTAATCCAAAATCTTTGAAAATGACTATTATGTCTTGAAAAGCCCTAAAAACAGGGGGAATAATAAAAAAATATTAAATTTTGGAAATTTAATTTAAGAATTCATAAAATAGGTTATATTAATTTAATAAAAGCTGGGATGAGCTTACAGAGACCTTAGCATTTCTAACATAAATCTAAAATTTAGTATTCAGATTAAAATATCAAGAAGAAGTAATAATAAAATTGATATTATTTGTAAAGGTATTATTAATATGAATACTGAAAAATTCATAAAATATAATATAATGCTCATCATCAAGATAAAAATATAAGTATGATTTATTATTTGAAGATAATTGGATTATCTTATTATTGCTGATAAAATAGAATGCAAAAATACTCTTGTGTCCTATTAAGTAAATTGAAATTGAAAATATGAATTCTTCACAAGTAAATGGAGTACCAAGATAACTAAGGTCATAGTAAGTAAGAATATCAAATGAATTACGAAATAAAACATTGAATTCATTCTAACATCTATTTAACTTGAATAAAATATCTAAACACCAATACTTACTCATACAACATAAAATGATGTAATTATTACTATCTCCAGATAAAAGTAGATTTTGAGTCTTAAATTTTGAGATTTGAGGAATAAAAACTTGACTTATCAATTTATCAAGGCCATATGAGGTTACTTAGTAAGTCCATAACCTTTAGCTTACTCATTCTCAAGCCAGTTGATAAGTTGTCCTCACAAAAGCCTAAATTCATGCTTTTTTTAATTGAAAAACTGTCCTTCTGATTCTGAACTGCCTAAAAATACAGAATGAAAGTTACTAAATATCTTTAAAGATTCTTCTTGAAAGAATAGTGTGAGGTATTTGAAGAAATTTTGAGCATGATTATTTTAAATAAATCTGTTGAGCTCAAAATGATAAAGTTCAAAGAAGAATTATAAAAAAATCAATTTTTAATAATTCAATCCAATTATATTATTAATTCTTTGAGGTGATTTTGAGGATTAATAAAAAAAAGTCAAAATTAGTTTTGCCTGAAAAAATGAAATGAATATAGTGGCACAAACAAAAGAAATTAAAAGACTCATTTAATTACTTTTTATGATCACCAAAGCTGTCAGCCTGTGACTCAAAACCAGAGCACAAACATGACAGCCAAAATACCATAAACCAATGGTATAGCCAAAATACCACCAAAACATGGAGCTGAGCCAAATTAGCTCAAAATGTATCAAAAGAAATAGGAAACTCACCTCTTTCTGAAAATATAAGTCCCATCACCATAGGACAAGAAAGAACAAAGTTATTCCGGCTCAAAGTTATTGCTGAGCATAAACCTTAATTTTCACCTCTCATCTAAAATCTAGGAGGAGAGGCTTAACCCCATCAAATGGGTATTAAGAATGAAGCTCTAAGCCAGGGCTATCCAATGGTACCAGCCAAACTGAGCTAGAACCAGTATTACCTGAGTTATGGTCAAATTCAGACCAAATAAGGGTGAACAAAACATTCACCTCTCATCTAACTTTTACAGTTTTAGTGTGAGATACCTGAAGTGGGGTCTTTTTGGAAAGAGCACAATCAGGGCTATCTGATGGTGCCATCCATTTCCTCATAACTCAACTACAACAGAAGTTATTGGCAAACAAGCTTAATACAGCTTTTGCCCAAACCACGCCAATGTATAAAAATACTTGTAGATGGGATAACTTTGCCATATTTAATGATAACCATGTCAAGTTGGGTACCATTGTGTAGATCTCATACAGAGCTGCTCAATGAACCAACTTTGAGCTTGATATCTCAAAAACTGACAGAGTTATGACCATTTTAAGGTCAAAATCCCACCTGCTGTCAGATACAGCCTTACCATGGGATAATATTCCATAACCCTGAACATGAGGTGTCAAATAGACGAAGAAGCATGTTTTTACTTCAATAACTCATATGTCAGTCAATACTGGGGTCCCATACAGGTTCTGTACAGCATTCTATGCGTCATACACGTCAGAATCAGGCTGTGAGGTCCCCAGATGAAAATTTTCACCCTGTATTGGTGAAACCTGCCCAGATGTGGTTTCAAAACCACATCTGAGCCCAATACAGAGTATACAGGCTGTTTGCAAACCACAAGCCTGTCATGAGGAGTGAAAAAATCTTCACTTCCTCTACGTGAAAAGGTCTAACAGCCTTTTCACCTCAATTTCAGGATAAAAGGAGGGCTTTTCACTGCCAAAAACCTTTCCTCATCCTGCTCTTGAATAACCTACGTAGTAAACTGTCAAAAACAGTTTTAATCTTGGTTAAATAATTAGGTATAATTATAATCTTTAATTATTGTAGACTTTATTATTGTAATCCAACAGATAAAGCCTGCACCCAGGGTTCTCAATAGCGCTCACCACCACTATTTCTCAATAGTAGAACCCTTTTATCTCATTATAAACTCTTATAAATCCTTTTTAAATCATTTTTGCCGTGTCACATACACAGTTAAAGTTGTAATTAGCCTAGTTATACCTTTATCATAGTATCATCCTGACATTTTGGGGGCCTGGCCGTGTTTTTTTGACATTTTTGGGACCTTACAAGTAAGTCTTTTCTCTTTTTATGACTTATTAACATATTGTTTTATCCTTTTTTAGGCGTAATTTCTGTTTAAAGATATATATTTTATATATTTTTACCTTTTTTTTACACATACTCATATTATAAGACTATTTTTATGTGGTTAAGACCCACAGTAATTTATTATTTTTGGCGTGTTTTGCATATAAAAACACATAAGCCACTAATAAAGTCCTGTATTCTTGACTGAATAAGGACACCTCTGACTGAAAAACCATCAGTTGAGGCGTGGTCAAGTGTATTGTTAATTCAATAACACTTGTATACAAACCACTTTCACAGAATACACTTGCAAACCACAAGTGTATCTGAGGGATACTGACACACAAACAGTGTGACAGGACACCATAAGCTGGATTTTTGACGTGAAATTGTTAATTCAATTACACTGTCATTATACAAGGGCATACTGTAATAATATACAAGCCCAGAGGCCATTCTTAGACGTGCAAAACCAGCCTTTTAAGAAGTCTTAACTGACATAAGCCCTCTTTTTCCTGTTTTGATTCAGTGGAAGAAAACTACATCCCACTTGAAACCCAGTCACAGGCCAACACAACAGTGACACCCTCAGAACCAGAGGGCAGCAAGGGTAAAGGAAAAAGGCTTAGTGAAGGCCTCATTACAGCCAAGAAGTGGACACCAATAGCCACTCAGAGGAGTAGAAAACCACGAAACTCTGCTTCAATACAAGGTAAACCAACCTTAACCACTTGTACAGGGAAGATTACAATTATTAACCCAGTTGTAACCTCCAAAGGCAAACTGCCCAAATCAGCAGATAACAAATTTGTACAAGGCACAGTCAAAGGTAAATACCCTAAGAACATAAAGTTTTTGACTGCTTGCAAAAACTGATATGTCCCCTGCATACCTTAGAGACCTTGGCTTCCAAAGGAACCAGCCAGAGGATAGAGCAGGAATGTCTAGAACCAGAAGACCTGAAAGAAGACACATTGGACACAGTGGTGGATGGCAAAACAATGAGGGAGATAATATCAACCTTGCCATTCACACTCCAATTCAACAGAAACCTCAAACCAGAGGACTGGAAGGATATGGATCAAGTTCTTCAAATCCACCAACTCCTCAAAGATTTGTTTCAATGGAGCATGGACAACAAGACGTCCAACCTAGAAACTCACTGGGCAGAACTGGGATCAAGATTCCAGAAGATCTGTCTCAAAGAGATAGACTTCAAAGACCTTATGGTAATCACCAAGGGTTGGAATCCTACCAGGCAGCACAGACTCCTGGAGGCAAGGGCACAGAGGATAAGGGAGAACCAAGCCACTATCCAAGCTATAGAAGAACAGTTAACCCAGAGAGGGCCTACTCAGATTCCTTCAGGTTCACAAAGAGCAAGCGAAATCAGCTCTCCAGTGGCTTCACACCATTCAGAAACCAGCAGATCAGTGGCCAAGAGTCACCATTCTTCACAATTCCAGGAAGTTTCCAGGATAAGACAAGGCAACAAGGGCAAGAACAAAGCCTCCTTCAACCAGAGGAGGAAAGAGTCAGACCCCATGATCCAGAAGCTGTTAGATTTGGTAAAAGAAGTACACAAGAACCAGAAGTAGTTGTAAACCACTCTAGAATCAGTAGTCCTAGTAATAGAAACATTACCCCCACTCAGACTGAAAATAACATTATCACATCTGAGAGTAACATCAACAGTGACACACTGTGGTTACAAATGTCCCAATATGCTGAGCAATCTGCAAAGCAGGCTACAGAATTTGCAGCTTCCCAAGAGAGGATGAGCAAAACTCAAGCCTCATTGGAGCAGATAGTTAAAAACCTTCAGGAAGGATATGCTCAAGTGAGCAAAGCCTCTGAAGAAACCAACAAGAGACTGAATCAAGTCTCTGAAGAACAACACCATAGTAGCAGGGACAGGGAGTGTCTGAACCAAGACATCAACAAATTGTTTGATGCCTACCATAGCTTAAAGCCCCAACCACAAGGCCAAGCTATGGAGAATCCATATCAACCAGATGACATCAAACCAGATGCCATGTTTTTGAATAAGGCAAGATCTCCATCACAATACCAGGATGGAGATGGCATGTCTTATTCAGAGAAGGAAGCCTTGAAACAGCTTCCTGAGGCCTCAAGCTTGCCCAAATTCTCTGGATCAGGAGAATATGATCATATGGAACTCATAGATTATATTGATGGACTCTTCATTGATGTACCAAGCATACCAGATTGCTGGATTACTGCTAGACTGAATACTGCATTTAAAGGTCATGCAAGTATATGGTACACTGAAATGAAAGAAATCCATGGCAGAAGAATTTGGCCATGGTGGAAGAGTCAAATAATCCAAAAGTACAGTAATGGAACTTGGATATGGCAAAAGACCATGTCATTTGAAAATGACAAATACTCTGTGGACAAAGATCCATATGAGTGGTGTCTTAGACAGTCTAAAAGACTTAAAGCCATTGATCCTCAAATGAACATTCCAATGAGGAATCATCAACTTCTGACACAACTGCCAGGAGAACTAGAACATGCAGTAAAGTGCAGATGCAACCCAAATTGCACTCTAGATGATATAGCCAATACCTTACAAGACATAAGGAAAAGGACTAATATAGGGAAATTCACCCCATATAGAAGCAGTAGTTTCAAAGAGAAACAACCTTTCAGGGTAGAGTTTAAAGACAAACCCAGAGAAAGAGTGGCAGAAGTGGCAAAGAAGAAAAATTCTTGTCACAATTGTGGTTCAACAGACCACTATGCTAACAACTGTCCAAAAGCAAAGAAGAAAGTCTATGCTATAGAACAAGTCCCTGAAGAAGAACCTCCAACAGAGGATTCTGAATGAGACTCTATGGGTGATGCCATCAGAGAACCATCTGATGAGGATCAAGACCCAAGAGAGGAATTTCTAGTGGAATACCAAGAGGAAACCCCACTAGAAATTCAGGATATACAGTTGGAAGCGGGCATGCCACAAGACACTGCCAACAAGAACTTGTGTAAACATACACAAGATGCACAAACATTCCTGGTTACACCAACCAAAGGAATGGCATATATACATGGAACAGCCACAAAAATGACTGTATGTATTGACAATGCTCAGCACCCACTGATCATTGACAGTGGAGCACACTGCTCCATAGTGGCCAGAAATTATCTGGATAACCACTTCCCAAACTGGGAAAAAGAACTCTTGCCCACCAGGGAAAAGAACTTTAAGAGTGCATCTGGAAAGATGACCTCTATTGGGACAATTATCAAAGAGATAATTATACCCCACAGAAAAGGTAATATCAGACTCAACCCAGAGTTTGTAGTGCTTGAAGATGCCCACATCCAAGGGTTTTTACTGGGAACAGACTACCAGAGGATGTATGGCATAGATATTTACAATAGTGAAAATAGGCATATTACCATTGGTACTAATAAGGAAAAGAAATTTTCTCTTGATATATACCAGATATCTTCTCAGGACCCACTGGAAGAACTTCTGAAAGAATTCAGAGAGGGACAGTTTAGCACTACCCTCACCGGTAAACAAAAGCTAAGTTTACTGAAGATGCTGAGGAAGAATAGACCAGCATTTGCCATTGGTGAAGAACCATTAGGCAAGATCAAAGGCCATGATATAGAACTATATCTGGATGTAGAAAGGCCTTATCCACCCATGTTAAGGAGACCTCCTTACCCAGCAAGTCTGGAGAACAGGAAAGAGATTGAGAAACATATCAATGAACTCCTGGACATGGATGTCATTAGGAAGATTGGACATAATGAAATAGTGGAAATCACCACTCCTGTCCTAATCACCTGGCATGATGGCAAGTCTAGACTGTGTGGAGACTTCAGAGCCCTAATGTCACAACCACGTATTTTGACCCTCCTCCTTGATGGCGGCGGCAATCCAACCTGGAGCCAAGTTGGGGCCAATTGGCCATGTCATATCATTTATGGCCAATTGACCCCTCTTGGGTGTTCCATGGCTCTTACGCCATAACCCATTCCATTGGCCACGTATGGCCACCATCATCTTTTATGGCCTTAGACCATATCCTGCGTCATTGGTCCTCTTGGCCAATTTCCACCTCACCAACCCCCAGGCCTCCATCACTGTTTTTGGGCCTGGGGGGTCCCTTTGTCTTCTAGGGGCTTCCAGGCCCCATGGCCACTTTCATTGTCTTCCTGGCCACCCCTTTCATTAGGGGGGTTTTGGCCTAAATGGCCTTTTTGGGCCATTTAGGCCCCCCACGGCTTCTACGGTCCGTAAGCCACGGTCCGCGGTCCGTAGGCAGATTAGGCCCCTTTTGGCCTAATCCAATGAGGCCAAAAGGGGCCAAAGGGGGCAGCCACCTAGCCCCCAAGGCCAGGTGGGCCCCAAATCACAATTGGGCCCACCTGAGCCAATTTTGGCCACCAATCCCATGGACCCAAATTGGACCAAAAACACCTTGGATCCATTTTTGGCCATGAATCCCTCAGGACCCATTTTTGGCCCTGGACCACCATGGACCAACTTCACCGTCATGGCCTCTGGCAACCACCAGAGGTCACCAAACCATCTCAATAAGCATTTCCCTCAACTTAAGGGAAGATTGCTCCATTCCTCCATGCACCCCGTACTCAAGGTTGCAGGAGTGGTGCATATATGGTGTTATATACCATTATGCACCATTTTTGCTCAGAAATTCAATGGTGACGTTTTCAGGACCCAAATCAACCTTCTTAACTCAAGGTACCAAGATCCAACGCCCATTTCGAAGGAGGACCTTTGGACTCATCAGTTTAGTAATCCATGGCGGCAATCAGAAGACCATTCAAGGACTTCAACCACCTGGCTCAGCAGGAGTTGGGTTGGCAATTTCATTCAGGGTTATTCTAAGGGCAATTCTCAAAGGTATTACATCTTTTCAATCAGTTGTCAAGGTATCAAGTATTTCAATACTCCTTGGACAACCCAATTCATCCGTACAGGCCTTGTTCAATCAACCTGTATGGCCTTGGCCCAATTGGGCCATTTCTTATTCCACTGTGGGAATTCCATCACACAGTTCAAATTTCAAGATGGCCAGAACTGTATTTCCCGATTCGGACAATACAGTCATTGATCCACCTTCCAGGATCAACCTTTCAGTTTTTCACATATACCGGCCACCTTTCGTCACCTGGGGACTTTTTCCCCAGTTAATTAATATACTGGATTTATTTTTATCCTTATTTTCTTTTACCTTATTAAAGTTAATACTGATAATCTTAAGTCAGTCATTCAGCACCCTTTTCTTTTATTTCCTCGCCTGTCCAGTGGATATTGGTGGTCATATCCTTATACTAATTCCATTCCTTTTTCTGGCAGGTTGAAACAGTGAATTGAGGATTCACTTGGTTGGCTTCTTTATTATCTTTGGCCATTGGCTTCATCTTTTTCTTATCTCATCTTTTGGCATACTTGTTTTTTCCCATATTCTTTCTTAAAGAAATTTATTCTTATTATCCTTTTATCTTTGGAGCCCTCCAAGTGAGTTCTTGATTCCTGAGTGCCAGGCCCTCTTCTTCCAAGAGCCCCTGTGACATTATATTAATTAACTCATAATTTTTCTTCATTCATTCATTCTTTTATTCTTATATTTTAAATTCATTCATTCATTTCATCAAAATTATGATTCTTTAACGTTTTATGACCCTATGATTCTTCGTCACCTCTCAATTTTCTCTCATTCATTCTTCATTCTGAAAATTGAAAGCTGACCCAATTTCTATTTTTTGTTTTCTTTTCAATCTCATTCTTAATCTTAATCAATCTATTTTTATCCACAATCCAAGCATTTTTATCTTTGGTTCTCAAGTTATTCATCAGGTTATTCAGACACGTTCTTCATATCAGGATTCACTTTGATTTATTCTTCAAGAATTTTTGATTTTTTGGAAGAATTCACTTGAAAATTGATTTGATTGACTAATTTGACATAATTGGAATTGACCTCAAGATAATTGATTGCCCTGAAGATTTTATTGATTTTGCTGATTATTCACATCAAGATTTTTGACATAAATTGATTTTTGACTCAAGAATTCATTTTGATTGATTGAATTTTTCTGCAAGATTTTGATTGTTTGATTGATTGATTTATTGACTTCAAGATTCTCATTGATATTGATTTTTACTTCAAGACTCATTTGATTTGATTGATTGACGTATTTGAAGAATTTTGATTCATTGATTATCCGAGTTCCTCAAGATTTGATTGTTGACTTCATACTTCAAGAAAATTTTGATTTTATTTCATTTATTTTGATTGGTTATTCCTGAAATCATGCCAGTTCAACATTCACCTCCAGCAAGACAGACCAGATCTCAGGCCAGAACTCAAGCTGTTCTGACTCCAACTCCAAGGGCTCCTCTTGACGGTACCCCAGCCGTTTCTCATTTGAGGGCCAGATTGGACAGAGGACCCATTATGGAAGGAGCAGCACCATCCAGGAAGGAAGGAAGAGGGCCAAGAAGATCAATGTCTCTATCAGGAGTGGTTGGCGGATTCCCAGGATTTTCAAGAACCAGTCCCAAGGTTCAAGGTGAAGATGGTGAAGAGGAGGAGGAGAATTCTGTGGAAGAGGAAGAGTCTAATGGCACTGAGGCTGCTCCTGCTCCTGTGGGAGCATCTGAGGGCACCAGAGGACCAACTCTAGCCCAGTCTGATCAGCCTGCCTCTCATCAGTCTGAACCGTCTTTATTGGCCATCATGCAGCAGATGACTCAAATTATGGCCAATCTTCAAGCAGCTTCTTCCTCTGAGTCATCAAGACCACCAGCCTTCAAGACTCCCTCTATGAAGGCTCCAGAATGCTTTGATGGGACTCAGCCCTTCAAAGTCAGAAGCTTCATTCAATCTTGTCAACTCATCTTTCATAATGATCCGGCAAACTTCTCTCAAGATAGAAAGAAGGTCCTTTATGCCACTTCATTCTTAGTTGGCAGGGCTGCAAAATGGATTGAGCCTTATCTTTCCAACCTCAATAATCAAGACTCAAATTATCTCCTCAATTCCTGGCCATTATTTGAATCCCAATTGTTCACTTTATTTGGTGACCCAAATGAAGTTAGAAAAGCAGAAGCTGAATTGGATGGCCTTAGGATGAAAGAAGGTGGGCATGTTGCTTTGTATATTGCCGATTTCAGGAGTTTGGTTTCAAGAATTGGGGATTGGGGTGAAAGGGCTCTTATTCATCATTTCAGGAAGGGCTTGGCCTCCAGGATTCTGGATCAATTGGCCTCCCATCCTTCAAACATTGATTCTCTTCAAGACTTAATGGACGTCAGCCTGGAACTTGATACCAGGTACCATGAGAGGCAGAAGGAAAAGAATCATCATCAAGAGAAGAAGCCTGAAGCCTCAAAGTCTCACTCTTCTCATCATCAAGTTTCTTCAAGTTCAAGACCAAAGAAGAAATTTCATTCTCAAAGGCGGGACAAGCCTCATTCTTCATTGTTGAATAAGGACTTCAAGTTGAAAGGTTCTGAAAAAGAAAGAAGAATCAAGGAGGGCTTGTGTACTTATTGTGGTGGGAAGCATAGTCTTGAGTCCTGTGTCAAAAGGCCTCAAAACAAGCTGACCCAACCGTCAGGCAGTTTTCCCAGCCAGGGAAAAGCCTGAGTGAAGATCATGTTGTGTTCAATGGTCTTCACCGTTTTCCTTCCAGAGCACAATTGTGCATTCTGAATACTGGTGTCAAAAATTCTCTTAAATTTTTTGTTTTCTCTTCTCTTTCTGATGTTTTTTACAGTATTCTCATTGATTCTGGTGCTACACACTCATTTATTGCAAAGCAGTTTGTTCACAAGTACTCATTGACTACGTCAGAACTTCCAGAGAAGATTCCGCTTATCATTTTGGACTCCTCTGAGTCCCCTTCCTTATTTGTGACTCACCATACTAAATATATGGTTGAGCTCCCTTCCTTCCCAAGCTTTGAATGGGACGTTTTAGTCATTGACACTCCCAAGGGAGAAGACCTCATATTGGGCTTTGACTTTCTTAATCATTTTAATCCTTCTATTGATTGGAGGCAAGGGCTGATCACCTTTAATACTGATCAAAAGGACTATTCTGATCCTTCCAATTCCTGCCGTAATGACTCTTCTTCTGCCAAATCAAGTGCAGCTCTGGTTGGTGATTCTAGAACACCATCAGTTCCATCTTCTGTCCATATTCCTTCCCTTAATTCCCATCTGTCATTACCATCATCTGGAGATGAAGTCTTCAAAGAGATTCAAGATGTTGGGGAAGATAATTCTGTATCTTCACTTCATCTCTTCTTTGGGAATATGGACCTTCCTCCTTCATCTTATCATGACTCCCTGGAGGAGTTGTGGGATGAAGAGGAAGAGCCAGAAGAAGTAGAAACCGTGATGAAGGTTGTTCCCTCTGTTTATCACCAATACTTGGATGTATTCTCCAAGGTGAAGGCAGAGAAGCTTCCTCCTCACCGTGCCTGTGATCATCATATCGAACTGGAGGGGTCTCTACCTCCAGTTGGGGTGATCTACTCTTTATCCAAACAAGAGTCAGATACACTCAGGGCCTACATTTCAGAGAATGTAGAGAAAGGTTTCATCCGGCCAAGCTCCTCCTCAACAGGAGCACCTGTCCTCTTTGTTAAAAAGAAAGATGGTGGCCTCCGTTTGTGTGTTGATTACCGCAAACTCAATGCTGTCACTAGGAAGAACAAATATCCTGTTCCTCCTATGAACCAGCTTCTTAATGTCTTTAATGGTTCTTCTATCTTCTCCAAGATTGATTTGCGTGGTGCATATAACCTGCTCAGAATCAAGGAGGGTGATGAACATTTGACATGCTTCAGAACTAAATATGGCAGTTTTGAGTACTTGGTTATGCCATTTGGGCTCACCAATGCTCCTGCCTCTTTTCAGAATCTTGTCAATGATATATTCCAAGATCTTCTTGATGTTTTTGTTGTGGTTTATTTGGATGACATTATGGTCTTTTCCAAATCTGAGGAAGAACATGTCACTCATGTGGCCACTGTTCTTTCCAGACTCAGAGCCAATAACCTTTTTGCCAAGGCTTCTAAATGCCTTTTTCATGTTTCTAGTGTAGAATATCTGGGTTATGTTGTTTCTTCTGAAGGCCTCAAGATGGACCAAGCAAAAGTCCAGCAAATCCTTAATTGGCCTCCTCGAAGAAACCTCAAGGCTCTTCAATCCTTCCTTGGCTTTGCCAACTTCTACCGCCGTTTCATCAAGAATTATTCAAAGAAAATCAGTTCACTCACCAGTTTCCTCAAGAAAGATTCCTGTTTCCCCCTCAATGAGGAAGCTCTTAGCCAGTTTCATCAACTCAAAGAGGCCTTCACTACCGCTCCAATCCGTCTCTACCCACCATTGTAGAGACCGATGCATCCGATTATGCTTTGGGTGCTGTACTGAGTCAGGTCTCTGACTCAGGAAAACATCCCATTGCATTTGACAGCCGCAAGCTTATTCCAGCAGAACTCAACTATGAAATTCATGACAAGGAACTCCTTGGTATAGTCTGGGCTCTCAAGCGCTGGAGGGCTTTTCTTCTTTCTCTGTCCTCTCCTTTTGAAGTTCTCACCGATCACAGTTCCCTTCAATACTTCATGTCCTCAAAAGTACTCACTCGCCGTCAAGCCCGCTGGGCTGAATTCTTATCTGAGTTTCATTTTTCAATCACTTACCGCCCTGGCCGCCTAGCAACTCTTCCAGATGCCTTATCACGTCGGGACGACGTCTATCCGGAGAGGGGGGAGGATTTCATCAGCAAGAATCCAATGAATTTTCAACAACTCATTAAGCAAGATGAAGTTCAACCCTCAAAGTTTTTTGCAGTCAAGGTGGATTCCCTTTCAAATTTGATTGATTCAATTCAGAAGGAATTATGGCATGATCCTCAGTACAGAAGTATCCTTGAAGATTTGGGTAAAGGTAAATCTGTCCAAGATTATTCTCTTGATTCCTCCTCCCAACTTCTTCTCTTCAAAGATCGGGTGGTAGTCCCAAATGACTGCACAATCCAACTCAGCATTCTTCAAAAGCGTCACGATTCTCCTCTAGCTGGACACCCTGGCCAAGAGAAGACTCTCAAACTTGTCAAGCGGGATTTCCACTGGTCCGGCATGACTCAATTCATCAAGGATTATGTTTCATCCTGTCAACAGTGCTCTAGAAACAAGAATATTCACCATAAGAAGTTTGGATTCCTCAAACCTCTTCCAATTCCAAATGGTCCTTGGATTTGTCTCTCAATGGACTTCATCACTCAACTGCCACTGTCCAATTCCCTTGACTCAATCCTTGTCATAGTGGACAGATTCTCAAAAATGGCGGTTTTTATTCCAACAATGTCTTCAATCACTTCACTGGATTTGGCCCATTTATTCATCAAGAATATTTTCTCAAAGCATGGCCTCCCATCAAGCATTGTCAGTGATAGAGGTTCACTCTTCGTTTCTTCCTTTTGGACCAATCTTTGTCAGCAGCTCAAGATTTCAAGAGACTTGTCAACTGCTTACCATCCAGAAACTGATGGACAGACAGAGAGGGTAAATCAGATACTAGAACAGTATCTTCGGATGTATGTCAGTTATCATCAAGATGATTGGAACACCTGGCTCCCTCTGGCTGAATTTGCTTACAATAACTCTGACCACTCTTCAACCAAGCAATCACCATTTTTCACTGTTTATGGAAGAGATCCTCAATTTGATTCAGTTCACATCACTCAAGATACTCCTGCTGGAACGTTATCAACAAAAATCCAATCAGTACAGCAAGATGTCAAGAGAGAACTTGAAGCTGCCATAAACCGGTTTAAGAGGTATGCAGATAAAAGTAGAGCAAGTCCACCTGATTTCAATCCTGGTGACATGGTATGGCTTTCTTCCAAGAATTTCAAATCAACTAGACCCACCAAGAAACTGTCTGAAAGATGGTTGGGTCCCTTTCCAATCTTGAAGAAAGTCAGTACTCATGCTTACCACCTCAAGCTTCCATCTCAATGGAAATCCATCCACCCAGTCTTCCATATCTCACTCTTGGAACCAGTCAAGACATCAACAATCCCAAATCGGCATCAAGAGCCTCCTCCTCCAATCATTATTGAAGAAGAAGAGGAATGGGAAGTCTCTCAAGTACTGGATTCAAAGCTCAAGAGAAGAAAATTATGGTATCTGGTGGAATGGAAAGGTTTCAGTCAAGATTCAGAAAGATCCACATGGGAACCAGCTGAAAACCTCAAGAATTGTCCTGAACTTGTCAAAGATTTTCATTCGTTATATCCTGACAAGCCAGGACCCAATTCTTCAATGGCTTGAATTTTTATGGTGCTTGGTGGGGAGAGGAATTACCAAAAGTAAGTCCCACTCCTGGTATGCACCTTTAGGGGTATTCTACTCTTCTTTGTTGTAAGCATCACCTTGGCCACTCTGTGAGCACTTTTCAATTTGGACACAGACTTCTTGGCCCGGCTTTCAACACCCGAATTCCAAATTTATGGCCATTTACACTTGGGCAAATGGATCATTCCTTTTTTATTCTCCTTCCCAAGACTTTATTCTTTCACCACATTCATTTATCAAGATCTTTCTTATTTATGGCACTGGCGGGAGTGGCAACTACTAAAAGTAAGTTCCTCTCCTGGTGTGCACTTCCCTGAGGGGTCTACAATCTGTCAAAACATCACCTTGGCCACTCTGTGAGCACCTGGCATCAAATTCTTTTATCCAGGTCCTTGGTCACTTTCAAAATCAATTGTCGTAATCCGTGATGAAGATTGGATTCCTCCTCAAATTTCATCTTCTTTATTTTTCTGTTTCTCTCTTTATATCTGTTTTCTTTTCTCTTTTACTCTTTATATTCTTTTAAAATTTCTTTTCTTATAACTCTTTAATGCCAAAATCTTTACGTCAAATCATGTCTTCAACTTTGTCAAAGCCAAATGTCAAGAGAAGATCAAGTCAACCTCAATTCATATGCCAACAAGCTTATCAGTTCAATTCGTCTTTTTAAGATTCAATACCTCTGAAATCCTTACGTCAAATCCGTTTCATTAGCCTCAACAGGCCTCTACCTTATCTTGGTGCTCAGGAGCTCACCATTCAAGGTAGGGGGGTACTGTCACAACCACGTATTTTGACCCTCCTCCTTGATGGCGGCGGCAATCCAACCTGGAGCCAAGTTGGGGCCAATTGGCCATGTCATATCATTTATGGCCAATTGACCCCTCTTGGGTGTTCCATGGCTCTTACGCCATAACCCATTCCATTGGCCACGTATGGCCACCATCATCTTTTATGGCCTTAGGCCATATCCTGCGTCATTGGTCCTCTTGGCCAATTTCCACCTCACCAACCCCCAGGCCTCCATCACTGTTTTTGGGCCTGGGGGGTCCCTTTGTCTTCTAGGGGCTTCCAGGCCCCATGGCCACTTTACTTGTCTTCCTGGCCACCCCTTTCATTAGGGGGGTTTTGGCCTAAATGGCCTTTTTGGGCCATTTAGGCCCCCCACGGCTTCTACGGTCCGTAAGCCGCGGTCCACGGTCCGTAGGCCACGTACCGCGGTCCGTAGGCAGATTAGGCCCCTTTTGGCCTAATCCAATGAGGCCAAAAGGGGCCAAAGGGGGCAGCCACCTAGCCCCCAAGGCCAGGTGGGCCCCAAATCACAATTGGGCCCACCTGAGCCAATTTTGGCCACCAATCCCATGGACCCAAATTGGACCAAAAACACCTTGGATCCATTTTTGGCCATGAATCCCTCAGGACCCATTTTTGGCCCTGGACCACCATGGACCAACTTCACTGTCATGGCCTCTGGCAACCACCAGAGGTCACCAAACCATCTCAATAAGCATTTCCCTCAACTTAAGGGAAGATTGCTCCATTCCTCCATGCACCCCGTACTCAAGGTTGCAGGAGTGGTGCATATATGGTGTTATATACCATTATGCACCATTTTTGCTCAGAAATTCAATGGTGACGTTTTCAGGACCCAAATCAACCTTCTTAACTCAAGGTACCAAGATCCAACGCCCATTTCGAAGGAGGACCTTTGGACTCATCAGTTTAGTAATCCATGGCGGCAATCAGAAGACCATTCAAGGACTTCAACCACCTGGCTCAGCAGGAGTTGGGTTGGCAATTTCATTCAGGGTTATTCTAAGGGCAATTCTCAAAGGTATTACATCTTTTCAATCAGTTGTCAAGGTATCAAGTATTTCAATACTCCTTGGACAACCCAATTCATCCGTACAGGCCTTGTTCAATCAACCTGTATGGCCTTGGCCCAATTGGGCCATTTCTTATTCCACTGTGGGAATTCCATCACACAGTTCAAATTTCAAGATGGCCAGAACTGTATTTCCCGATTCGGACAATACAGTCATTGATCCACCTTCCAGGATCAACCTTTCAGTTTTTCACATATACCGGCCACCTTTCGTCACCTGGGGACTTTTTCCCCAGTTAATTAATATACTGGATTTATTTTTATCCTTATTTTCTTTTACCTTATTAAAGTTAATACTGATAATCTTAAGTCAGTCATTCAGCACCCTTTTCTTTTATTTCCTCGCCTGTCCAGTGGATATTGGTGGTCATATCCTTATACTAATTCCATTCCGTTTTCTGGCAGGTTGAAACAGTGAATTGAGGATTCACTTGGTTGGCTTCTTGGCTTTTGGCTTCTTTATTATCTTTGGCCATTGGATTCATCTTTTTCTTATCTCATCTTTTGGCATACTTGTTTTTTCCCATATTCTTTCTTAAAGAAATTTATTCTTATTATCCTTTTATCTTTGGAGCCCTCCAAGTGAGTTCTTGATTCCTGAGTGCCAGGCCCTCTTCTTCCAAGAGCCCCTGTGACACCTGAACAACTACACAAAAGCAGACAGGTATCCTATACCAAGGATACCTCATGCCTTGGATAAATTGGCCAAAGCCAAATACATAACCAAGATGGATTGTATGAAGGGCTTCCACCAAAACTGAGTTAAACCAAACTCAATGAAATTACTCAGAATTATATGCCATATGGGCATATATGAGTACACCAGGATGTTATTTGGCATCAAGAATGCACCAGCCCACTTCCAAAGGATGATGGACACCATATTTCAAGAAGAAATAATGGAAGGCTGGATGGTAGTATACATTGATGATATCATTATATACTCAGAGACATGGGAAGACGATGTACAATACATAGACAGAGTGCTAAGTAAATGTACACCCATCAATCTGAAAATTTCACTCAAAAAGTGTAATTTTGGCCAACAAGAGCTACTAGCTCTAGGACACAAAGTCTCAGGCCTTAGTCTGGCAATTGACCAGAACAAAGTAGCAGCAGTACTGCAAAAGCCAGTACCAAAGAACATCAAAGAGATGCAATCTTTCCTTGGATTTGCTAGCTACTAAAGAAACCACATCAAGAACTTTGCCCACATAACCAGTAGTTTATACAAGTTATGCTCAAAGGATGTAGTTTTTGAAATAACCAAGGAAAGGAGGGATGCATATGAGAGGATCAAATATGAACTCACTAATGCACCTGTGCTCATCTTGCCTGACTTTGAACTACCATTCAAGTTATATATAGATGCAGCATGCAGCCAAGGCTTGGGAGCAGCCCTTCACCAAAGACAAATTGTGGATGGTGAACCAAGAGAGGGTGTAATATGTTACATCTCCAGGCAGCTGAAAGATTCAGAAGCAAGGTATGGGGCCACCCAGACAGAATGTTTATGTCTAGTCTGGGCTCTAGAAAAACTCCATTACTATTTGGAGGGTGCAGTCTTTGAAGTCTACACAGACTGCAAAGCCTTGAAGTCTTTACTAAACATGAAGACTACTAATAGACACATGCTGAGATGGCAAATAGCCATCCAGGAGTATAGAGGGAACATGACCATCATATACAAGGAAGGTAAAAGCCATACCAATGCAGATGGCCTTAACAGATGGCCACTGGACAATGTCAAAAGCAATCCAGCTTATGACCCTGAAGTTGCTGCAAAAATTCCTATCCATTTTATGGAAATAGATAGGAAGAAGAACTTCAGATTCTCTGAATGGGCACCAGAGAGTGGTACCCTTGACAGTGGAAACACTGATTCAGAAGGGACAGAAACCCCCATACTGGGGATAAGTTCCTCAGAACTGCACAATGAATTCTTCAATGCAGTACTGAAATCTTATGCTAAACACAAACAGTGTAGCATACTACTCCAACTCCTTCAACAAAAATACAGGAGCCCAAAACTGGAAACCCAGCTGGAGGAACCCTGGTTGAGGGCCTAAAAGGACAATAAATTCTTCCTTATAGATGGCCTGATTTATCACAGAGACAAGCACACCAGTGCACTCACAGTGATAGACAGAGACCACATCTCTTTAATCCTGCAGGAATGCCATGACTGCCCCTACATGGGACACATGAGTGAAGACAGGACTAAGGAGAGGGTAGCAAGCACATCTTGGTGGCCCAAGTGGGAGCAAGAGTTGAGTGAATACATCAACACTTGTGAAAGATGCCAAAAGGCAAATAGAAAACATGGGAAAAAATATGGGTTGCTTCAACACATAGAAGAACCCAAACACCCATGGGAAACCATCAACATGGATGGGTCACAGGACTTGTCCCAGGAGGCAAAGAAAACTACAATGCCTGCCTAATCATAGTTGATAGGTTCAGCAAGAGCATGAGATGTCTACCATGCCATAAAGAGGACACAGCCATGGACACTGCTCTGTTATTTTGGAATAACATCATATCCACCTGTGGAGTCCCTAAGATCATAATTAGTGACAGGGACCCAAAATTCACATCTGAATTTTTGACCAATTTATATGACATGCTTGGCACCAAGCTTGCTTTTTCCACAGCTTACCATCCACAAACAGATGGCCTAGCTGAGAGGATGATCCAAACAATGGAGGACATCCTCAGGAGGTTCTGTGCCTATGGCATGGAATACAAGGACCACGAGGGATACACCCATGATTGGGTCACCCTCTTACCAGCAGTCCAACTGGCTTATAATACAAGCCAGCACTCTACCACAGGAAAAACACCTGCACTGGTAGAGAAAGGGTGGAATCCCCTGTTACCTGTGGATCACTTGAAGAAAAATCTTCTGACCATCCACCCCACAGCCAAAGACTTCCATGATATGTGGAAGAAAGCCTGTGATACTGCTGCCAAATGCATAGCTGAGGCCAAAGAGTATAACAAGCAAAGGTGGGACAAGTCACATATGGAACCTGACTTCAAGGAAGGGGACCAGGTGCTAGTGTCTACACTGAACTTTAACAATCTCAAAGGACCTAAGAAAATGAGAGACTCATTTGTAGGGCCCTTCACTATCATTAAGTTGATAGGGAAGAATGCAGTAGAGGTCAAGCTCACTGAGGAGTTTTCTAGGAAACACCCAGTCTTTCCAGTGAGCCTGGTCAAACCATACTTCCAAACAGAGGAGGATAAATTCCCCTCCAGGAAGAAAAACATCACTCCACCAGAAATAGTGGAAGTAGAAGACTCCCCTGGACCTGTGAGTAAAATCATCAGGGCCAGAAAAATCAGACTTAATGGGAAGGATCAGAGACAATATCTAGTCAGATTCAAGAACCAGACAGCTGACAAAGACAAGTGGTTGGCAGAGGATGCCATACCAGATGGAAACCTTCATTTAAGAAGATTCAGAGCCTCTAGGAGGACTGAACAGTCTCATCTATGATGAGCCTTTTTTAGAGGGAGGGTATGTCAGCCTGTGACTCAAAACCAGAGCACAAACATGACAGCCAAAATACCATAAACCAATGGTATAGCCAAAATACCACCAAAACATGGAGCTGAGGCAAATTAGCTCAAAAGGTATCAAAAGAAAGAGTAAACTCACCTCTTTCTGAAAATATAAGTCCCATCACCATAGGACAAGAAATAACAAAGTTATTCCTGCTCAAAGTTATTGCTGAGCATAAACCTTAATTTTCACCTCTCATCTAAAATCTAGAAGGAGAGGCTTAACCCCATCAAATGGGTATTACAAATGAAGCTCTAAGCCAGGGCTATCCAATGGTACCAGCCAAACTGAGCTAGCACCAGTATTACTTGAGTTATGGTCAAATTCAGACCAAATAAGGGTGAACAAAACATTCACCTCTCATCTAACTTTTACAGTTTTAGTGTGAGATACCTGAAGTGGGGTCTTTTTAGAAAGAGCACAATCAGGGCTATCTGATGGTGCCATCCATTTCCTCATAACTCAACTACAACAGAAGTTATTGGCCAAACAAGCTTAATACAGCTTTTGCCCAAACCACGCCAATGTATAAAAATACTTGTACATGGGATAACTTTGCCATATTTAATGATAACCATGTCCAGTTGCGTACCATTGTGTAGAATACATAGAGAGCTATTCAATGAACCAACTTTGAGCTTGATATCTGAAAAACTGACAGAGGTATGACCATTTTAAGGTCAAAATCTCACCTGCTGTCAGATACAGCCTTACCATGGGATAATATTCCATAACCATGAACATGAGGTGTCAAATAGACAAAGAAGCATGTTTTTACTTCAATAACTCATATGTCACTAAATACTGGGGTCCCATACAGGTTCTGTACAGCATTCTACGCGTCATACACGTCAGAATCAGGCTGTGAGGTCCCCAGATGAAAATGTTCACCCTGTATTGGTGAAAACTGCCCAGATGTGGTTTCAAAACCACATCTGAGCCCAATACAGAGTATACACGCTGTTTGCAAACCACAAGCCTGTCATGAGGAGTGAAAAAATTTTCACTTCCTCTACGTGAAAAGGTCTAACAGCCTTTTCACCTCAATTTCAGGATAAAAGGAGGGCTTTTCACTGCCAAAAACCTTTCCTCATCCTGCTCTTGAATAACCTACGTAGTAAACTGTCAAAAACAGTTTTAATCTTGGTTAAATAATCAGGTATAATTATAATCTTTAATTATTGTAGACTTTATTATTGTAATCCAACAGATAAAGCCTGCACCCAGGGTTCTCAATAGCGCTCACCACCACTATTTCTCAATAGTAGAACCCTTTTATCTCATTATAAACTCTTATAAATCCTTTTAGAATCATTTTTGCCATGTCACATACACAGTTAAAGTTGTAATTAGCCTAGTTATACCTTTATCATAGTATCATCCTGACAAAAGATTATTAATGTGATAGTAAGCTTATAAAGTGACTTAATTATGATGGATTGAGTTCATAAGCCTGAGAAATGACCAAATATTGAGTTATTCCAATCATATGAGGTGGGGAATTTAAAGCTATAGTAATAGATTTAAATAAATTATTCAATAAAAGAGGAAATTGATTAAATAAGTCTGTATTTATATTGGTAGCAAAGAAAATTAATTTATCATGGTAGAGTAATTATTCTTCTTTAAGCTCATACTGATATAGCTTTTAGATAGAGGAACTGTTAGATAACAGGACCTCTTCTTCCCTTATATGTTCCTGACATTCAAAACATTATGAAATAATTTTTTTTAAAAATATAATTAGATTTATTCTCAAAGATATCTGATTAATTTATTTTAAGAAAGAATCTCAGTGGCATGATAATTCAAGGCATCATATATGGACTTGAAAGATTATAAATGTATTATATGATACTCGTAGCTTTGATATTATCCATATTATTACTATTGAATTTATATTTTAGTCTTTAATATCAATCTCAATGCAATAATACATCTTTGTTCATTAGAATAAATTTGTTTAGATGTTATTCCTTTTGTTTCTAATAAATATTTTTTATATAATATTTTTTTCTAAATAAGGATATCATATTATTATTTTAATTACAGTTATAAAGAGAATTTTTCTAAGCTCACAGATTATTAAATACAAATTTCTCAGTAGTAAATGAATACGGTTTTTAATATTGAGAACGAGGAAATTGATGGTGAAAAAAATCAAGATGGTTTATGTTTGTATATTTTTACACAGTAACAACTTATAGCCCCCACTTTAGCTTCCTTTTAAAAATCCTTCGATTGATTTTATTTTGCCTTTTTGTGATTATCTATCAAGAGAAATACATAAATCTCTTTAATTAAAAACCGTACCTTGAGATTAGGTTAATAAAGAATTAGAAAAAAATGTTTTGGGAAATAATTGGAAGATTTATTAATAAAGTGGATTCTCAACTTTAGAGTAAAATAGTTTTATTAATAAACCTGAGGTGAAAAGGATCATGCAAAGATATTTCCTATTTTATAGTTTTTTTTGAGAAATGATTATTATATATATATATTTTTGATTGGTCAAGAACATATTTGGCTGAAAAGCTTCTTTTTATTTATGATTAATCTTTTATTTCCTAACTATTGATTATTGTTCATCAAATAATTTTAAAATTGGAAATTTTTAATAATTATTATCTTATCTGCAAACCTAAGAAAATAACCCATAGTTTTTTTTTAAATAAAAACCAAGAAATTGTATAAGATTAAGTTTGAAAATAATTTCTTTAAATTAGATATAGGAAATTGGTGAATATATTTAGGATTTTGGTAAATTAATGCATGTCTTACACATTCTGAACAATGATTTCAAATTTTCATCATTTTTCATGAATTCCCCCCTCTTTGAGGCCTTATACATAAACAATATTTCTATCATATTTTTTGGCTTTCAGAAAAGTTTCAAATTTGGTCTTTTTGGCTAGTTTTACAAACTCTTCAAAAAACATGCAACATAAGATTTTACCTATTTGGATTCAAAATCATTTTCCTCAAATAGATTTTATTAAGGTTAGGAAGACATGAAAGAAAATTAAATTTCAGCTCAATATTTTTCTATCAATTCACATGACCATATACAAACCATATTTTAGTCAGAAAGCCAAAGGGCACTCATTTGGCCATGAATATTGGTACCAGAAACTCCTGCTAGAAGGTGATTCCTTTCTTAAATTAATAAAACTTATTTGAAATATAATCTTTAGATCCCTCAAGCAGAATAAAATTTCATATTTTTCCCTTGAAATTTCTCAAAATAGCTATTTTCAAACTTGTGTCCCTATTAAATTTTCACAAAAACAAGGAACTTTGTATGGGGTTCCTTCAGATCATAACAAGTTTTTAAAATAATAAAGAAAGTAAAAAAACCAAAAAAGAAGATAAAATTTCAGGGTAAAAGCACTTCATTTCTTATGTGGATTTATAAAAATCTTATAGGAACTCACAAATTACCCAAGTAAAAAAGAAAAACACTTTGAAGGTTTCTTTTATTTAAGAACTAGATTGGTCTTATATTTTAAATATTAACTCTTATTGAATAAAAATGATTCAATATCTTTGAGTTTATCTCAATTTAGAATATGAAATTCAAAAAAACTACAAGTAGATTATTTGAAGTGAAATGTTATAAGTTGAAACTTCTGAGGAGATTATGAATTAAAGCTTTATATAATTGAAGATTCTTTTCAAGCCTAAAACAATAATCAGGAATCTTCAAATTTGAGCTAGCCTAAATTTCATAATTGATTGAAGCTATTTATCATTTTACTTTTCTATTAGTAAATCTTTCAAGTGTAAGGAAAGTGACAAAAATATTGAGAAGGTTTCCTAAATTTCCTGTTTTTCTAAAATGGGAAATAAAACAGTAGTTTGTATTAAGTTTTTAACAATGAAACAGTAATAATATGTTTGCAATCCAAAGATCTGAAGTATTAAAAAATAAAATATAATGTAAATAAGCTTAAAGAAATAAATTCAAACTCTAAATAAATCCCCAATTTAGTTAAATTATTTTGATATAAGGGATTTTGTCCATAAAGACAGGAGGCTTTAATTTGAGGGTATAAGTTCTTTTCCAAGAACATAGAGTAACAATAATTGGAAATTATAAAGTAAATTTATTCTAATACATATTTAATAATATGATCTTAACTGATAGGAGAAGAAAACCCTAGTTCATGATCGATGGGACAGAGAATTTTGGTAAGATGTAGTGTATGAAGTATTCAGAAATTAGTAAATGAAAGCTAAGACAAGGACTGGTATGGTAAAATGGTCCAAAAATGAATTGAAAGGGCTCTAATATTGAATATTGGTGAGGATGGGTCCACTCAAATCCCTTGTTTCTCTAGTTACAAATTGGGCTATCATGATAGTCAAAAGAAAATTTGAAACCATGATAATATCATATAATTCTAAGGCTTACTTTTGTGCAAAACAGTATAACCATGTAATGACAAGTTGATAGGATGATAGGCTTCTTTTGAAGAGGGAAATCCTTCTTTTATTTTAAATAAGAGTGGGAAAAAATGGATTACCTATTTCCCCATGGATATACTAATAATTGTAGCTCTGGTGGTTGAATTGTGATTCAATTCAATAAGAATTGGTGCTAAGATCTCGGTTTTAAATTACATCTTACCTTTTTTTCATCCATAAAGTAAAAAATCTTCACCAAGGAAGGCTTGGGAATATTATGAAAACCAGGATTCATTCAAATATGTACAAAAATAATCCAGATGACTGTTATTGGTCATTTTATTATTAACAAAAGTATACATATCATTTGAATTTCTTCAACACCTCATATTTCTATCATATGGAAGAGTATCCCACAGTACCACTTCATAAAAGAAGGTGTAAGATTATTTTTTGAAAAGAATTATTAATAAACAGCAAAGCAGCCTCTCTACAGCTTTTAAGCCTCATAGCTCAATTATCTGGGAAAATGTCCCAAAATGCCACTCAGTGTGGGATCTTCACATTTAAGCTTTGATAGCTTTGTGATTTTTCAAGACAAAGGGGTCAAAAGTGAGCCTTTAAGGATAGTTAATTTCCTTCTCTAGTTTCTCTTAATTATGTCCAAATTATGCAGGCTCAAATTATGTTTAATTTTTTTTATAATAGTATTTTTATTTTTTTAAGAGAACATTTCTGAAATTTTTTGATATGTAAGAGATATAGGAATGATACTGCTATACCTTTACACAAATACTTTGCAAATTCAATAAAATATGCTACTTTATAGGCCTCATATATGAAACTGAGAAGCTAGATTAGAGGTAAAAAAATAGAATAGTTTTTTTATTCATTCAAAGAGTGTTGGTATAGTATATTTTGATCAAATGAGGTTAACGAATTGAAGATAGCACAATAAAATATCTCTATTTCAGAGATCTAATAAAGGATACTTTATTATGGAGTTGTGATTTGAAACAAATATTTTAGATGGGAAGTGAAAATTAGAATTTATTTTCAGAAATATTGTACAGAATTAATGACTTAGGTCATTGTTATCGGCTGGTGATGTGAATAAAGCCTTATTGAAAGGGAATGTTTTCTCTTTTGAACTTTCACATGTAAGGAATTCCCTTTTAATTATTATTCCCAGTCATCTTAGACTTGCTATACCTTTCTTTGGCTTAATAAAGGTTAAAAATGTGTATTTCACTTTTCTTTGATGCGGTATTTAATGGTACTTTGGGTATGATTCGTGTGCTCTAGTCTTTATTAAAATACTGGATGATCTAGATAATTGAATTAAATTTCAATCACTTCTAAAATGTGGTGTTCTCATTGAATTGAAGGAATCTATCTGGATAAAATTATGGATATGTGTCAGGATGATTGTATGATATAGTAATGAAGAAGCTAAAACTATAAGTGTTAATTGAAAGATCAAAAGGTATCTTATTGAATTATTTAGTAGGTATTAATATATTAAGAGCCATGGTTTAACTGAAGATGAATTGGATTATAATAATCATCACTAAAACAAATCAATATTATCTTAATATATGCTTAATTCTAATAGTAATATTGTTTTTGAAAGCATTACTATGGAGGAATTACAATAAAAAACAAAATATCCTTTTTTTGCTAAGGAGAAGATATTTTTGTATCAATACAAGGTTGTGTGAGCCCTTCACCCTTGCACATAGCCACAGATTGAAGGTATTAACTTCTATGGCTTACCTGTGGCCCCAAATTATAAATTAAATCTTTAATTGACATTAAATGTGGTCTTGGGACAAAAAGCTGGGATTTTACCCCATTCAGGGTGAAATGTTTCTTCTACCAGCTTTCCAGACATGTCCAGGTGCTTTTAAAATTTAAGAAACTTTAGAGGATTTTCCTGGGGCCTTTGATTGGTAATTCAATGAGTAGTTAAAGCTTGAAAAGCTTTTGGGGTGGGTTGACACCTCATAATTAGAGTATATTTCCAAATATCCCACCTAATAGACCTTTATAAGCTTTTGTGGGGTTTAAAGCTTAAACCCTCATAGATCTGTCCATTCTTGCAATGGGGAGCTGCAAATGGGCTCAGAGAGTATCCCTGACTGAGATCTACAATATGAATCAACATTTAGACCAACTTGGATTACATATGGAGAAACTAATCATGCTCAAAGTATCTTTTGCTTTTGGGAAATAGTAATTTTCCTTCTTTGAGAAAAAATTGTTCATAGATTTGGATCTGTAACTGATATAATTAAATAAACCCCCTGTACTCCTTCACCAAAAATATACTATTTGGGAGTTCTATGATGAGAGATGTAAAGGCTATATGAGTGAGACTTCAAGGTATTTTTGTATTCCCAAAGGCCCACAAATCACAAATTATGTTCTAATTATGAATAAATAAATGTATTTATATTATAAAAGCAAAATTGAAATATAAATATCAAGTTAATAGACAAAATTGAAATATTTTAATGTAATATAAAATAAAAATTACATTGAAATTTAAAATTGTGAAAATACAATTTTACTTGAGAGAATTGAGTAAAAATGAATTCCTAACAAAAATATTAAAAAAATATTTTTGGAAAAAATTTGAATGAAATTATTATGAATTTTTTCCCAATAGATAAACTTAAAAAAATTATTTCAAAATTCAAGTCCTCATAAAAAATTAGGTGGGGTCACCTCTGAGTAGAAAATTTGTAACTCAACTCTAAATAAGCTTAAATTAAGTTTTTTTAGTATTTTCTGTATGAAAATCTGAAAATACTCAATGCCTTCATTCAAATCACACCTCATGTGGTGTTAACCATAAATTTTTGTGTTCAAATTGAGGTGTGGTGTGTAGCTTAGAAGCTATGAGGAATTGAAGTATTTTCAATTGAAATGTCAAAATTTGCATGTGTATTACAAAAGTGAACTTTACTTTATATATGAGGTATCAATTATTACAGTTGTGTACTATAAAAACTCAATTGAAATACATATGTAAATTGAAAGTATAATACATGATGAGGAATTAAAGAAAATATAAATTGGAAAGATTAATTCTGGGATGGGGGGGGGAAAGGAATCTTGGCTTCAAGGGTGTGAGGATCCACCAAATTCCTTTCTGAAAGGCATGAGATGTCAAGATTTATGCAAAATATCATCACTTTTGGAATGGAATTGAGTTAAGGGTTGGTGACTCAATTGATGATGAGGTTTTGATACCAAACAGGGCAGCTTTGACTGTTTCCAAGAGGGTAAAGCTACCTTTAAGTTAAAACAGTTTTAACTGGCTTTAAGGTCTCTTAAATACATTATGATGTGTTTTGAAAGCTTGAAACCAGGTATTTCTATAGCAATGGCCAATTCAAGGGTCTAAAATGGCTAAAAACAGCCCTTTTTTGATACAAAACAGGGTTCAATGATTCCATAATTGGATTATTTTACTTTTGGATCAAGAAAATTGGTGGATATGAAAGAATGCCTTCTTTCCCCCACTTTTCTCTTCAGGTTTGAATCTTTTCCTTTTATAATTAGTTTAAACACTGTTAGAAAAGTGAATAAAAGATTCAAAACACCACTTTTATGTCATTTTAAACCTTTCAACCATGTTAAAAAATGATTATAATCATTTATTGTGACTTATATAAGAATTTTACCCTTGAACTGCCTCATAAGTGAATTAAAGCATCTTTCATGACTGTTAGCTTTGTCACTTTGTTTTCAAATTTACTCTGATCACTTTTGAGCCTTTTTTCTCTTTAATAATTATTTGAATAAAAACTTTCTCATATTAATTTCCTGCAGCTCTTTTCTCAATTAATTCCAATTGAAATTGCTTTTGAAGAAATTTCTTTTTTAGCCTTAAAAATCTCTTGTAGAATATTTTTTAGATAAATTTTTATTGTTGATAAAATAGTAGATCTTTGTATATCATTTTTTTATACTGAAAAAGTTGAAAAAAAAATATTTGGGGTGTTTTCTCTTAAAACTCTTAGAAGTTACTATTTTGAATTAAATTGCACCTTATACAAATTTCAAGGACAGGAAAAGTAATTGATTTTTGATTAAATTTTTATACCCAAACCTTCCATTTGGGGGCCCAGCCATGATATTTTATCTGTGACCTCATTATTTTACTTTTTATCAGCTTTTCTCTTATATTGAAAGATTTCAAAATCCATCAAAGATACTCATAATTCAGAAAATTATGAAAAATGAAGCTTTTTTCTTATTATAAGTGAGGATTTATTTTTACACTTAATTAATTTCTTTTTCTTTTACTTTTGGTTTCTGACAACATTTTAAGACAAGAAAAAATCAAAAAAGAATCAACAGCTACTAGCGTAATTCCTGTCAGTACTGTTAATTCTAGTCATAATAGCACTGTTATTATAGCTCAGAATAATCAAACAGAGCCAATTTATTCTGAATTGATCAGCTTGGACATTAGTAATACACTGAGAGAGGCAATGAATTCAGCCAATGGTAAGTTTTTTGATTTGAAAATACTATTTTTAAGCTTTTAACTCATAATTATGCCTTCAATAAGATCAGGAGCAAGCTATTACCCCTCAAGCAGCTCCCAAAAAGGCTATAGATGTGATTGTGGCAGAAGAAATTCAGTTAAATAAGGACCAGGATCAGTAAAGGAAGCCCAAACTGATAAATTATGCCATTCCAAAGCTGATAACACTGTTTTACCTTCAAACAGTGCTGAAACTGCCACAAGAAGCCTTGGTGAACACATCAAAAGACAGCCAGAAGGCTTACAGCAATGCCTTTCAGAAAAAAGAGTACCATATCCTTGCAGATCTGTGAAGAAGCTGCATGAACTCTTATCTTACTGTTAGAAAATTTCTGGGCCATCCCAAAAATTGAAAGTTACACAATGAATGGGATCCATTGATGGAAAACTAAAATATGATGCTTTTAACAGAATAATGGAGAAAAAACAACTCTCCACCACCCAAACAGGTGCCAAAACCAGCCCCAGTAGCAAGAAGCAGCAGTTGCAACATGAAAAAGCAACCAAAAGCTTTGAACAAGGGAAAAGGGAAGAAACACCAGCCACAAAGCCATACATACAGGGCTACAGAATTCCAAATATTAAAAAGGATTCCATGGAAAATGTGTTCCAGATGGCCAGAAAAAGGAGGAAGCCATATTAAAATATCAACAATGATTTCTGACATTCTAAATGGCATTCCAGACTTGTATATAGCTATAAATGATGTAAAAAGTCACAGTTCTGGTAAAAATTTCAAAACAAATAATCTAAGTTTGAGTCAATAAAAATGAAACACTTACGTGTTTTGAAAAAGTTTTAAAAAAAATTAAAACTTCAAATAATGACAGTTCATTTGGAAATAAGATAAATGAACTATTTGCCATTATAAAGAAATTAACAGATAAATATTCTAAATTCAATACTGATGACATAATTGAAGCAAGAATAGAACAAGCCATAAGTAGTATCAGAACAGATAATATGAAAGTACTCAATTATATTTCATGCTCATTTACTGGGGTAAAGACATATACCATTCCCTTGAAAAAGTGTTTCAACACCTCACAAGAGGAAATATCAAGATTAACAATGAAATTGAATGAAGTAATTTGTGATAATAATAGACAAACTAAATTATGGAGAGAAATAACAATTGAAGACATGTATAAAATTGAGTTGATAAATCTAATACAGGGTTTTTAACAATAATTCAGAAATTATCAAAGGTGTAACACCAGTAAAAGGAATAATATTGAACAATTACTGCACACCTTACCATAAAGCTCTCCACCTCTGAATAAAAATGAGGGCACAAGAAATTTAAACCCAAAAGTATTGGATGTAGAAAATTCACAAATGAAGAATGAATTTTTCACTTCATTCCATAGCTTAGAGCCATCAATCGGCAAAGAGCCTTTGAAAGAAGTACCAAAAATTGAAGAATGGCCTCACTTCAGTGGTGAAGGAGAATATGACAATATAGAATTTATTAGAGGTATTGAAATGATAAAAGAAGACTTTGAATTGCCAGAAAGAGTGGTAACAGCAAGATTTAACACCTTTTCTGTCAAATCAGCTCATAGATGGTATATCAAGTTAAGACAAGCACATATACACCAGAGTTGGACTTGGTAGAAAACCCAGATTATTAATCAGTTGGCCAATGATTATTGGAGATTCAAAGTTGAAACAGCCATTGAATCTGCTAAGCTTAATTTTGAAAAAGACAAAGCTTTACCATGGTTTTTCCAACAGGAAGAAAGATTAACAGCATTAGATCCTGCAAAGTCAGAATTTATAATTCACAGAAAAATTCTAAGACAATGTGGAGGTGACTCAGAAAATTCTTTCAAAAGCAGTAATACTGAACAATATTCAGCAGAAGATATTATAAATATTACAGGAAGTAACCACAAGAACCAGAAATGGTTCTAGTAGGGTGAATCTTAAAGCAAGGTTTAATAAGACTTGGAAAGATTATGTGGACAACAATCCCAAAGAAAATACTTATAATATGAAATATAAAACTGCAGATAAAATCAGAAAGTGCCATATTTTCCAGAGAACCACACATTCAGCTAATACATGTCCAAAAAGAGGGAAAATAAATGGAATTGACATTGAGAAAGAACCTGATGTTGAAAAATATGGTGTAAATGAGGAAAACTCAGATGATGAATCATCAATATTTTCTGAATATTCCAAATATATAAAAAATATCAATGTCACATTTTATATCATGGAATCTTATTCCCACTTGCCACAATTGAGCAATAGTAAACTTGATTTGCAAAAAACACACAGATTCACAACTTATGAAAACCAAACCAAATAGGGGGAAAGGTTATACAGCTGGTAATTACTGTATAACAGAAGTGGTAATTGATAACAAGCCAACCAAACATTTACTTCACTCAGGAGCCTTCTGCTCTTGTGTTGGAGAATATTTTCTCAAGAACTGTGTACTAAATTTTGAGGATAAATTATTACTAATTGATGGCATAAACCTCAACAGTGCAAGTAATCCAATGAAAGCATTGGGAATATCTGAGACCACTGTAATATCTAAACATTGAAGTGGAAATTTAAGGATTACTGTTAAATTTGTTGTTTTAGAAATCTGCTCTAGTACCCATTTAGTATTGGGAAATGATTATTAAATCATGTGTGGCATATATCTACATAAAAATAAAGACAGATACCTTACCATTCAGGACAATAAGCATCAAAAAGTTTTCATATTTACCTTTTAAAAGAGAAATTACAGTAAATATAGTATCACCATTCAGCTTAGAGTTAGAAAAACTCAAATCAGAACATATTAATGAAGCTGAAGTAAGTCTTTATCTTAGTAATATACAGGAAAATGAACCATATAACATTTTATGTGACCACAAAGAAGCCTTTGCAACAGATAAAGAAAAATTGAGGGAAATTACTGGTCATGAAGTTGTAATTATTTTTAATCCCTGATACAAGCCTTAAAAACTGCTCCACTTTACTGATGCCAGATTTTAAGCTGCCCTTTAGACTTTACATTAATGCATCAGGAGATGGACTAGGAGCTTCACTTCATCAAGTGTATATTATTAATAAAAAACCTGTTGAAGGACCCATATGTTACATATGTAGGAAAATAAAACCTATTGAAGCAGATATGGGGCAAGTAAAATGGAATGTTTATTCATTGTCTTGGCCTTAGAGAAACTTAATTACTTTCTTGAAGGATGTGGTTTTTGAATTTATAACAGATTGTAACACTGTTAAATCACTTCTAAACATGAAAACACCTAACAGACATATGCTCAGATAGCAAATAGCTATACAAGAGTATAGGGGTAATATGACCATTGTAAACAAGGATTGGAATATTCACAAAAATGCATATGGACTAAGCAGATGGAAATTGCCAAATGAAATGAAAAATGCTGCTTATGTTCCAGAAGAAGCTTCCCCACAAATCCCAATAGAAGGCATCAGTGTTAAAGACCTGAAAAATACCTTCTTTGAGGAAGTAAGGAACAATTATACCAAGGATAGGAGTTGTAGCAGCCTATGCCAATTACTTACTAAAGACTCTGAAGATAGCTCCTTGATACATGCCTTGAATGAAATATGGAAGAAATCATATGATTAAGGAAGATTACATTTACTTGATGGTATAATTTACAATAGGATTAAGCACACATTTTTAATAAAAGTTATGGACAGCTCCTTAATTATTCTTGTATTGAAAGAATGCCATGACAGCCCCTTCTCAGCACACCTATCTGAGGACAAAACAATGGAGAAAATTAAGACCTGCATATGGTGGCCAATTTGCCAAAAGGATGTTGCAGAATATTGCAAAACCTGTGACAGATGTCAAAAGAAAAACAAATCCACTGGAGAAAGACTTGCAAATATGATTGAAATCGAAGAACCCAGTAGACCTTGAAGAATTTTCCATATGGATTTAGTAACTGGCCTACCACCAGGGGGTGATAGAGTCTATAATTCCTGCCTTGTGATTTTTGAAAGGTTCAGTAATACTACAATATTTTTGCCATTCCATAATAATGATAAGCCTATGTATACAGCTCTTCTGATATGGAATAGAGTATTATCATGGACTGGAATATTCACAAATATCATTAGTGACGGGGATCCCAAATTCACCTCAGCACTATGGAAAAACCTTCACAAATTATTTTGGGTCAAGGTATCCTTCTCTACAGATTACCTCCCAAACGCTGATGATCTAGCTGAAAGAATGATCAGAGATTTGGAAGAAATGGTCAGAAACATTTGTGAATATGGCCTAGAGCTCAAAGATTGTGATGTATTCACCTATTACTGGTGTACCCTTCTACCTGAACTGGAATTAGCATATAGCACATCCATTCATGCCAGTACCAATATGACTCCTGCTATTATAGAGAAAGGATGGAATCCCAGACTAACCTAAGATTCCTTGAGGAAAGATTTTGTTTAGATACATCCCAAAGCTTATAGCTTCAAAGGAATTCTAGACAAAGCTAGAACACATACAGTAAGGTGCATGGAGGACTCATTTGCATATGCCAAAGACAAATGGGACAAATCACATGCTACTCCAGACTTCAAAGTAAGAGATTCAGTACTTATATCTATCACTAACTCGACTAACATCAAGGGATGTAGAAACCTCCAAGACTCCTTTTTGGGAACTTTTGTTATCAAGGCCCTCAATCAGGAAAATTCTGTTTAAGTAGAATTATCTAGGGAACTTAGTAATAAGCATCCTACATTTCCAGTAAGCTTGATAAAGCCTTAAAAATTTTGTGATTATGAGAAATTCCCCTGAAGGAATAAATCTCCCCAGAATATACCTCCTGTTGAATCATCTGGTGCTAAAAAAGTTACCAAAGTTCTTAAAGAAAGGAAGGGAGTACCTTGTCAGGTACAGTGAACCAACCTATGAAGGTGAATGGTTAGCAGAAGAAGACATACCTGAAGCTACCAATACTCTCAGAAGGTTAATAAACACTAGAGATAACAATATTACAAAGTAATATTCCTTTTTTAGGGGGAGGGAATGTGTGCCTTAGAGGTATTTTTATACACCCAAAAGACCACAAAGAAAAAATTATGTTTTAATTATAAATAAATGAATTTATTTCTATTTTACCAAAAAATTAGAATATGGATATAAAATTTATAGACAAAATTCAAAATTTTTAATATAACATATAATAAAAATTACATTGAAATTTAAAATTGTGAAAATAGAATTTTAGTGAAAAAATCAGGTGAAAATGAAATATTTATGGAAAAATGTTAAACAAAAATTATTAGAATTTTTTTTCCAAAGACTAAAGTTATGAAAATTATTTCACCATTGGATTCCTCATAAAAAATTAGGTGGGGTCACCTCTGAGTGAAAGTTCTGTAACTCAACTTTAAATATGCTTAAATTATGCTTTTTAGTATTTTCTGTATGAAAATCTGAGAATCATCAAAAGCTTAATTCTATTAATACCACATGTAATTTTAACCATAAGGTTTTGTGTTAAAACTAAGGTGTGGTGTGTAGCTCAAAAGTTATGAGGAATTGAAGTATTTTCAATTGAAATGTCAAAATGTGCATGTGTATTACAAAAGTGAATTTTCATTTACATATGAGGTATCAATTATTACAGTTGTTGAATGTAAAAACTCAATTTAATTACATATTCAAATTACAAGTATAATACAAGTTGAGGAATTAAACAAAAAACAAATTCAAAATATTAATTCTGGGGGGGGGAAAGGAGTTTTAGCTTAAAGGGTTCCACAATCCTCCAAATTCCTTTCTTACAGGCATGGGATGTGAAAATTCATGCAAAATTTCATCACTTTTGGCCTGAAATTGAGTCACAGGGTGTAACAACCACTCGCCAGGGGTAGAGGTATTAATGAATACACCCACTCAAACATTTCAAATCAGCAAATCCAGTGTCTGCATCAGCATTCAGTTTCAGCAATCTTCATTCTGAAACATGCATACAGCTTGGTACATCAATACAGCCTGTCAATACCTGTACAGGTTGGATTCACCCAATAAAGTTTCAATACACCAGTATGAAACTGTATGATCACTCAAATACACCACACCTATTGTACAGGACCTGTATTGGCCAGACTCAATTAAATAATTCAATCCTCTCATGAAAATTCTTCCTCTGGATCAGGGCTGGTGTTTCTCACATATACCAGCCCCTCTTTCTCCCCCCTGGGGACTTTTCCCCAGTTAATTAATTTAGTTTATTTATTATTTTATAATTATTCTTATCCTTATTTTGGGTATTATAGTTATTTGATTTTATGTTAGTCTTTGCATTTTCTTTCTTCGCCCATACAGTATGAGCTGGGTGGCCATATCCTTATTAACCCTTCTCTTTCCATTCTGACAGGTTGAAACAGTGGACTTGGACTTGTTTGTGGTTGGCTCTTCTATTCTTTATTCTTATTCTTTTTGTTGCTGCTTCTTATATTCATTTCTCTAGTAATTCATCTTTAACACTCTTAAGTGTATCCTTTCTTACCATATCTTTGAGCCCTCCATGAGTGAGTCCCAGTTTACTGAGTGCCAGGCCCTCTTCACTTCAAAGAGCCCCTCTGACATTAAATTAATTAACTCATATTTGATTCTTTCTTTTCATTCATTTATATTCATTTCTCTCATTCATCAATTATGTTCTCTTTTATGATTTAATGATCTTTGATGATTATGATTTTTTCTCTCTAATCAAGTTCATCTCATTCATTTCATTCATATGAAATTGATTTTTCTTCTTTCTTAATCATTGCTGACCATTTCATTCACCTCATTCATTTTATCAAATCAAATTTTTTCTGTGTTCTTATTCAGGTTCTTTTTAGGAATTATTGATTGGTTTAATTGATTGGATTATTCATTTGGATTCATTGGGTTGATTGATTAAGCGATTCTAAATTTTTCATTTGAATTGGATTGATTGACCTTGAATTCTCAAGATATTTTATTGATCCTCAAGAACTGATTTTGATTATTGATTGATTTGACTCATCAAGATATTTGAATTGATTTCTGAAGACTTTAAATTGATTGATTGATTCCCCAAGACCTTAATTTCATATTGAAGACACTGATTTATTGATTGATTGATTCTTGATTGAATATTGATTGATTTTTGATTACTCAAGATTATTAATATTTGATTTGAATTTGACTTATTGTTGATTTTTGATTGAATTGATTGATTGTTGATTGAAGTTGATTTCACCTCAAGAATTGAATTGATTCCTCAAGACTCATCAAGATTTTATTGTGATTGATTTGGCCGATTTTTGATTTCTGTTCTCAATACCATCAAGTTTCTCTTATTCAACTTCTGTTAATAATTCCAGTTCAGCATAGTCCCCCAGCAAAGAACACTAGATCCCAAAAAATTCCAGCTCTTCTTACTCCTACAACAAGGGCTCCTCTCAACCGCACACCATCAGTTCATCAACTGAGTGCAAATTTGGACAGAGGACCACCAATGGAAGGCGAAGCACCCTCAAGAAGAGGTGGAATGAAATCTAGAAGATCAAGATCCTTTTCTGGACTTTTGGGTGGCTACCCTGGGATGTCTGAAGGTGCAAGAGCAAGATTAGGGGAAGTTGAAGATGAAGAGGGGGAAGAGTCTTTGGAAGAGGAAGATTCTGGGGAAACTGAAGTGGCAGATGCCTTGGCAAATGCTCCAGAGGTGCCTCAGGGTTCTATTCTAGCCCTTTCTAGTCAACCTCTTGTCTCTCAAACTGATCCAAGTCTCCTCAAGATGATGGAGCAGATGACTCAATTAATGGAGCAACTCACTCAAGCAGTTGCTCCCAGGGACAATTCCAAAGCCCCTGCTTTCAAGACTCCATCCATGAAGGCACCTGATTCTTTTGATGGTACTCAAGCTCATAAATTGAGAGTATTTATCTAATCCTGTCAATTAATCTTCCATAATGATCCAGCAAATTTCTTCTCTGACAGGAAGAAAGTTCTTTACTCAACTTCTTTTCTCACTGGTAGAGCTGGAAAGTGGATTGAACCCTATCTCTCAAATATTTCCAATGAAGACCCTTCCTACCTCCTCAATAATTGGCCCTTATTTGAATTTCAATTATTCACTCTGTTTGGTGACCCCGATGAGGTCAGGAAAGCTGAACAAGAATTGGACAATTTGAGGATGAAGGAGAGTGGCCATGTTTCCTTGTACATTGCAGATTTCAGAAGCTTAATGTCAAGAATTGGAAATTGGGGGGAAAGGGCTTATATGCATGTTTACAGAAGAGGATTGGCATTAAGATTATTGGATCAGTTGGCTTCTCACCCTGCAACTTTTGATACTCTTCGAGAACTTATGGATGTCACTTTAGAGTTAGACACAAGATATCATGAGAGGCAAAAAGAAAAGGGTGGAAATCAAGAAAAGAAGCCTCCAGTCAATGGATCCAATAAATCTAGGCTTCCTCAAAACTCATCTTCAAGGAGGCCTTACCAGAAGAAGAACAAGAAGGGCAAGCAGTTTCAATCTTCAAAGGACAAGCCTCATGCTTCTCTCCTCAATAAGGACAATAAATTAATTGGTTCTGAAAAGGAGATGAGGATTCAAGAGGGGTTATGTACTTATTGTGGTGGAAAGCGCCCAATTGAAAAATGCTTCAAGAGACCTCAGAACAAGCCTGGGTCATCATCAAGAGGCTTCCCTAGCAAGCAGGTAAAAGCCTGAGTGGGAATCATGATGTTTTCAACGGTTCTCACTTATTTCCTTCAAGAGCACAATTGTGCACTCTGAATACTAGTGTCAAGAAATCTTTAGAGTTTCTTATTTTTTCTTCTGTCTCTGATATTTTTTATATTATTCTCATTGATTCTGGTGCTACAAACTCTTTTATTGCAAAGAATTTTGTTCTCAAGTACTCATTGACTCTGTCAGAGCTCCCTGAAAAGATTCCTCTTTTCATTCTGGATTCTAATGAATCCCCTTCCTTGTTCATCACTCATTATACCAAGTGGGTAGTTGACTTGCCTTCCTTCCCAAGCTTTGAATGGGACTTCTTTATTGTAGATTCACCCAAGGGAGAAGACCTGATATTGGGCTATGATTCCCTTTACCATTTTAATCCCATTATTAATTGGAAAAATGGATTGATCACCTATGATTCTAGTCATAAGGATTCTAGTGGTATTATTCCTTCTACTAGTAATGTCTTAGCCACTGCTGTCAACAGTGTTGCTCTGGTTGGTGAACTTAAGACACCTTCCCTTCCTTCTTCTGTCCATACCCCTTCCATCATTCCCTCTCAGTCATTACTTCCATTAAGAGATGAAGTCTTCAAAGAGATAAAGGATGTTGGAGAAGATGTTGCCATATCTTCACTTCATCTCTTTCAAGGGGATATGGACCTTCCTCCCTTATCTTTTCATGCATCCCTGGAGGAGCAGTGGGATGAGGAGGAAGATCCAGAAGAACTTGAAACTGTGTTGAAGGTTGTCCCTCCTGCTTATCACCAATATTTGGATGTATTCTCCAAGGTGAAAGCAGAGAAACTTCCTCCACACCACGCCTGTGATCAACATATTGAATTGGAGGGTCTTCTACCTCCAATTGGTGTTATCTACTCCTTATCAAATCAAGAGTCAGAAACACTATGGGCCTACATTTCAGAGAATGTAGAGAAAGGTTTCATTAGACCAAGCTCCTCTTTAACAGGAGCACCTGTCCTTTTTGTCAAGAAAAAGGATGGAGGTCTTTGTTTGTGTGTTGACTACTGCAAACTCAATGCTGTCACTAGGAAGAACAGATACCCTGTTCCTCCTATGAACCAGCTCCTTACCGTATTCAACGGCTCCACTATCTTCTCCAAGATAGATTTGTGTGGTGCATATAACCTTCTGAGAATCAAAGAGGGGGATGAGCACTTAACTGCCTTTAGAACCAAATATGGTAGTTATGAGTATTTGGTCATGCCATTTGGTTTGACTAATGCTCCTGCTTCTTTCCAGAATCTTGTGAATGATATATTTGCAGATTTCTTGGATGTGTTTGTTGTGGTTTATCTAGATGATATTATGGTATTCTCAAGTTCTGAGGAAGAACATGTCAAACATGTGACCTCTGTCCTCCAAAGACTCAGAGAGAATAATTTATTTGCCAAAGCCTCCAAGTGTGGAATACTTGGGCTATGTTGTTTCAAGTGATGGCCTCAAGATGGATTCTTCAAATGTTCAGCAGATCCTTGATTGGCCTCAGCCCAGAAACATCAAAGCACTTCAATCTTTTCTTGGCTTTGCCAATTTTTATGGTCGTTTCATTAAAAATTATTCTAAAAAAATCACTTCTCTCACTTCCCTCCTTAAAAAAGATTCTCCTTTCATCTTCAATGAGGAAGCTCTTAGTCAGTTTCAAGCACTCAAAGAAGCTTTCACCTCTGCTCCTATCTTATCCCATTTCAATCCATCTCTACCTACTATTGTAGAGACTGATGCTTCTGATTATGCATTGGACGCCGTACTGAGTCAGGTGAATGACTCAGAAAAGCACCCCATTGCATTTGATAGTTGCAAGCTTCTCACAGCTGAGCTGAACTATGAAATTCATGACAAGGAACTCCTTGGCATAGTTTGGGCTCTCAAGCGCTGGAGAGAATTTCTTCTTTCTCTTTCCAATTCTTTTGAGGTCTTGACAGACCACTCTTCCAAAGTTCTTACTCGTTGTCAGGCCCGTTGGGCTGAATTTCTCTCAGAATTTCATTTCACTATCACTTACCGCCCAGGCAGGATGACCACTTTACCAGATGCCTTGTCACGTTGGGACAACGTGTACCCAGAGAGGGGGGTGGACTTCATCAGCAAGAATCCTCAAAATTTCCATCAAGTACTTAAGCAAGATGGAATTCAAGAGTCAAGATTCTTCTCAATCAAAGTGGAGATTTTCTCAGATTTAGTGGACAAGATTCAAAAAGAAGTATGGCAAGACAAAGACTATAAAGAAATACTCAAGCAACTAGCAAGAGGTGAATCAGTTCCAGATTATTCTCTTGAACCTCAAGCCAAGTTATTATTATTCAAAGATAGAGTGGTAATCCCAATCAATGAAGAACTTCAACTCAATATTCTTCAAAAGCGTCATGACTCACCATTGGCTGGCCATCCTGGCCAGGAGAAGACCCTCAAGCTCATCAAGAGGGATTCTTATTGGGCTGGCATGAATCAATTCATCAAGGACTATGTGTCCTCATGTCAGCAATGTTCAAGAAACAAGAACATTCATCACAAGAAGTTTGGATTACTCAAGCCTCTTTCAATTCCGTCTGGTCCTTGGAATTCATTATCAATGGACTTTATCACTAAATTGCCCTTGTCAAACAACTTTGACTCAATTCTAGTAGTTGTGGACCGGTTCTCAAAAATGGCAATCTTCATTCCAACTTATGGAAAAATCACTGCTCTGGACTTAGCTCAAATTTTCATTAGTCATGTATTTTCCAAGCATGGCCCTCCAGTCAGTATTGTCAGTGATAGAGGATCTTTATTGGTTAAATCATTTTGGACTCAATTATGTCAGCAGCTCAAGATATCAAGAGATCTTTCAACTGCATTTCATCCTGAAACAGATGGACAGTCAGAGAGGGTAAATCAGATACTAGAACAGTACCTTTGGATGTATGTCAGCTATCATCAAGATGACTGGTACACCTGGCTCCCTCTGGCTGAATTTGCCTATACTAATGAAGAACATTCATCAACCAAGCAATCACCTTTTTTCACCATTTATGGAAGAAATCCCAGCTTTGACTCAATCCATATTTCTCAAGATTCACCTGCTGCAAAATTATCAACAAAACTCCAATCAGTAGAGCAAGTTGTCAAAGAAGAATTAGAGTCAGCAATAAGGAGATTCAAGAAGTATGCAGATAGAAATGGGACAATTCCACCTGATTTCCAACCTGGGGACCAAGTATGGCTAGCTTTCAAGAATATCAAGACAACAAGACCCACCAAGAAATTATCAGAAAGATGCTTGGGACCTTTTGAAGTTCTGAAGAAGATTGGCAGCCATGCATATCACCCCAAGTTTCCTCAGAAATGGAAGTCAGTTCACCCTGTCTTTCATGTGTCCTTATTAGAACCAGTCAAGCATTCAACTATCCCAAATCAACATCAATTGCCACCACCACCAATCCCAGTGGAGGAGCAAGAAGAATGGGAAGTAGCTCAGGTTCTGGACTCAAAACTCAAAAGAGGTAAATTATGGTATCTCGTAGAGTGGAAAGGATTCAGTGAAGACCCAGAAAGAACCACTTGGGAACCAGCTTCCAACCTTACCAACTCACCAGACCTTGTCAAGGATTTCCATTCATTATATCCAGACAAGCCTGGTCCAAATACCTCAAGAGTTTGATTATGGTGCTTGGTGGGGAGAAGAAGTTATGAAAGTAAGTTCCTCTCCTGGCATGCACCTTTAAGTGGGTATTCTACCCAAATGTTGCTGTAAGCATCACCTTGGCCACTTTGTGAGCACTTGTCAATTCTTTGGACAGGTTCAGAAAGCATACAACACCAATACCCTCCGATTTGGACCTTATCAAGATATGGCCAAATGTTTCTTTCTTTATTTTTCATTTCTTTTTTCTTATTTATCATTTCATTTATGCCAATCACCATAATTCAAGACCTTCATTACTTCAAGTCATTTATGGAAATTTATTTCAGTTTTATGGTGCTTGGTGGGGAGTGGAAGTTATGAAAGTAAGTTCCATCTCCTGGTATGCATCCCCAAGGGTTCTACTTCTTGTAAAACATTACCTTGGCCATTCTGTGAGCATCAAATGCTTGGTTTTCATTTTTCAGACACTTCTTGGCCAGAATCAAGCAACTCACCACAAGGAGGACCAGCCATCAGGATTTTTCTTTATTTCTTTTCTTTACTCTCATTTCCTCTTATTCTCTTATTCTCTTCCTTTCTTTACATGTATAATTTTCTTTCTTTTATTTCTTTAAAGCAGCAGAATCCCCTCCCAAATCATGTATTGGGAGGTTCCATTATTTGTTTCATTTTTTAGTATTTATAAGAGTGGGGATAGAAGTCAAACCAAACACAAACAAGGAAAAGGAAAACTAGTTATCTCTACCCAAATCATCAAAAGTTCTCTGGAAGTCATTTCTCAACTCATCTTCATACCAGGCAAATTTTTCAGCCATCTCTTTAGAGGCAGTACCTGGAATAGTCCTATCATTGGCATACATAATCACCTCTCTGCTATTTATATCAACCCTCCTGAACAATCTGGCCACAGCATCTTGATTTTCAATAGCTGCATTGGGATCTTCTCTGGTAACCCAGATAGGCCAACGTTCTCTTCTTTAAAAAACTTGAGTGGCAGGAAATGGCAAAGGGGACAATCCATCTCTTCTTCTGCTGGAGCTGGCCACAGGTTGGAGTTGATGGGAGGTGGATATGGGTGAGTTTCTGGGTTTTTGAACTGGTTATGGTCTTACTACTGGATTTAAGGCAGGCCTGGTGGTGTGGGAAGTAGTTGGTGAAGGAGGAGGAAGGGTTGTAGGAATGGAAGCAAGCATTGGTTGGAAGGTTCTGGGAGTGCTGGGAATAATTTGGCTTTGGAATCTAGTGTTGGAAAGAGGTTGAGAAGAGGAATTGCTGGATGGATGGCCAACTGAATCAGGAACAACTTCAACTTCTTCACCATCAAACTCATCACTTCCTTCAGAATCTGGATCTGTTGGGAAATCAACAATTCTTCTTAGTTTTTTCACTACCTTCACTACTCCATCAGTATTGGTCCTTGAGATTGGGATTTCTGAGCTGTAATGTATGGGCCTACCACCAATTGGAATGGCCCCTCCAACATTAGTCCACCTGGCCACATCCCTCTGCCTGGAACCAGTCACTACATCAAAATATCAGTACTAATTCAATCAAGATATGAAAATCACTCACATTGAGAAAATCCTGAGGTTGCATCAGGAGTAGGTTCTCAAGAATGGGGAATTCCTGCCCATAAGGCCCATCTTTCCTGCTCCATAAGTGCCTCCTGACGTTGGAAAACGTTGACCCGGTACGATGACATGGTTTCTTCCCAATGAAGCAAAAATGGCATTTTGACAATCAAGGATTGTAATGTTGAAAACAATCCTTACCCTTGGCCAAACATTCAGTACAGGCAGGATCAAGAACTTCAACTGCTCTGAACCCATCATAAGTTTGGGAGGGATCAAAATGACCGGAAGACGCCATGGAAGGGGAGGACAATTGACTGAAGACACCAGAACCACAAAGAACAGACGGTGGCGGTGCAGAAGGAGAAGATTCAGTGAGCTCAGTAAGTTTGGAACTCATAACTGAAGAATATGCAAGCAGAAGATTCAAGACATCAGAATCAATCCACTCCATATCAAGAAAAAGATTTTGACCTCAAGGAAATGGGGGCCATAACACAATTATGCCCCCCCTCAAAGCCTCTAAGGTGAAGGTTCATACCCCTTTGGGGCTGAACTCATCACCCAGGGCCTCCCCTGCAACTTTGGGGAGGCCAGGATCTTGATGGTCCTGGACCCCATCAATAGGTCCAGGCCATGTATGGTGAAAATTGGGTTTGGGCCAATTCTGGGCCCCTTGGTCACCCTGGGTCCCCAGCAAAAGTGGGCCCAGGGGGCTTCCAATAGCCCACGGACCGCGGACCGTGGACCGCAGACTGCAGACCATGGACCATAGGTACCCAAAGACCCAAAATGGCCAGAAAGGGCCATAAATTATGGAATCAATAAATTCACCAAAATACCAAAAAGGCCCAAAAGGCCATAAAAATCCGAATTTGTCAAGATTCATCAGGGAAGAGGCCACAGCCCAAAAACACTTTTGAGGGCTGTTGAGGCCATTTCCATGGACAATGGGGACAAGACCCCTTGGAGGAAATTTTTTCAAGATTTCATTGGATTAAGCCTTGCCCAATGAGTACACTTCATATACTCATTGGGCATCATTTTTTGAGCACAAGAGCTCAGTGGCCCTTATTGTGGGATATATCCCAAGGCCACACCCCAAGGGCAAGGTTGATTGAATCAGAAGAAAAGAAAAACATATTTCGAAGTGGAATACTTACTCAAAACTTGAAAGAGGGGGGGAATCAATTTAATTTGACAGAGAAGATTTGAAGAAGGATTTTCAGGATAATGTTCAAGAGGAACAGAAAATCAAAAAGAAATTTTTTGAAAAAAATGTGGGGATATTGAGATGCCACTCAACAGTGGCAGGGTACTATGGTGTTCAGGAGCCCACCAGTTTCAAGAGGGGGATACTGTAACAACCACTCACCAGGGGTAAGGGTATTAATCAATACACCCACTCAAACACCTCAAATAAGAAAATCCAGTATCTGCATCAGCATTAAGTTTCAGCAATCTACATTCTGAAACATGCATACAGCTTGGTACATCAATACAGCCTGTCAATAGCTGTACAGGTTGGATTCACCCAATACAGTTTCAATACACCAGTATGAAACTGTATGATCACTCAAATACACCACACCTCTTGTACAGGTTCTGTACAGCTGTACAGGACCTGTATTGGCCAGACTCAATTCAATAATTAAATCCTCTCATGAAAATTCTTCCTCTGGATCAGGGCTGGTGTTTCTCACATATACCAGCCCCTCTTTCTCCCCCCTGGGGACTTTTCCCCAGTTAATTAATTTAGTTTATTTATTATTTTATAATTATTCTTATCCCTATTCTGGGTATTATAATTATTTGATTTTAAGTTAGTCTTTGCATTTTCTTTCTTTGCCTGTACAGTATGAGCTGGGTGGCCATATCCTTATTAACCCTTCTCTTTCCATTCTGACAGTTTGAAACAGTGGACTTGGACTTGTTTGTGGTTGGCTCTTCTATTCTTTATTCTTATTCTTTTTCTTGCTGCTTCTTATATTCATTCTTCTAGTAATTCATTTTTAACACTCATAAGTGTATCCTTTCTTACCATATCTTTGAGCCCTCCATAAGTGAGTGCCAGGCCCTCTTCACTTTGAAGAGCCCCTGTGACACAGGGTCTGTGATGCGATTGATGATAAGGTTTTGATATCAACCAGGGAAGCTTGAACTGTTGCCAAGAGGTTAAAACTACCCTTAAGTCAAAAAAATATTAGTAAAAGCTTCTTTAACTGGTTTTGAAGTCTCTTAAACACATTACTATGTGTTTTAATGGATTGAAACCAAGTATTTATATAGAAATGGCTGATTTAAGGTTCTAAAATAGCCAAAAAAGCAAAAATGGCTAAAGCCAGCATTTTTTGGTCCAAACCAGGGTCCAATGATGCCATAATCAGCTTCTTTATTGGCGAAGTGTTTCTCACATCTCAAAAGAGTAAATTTTACTTTTGGAGTAAGAAAATTGGTGGCTTCAAAAAATGTCTTCTTTGCAGCACTTTTCTCTTTAGGTTAAAATCTTTCTGTTTTATAATTTTCTCAAACACTGTTAAACCAATCAATAAAATATTAAAACCACCATATTTATATAATTTTGAAACTTCTAACAATGTGAAAAACCCTCATAATCATTTTTTGTAATTCTTATAATTGCTTTTACCAAAGAACCACCCCATAAGTGAATTGAAGCATCTTTCATCACTGTTAACATTGTCACTTTGGTCACCTTTGGGAGTGTTTTCCCTTTAATTTTGTTTAAAGTGCCTGTAATTATATCAATTGCCTGCAGCTGTTTGCTCACTTAATTTCAATTGAAATTTCTCTTGGAGAAATTTCTTTTGTAGCCTTAAATACCTCTTGTATAGTATTTTTGGATAAAGTTTTATTGTTGGTAAAACAATAAATCTTTATATATTATTTTTCTATACTAAAAAATTTAGAATCAATAATTTTGGTGTGTTTTCTCTTAAAAAATTGTAAATTCTACTCTTCTCAATTAAATTTTACCTTATACAAATTTTCAGGACTTGAAAAGTACTTGATTTTCAATCAAAGTTTCTTATCCACAACTTAAAATATGTGAGGGGAAAATAGAATGTTTCTGTTTTAATATTTTGAGTGGGACTAGTCTTTAAGCTTCTTTCTGGTAATATTACAGAATGGGAATGCCTCTTTTGTGGGATTAAAATTAGGAATTACCTGGAGGGGGAAATCATAGGTAATTATTTTTTTAATTTTTACTAATTCTTGTAGCCAAAGGTGGAAATGGTGTATTGCCTTCCCCCTAAAATACTAAAGAAGTTCTCTTTTGGAGGCCACAAAACAAACTAAAATAGGTAAATGCCTTCAAAAATGGGAGAATGGAATATTCAGAATCTCAGATCAGAACTATCCAATATAATAAGAAATATAATTCCAGTAATATGGTGAATATATGGAATTTAATTGAATATGTGTCTGTAAATTCTTCATTTTTAGTGGAATTAGGGTGAGTGGTTTCCCCTTGGTGATAAAATTAGTGTTTATAAGCTTGATTTTGTTAACATAAATGAATAATAGAGTAAGATGATTTCTTTAAAGGGTTTTGTTTTTTGAAGAGTCTTCAATAGTAAGAAAATTTAGTATTTGTTAGATTTAAAAGGTAAGATTTTTTGAAATTGGATTTTTTAAGGGTTGAGTTAATTCCAAGTCTTGGAAAATGCTTCTATTTTTACTGGATAAAATATCTTTAATAGAGAAGTACCCCTAATCTTGGATACTGGATAAATTTTCAATACTAAGTTTTCACTGAGCATAGCTACTGGAAAATCTTCAAAACTATACTTCCACTGAAGCTTAGATATTGGGAAAGTAAACTCACTATAATATACTGAACCATCTCCCAGGTAACAGATGAATTCTTCCTGCGATTAGGATATAGTTTCAATTGGGGGGAGAAAGCCACCCCATTTATAAATTTTGGGAGCTGTCCTTTCCCACTTCAATTCCTCTTCATTTAATCAAGTGAGTTTTTTGTTGGTGAAGAATTTTCTTGTGTGTGTGAGGTGATTTAAGGATTAGTGATTATTTTTCTTCTGAACAGCCTCTATTTTGTCACATGGTGTCAGCCTGTGACTTCAAACAGAGCACCAGCATGAAATCCAACATAGGTAATGGTATGAAGTGTATTGGAAAAAAATATTGAATGCAAGTATTATAAAAAGAGGGACAACTTCCACATGGGATAAGAAAGGACAAAGATAAGACCAAATGAGCAAAACCCTTACTTTCACCTTTCATCTAGCTTATGCATATTCATTGCGAAGCCTACCAAAATGGTATTTTTCTCAAAAACCTCAAGGAGAGCTACTACATGGTATCATCCATTCTTCCATAGAATTCCTACTTCAGGAGATACCATCATACCACCTTTATTCACTAAGAACCCCTCAAACTTCCAAGAGCTCTTGTTCAAAACTGTACAAAAGTACAGCCAAATTAAAGATCTAATTTGAAGCTTTAATTTGAGATACACCTTACACATGTACCCTCAAAACTTGCATAGAGATCCTGGATCAAGGGTTCAACAAACCAAATACAAGTTATCTTAAAACAACAATATAAAGAACCCCCTGTATCTTTGGCATATATTAATACAGCTGTACAGTGAATTATACCAAATTGTAGAGCTCATAAAGTACCACAATTCTGTTTTATTAAATTTCTGATATCTTTTGAATTTACAGATATATCTGGATTGGAAGTATATCAAGCCATATAATGATGTACAAAAATACATAAAAAAAACTAGAAGGCCTTATAGATTTTGTGATTTTTGAGAAGGGTTAACATGAAGAATGTCAAATTAAGAAAAATAAATCCCTTCAATCCTATGCTCTTGAATTATTGATATCTCAAGAACTGACTGAAATATTTGGGTTGGAAGATTTTTGACCAATACTGTTCTGTACCAAACCTGTACCAACCAATACTGGCTTAATACTTAAATAATGGTTGCTTAAAGCTTAAAACCACCCATAATGACTAATATTAGTAATAGAAGCACTATGAAAACTTTACAAAAGTTCTGAAATGGTCTGTGAAGAGTTTTTTCAACCTGTATTGATCCAGAATGATCATTTGTGGTCCTAAAACCACAAGTCTGACTATGATAATGTCAGAATTAATGGTAAAGAACCAAAATCAAGCCTCCAGAGTAGAAAATCTCACTCTGAAGATGTTTGAAGAGCTTAAAAGCCCCTCAAAGTCCCCAAAAGGGATATAAAAGGCCTTCTATCACTGCAAAAGTACCTCATAATTATATGTTTAGAATTATTAAATATTAAAGCTGTTAGCAACCAGTAGTGCTCTTGAAATTATATTGATATAGCTATAGTATTATCTATTTTAGTTTCTTGTCATAGTCAGTAGATATTCAACAGTTTCAGCCAAGACCATCAGTATATCAATCACCACTGTTACTCATAACAGTAGGGTCTTATTTATTATTTTTTAACTACTAGTAATATGTCTCAGTCATGGTAACAGCTTGTATTTATTATTTCTAGCTGCTACATAGAATCACCCTGTAATATCATGGTTCCCTTTTGATAAGCTCATTATGAAATGATATTGGATTTTCCTTTCATAAATGAGGTGATTCAATTTTTTCTGGGTTTTTTTTGACAGCCTCTTTCATGTCACACAATATAGCTTTGGTTGGGTGAATATTACATGATGAGTTGAGCTTTTCCTTGCATATGTCATATTTTAGGCTTGGTAGAAGTGACTGTGTAGGTTATAAATGTTTCATGGATATTTTTATTCCTTTTGAAATATAAATTGAGTTCAGGTAATAATTCCTTGCACTGATGGATTTCCTGTTGTGCATTAGTGTGTGTGATCTTATTTAGTCTGTCACATGCTGTGCATAGTCATATAGTGTATATCCTTCCATATCCTAATGGGGTGGTGTCATTATGAAGGAAATTTAGATTTTCAGTGCATGAAATGGGAAATTATGTGGGATTTAGGTTTAAAATGATATTTTATTGCATAAATTGATGTATTGTAATTTATTAGTGGAATGATTATGTATCATTTTGAGGGCCTTTTTTAGGAATTCCAGTGACTTTTAGCTGCTCTTGTCTATTTCACATGCAATTCCTCCAATTAAATGTGTAAATTGAGGATTTAAGGAGGTTATTTGATGTCCATGAAGAGGTTTTAATAATTTTAAGGGTGTTTATTAAGATGTTGAGAAGAACTGTATGTATTGAGAGCTGTTTATGGAGCTATAATGGAGATTATATCAATGAAATTTCTTGTCTTAATTGTCACTGTGATTATTCATTTAAGTAGGTACCAGTAAGTAATATGATAGTAACACTTTGATCTTATGAGCCTTTGTTAATTTGATATATATCCTCAAAGGTCAGCTTATGGGTTACTCTCAGATGGTTTATCAAAATATGTTTTAATTCTTAACTTAATTCATCATACCTATAAACTCTTCAATCTTCTGATATCTTATCAAATATTCTCTCATCTTCCTAAAAGCTCCAGAAATTTCCATTCCAGCAATACCCTAAATTTGAGAATTTTCCCACTGTGCCTTGAAAACTTCAACTTTATGTATTTAATCTCCAGAGATCCTCCTCAAAAGCTAAGAGAAAAAGGGCATATTGTAGTACCATTTCATATGAAATGCCACCCAGATGTTACATAAGAAAAACCCTAGTTATCTGCTGCAACAGGTTTATATTTTTCAATTTCACCTCCATGATAATTGAAAGCTGAAACAAAGCTCTTTATCAGCCTCTCCAACCAACCACCTTTGTCATGGTCCCTTGTCTCTTCCCTTTTTTTCTCATTTGGTCTTTCTTTGCCTTATTGAAACTCACTCCCCTTTTGCTTGTGACTAATTTTTACCAGAACCTAATTATAAATGTCAACCTCATTGCCTCTGCTTTACTTAGACATTTCCTTTATATTATGACTCACTTTTTTAGCCCAAAAACAATCATATTTCTTGCCTTTTTTATTTCAAATTGATTCTCAAGTAGCACCCCATCCAGATATTCAAAACATGCTAGTTTCTAGTATTTAGGCTAAAGACTCAATGGAATAATACATTAGTAGTCTCAAAGACAATGTTGATAATCTGAAATTAAGCTCCCAAAATCCTTACACAAAGAGTGCAAAAGCATCCAAAATGTCAAAAGCCTTCAAAGACCTACCAAACCAACCTTGTCCAGAAAGAATAAATTTTGGTATGGACATTAAGAGAAAGCACAATCCAAGTCCACACCTCATAGGGAATCTAAGTCCACTTTGCTAAAAGCAAAGAGTAGATGTCAGAAATTTGGTAAATCAGAAAACTGAACCCCCAAGCCCCCAAGCACAACCCATTTCAAATGCAGGAGGATGACCTTTCACATGGTTTTAAAGGTGTGAAAGTAGGTGTTTTTTGTTTCTATAAGTTCAAAAAGACATCTAGTACATAATTCTATTTGGTAGTAAACATTTTATATACACAGATAAGCTCTAAGGGGTATGAAGGAGAAGGGTACCTTTCCTTCCCTTGCTGATTTGGATTTTAAGTTCTCAAATTATGGCAAAGTTAAACATGTCATTCAAGACTGTGGAGTGTGATAATTGAAGATAAGGATGAGCTTCAAGCATTTTAATTTTAACAATTACAAATGATAAACTTGGATCAAGGCCTCAAGCACCCCAGTCAAGCTTACATAGATTACATCCAAGGAGCCCTGGGTCACTTAGGGCTCACACAATGGTCACCAAACCTTTCTCAGAATAATGAAGAACTAGAAAATGCTTTCTTTTGAGCTGAATCAATTGTCAATTTTAAACAAATTACAGCTGGACAGGATCACAATAATTAGAATGTAAATCTTTCTTACATTACAAAGACTGGATTTTTGAAAAACGCTTATAAACACTTTGTAAGTCACCATATGAGGGATATATATGAGGAGGAAATGAGGCATAAAGGAAGCTATATAGACTCTTGAGAAAAGAGTTCAACTAACACAAATAGATGCCATGTAAGGTTTGGCTTATTTATTCAAATTTTGCTTTGATTAACAACCCATTTATTTCAGCTATGGGCTGAAAGGATTGAATTGGCCATTTTACACAAGCTCCTTTGGAGCTATTGTAAGATAATCAAGGAAACTGTGGCCCATAGTGAAGACAAGTTGTATGGGCCCAAAACTGACATTTGCACTATATGTACATGGTCATTCCATTCCATAAAGGAAAATATCTTCTTTTTCCATTTGAATCAAGCCATGGAAGACTATAAAAACACATGGGAATTTCAAATTGAAGTCTCTCCTGAGTTCTTCTAAAGATAACAATTGAATCTCAGAAGTATATGCCACCTGAGGGTCTTCCTTCTTACTTCTACAGTGTAAAGTGGCTCAAATTCCTGAAAGAGTTTGAAGAAAGGAAAACATTTGATGGGAAGAATAAAGCTTTCCTGGAAGATTCTGAAGAATAATTGGAAACTGAAAGAAAAACCAATGAAGCTATTTCAGATAAGGCTTTCAGAAAAAAATTGAAGGAAATTGTTATGGAGCCTTACAAGATTGAAGAGGAGGAAAATGATAAGGATTAAGGTAATAGTATTGACTTAGAATAAGAAAGTCAAAATGTATCAGGAGGTGAAGGAAATTTTTTTGAAAGACAGGAAAGTATTCTTATGAATAAAATGATGAAAGTACAGATGGAGATGAAGATAATGGCAAATTTAAGGATGAAGATAGGGTCAATGACAAGGGGCCCATGGAGGGTGTGGGATGAGAGTAGTGACCAGGACTTCCTGGAAGTTGGCTTGTTTCATGTTTGGGGACAATAGGCTTATATAAGGTAAATCAGAAGGTGGTTGGTACCAGGATATATCTGTCAGCCTGTGACTCAAACCAAGAGCACAAGCATGACACCAAAATACCATAAACCAATAGTAGAGCAAAAATGCCCACTAAAGGTTACCTGAGCTCAAAAGACTCATGAAGGGCACCAAAATAAAGAGGAAAGTCAAGTCTTTCCAAATAGAAAACTCTAAAAATCATTGGATAAGGAATGAAAGATTTGCTCCAGCTCAAAACATGAATTGAGAAGAAAGCCTTAATTTTCACCTCTCATCCAAAATCCAGAGGAAGGGGCAGAACCCCATAAAATGGGTGATCAAAAATAAAACTCTTAATCAGGGCTATCTAATGGTACTAGCCAAATTGAGCTAGATTCAAAACTACAGAAGCTATGGATAAAAGAAGCCAAATAAGGGTCAAAAATATTACCTTCCTGTCTAGCTTCTACAGTTTTAGTGTTAGATAAGTAAGGTAGGGTCTCTTTAGAAAGAGAAAAATCAGGGATTTCAGATGGTGGCATACATTTTGTTAAAACACATATAGTACAAACCTTATGGAGCAAAAAATCTAATTACAGGATTCATAACAAATCCATAAAGTGATAATGGAATTTAGAATTGGTATAACTTTGCCATATTTGATGCTAGCTATACCAAATGAGTTACTATTGTGCAAAATAATCAAGGGCTACAAAATAAGGAAGCTTTTAGCTCTCTATCCTGAAAACTGACAAAGATATTCAGGCTTTAATATTTTAATCCCACATTAGGAAGTATGGGATCCTACTGTGGGACAGCTGTCCATTTAATTGAATTAACAGCTAATAAATTAAACTAAATGATTTTTATTCTTTAATTCCTCATAAAAGAAAGAAACTTTCTGTAACGTTTCTGACACATCAGAATAATCAGAAAACACCTGTAAGCTCCATTGGTGAAATTCTTCACCCTGTATAGGGTAAAAATGATAACTTGTGGCTCTAAAACCACATTTCCACCCAATACCAGGCTGTATTGAGTGTATATGTCACAGCCATGGAGACAGGCAGGGCATTACCACTCATTACTAATGGAAAATCTTCCAACACCTAATCAGCAAGGGGTTTCATGGAAGATTCACCAAATACAGTTTCAAACCTCAATACATCTCAATACAGGATTCACCAAATATAGGCCTGCCTTCAATACAGGTGCAAATACCTGTATTGATTCAAAAATCTGTGTTGGATACACCAAAACAGCTTCAAATGCAAATACAGGTTTCTCAATCATACAATTATAGTTTCTCAACACTAAAACTCCAGGCTGGCACTTTTTCACATATACCAACCCCATTTTGCCCACCTGGGTTTTTTCCCCCAGTTAATTAAAATATTGGATTTATTATTTAATATTATTTTATTTCTCATTAAGAGATATTATTTTATTAATTATTAAGTTAGTCTTTGCCTTCCCTCACCTGTTCAGTAGAGTCCTGGTGGCCATATCCTTTATTAATCCTTTTCTCTTTTCTGAACAGGTTGAAACAGTGATACAGGATTATTTGTGGTTGGCTCTTTATTATTGCTTTTGTTTTCTCTCTCATATCTTTAATGCTTATTATTTTATGACTAGGAATTTATTATCTTATTTCATTACTCATATCAATTGAGTATTTATTCTGAGCCCTCCATAAGTAAGTCTGTTCACTGAGTGCCAGGCCCTCTTCATTTAGAAGAGCCCCTGTGACATTATCCTAATTAACTCATAATTTCTTGTTTGCTTTCATTCATTCTTATTCATTTCTCTCATTCTCAATTGTTACTTTTTCATGATTTTATTATGTTTATGATTTCATTTTCTCTCATCAATTTTAAGCTCATTCATTTCATTAAAATGAAAATTGATTCTCTTTCTCATTTCAGAATTTTGCTGACCATTTCATTTTCTTCTCAATTCTCAATCAAATTTCATTTTCATTTGCTGTCTGAGTTCAGGTTGTTTTAACAGGTTTAATTGATTGGAATTTGGGATTAATTGATTCATTGTTTCAGGAGTTTATTGAATTGGGGTTATCATTGTTGATTTGAAATTCTCAAGAATTATTGATTTATTGATCCAATTATTCAAGAAATTGACTTTACCTCAAGACTCTGATTTGATTCCTCAAGATAGCTGATTTATCCTCAAGATTTGATTTAATTGATTGATTTGAATTTGATTCTTCAAAAAAATTGAATTGACTTTTGAAGATATTAATTGAATTCATCAAGACACAATAAATTTGATTTATTGATTGACTTGATTTGACTTATTGATTGAAATTGATTATTAATAAGAATTTGACTTTATAATCTTAACTCTTCAAGTCTCATTAATATTGATTCACTTCAAGATTATTGATTGATTTCTCAAGTTCATCAAGATTCTCATTTGATTGTTTTGGTCAAGCCTTGTTTATTCTCAAGTATCATCAAGTTTTTTTTCTTTCTTCAATAATACCAGTTCAGCATAGCCCCCCAGCCAAGAATACAAGATCTCAAAGAAGTCAAGCTGTTCTCACTCCTACAGCAAGGCTCCTTTTGACCACACACCATCAGTTCATCAACTGAGTGCAAACTTGGACAGAGGACCACCAATGGAAGGAGCAGCACCCTCCAGAAGAGGAGGTGTGAAGTCAAGAAGATCAAGATCATTCCCTGGCTTGTTGGGTGGCTATCCAAGCATTCTTCAAGGGCCTAGAAGCAGAGTAGGGGAAGCTGAAGATGAAGAGGGGGAGGAGTCTGTGGAAGGGGAGGAGTATGAAGAAACTGAAGTAGCAGCTGCCTTGGAAGGTGCCGCTGAGGCTTCTGAAGCTCCAAATCTAGCTCTTTCTAATCAAGCTTTTGTCTCTCAAGCTGAACCAAATTTTCTCAAAATGATGGAGCAGATGAATCAATTCACGGGTCAACTCACTCAAGCAGTTGCCCCAAGGGACACTTCAAAAGCCCCTGCATTCAAGACTCCATCAATGAAGGCACCTGATTCCTCTGATGGTACTAGAGCTTATAAATTGAGAGGATTTATTAAATCTTGTCAATTAATTTTCCATAATGACCCAGAAAATCTCTTCTCTGACAGGAAGAAGGTCTTATACTCAACTTCCTTTCTTACTGGTAGAGCTGGCAAATGGATTGAACCTTACCTCTCAAATATCTCCAATGAAGACCCTTCTTATCTCCTCAATAACTGGCAGTTGTTTGAAACCCAGTGATTCACTCTGTTTGGTGATCCTAATGAAGTCAGGAAAGCAGAACAAGAGTTAGACAATCTCAGGGTGAAAGAGAGTGGTCAAGTTTCCTTGTACATAGCAGATTTCAGAAGCTTAATGTCAAGAATTGGAGACTGGGGGAAAGGGCCTATATTCATGTTTATAGGAGAGGCTTGGCATAAAGATTGTTGGACCAATTGGCTTCTCACTCAGGAAGCTTTGATAGCCTTGAAGAGCTCATGGACATCACTTTGGATTTGGATACCAGATACCATGAAAGGCAGAAGGAAAAGGGTAGTCATCAAGAGAAGAAGCCTCCAATCAGTGGATCCAACTCTGCCAAGCCCCCTCAAAGTTCATTATCAAAAAAGACTTATCAAAAGAAGAATAAGAAGGGGAAGTATTTTCAAGTTTCCAAAGACAAGCCTCATGCTTCTCTCCTCAATAAGGACAACAAATTAATTGGTTCTGAAAAGAAGAGGAGGATTAAAGAAGGCTTGTGCAATTATTGTGGTGGAAAGCACCTATTTGAAAAATTCTTCAAGAGGCCTGAGAACAGGCAGGGGTCATCAAAAGGCTTCCCTAGCAAGCAGGCAAAAGCCTGAGTGGGAATAATGATGTGTTCAACGGTTCTCACTTATTTCCTTCAAGAGCAAAATTGTGCACTCTGAATACTAGTGTCAAGAAATCTTTAAAGTTTCTTATTTTCTCTTCTCTCTCTGATCTTTTTTATAGTATTCTCATTGATTCTAGTGCTACAAACTCTTTTATTGCAAAGAATTTTGTTCTCAAGTACTCATTGACCATGTGAGAGCTCCCTGAAAAGATTCCTCTTTTCATTTTGGATTGCAATGAATCCACTTCCCTGTTCATCACCCATTATACCAAGCGGGTTGTTGACTTGCCTTCATTCCCAAGATTTGAATGGGATTTCTTTATCATAGATTCACCCAAAGGAGAATACCTAATGTTGGGCTATGATTTTCTTTACCATTTTAATCCCATTATTGATTGGAAAAAGGGATTAATCACCTATGATTCTAGTCATAAGGATTCTAGTGGTTTTATTTCTTCTACTAGTAATGACTTTGCCACTGCTGTCAACAGTGTTGCTCTGGTTGGTGAACTTAAGACACTTTCCCTTCCTCCTTCTATCCATATCCCTTCCATCATTCCCTCTCAGTCATTACTTCAATTAAGAGATGAAGTCTTCAAAGAGATAAAAGATGTTGGAGAAGATGTTGCTATATATTCACTTCATCTCTTTCAAGGGGATATGAACCTTCCTCCTTTATCTTTTCATGCCTCCCTGGAGGAGCAGTGGGATGAGGAGGAAGAGCCAGAAGAGATTGAAACTGTGCTGAAGGTAGTCCCTCCTGCTTATCAATAATATTTAGATGTATTCTCCAAGGTGAAAGCAGAGAAACTTCCTCCACACTGCGCCTGCGATCACCATATTGAACTGGAGGGTCTTCTACCTCCAGTTGGTGTTATCTACTGTTTATCAAAGAATGAGTCAGAAACACTGCAGGCCTACATTTAAGAGAATGTAGAGAAAGGTTTCATCAGGCCAAGCTCCTCTTCAACAGGAGCACCTGTCCTTTTTGTTAAGAAAAAGGATGGAGGTTGTTGTTTGTGTGTTGACTACCGCAAACTTAATGCTGTTACTAGGAAGAACAGGTATCCTGTTCCTCCAATGAATCAGCTGCTTACCGTCTTTAACGGTGCTACAATCTTCTGCAAGATAGATTTGTGTGGTGCTTATAACCTCTTGAGAATAAAAGAGGGGGATGAGCACTTAACTGCCTTTAGAACTAAATATGGCAGTTATGACATTTGGCTTGACCAATGCTCCTGCTTCATTCCAGAATCTTGTGAATGATATCTTTGCAGATTTCTTTGATATATTTGTTGTAGTATACTTAGATGATATTATGGTCTTCTCTAGTTCTCAGGAGGAACATGTCAAACATGTGGCCTCTGTCCTCCAAAGACTGAGGGACAATAATTTGTTTGCCAAAGCCTCAAAGTGTGGAATACTTGAGCTATGTTGTTTCAAGTGAAGGCCTCAAGATGGATTCTTCCAAATTTCAGCAAATCCTCAATTGGACTCAGCCAAAGAACATCAAAGCACTCCAATCTTTCCTTGGATTTTCCAACTTTTATCGCCGTTTCATTAAAAATTATTCCAAAAAAATCTCTGCTCTCACTTCCCTCCTTAAAACAGATTCTCCTTTCATCTTCAATGAGGAAGCTCTTAGTCAGTTTCAAATACTCAAAGAAGCTTTCACCACTGCTCCTATCCTATCCAATTTCAATCCTTCTCTACCAACTATTGTAGAGACTGATGCTTCTGATTATGCCTTGGGTTCTTTACTGAGGCAGGTGAATGACTCAGGAAGGCATCCCATTGCATTTGATAGTCGCAAGCTGCTCCCAGCCGAGATCAACTATGAAATTCATGACAAGGAACTCCTTGGCATAGCTTGGGCTCTCAATTGCTGGAGAGCCTTTCTTCTTTCTCTTTCTAATTCCTTTGAGGTCTTGACAGACCACTCTTCCCTTCAATATTTTATGTCCTCCAAAGTCCTTACTTGCCGTCAAGCCCGTTGGGCTGAATTTCTCTCTGAATTTCATTTCTCTATCACTTACCGCCCAGGCAGACTGGCCACTTTACCAGATGCCTTTTCACGTCGGGACACTGTGTACCCAGAGAGGGGGGTGGAATTCATCAGCAAGAATACTCAAAGCTTTCAACAAGTTCTCCAGCAAAATGAAATTAAAGATTCAAGATTTTTCTCAGTCAAAGTTGCAGTTTTCTCAGATTTAGTTGATAAAATTCAGAAGGCAGTATGGCAAGACAAAGATTATAAGGAAATTCTCAAGAAATTAGAAAGAGGTGAATCAGTCTCAGATTATACTCTTGAGCCTCAAGCCAAATTGTTATTATTCAAAGATAGAGTAGTCATCCCAAGCAATCATGAACTTCAATTGGATATCCTTCAAAAGCGTCATGACTCACTGTTGGCTGGCCATACTGGCCTGGAGAAGACCCTCAAGCTCATCAAGAGGGATTTTTATTGGGCTGGCATCAATAAAATTATCAAGGACTATGTGTCCTCATGTCAGCAATGTTCAAGAAACAAGAACATTCATCATAAGAAGTTTGGATTACTCAAGCCTCTTCAAATTCCATCTGGTCCTTGCAGTTCACTATCAATGGACTTGATCACTCAATTGCCTCTGTCAAGAAACTTTGATTTAATTTTAGTAGTTGTAGACAGATTCTCAAAAATGGCAATATTTATTCCAACTTATTCAACAATCACTGCTTTGGACTTAGCTCAACTCTTTATTAGTCATGTATTTTCCAAACATGGTCTTCCAATCAGTATTGTTAGTGATAGAGTTTCATTATTTGTTTCATCATTTTGGACTCAATTGTGTCAGAAGCTCAAGATATCAAGAGATCTTTCAACTGCCTTTCACCCTGAAACAGATGCACAGACAGAGAGGGTAAATCAGATTCTAGAACAGTATCTTTGGATGTATGTCAGTTACCATACAGATGATTGGCACACCTGGCTCCCTCTGGCTGAATTTGCCTATAATAATGCAGAACATTCATCAACAAAACAGTCACCATTTTTCACCATTTATGGAAGAAATCCCAGCCTTGACTCAATTCACATTTCTCAAGATACACCTGCTGGAAAGTTATCGACAAAACTCCAATCAGTACAGCAAGTTGTCAAAGAAGAATTAGAGTCAGAAATAAAGACTTTTAAGAAGAATGCAGATAGAAATAGAGCAATTCCACCTTATTTCTAACCTGGGGACAAAGTATGGCTAGCTTCAAAGAACATCAAGATAAACAGATTCACCAAGAAGCTTTCAGAAAGATGGTTGAGACCCTTTGAAGTTCTCAAGAAGATTGGCAGCCATGCATATCACCTCAAGTTGCCTCAACAATGGAAGTCAGGTCACCCTGTCTTCCATGTGTCCTTGTTGGAACCAGTGAAGCAATCAACTATCCCAAATCAACATCAATTGCCACCACCACCAGCAATAGCGGAAGAACAAGAAGAATGGGAAGTGGCTCAGGTTCTGGACTCAAAACTCAAGAGAGGTACATTATGGTATCTAGTGGAGTGGAAAGGATTCAATGAAGAACCAGAAGGAAAAACTTGGGAACCAACTTCCAACCTTACCAGCTCCCCAGACCTTGTCAAGGATTTTCAAACTTTGTATCCAGACAAGTCTGGCCCAAACGCCTCAAGAGTTTGATTTATGGTGCTTGGTGGGGATTGGAGTTTATGAAAGTAAGTTCCTCTCCTGGCATGCACCTTTAAGGGGGTATTCTACCCAAATATGTTGTAAGCATTGCCTTGGCCACCTTGTGAGCACTTTTCAATTTCTTTGTACAGCTTTAGAAGGCCTTGCAACATCAATACCCCCCAAATTTGGACCTTTCATCAAGATATGGCCAAATTCCCTTTTTCCTTTTTTATTCTTTTGCTTTCTTTCACAATTATTATTCAAAATTATGCCATTTGATATTATTAAGGACATTCTTTAACTCAAATTCGTTTATGGCAAAGTTTTCTATTCTTTTATTATGCTTGGTGGGCAGTGGAAGTTATTAAAGTAAGTTCCATCTCCTGGTATCAATCTCTGAGGGTTCTACTTCTTGTAAAACAACACCTTGGCCAATCTGTGAGCATCAAATGTTTGGTTTTATCTTTTCAGGAAAATTATGGCCAAAATCAAGCAACTCACCACAAGAATATCAATCCTCAGAAGTTTTCTTTATTCTATTTTATTTACTCTCTTTTTCTCTCAATTCTTTCTTTATTTTTATTTAATTTCATTTTATTTTACTTGTATGATTTATTTTTTATTTCTTGTTTCAAAAGCAGTAGTCATCCCTCCCATATCATGTTTGGGGAGTCAATTAATTCAATAATCAAAGAGAAAAACACTAGTAATGGTAAAGACCAGCTACAGATAATCCTCATCAAAATTTCTTCAAGTCAGCCTTGAACTCATATTCAAGTCAAATTTCAAAGTGAAGGCTAAGAAAATTATGGAAAAATCCAAGTCAGCAAGTCAAATATGGCAATTTGAACTTCAAGAACAGAGTGAAGCACAAGAAAATAGAATAAATTATCATCAAAAACTGTTTCATTGGCTAAATTGGCCATTTCAAGGCATTTGCGCATTTTTGTGCATTTGGCACATAATGCCATTGAAGCATCTTCAAATTACCTGAAAGGCCTTCAAACATCAAAAACCAAAGAAAAATAGTGGAATTGGTGCAATTGTGCATTTTGCGCATTTCTGACTAATTCATGTTCAAAACCTTCAAAACTTCATTATTCTTCAAAACCCTTAAAAACTGTGTTTTATTTGATTCATCACCAAAATATGCCATTTTGATCAAACTGGCATATTTGTGCACTTTGCGCATTTTTGCGCATTTTGGCTTCATTCTCTTCAAAACCTTCAAAAAGCTTATTTTTATTCAAGTCTTCACCAAAATATGCCATTTTGATTATATTGACATATTTGCACACTTTTACGCATTTTGCACATTTCTGGCCATTTCTCCTTCAAATCATGAGAAAAATGCCAAAACAGCAAGTTCAATCAATAATTCATCTAAATCTTCATTATATTGCATTTTGCGCATTTTGGCCATTTTGGCCAGAAACCCCATAAAAACAACAATTTGGGGCTCATTCAAGGAATTCTGAAATATTCCAAGCAAGAAAAAGCCAAATTGGGCCCAATCTCAAAATGAAGACAGAATTGATGGAATGGCAGTGGGTTCTTAGGACATAGACATGAAGTCACTATTTATCATGAGCCATGAGGACTCAAGACAAATTGAATGAAGAACTCTGCAATGAGAAGAAGATCAAAAAAAATAGGAAAAAAATGAATGATGAAGTGAAGAAAGTTATGAAGGGGAGAAGAATCAGAATCAAGTCAAAGAAGAAGGACCTACAAGTTGTGAAGATGAAAAGGGGTTGAAATTATGATTATGAAGGGGAACTTTGAGAGATGGGAATTGGGTAATTGGGGGGAAGAAGAATTCAGTTGATATTATTAAGAATGACTACTTTTATGGTACTCAGAGCTCACCACTTTCAAGAGGGGGTAATGTCACAGCCATGGAGACAGGCAGGACATTACCATTCATTACTAATGGAAAATCTTTCAACACCTAATCAGCAAGGGGTTTCATGGAAGATTCACCAAATACAGTTTCAAACCTCAATACAGCTCAATACAGGCAAAACACAAATACAGGATTCACCAAATACAGGCCTGCCTTCAATACAGGTGCAAATACCTGTATTGATTCAAATATCTGTGTTGGATACACCAATACAGTTTTACATCTCAAATACAGGTTTCTCAATCATAAAATCATAGTTTCTCAACACTAAAACTCCAGGCTGGCACTTTCTCACATATACCAGCCCCCTTTTGCCCACCTGGGGGTTTTTCTCCCAGTTAATTAAAATATTGGATTTACTATTTAGGGGAGTGATATTTCCACGCCTTAACCTAAACTTTACGCCTATGCCTACGCATAAAATTGTGGATTCAGATATGCCTTCATGCCTTTCATGGATTTAGTTTGCTAAATCCATGCATCCAAGTGATTACTAAATCCACGCCCCAATTTTTTTTAATCCAAAAGAACTATAATTTCACAGTTACTCACTTTCAATTTTGATGTTCATATGAGTCTCTAACAAAAGTTTTGATAGATCAGCATATGTCAAAGTACTTGCTAAAGCTGTTCTTACATGAAAAAATAACCACCATAAGGACAGGAAAATAAAATCCAATCAGTGATTTGAATAATTAAAAATTTACACACCTTGTCAAAGTACGGTTCCTCTGTTGTACCTGTAATTCATAAATATAAAATAAGATTCTAAATTTTTCATCAAATAAAACTTCTTATGAATTAACATACCCTTTGCATGTTTATCTCCACTGTATCAGGTGATATAAAATGGTATACCATTACATTTTTCCTTTGTCCAATGCAATGTAGACAATCAATAGCTTGATCTTCAGCAGCTGGATTCCAATGGGCTCCTAGACATATATTAGATATATAGATTATCTTAAAATATTGCCTCATGGTCATGTAATCATAATTCATACCATTATAAATACCACGTCTGCACAAGTTATATTCAGACCAACCCCTGCAGCCCCTATTGAAGCCACAATTACTTCTACATTTCTGTTTTCCTTGAATTTCTTAAGTTCTGCTTCCTGTGTAGCTTGGCCTATTGTTCCATCAACACGTGTAAAAACAATCTTATTGTTTTCTAAGACAATTCCAATCCTACCAGTTTATCACAAGTAATTGTCAATCAAAAGCTTCATAATTATCAAAGGAGAGGTACAAAGCAGAAGTTTAATAGACAAAATAAGGGAAATAACCCAGCTTACAAATCAAGAAATGTTGTAAACTGTAAAAAAATCACTGATTTTGGGGTTGAATTTTTAATGTTTCGGCGTGATAAAAGAATTTTCAGGAGCCTCTGAATTTCAGTGCTTTGTAGACATGTTTTGACATCAACATGTTCTGTTATGGTACTATTAAAAAAACTCCCTTCTATCTGTGTCCCATATGGTGAGATCATACCTTCAATGTCATATATACTTTCACTAAGAAAGTGATGATTGCAACAAAGGCTAAGCTTGTTTATATACTTGAAGAACATTTCTGAGCCTTGATTAGATGATGATATGAACTCTTTGTAAATATCATTATATCTATCTAAAGTCCAATCTGAGAGAGGTTCATGGATATAATCATGATTACAGGTAGATCATTTAAAATGCAGTACTTGTTTCTTTGTAGACAAAGATTCCTAAGGCATAATTTAAGGGGGCTATAATTTCCTTTTTTGAGCTCTTCCAATATATTTGGTACCCAATTATCTTGTTTTTCACTTTGAGGTGCTGTAATGAAGGTAATCAGGCTGTGAGCCTTAGAGGTAATTTCATATATCCAAAAGACCACAAATACAAAAATAACATATTAATATAAATAAAATAAATTTCTTTATATTATTAAAATAAAAATCAAAATATAAATATAAAATTATATTAATAATATAATTTTCATTACAATTTAAAAATAAAAATACATTAAATTTTGTAAGTATAAAATTACATTTATACTTGAAAAAATTAAGTAAAAATGAAATTTTAACAAAATTGTAAAAAAAATAAATAAATTTGGAAAAAAGTTAAATAAAAATTATTATAACTTTTTATCAAATAAATAAACATATAAAGATTATTTCACCATTGGATTCCTCATAAAAAATCAGGTGGGGTCACCTCTGAGTGAAATTCTTGTAACTCAACTCTAAATAAGCTTAAATTAAGTTTTTAGTATTTTCAATACAAAAGTTGAAAATCCTCAAAACTTTAATTTAATTCACACCACATGTGGTGTTAACCATAAATTTTGGTGTTAAAATTGAGGTGTTGTGTTTAGTTTAGAAGTTATGAGGAATTGAAGTATTTTCAATTGAATTCAATTGAAGTGTCAAAATGTGCGCATGTATTACATAAGTGAACTTTGATTTACATATGAGGTGTCAATTATTACTGTATTGTACTGTACAATTCAATTGAATTACATATGTAAATTATAAGTATAATACATGATGAGGAATTAAAGGAAAAAATAAATTGGAAAGATTAAAATTGGGGGGGAAAAGGAACTCTAGCTCTAAGGGGGAGCCAGACCCCCAAAATCCTTGCTGACAGGCGTGGGATGTCAAAATTCACGCAAAAGTTCATCACTTTTGGCATGGAATTGAGTTACAGGATCTGTGAACTCAATTGATGGTGAGGTTTTGATACCAACTGGGGTAGTTTTAGCTGTTGCCAAGAGGGTAAAACTACCCTTAAGATAAAAAAAACTTAGCAAAAACAGTTTGAACTGGTTTCTACGCCTCTTACACACATTCTGAAGTGTTTTGAAGGCTCTAGACCAGGTATTGCTATAGTAATGGCTGATTTACGGGTCTAAAATGGCTAAAAATGGCTTAAACCAGCCCTTTTTTTGGTCTAAACCAGGGTTCAATGATGCCATAATTGGCTTTTCTGTTGTCAGACTGTTTTTCACGACTGACAAGAGTAAATTTTACTTTTGGAGTAAGAAAATTTATGGCTATAAAAGAATGTCTTCTTTGCCCCACTTGTCTCTTCATGTTAGAATCTTTTCCTTTTATTAATTAGTTTAAAAACTGTTAAACCAATCAATAAAAGATTCCAACCACCGTTTTTAAGTCATTTTAATCCTTTGAACCACGTGAAGAAATCATTATAATCATTTTTTGTAACTCTTATAATCATTTTTACCCCTGAACCACCCCAAAAGTGAATTAAAGCATCTTTCATCACTGTAAACTTTGTCACTTTGTTTCCAAATTCACTCTGGTCACTTTTGGGTGTGTTTTTTCTTTAATATTCTTTTTAAAGACTGTGTTCTTTAATTAATTGCTTGCAGTTCTTTGCTCAATTAATTCCAATTGAAATTGCTCTTGAAGAAATTTCTTTGGTAGCCTTAAAATATCTCTTGTAGAGTATTTTTTGGATAAATTTTTATTGTTGGTAAAACAATAAATCTTTATAATATTATTGTTTTATACTAATAAAGTTATAAACAATAAAATTGGCGTGTTTTCTCTTAAAAATAATATTTCTTAGTATTTTTAATTGAATTTATACCTTATACAAATTTTGAGGACAGGAAAAGTACTTGATTTTTTAATCAAAGTTTCATAGCCACACTTTACATTTGGGGGCCCAGCCATGATATTTTACCTGTGACATATTTTTTTACTCTTTTTAAATCTTTTTTCTTATATTGAAAAATTTAAAGACATATAAAAAAATACTTATAATCAAAAAATCCATAAAAAAAGTTTTTTTTTTCATATTATAAGTGAGGCTTATGTTTTCATTTGTTTTTGAAAATATTCTCTTTTTTACTTGATTAATTGCTTTTTTCATTAATTTTAGTGTCTGACAACATGGTAAGACAAGAAAAAATTGAAACAGCCTCAACAGTAACCAGCAATATTCCTGCCAGTACTGTTAATTCTGATCATAATAGTACTATTATTGTGACTAAGAATATTCAACCAGAGCCAATTTCTTCCGAATTAGTCAAATTAGAAATAAGTAATACTCTTCAGAAAGCCAAAGATTTGGCCAATAGTAAGTTTTTTGACGTAAAATTACTATTTTAAGCCTTTTTTAACCATAATTATGCCTTCAACCAGGTCAGGAGCCAGCTATAACCCCTCAAGCAGCTCCCAGAAAGGTAATAGACGTGATTATGGCAGAGGCCAATCAGGTACAGAAGGAAAAGGGTCAGTTGATGACTTCCAAACCACTAAAATGGGTCATTCTGAAGCTGATAATACCATTTTACCTTCAAAAAGAGCTGACGCCGCCACAACAAGCCTCTGTGGACATATACAAAGCCAGCCACAGTGCATACAACAATGCACTTCAGTTCAAGGAGTACCAGATCCTTGCAGACCTGTGGAAGAATTGCATGAATTCTTACCTGACTGTGAGAAAATTCCTGGGCCATCCCAATACTTGTGAATTGCTCAATGGATGGCATCCATTGATGGAGAAGAAAAACATGATGCTTTTGACACTAGAATGGAGGAAAAACAACCCTCCACAACCCAAACCAGTGCCAAAAACAGCCCCAGTGGCCAACAACAGCAATTACAACGTGCAAAAGCAGCCACAAGCTCCAAACAAGGGCAAAGGGAAGGCACCAGCCCCAAAACCTTACAGCCAGGGCTACAGAATCCCAAAGATTCAACAGGATGCCATGGAAAATGTATTTCAGATTGCCAGAACCATGATGGAATTACAGAAGAGGGAGGAAGCCAGATTAAAATATCAAAAATGATTTCTGATACTTTTAATTGTATTCCAGAGTTGTATAAAGCTATTTCTGACGTAAAAAGTCATCTTTCTGATAAAAATACATCAATTTGTGAGAATCTTAAAACAAATAACTTGATTCTGAGCCAAATAAATGATACACTTAAATGCTTTGAAAGAGTTTTAAGAACAATAAAAACTTCCAATAATGATAATTATTTTGGCATTAAAATAAATGAACAATCTACCATCATTAAAGAATTAACAGATAAATATTCTAAATTCAATATTGATGACATAATTGAAACAAGAATAAAACAAGCCATAAACACTATCAAATAAGATAATATAAAATCTCTTGATGATATTTCAAAATCATTTGCTGAAGTAAAGACGAAAATTGTCTTGAAAAATCATTTTGATACCTCAAAAGAGGAAATATCAAGATTAACAATAAAGTTAAATAAAGTTATATTTGATAATACTAAGCAAACAGAATTATGGAATGAGCTTACATATAAAGAGGATGATCATAAAAAGAATTTCATAGACTCTATACAAAGCTTACAACATGAATTAAGAAATTTACAAAGGTGTAACAACAGTAAAATGAATGATATTGAACAACTGCTAAACACCTTGCCAAGAATGTCTACACCTCTGAACCAAAATGAGGCAGCAAGAATTCCTAATCCACAAGTATTGGATATTGTAAATTCACAGCTAAAAGAGGAATTTTCTACTTCTTTTCATAACTTGAAACCATCAATGGGCCAAACACTCTTGAAAGAAGTTCCAAAACTTAAAGAATGGCCTCACTTCAGTGGTGAAGGAGGATATGACCATATGGAATTAATTAGAGGTATTAACATGATCAAAGAGGATTTTGAATTACCAGAAAGATTAGTAACAGCAAGATTTAACACCTTGTTTACCAAATCAGATCACAGATGGTACATCAAAATAAGACAAGCACATGGACACCAGAGTTGAACTTGGTGGAAAACCCAAATCATTAACAAATGGGCAAATGATGCTTGGAGGTTTGAAGTTGAAACAGCCTTTGAATCTGCCAAATTTAATGCTGATAAAGACAAAGCTTTACCATGGTTTTGCCAACAAAAAGACAGATTAACAGCATTATATCCAGACATGTCAGAATTTATGATCCATAGAAAAATTCTGAGACAATGTGGAGGTGACTTAGAGCATGCTGTCAAAAGCAGGACTACTGAACAGTCTTCAGCAGAAGATATTATCAATATATTAGAAGAAGTAACCACCAGAACCAAAATTGGTTCTAGTAAGGTGAATCTCAAAACAAGGTTTAATACACCTTGGAAAGATTCTGTGGACAAAACCTCCAAATAAAATTCTAGTAACATTAAGTATAAATCTGCAGATACAGTCAGAAAGTGCCATATTTGCCAAAGTACCACCCATTTAGCCAATACATGTCCAAAAAGAGGGAAAATCAATGAAATCGACATTGAAAAAGAACCTGATGTTGAAAAAGAAGACATAATTGAAGACAATTCAGATGATAAGTCATCCATATTTTCTGAATCTTCAAAAGATATAGAAAATATCAATGCCACTTTTGAAATCATGGAATCTTATTCCCACTTGCCACAATTGAGCAATGGTCAACTTGATTTATCAAAAGTTCAAGATTCACAACTTATGAAAACAAAACCAAACAGGGGGAAAGGTTATACAGCTGGTAACTCCTGTATAACAGAAGTGGTGATTGACAACAAGCCCACCAAACCTTTACTTGACCCAGGAGCCTTCTGCTCTTGTATTGGAAAATCGTTTCTTAAGACTTGTGTACCAAATTTTGAAGACCAATTGTTACCAATTGATGGTATAAAGTTCAATAGTGCAAGTAATCCAATGAAAGCATTAGGAATTTTTGAGACCAATGTCATATTCCCACACATAAATGGGAATTTAAGAATCACAGTTGAATTTGTTGTTATGGAAAATTTCTCTAGTACCCATTTTGTATTGGAAAATGACTGCTTAATCATGTATGGGATAGATTTGCATAACAATAAAGACAGATACTTTACTATTGGAGACAATAAGCGCCAAGAAATTGCCTTTTTACCATTTAAAAGACAAATTACAGTAAATAAAGTATCACCAGTCAACTTAGAGTTATAGAAATTCAAGTCTGAAAAATTAAATGAAGGTGAAATAAGCCTTCATTTGACTGATAAACAGGAAAATGAACTTTCTTCCCTTTTGTATGACCACAGAGGAGCATTTGCTTCAGACAAAGAACCTCTAGGAGAAATTATTGGTCATGAAGTTGACATCATTCTTAACATTGAGAGACCTTATCCACCACTCTTAAGAAGACCTGCATATCCAGCAAGTCCAAAATCAAGAGAAGCTCTGGAAATTCATATCAAAGAACTTCTGGACCTTGGTGTAATAAGAAAGGTAGGCCACAATGAAGAAGTAGAAATAACTACAACAGTCATAGTGGCGTGGCATAATGGAAAATCCAGAATGGTTGGGGACTTTAGAGCTCTGAGCACTTACACTGTTCCATACAGATACCCAATACCAAAAATCCAAATTTCCCTTACTCAAATATCTCAAGCAGTGTATATAACCACTATGGATGCCCTTAAAGGATTCCATCAAAATGTGGTGACACCAAGAGCAAGAAAATACTTGAGAATTATTGTTCATTGTGGGGTGTATGAATACTTGAGGATGCCCTTTGGTATCAAAAATGCACCTTCACACTTCCAAAGAATGATGAATGAAATCTTCCCGGAAGAACTCTCAGAGGGATGGTTAATCATTTACATTGATGACATTATTGTCTGTTCCAAAACTTGGGAGGAGCACATGTACAGATTGTCCAGAGTTTTGACAAAAATTCAATCAGTCAACATGAAAATATCCTTGAAGAAATGCCATTTTGGATTTAAAGAACTTAAGGCACTAGGACATGTTGTATCTGGTTTATCCCTTGGAATTGACAAAAACAAAGTTGCAGCAGTATTGCTAAAACCCATGCCTCAGAACAAGAAGGAAATTCAGTCATTCTTAGGTTTTGCAGGATATTACAGGCAACACATTAAAGATTTTGCATCCATAGCAAGACCACTTTATAAATTGTGTGACAAAGACACAGTATTTGAAATGACTGTTGACAGAGTCAAAGCTTTTGAGTCTCCAAGAGAAGCCTTGACCACTGCTCCACTATTACTGATGCCAGACTTTAAATGACCTTTCAAACTGTATATTGATGCATCAGGGGATGGACTAGGTGCTGCACTTCACCAAGTTCAGATAATAAATGATAAACCTGTAGAAGGACCCATATGTTTCATATCTAGGCAAATCAAACCAACTGAAGCCAGATATGGAGCAAGTCAAATGGAATGTCTATGTCTTGTCTGGGCCTTGGAGAAATTGAACTACTTCTTAGAGGGATGTGTTTTTGAGGTGATAACAGATTGTACAGCTGTCAAATCACTTTTAAACATGAAAACACCCAACAGACATATGCTCAGATGGCAAATAGCCCTACAAGAATACAGAGGCAATATGACTATTGCTCATAAGGATGGGAATATTCATAAGAATGCAGATGAACTAAGCAGATGGCCATTACCAAATAATATTAATAACCCTGCTTATGTGCCAGAAGAAGCTTCACCACAATTTCCAATAGAAGGAATAAGTGTTACAGACTTAAAAACCACCTTCTTTGAAGAAGTCAGAAACAGTTACACTCAAGATAAGAATTGTAGCATCATATGCCAATTACTTAACAAAGACTGTAAAGACAACTCTCTAATACATGCCTTGGATGAAGTATGGAGAAAATCTTATGATGAAGGAAGATTTCACCTACTGGATGGTATAATTTACCACAGACCCAAGCACACATGTGTCATGACAGTTGTAGACAGGTCATTAATCAATCTTGTACTGAAAGAATGCCATGATAGTCCCTTTTTAGGACATCTGTATGAAGACAGGACAAGAGAAAAAGTAAAGACCTGAATATGGTGGCCAATGTGGCAGAAAGATGTTACAGAGTATTGCAAAACCTGTGACAGATGCCAAAAGGCAAATAAATCCACTGGCAAGAGACTTGGAAATATGATAAAAATCCAAGAACCAAACAGACCTTGGGAAATTGTCCATATGGATTGGGTAACTGGCCTACCACCAGGAGGTGACAGAAGCTATAATTCTTTCCTAGTAATTTTGGACAGATTCAATAAAACTCCAATCTTTTTACCATGTCATAAAGATGATACAGCCATGGATACAGCTCTTCTGATATCGAATAGAGTAGTGTCATGGACTGGGATATTTACAAATATCATTAGTGATAGGGATCCCAAATTCACTTCAGCACTATGGACAAATCTTCACCAATTATTTGGCACTAAACTGTCTTTCTCTACAGCCTACCACCCACAAACTGATGGCCTGGCTGAAAGGATGATCTAAACCTTAGAGGACATGGTGAGAAGATTTTCTGCATATGGCCTTGAATTCAAAGATTGTGATGGATTTACCCATGATTGGTGTACTCTGTTGCCAGCACTGGAATTAGCATATAAAATATCAATCCATGCCAGTACCAATCAGACTCCTGCTATTCTAGAAAAAGGATGGAACAACAAGTTACCCCAAGATGCTTTGAGGAAAGACTTAATTGAAATACATCCCACAGCTGCTAGCTTCAAAGGAATGCTAGACAAAGCTAGAAAGCATGCAGTAAGGTGCATGGAGGACTCTTTTGCATATGCTAAAGACAAATGGGATAAATCACATGCAACTCCAGATTTCAAAGTGGGTGACCTAGTTCTTGTATCCGCCACTAACTTCAATAACATCAAAGGATGTAAAAAGTTGAAAGACTCCTTTGCAGGACCTTTTGTGATTAAGGCCCTCCATGGAGAAAATGCTGTTGAAGTAGAGTTATCTGAAGAACTTAGCAATAAGCATCCTACATTTCCAGTGAGCTTGAGAAAGCCATATAAATCTAGTGATGCTGAGAAATTTCCCTTGAGGAATAAGATTCCCCAAGTTATACCTCCTATTGAGACATCTGGCACTAAGAAAATTACCAAAGTTCTTAAAGAAAGAAAATTAAGAACCAAGAAAGTGAGGGAATACCTTGTTAGGTACAGTGACCCAACTTGTGAAGATGAATGGTTAGAAGAAAAAAATATACCAGAAGCTACCAAACTCCTCAGGAGATTCAGACACACTAAAAACAACAATATTACAAAGTAATATTCTTTTTTAGGGGGAGGGAATGTGAGCCTTAGAGGTAATTTCATATACCCAAAAGACCACAAATACAAAAATAACATATTAATATAAATAAAATAAATTTCTTTATATTATTAAAATAAAAAAAAAATATAAATATAAAATTATATTAATAATATAATTTTAATTACAATTTAAAAATAAAAATACATTAAATTTTGTAAGTATAAAATTACATTTAAACTTGAAAAAATTAAGTAAAAATGAAATTTTAACAAAATTGTAAAAAAAATAAATAAATTTGGAAAAAAGTTAAATAAAAATTATTATAACTTTTTATCCAATAAATAAACATATAAAAATTATTTCACCATTGGATTCCTCATAAAAAATCAGGTGGGGTCACCTCTGAGTGAAATTCTTGTAACTCAACTCTAAATAAGCTTAAATTAAGTTTTTAGTATTTTCAATACAAAAGTTGAAAATCCTCAAAACTTTAATTTAATTCACACCACATGTGGTGTTAACCATCAATTTTTGTGTTAAAATTGAGGTGTTGTGTTTAGTTTAGAAGTTATGAGGAATTGAAGTATTTTCAATTGAATTCAATTGAAGTGTCAAAATGTGCGCATGTATTACATAAGTGAACTTTGATTTACATATGAGGTGTCAATTATTACTGTATTGTACTGTACAATTCAATTGAATTACATATGTAAATTATAAGTATAATACATGATGAGGAATTAAAGGAAAAAATAAATTGGAAAGATTAAAATTGGGGGGGAAAAGGAACTCTAGCTCTAAGGGGGAGCCTGACCCCCAAAATCCTTGCTGACAGGTGTGGGATGTCAAAATTCACGCAAAAGTTCATCACTTTTGGCCTGGAATTGAGTTACAGGATCTGTGAACTCAATTGATGGTGAGGTTTTGATACCAACTGGGGTAGTTTTAGCTGTTGCCAAGAGGGTAAAACTACCCTTAAGATAAAACAAACTTAGCAAAAACAGTTTGAACTCGTTTCTACGCCTCTTACACACATTCTGACGTGTTTTGAAGGCTCTAGACCAGGTATTGCTATAGTAATGGCTGATTTAAGGGTCTAAAATGGCTAAAAATGGCTTAAACCAGCCCTTTTTTGGTCTAAACCAGGGTTCAATGATGCCATAATTGGCTTTTCTGTTGTCAGACTGTTTTTCACGACTGAAAAGAGTAAATTTTACTTTTGGAGTAAGAAAATTGATGGCTATAAAAGAATGTCTTCTTTGCCCCACTTTTCTCTTCATGTTAAAATCTTTTCCTTTTATTAATTAGTTTAAAAACTGTTAAACCAATCAATAAAAGATTCCAACCACCATTTTTAAATCATTTTAATCCTTTGAACCACGTGAAAAAATCATTATAATCATTGTTTGTAAGTCTTATAATCATTTTTACCCCTGAACCACCCCAAAAGTGAATTAAAGCATCTTTCATCACTGTAAACTTTGTCACTTTGTTTCCAAATTCACTCTGGTCACTTTTGGGCGTGTTTTTTCTTTAATATTCTTTTTAAAGACTCTGTTCTTCAATTAATTTCTTGCAGTTCTTTTCTCAATTAATTCCAATTGAAATTGCTCTTGAAGAAATTTCTTTTGTAGCCTTAAAATATCCCTTGTAGAGTATTTTTTGGATAAATTTTTATTGTTGGTAAAACAATAAAGCTTTATCATATTATTGTTTTATACTAATAAAGTTATAAACAATACAATTGGTGTGTTTTCTCTTAAAAGTAATATTTCTTACTATTATTAATTGAATTTATACCTTATACAAATTTTGAGGACAGGAAAAGTACTTGATTTTTTAATCAAAGTTTCATATCCACACCTTACTTAGGCTCATTAAGTCATTTATACTGTTTTGAATAGGGGTTCCTGTCAGGCAAATGCGTCTGGATGTTTGTATTGCCCCAATTGCTTTGAGGAAAGTTGACTCCTGACTTCTTATCTGACTACGTATGTCAATTTAATTTATATATCTTTCATCAGAATTCCACAATTTATAAATAATAGGTTGAAATGCTCACTGGGCCTCATCTAAGACAGCTTGGTACCATTCACTATGGTAAATCCAAGAGCTTTCTATATTATCAGGCTGACCAAGCTCATGGGCTAACAAATGATAGCTAGATATTACAATATCAGCTTCAGACCATTTTTCAGTCCAATCTCCTTTCTTTTATTCCCATGCTAGGTGACAATCTTTAGTTGGGATATGTCTGTATGTAATTTTAATTCATCTTCCCAATTCTTTATCAAACAAGGTAAGCATATTATGAGTGTGGAGTGTTTGTGTTTTTTATTAAGAAAGTGAATGGATGGTGGAATATCTCTTTTGGAATCTTCAAGAGTCATACATATGATTGATATGCACTGAATTGATTTCCATATTCCCATGACATCCGCAAGCAGACAGCCCAAGGGAGTATGGCTGAAGGAGTCTTTGAGGTTATTTACTTGCTTCTTTGTGATGCTATGTATCAATTTTATTCTTGTAGATGAGGATGATGGTTTATTTAACCACAGAGATTTTGCCGATTTTCCATTTGGGGCTTCTCTATTTAGGAGAAATGCTAATCCTTGCTTTTGATGAGGCTTGAGTGATGATTTTAGGAATGGTATTAGGGATTCAATTTGTGGAAGGTCATTCCCACTTGGAATCTTCAGGAGCTGTGAGTGCAGCTCAGGTGACAACAATAAATTCTGAGAAGAGATAACAGGCTGGGGCTCCAGGTGTGAGATAAGTGAACACCCACAATGTTCAGAGCTGTTGTGAGTGGCTGGTTGGTGAGTTAATATTGAATTCTGCCTAATGAGGTCAAATATATCAATGCTTGCTGAGGAAAACAAACAAATAAACATTACTATTGGAATAGTGATTTTTTCCTTGTTGTAAAGGTTAAACTTGAGAAAGCTTTCAATGAATACTTTCTGGTTGGGGTTTTTCTCTAGATTGCTGTGCCACATGCCAGAAGGACCACAGGATATGAAGAAATTGGGGTCACCCAATAATGGTACGAGTGCAGAGGTGACATCCAGAGGAAGGCTACCCCAAGCTTCTCTTTGATGTTGTGTATACAAGAATAAATTATGACTTGTATGACATAAGAAAATCCAATCATCCGGTGGAAAAGGTTTCTGAATGGGATTAGTGAGGCATACATGGGTTTTCAATATACCAAGGCAATATGGCTTGGAAGAATCCATATTTCAAGAAAAGATTCAGTTTGATCTTGACAGGAATGAATGGTAAATGCAATGAACTGGAGAGCAAGAATATATACTAAAGTAATTTTGATACTAATAAGGCCGGCTTGTGGTTTGCAGTTACTATTTGTATTATAAATAGAAACATGTGAGGTTCAATAAAAGATTGTTTGAAAAAAACAGGTCAATTTAGAGAGGCAAGGAAATTTATTCTTGGATATTTCAATATATTGTATCAAGCTCTGAATGAGAAGAATCTTTATATTCGAAGTCCTGAATTTGAACAGAATACATGATGGAAATTCCTAAGGATACTTAGGGGCATATATTTCAAGAAAGTCATCAAAGGAAAGTATGTACTCAAGTTTGCATCAACGATCCCATTTTATGCATAAGTATCCTAGTCTAAGGTTGAAAAGCTACATCAAAAGAAATGGAAAATCACAAGAAATTTATATGTTTGAAAGCTTCATTTTTTTTCTGTTGATGTCTTTTCTTTTCATTTTAAGTCCTTTATTGACATCCATATGTCTTCTCTTCTTGGGTTATTGGATCCATACATATAAGGTTTTTAGCTCTTGAATATAGCTTGGAGCTGATTTGGAAAGAACAGCCAAAGTGGGTTATGGTGGGAAGTTCATCAAAAATAGGAGGTGGCTGAGTGGTCTGGTGAAAAGTGGTCAAAGTTTTCCAGAGAAGCTCAATAATACCTTGTTTGCAAGAAGAATCCAAAAGTGTGGAGTATTCAGGAAATGAGAGGCCATAGCCACAGGAGCAGATGGGAGATGGAATTGGTTTTATGGCTGATTTGTCAAAGAATGTGAAAAAACCACAAGTCCAAGTATTCATGTCCTTCTCATCTCTATGAACACAATTATGAAAACCATTTGTTTTTATGATTACATTGGATCCCATTCACCTTCATGCCATTCAGGTAGCTGGGCTTCTTGCATGATTTCATTATTCTCACGGGCAGCAGACATTGAAAGAATCTTGATGCAGGAGGAAACAAACTTTTCAAACCGAGAAAGGGTCATCCATTCTTCATTATCTGCATCTAATACTTCTGGATTCATTGTGGTCTTCCTGGAATAAACACCTAGTAAAAGGAGAATAAAATTAACAAAAAAACTTGAATATAATTTTCTAAATACTCACCTAAGGATTTACCACTATCACCTCCATAGCAAAATCCAACTCCTTTCATATGACCATCAAGAAGATCACTATTGGATTTAATATGAGGACAATTTTGGGCTAATTTGTAAAGTGCTGTAATTAATTCATTTAATGAAGTAAAAGCTGGAGAAGGAATATGAAATTGATGCAAGTGATAAATGAAGAGGGGCTCGTGATTTTTTGAATTGAAAACTATTGAAGGATTTGGTGTTTCATTTATGGAAGTTAATAAAAGTTTATTTATTCTATTTGGCTTGGGCTTAACTGGAATGGTACTGAATTCACCTCTGCTTCTTGATGCATGGTCCAAAATTTGGGTGAGTAATTTTTGTGCAATTTGAAATCTTCTATGTGAATGATTGGATTTCTTATTTAAAGATGAGTCATTTTTGGATAAGGGGGAATCATTCACAGCTGGTGAAATAGGCCTTCCCATGGAATGATCCTCAGAATTCAAAAACAACTCATCCTTTCTGTTTTTGTTTGATAAGCTTGATTTACAAAGAGTTATTGGATGAATTGAGTCACTAATTGATGAAGAAAAATCATTTACAACTGGTGAAATAGTCCTTCCCATGAAATGTTTTTCTTCATCATTAAGTGACTCTATACATTTTGGGAGTTTGATGAGTTGAGATGGTGAAAGTTGACTCATGATGGGTGAAATGGCAAGAAGCAACGTGTGAGGCTTTCCCCTATAATGATTTTTATTAAAAAAAAGTAAAATAAGTGAATAAAAATTGTTCTTGCTTGAATTTTATTAAAAAAAAACAAATAATATTTTCTGTTTAAAATATAATTGTTGTAATGAAATTAAAGAAAAATAGCAAATAAAAATTTGAATTTGTTTTTTAAAAGAAATCAGTATATATGATTGAATTAATGCTATGTTTTTCAAAAAATATGAAAAACATTTTGATTGCTGGGGCTGTAAGAGAGCCCCAGAAATCGATTTAAATTAAAAAAAATAATCTTTTTTTTTAAAAAATTGTGATTGCTGGGGGCTGTAAGAGCCGCATCAATCAATTTAAATAAAAAAAGATGAAATATTAAAAAATATTTTTTTTTTGAAATTTTTTCAATTTAAATTAAAAAAAATAAATTAAATTAATTAAAAAATAATGTTTTTTTTTAAAAAAAATTTGTGATCTCAATTTAAATAAAAAAAAATAAAATATTAAAAAAAAAAATGTTTTTTTTCAAAAACTTTTGATCACTGGGGCTGTAAGAGCCCCAGTGATCAATTTAAATAAAAAAAAATATTTTTTTTTCAAGAAATTTTTGATTGCTGGGGCAATCAATTTAAAGAAAATAAATAAAATAAAAATAATTTTTTTTTATCCCCAGCGATTAATTTAAATAAAACAAAAATAAAATAAAAGTAAAAATTATTAAAAATTTAAATTTTTTGAAAAAAGAAAAAAATTGTTTTTTTTTAAATAATTTTTGATAAAAACAAATAAAATAAAAATAAAAAAAGTTTCAATTGCTGGGGCTGTAAGAGCCCCAGAGATCAATTTCAATAAAAAAAAATAAAAAAAATAAAAATTAATTTTCTTTTTTAAAGAAAGAGTTTTTTTTTAAAAAAACTTCTGATTGCTGGGGCTGTGAGATCCCCAGCAAACAATTTAAATAAAAAAAAAAATAATAATAATTAAAAATTAAAATTTTTTGAAAAAAATAAAAAAAGTTTTTTTCTCAAAAACCTTTTGATTGCTGTAGCTGTAAGAGCCCCAGCGATCAATTTCAATAAAAAGAAATAAAATTAAAATTAAAATTTATTAAAAAAAAAAGGTTTTTTTGTAAAAAACTTTTGATTGCTGGGGCTGTAAGATCCCCAGCGACCAATTTAAATAAAAAAAATAATAATAATTAAAAAAATAAAAAAAGTTTTTTTTTTAAAAAACTTTTGATTGCTGCGGCTGTAAGAGCCCCAGCAATCAATTTAAATAAAAAAAAACAAAATAAAAATAATAATAATTAAAAATTAAAAGTTGTTAAAAAATAAAAAAAGTTTTTTTTTTAAAAAAACTTTTTATTTCTGGGGCTGTAAGAGCTCCAGCAATCAATTTAAATAAAATAAAAAAAATTCAAAATAAAAATAAAAAATAAAAATAATTAAAAATCAAAATTTTTTAAAAAAAAAGAAAATGTTTTTTTTTGCAAAAAATTGTGATCATATTGGTAAATTGAAAATTAAAAAAGAAACTCACTTGGGTATCTTTTAATTACAAGTTTTTGGTTATGAGTATTATTTTGTATTAAAGAAAATAATATTTTGAATTAAAAAAAATAGGTTTCAGTGATTATATCCGAAGTGAAAAGAATGCAGGTGAATTGGGGATTTTGCTCCCAAAGTGTAGGAGGAAGTCAATGTGATGTGAATGACCTAATGGTTAGAGCGTCTGCCTCTGAAACTGGTTTAGAGGTAGCATGTTTGATCCTGGGCGCTGGCCAGACTCACCCGGGGGCACTTGGGTTGTGAATCTGGGTGGTTGGTGACAATAGCTTTGGCAAACCAAATCCAACTCATTCTTCCTTGGTGGAACAGGTAGGCTCTGTGGGTTCAAGCCCCTCAGAAGGTCCCTGGCATCACTTCTCTCATATCTTTCTCTTTTTACGCTAAATTACCATAAGCACAATTATTCTCTATTGTGATAATTGTGGCATCAACTTGTTACCCATGACTTTTTTTGCACTCAGTTGAAAAAAGCACACTGGATAATCTTATTAGCTGCTTGGCACAAAGCTGTTCAAAGTCATGACCCTGCACGGTAAGCGTATTCTGCACTCAATAGTGATGAATTTCCAGTCACAGGTAATAATAAGTAATATGACACACGCACACTCTACTACACCTTTTGAATTTCTTTGTCAATACCAACCTTTTTAGGTAAGTTCATGATTAAATTAGACTCCAAAGGGTGTTTTTTTGCCATGCCTCACTAAAATCCAATGCTAAATATTCTACAAGGCAGTATTTGCTTGGGCGAATTGGTGAAGATGAAGGATTCAAGAAAAAGCTTTCATGAAGGATTTCACATATATACTTGTTTGTGCGCTTCCAAATATCTTCATCTGGCAAGGAGTCTTTTCTCTTGAGCATGGATGTGATTTCCAGAAGCTGAAGGGTCCCTTTTGCTTAACTAATGCGGTAATCAGCTGAGCACACCAGAAGTCCACGTAGACCCCCTGTAAGGAATGCTGCAATCAGATTGTAGCATGGCCTTCCAGCCTTCATCTGATCTTGAATGGTCACCAATGCTTGCAAAGGATCCACTCCTCTCTTGACCAATCACTTTCCAATTTGTTGCGTAGTTTTGGAATCAACCTTAGTATGCACCCTCACCCAATTTAATGCAATCATTAGCTGGAGGATATTATCAACCAAGCCAGTCAAAGTTGGTGTTAAAATTCCCTTTGATGTGATACTAGTACCTTCTTGACCTTCATTGCTTTGTGGAACAAGTTGAACCTTGTTGACACTCAAACATGAGCCCAAAAATTGCATAGCACTAATTTCCACAGACAAAGAATCACTGGAAGCTGAATCAGAAATATTGAATGTAACCGGAGGGTTCTGATCATCCATATAAAGTGCAATGGCTTCAAATGAAATGTTGGCAACTCGCTGCTTTTGATGTTGACTTGGTTGAAAAAGATTGTGCACCAATAGATACAGTGCATGGAGCCTCTTGGGTAAACCCGCCAGTATGGACATGTCACTTTGAAATGATGACATATTTCAAATTGTCTCATAGATTAACGGCTCCTCAGATTTTGGTGAAAACAGATCTAAGCCTATGAAAAAATGAGATTAGTGAGATACCAATATATATATTTCTGAAAGCCTGTTTACCAGCTGCATGGAGCTCCTCAAGCCACTCTTTCATTCTAATTTCCCTACCACTCTTGCAGCAAATCCCACATTGGAGCTTGGTGGGAAATTCATCCTTTGGAACAAGTGATTTGCGCTTCATGAAGGTCATTTGAATGAGCAAACTCAATTTGGTCCAATCTTCCCTTTTGAATACATGATATGACATTAGAATGTAATCAAATTTGATTTCAGTTTCCAATATAATTTTCATGCATGAAGGACTTGGAGTTAGAGTTAGCAAACAAGCGGCTGAATCCATTGATGGGTCAATACAATTTCATCCTCAGCCACTGTTCTTTGAATTGCTATACTGATATTTTCATTGAGAACGGTAGTTGCTTCCTGAGTGTCCAAATTTGGACTTGGAACAATATTTTCATGATGATTGGTTACACCTCCAATGTCAGGAATTTCAACAGGGTAATCATTTGTGGTGTTTATTGGATGTCCATTATTACTTTCATTAGCAGAAGGACAAAGAGTCCCTGATTCCCCCTCATTGACTTCAGGGGCCAATTGAAAAGTTTGGCAAATTTTCTTTTTTGCTTAATTCTTTGAAGGTTTAAAATTCCTTTTTGAAGAAATGTTTGTCATTGTAACAATTTTAACATGCGATTTGGGAGGTAGTTTATTGCCCAATTTGACCCCTAAAGTTATAATTTCAAGATATTAGGGTGGAATTTGAAATATATGAGATAACAATTTTTTATACATACAATCAATATCAGCAACCAGCAGTTCTCTAGCCTCCTGGAGCTTCTCTTGTACATATTGAGGAATACGTGCATCTTTGGACATTCCTTCTAATCTTGGGGCTATTTGTTATGAATTGTTCAAGAACTGTTCCTTTGTAATCACTTCTATTTCAGCCCCAAAAATCACCTCAGTAGATATTTTGGTGGAAGAAGCCCAATCAGCATGGGGTGCCTCTATGTTGCTTTTGTGCATTATTTCTGATTAATTGAAATACTAATAAGACTGATTTGGTCAGAAGTAAATTCCATTCAAAAAACATACCTTCTGGCAATTCTGGAGATGAATTTGGGATGGCTGTACTAATGGCAATGATACTTTCACTTGATGAGCACTCCATATCAGAAGATTTGGGAGAATTGAATTGCTTTTTGAGGACCCATATCAGAGGTGTTAGTAGTATTGGCATCCATAGAGACAAAAACAACTAATAGTAGATAAAGATTGTATATGTGCTTGGAAGGGAAGTATTTTTATGAAGCTATAAGAAAGGGTTGTAGTTCTAGGCTACAAATTAAAATGAGAATCTGTAACAACCATCCATCAGGGGTAAGGGTATTCATTCATACACCCACTCAAACACCCCAAATCAGCAAATCCAGTATCTTCATCAGCATTCAGTTTCAGCAATCTTCATTCTGAAACATGCATACAGCTTGGTACATCCATACAGCCTGTCAACACCTGTACAGGTTGGATTCACCCAATACAGTTTCAATACACCAATATGGAACTGTATGATCACTCAAATACACCACACCTCTTGTACAGGTTCTGTACAGCTGTACAGGACCTGTATTGGCCAGACTCAATTCAATCATCAATTATTCTCATGAAAATTCTTCCTCTGGATCAGGGCTGGTGATTCTCATATATACCAGCCCCTCTTTCTCCCCCCTGGGGATTTTTCCCCAGTTAATTAATTTAGTTTATTTATTGTTTTATAATTATTCTTATCCTTATAATTGGGTATTATAATTATTTAATTTTAAGTTAGTCTTTGCCTTTTCTCTCTTCGCCTGTACAGTATGAGTTGGGTGGCCATATCCTTATTAACCCTACTCTTTCCATTCTGACAGGTTGAAACAGTGGACTTGGACTTGTTTGTGGTTGGCTCTTCTATTTCTTACTCTTTTCCTTGTTTCTGCTTTCTTATGTTAATTCTTTTAGCAATTTATCTTTAACACTCTTCAGTGTATTCCTTCTTACCATATCTTGAGCCCTCCATAAGTGAGTCCCAGTTTACTGAGTGCCAGGCCCTCTTCTTTTTGAAGAGCCCCTGTGACATTAAATTAATTAACTAATATTTGATTCTTTCATTCATTCATTTTATTCATTTCTCTCATTCTTCAATTATGATCTTTTCATTATTTTATGATTTTTATGATTGTTTATGATTTTTTCTCTCTCATCAATTTTCATCTCATTCATTTCATTCAAAATGAAAATTGATTCTTTTTCTCATTTCAAAAATACTGCTGACCATTTCATTTTATTCTTTATCATTCTCATTTCTCTTTTTGTCTGAATTCAGGTTTTCATCAGGTTATTTGAGTGGAATTATTTGGGTTAATTGATTCATCATTCAGGGATTTCTATTGATTTGGGGTATTCAGTGATTTTGGTTTGAAATTCCTCAAATTTATTGGTTAATTCCTCAAGAAATTGATTTCACCTCAAGACTTTGATTGATTTGATTGATTGACTTGAGTTGATTCCTCAAGATAGCAGATTTATCCTCAAGATTTGATTTGATTTATTGATTTGAATTTGATTCCTCAATAAAATTGAGTTGATCTTTGAAGATATTGATTGAATTCCTCAAGGCTTAATTGATTTGATTTTGAATTGACTTGATCTACTTGATTTGACTTATTAATTGAAATTGATTGTTCACAAGAATTTGACTTCGTCATCTTCACTCTTCAAGATCTATTCATATTGATTCACTTCAAGACTATTGATTGATTTCTCAAGTTCATCAAGATTCTCATTTGATTGTTTTGGTCAAGCCTTATTTTATTCAAAGTATCATCAAGTTTTATTTCATTTTATTCAAAATGCCAGTTCAGCATAGCCCCACAGCCAAAAATACTATATCCCAAGGAATTCAAGCTGTTCTCACTCCTACAGCAAGGGCTCCTCTTGACCGCACACCATCAGTTCATCAACTGAGTGAAAATTTGGACAGAGGACCACCAATGGAAGGAGAAGCACCCTCAAGAAGAGGTGGAATGAAATCTAGAAGATCAAGATCTTTCTCTGGACTTTTGGGTGGCTACCCTCGCATGTCTGAAGGTGCAAGAGCAAGACAAGGGGAAGTTGAAGATGAAGAGGGGGAAGAGTTTGTGGAAGAGGAAGATTCTGGGGAATCTGAAGTGGAAGATGCCTTGGTAAATGCTCCAGAGGTGCCTCAGGGTTCTATTCTAGCCCTTTCTAGTCAACCTCTTGTCTCTCAAACTGATCCAAGTCTCCTCAAGATGATGGAGCAGATGACTCAATTCATGGGGCAACTCACTCAAGCAGTTGCTCCCAGGCACAATTCCAAAGCCCCTGCTTTCAAGACTCCATCCATGAAGGCACCTGATTCTTTTGATGGTACTCAAGCTAATAAATTGAGAGGATTTATCCGATCCTGTCAATTAATCTTCCATAATGATCCAGCAAATTTCTTCTCTGACAGGAAGAAAGTTCTTTACTTAACTTCTTTTCTCACTGGTAGAGCTGGAAAGTGGATTGAACCCTATCTCTCAAATATTTCCAATGAAGACCCTTCCTACCTCCTCAATAATTGGCCATTATTTCAATCTCAATTATTCACTCTGTTTGGTGACCCCAATGAAGTCAGGAAAGCTGAACAAGAGTTGGACAATTTGAGGATGAAGGAAAGTGGTCATGTTTCCTTGTACATAGCAGATTTCAGAAGCTTAATGTCAAGAATTGGAGATTGGGGGGAAAGAGCTTACATTCATGTGTATAGAAGGGGCTTGGCATGAAGATTGTTGGACCGATTGGCTTCTCACCCTGGAACGTTTGACACTCTTCAAGAACTTATGGATGTCACCTTAGAATTAGACACAAGATATCATGAGAGGCAAAAGGAAAAGGGCAGTCATCAAGAGAAGAAGCCTCCAGTCATTGGGTTTAATCAATCTAGGCCCCCTCAAAACTCATCTTCAAAGAGGTCTCACCAGAGGAAGAACAAGAAGGGCAAGCAATTTCAAGCTTCAAAGGACAAGCCCCATGCTGCTCTCCTCAATAAGGACAATAAATTAATTGGTTCTGAAAAGGAGAGGAGGATTAAAGAGGGGTTGTGTACTTATTGTGGTGGAAAGCACCCAATTGAAAAATGCTTCAAGAGACCTCAGAACAAGCCTGGGTCATCATCAAGAGGCTTCCCTAGCAAGCAGGGAAAAGCCTGAGTGGGAATCATGATGTGTTCAATGGTTCTCACTTATTTCCTTCAAGAGCACAATTGTGCACTCTGAATACTAGTGTCAAGAAATCTTTAAAATTTCTTATTTTCTCTTCTGTCTCTGATATTTTTTATAGTATTCTCATTGATTCTGGTGCTACAAACTCTTTTATTGCAAAGAATTTTGTTCTCAAGTACTCATTGACTTTGTCAGAGCTCCCTGAAAAGATTCCTCTTTTCATTTTGGATTCTAATGAATCCCCTGCCTTGTTCATCACCCATTATACCAAGTGGGCAGTTGACTTGCCTTCCTTCCCAAGCTTTGCATGGGACTTTTTTATCATAGATTCACCCAAGGGAGAAGACCTGATATTGGGCTATGATTTCCTTTACCGTTTTAATCCCATTATTGATTGGAAAAATGGATTGATCACCTATGATTCTAGTCATAAGGATTCTAGTGGTACTATTCCTTCTAATAGTAATGACTTAGCCACTGCTGTCAACAGTGTTGCTCTGGTCGGTGAACTTAAGACACCTTCCCTTCCTTCTTCTGTCCATATCCTTTCCATTATTCCCTCTCAGTCATTACTTCCATCAAGAGATGAAGTCTTCAAAGAGATAAAGGATGTTGGAGAAGATGTTGCCATATCTTCACTTCATCTCTTTCAAGGGGATATGGACCTTCCTCCCTTATCTTTTCATGCATCCCTGGAGGAGCAGTGGGATGAGGAGGAAGAGCCAGAAGAAATTGAAACTGTGTTGAAGGTTGTTCCTCCTGCTTATCACCAATATTTGGATGTATTCTCCAAGGTGAAAGCAGAGACACTTCCTCCACACCGCGCCTGTGATCACCATATTGAATTGGAGGGTCTTCTACCTCCAATTGGTGTTATCTACTCATTATCAAATCAAGAGTCAGAAACACTGCGGGCCTACATTTCAGAGAATGTAGAGCAAGGTTTCATTAGACCAAGCTCCTCTTCAACAGGAGCACCTGTCCTTTTTGTCAAGAAAAAGGATGGAGGTCTTTGTTTGTGTGTTGACTACCACAAACTCAATGCTGTCACTAGGAAGAACAAATACCCTGTTCCTCCTATGAACCAGATTCTTACCGTATTCAACGGTTCCACTATCTTCTCCAAGATAGATTTGCGTGGTGCATATAACCTTCTGAGAATCAAAGAGGGGGATGAGCACTTCACTGCCTTTAGAACCAAATATGGCAGTTATGAGTATTTGGTCATGCCATTTGGTTTGACCAATGCTCCTGCTTCTTTCCAAAATCTAGTAAATGATATCTTTGCAGATTTTCTGGATGTGTTTGTTGTGGTTTATCTAGATGATATTATGGTTTTTTCCAGTTCTGAGGAGGAACATGTCAAACATGTGGCCTCTGTTCTCCAAAGACTGAGAGACAATAATCTGTTTGCCAAAGCCTCCAAGTGTGTATTCCATGCCTCAAGTATGGAATACTTGGGCTATGTTGTTCCAAGTGATGGCCTCAAGATGGATTCTTCAAAAGTTCAGCAAATCCTCAATTGGCCTCAGCCCAAAAACATCAAGGCTCTTCAATCCTTTCTTGGCTTTGCCAATTTTTATTGTTGTTTCATTAAAAACTATTCCAAAAAAATCACTTCTCTCACTTCCCTTCTCAAAAAAGATTCTCCTTTCATCTTAAATGAGGAAGCTCTTAGTCAGTTTCAAGCACTCAAAGAAGCTTTCACCTCTGCTCCTATCTTATCTCATTTCAATCCATCTCTACCTACTATTGTAGAGACTGATGCTTCTGATTATGCATTGGGCGCCGTACTGAGTCAGGTGAATGACTCTGGAAAGCATCCCATTGCATTTGATAGTCGCAAGCTCTTACCAGCTGAACTCAACTATGAAATTCATGACAAGGAACTCCTTGGCATAGTTTGGGCTCTCAAGCGCTGGAGGGCATTTTTTCTTTCTCTTTCCAATCCTTTTGAGGTCTTGACAGACCACTCTTCCTTGCAGTATTTCAAGTCTTCCAAAGTTCTTACTCGTCGTCAGGCCTGTTGGGCTGAATTTCTCTCAGAATTTCACTTCACTATCACTTACTGCCCAGGCAGGCTGGCCACTTTACCAGATGCCTTGTCATGTCAGGACAACGTGTACCCAGAGAGGGGGGTGGACTTCATCAGCAAGAATCCTCATAATTTTCATCAAGTACTTAAGCAAGATGGAATTCAAGAGTCAAGATTCTTCTCAATCAAAGTGGAGATTTTCTCAGATGTAGTGGACAAGATTCAAAAAGAAGTATGGCAAGACCAAGACTATAAAGAAATACTCAAGCAACTAGCAAGAGGTGAATCAGTTCCATATTATTCTCTTGAACCTCAAGCCAAGTTATTATTATTCAAAGATAGAGTGGTAATCCCAAGCAATGAAGAACTTCAACTCAATATTGTTCAAAAGCGTCATGACTCACCATTGGCTGGCCATCCTAGCCAGGAGAAGACCCTCAAGCTCATCAAGAGGGATTTTTATTGGGCTGGCATGAATCAATTCATCAAGGACTATGTGTCCTCATGTCAGCAATGTTCAAGAAACAAGAACATTCATCACAAGAAGTTTGGATTACTCAAGCCTCTTTCAATTCCATCTGCTCCTTGGAATTCATTATCAATGGACTTCATCACTCAATTGCCACTGTCAAACAACTTTGATTCAATTTTAGTAGTTGTGGACAGATTCTCAAAACTGGAAATCTTCATTCCAAATGATGGCAAAATCACTGCTCTGGATTTAGCTCAAATCTTCATTAGTCATGTATTTTCCAAGAATGGACTTCCAGCCAGTATTGTAAGTGATAGAGGATCCTTATTTGTTTCATCATTTTGGACTCAATTGTGTCAGCAGCTCAAGATATCAAGAGATCTTTCAACTGCCTGTCACCCTGAAACAGATGGACAGACAGAGAGGGTAAATCAGATACTAGAACAGTACCTTTTGATGTATGTAAGCTATCATCAAGATGACTGGTACACATGGCTCCCTCTGGCTGAATTTGCCTATAATAATGCAGAACATTCATCAACCAAGCAATCACCTTTTTCACAATTTATGGAAGAAATCCCAGCTTTGACTCAATCCATATTTCTCAAGACTCACCTGCTGGAAAGTTATCAACAAAACTCCAATCAGTACAGCAAGTTGTCAAAGAAGAATTAGAGTCAGCAATAAGGAGATTCAAGAAGTATGCAGATAGAAATAGAGCAATTCCACCTGATTTCCAACCTGGGGACAAAGTATGGCTAGCTTCCAAGAACATCAAGACAACAAGACCCACCAAGAAACTGTCAGAAAGATGGTTGGGACCTTTTGAAGTTCTGAAGAAGATTGGTAGTCATGCATATCACCTCAAGTTGCCTCAGAAATGGAAGACAGTTCACCCTGTATTCCATGTGTCCTTATTTGAACCAGTCAAGCATTCAACTATCCCAAATTGTCATCAATTGCCACCACCACAAGTTTTAGTGGAGAAGCAAAAAGAATGGGAAGTGGCTCAGGTTCTGGACTCAAAACTCAAAAGAGGTAAATTATGGTATCTTGTAGAGTGGAAAGGATTCAGTGAAGACCCAGAAAGAACCACTTGGGAACCAGTTTCAAACCTTACCAACTCACCAGATCTTGTCAAGGATTTCCATACATTGTATCCAGACAAACCTGGTCCAATTACCTCAAGAGTTTGATTTATGGTGCTTGGTGGGGAGAAGAAGCTATGAAAGTAAGTTCCTCTCCTGGCATGCACCTTTAAGGGGGTATTCTACCCATATGTTGTTGTAAGCATCACCTTGGCCACTTTGTGAGCACTTGTCAATTCTTTGGACAGGTTCAGGAAGCATACAACACCAATACTCCCCGATTTGGACCTTATCAAGATATGGCCAAATATTCCTTTCGTTGTTTTCTTTTCTTTCTTTTCATTTATTGTTTCAATTTATGCCAATCATCATAATTCAAGACATTCATTACTTCAAGTCATTTACGGCAATTCTTTTCAGAAGTCATTTATGAAAATTCATCTCAGAGGTCATTTATGGCAATCTTTTTCAATTTTATGGTGCTTGGTGGGGAGTGGAAGTTATGAAAGTAAGTTCCATCTCCTGGTATGCATCCCTGAGGGTTCTACTTCTTGTAAAACATCACCTTGGCCACTCTGTGAGCATCAAAATGCTTGGCTTTCATTTTTTCAGACACTTTTGGCCAGAATCAAGCAACTCACCACAAGAAGGACCAACCATCAGGACTTTTTCTTTATTTCTTTCTTTGCTCTCATTTTCTCTTATTCTTTATTTTCTTTCTTTATTTACTTGTATAATTTTCTTTCTTTTACTTCTTAAAGCAGCAGCATCCCCTCCCAAATCATGTATTGGGAGGTTCCATTTTTTTTTCATTTTTTAGTACTTATAAGAGTGGGATAGAAGGCAAACCAAACACAAACAAGGAAAAGGAAACTAGTTATCTCTACCCAAATCATCAAAAGTTCTCTGGAAATCATTTATCAACTCATCTTCATACCAGGCAAATTTTGCAGCCATCTCTTCAGAAGCAGTACCTGGAATAGTCCTGTCATTGCAATACATAATCACCTCTCTGCTATTCCTATCAACCCTCCTGAACAATCTGGCCACAGCATCTTGACTTTCACTAGCCGCATTGGGATCTTCTCTGGTAACCCGGATAGGCCAACGTTCTCTTCTTTGAAAAACTTGAGCGGCAGGAAACGGCAGAGGGGACAATCCATCTCTTCTTCTGCTGGAGCTGGCCACAGGTTGGAGTTGATGGGAGGTGGTTATGGGTGAGTTTCTGGGTTGTTGAACTGGTTATGGTCTTACTACTGGATTTAAGGCAGGCCTGGTGGTGTGGGAAGTAGTTGGTGAAGGAGGAGGAAGGGTTGTAGGAATGGAAGCAAGCATTGGTTGGAAGGTTCTGGGAGTGCTGGGAATAATTTGACTTTGGAATCTGGTGTTGGCAAGAGGTTGAGAAGAGGAATTTCTGGATTGATGTCCAATTGAATGAGGAATAACTTGAACTTCTTCACCATCCAACTCATCACTTCCTTCAGCATCTGGATCTGTTGGGGAATCAACAGTTCTTCTTAGTTTCTTCACTACTTTCACCACTCCATCAGCATTGGTCCTGGAAATTGGGATTTCTGAGCTGTAGTGGATGGGCCTACCACCAATTGGAATGGACCCTCCAACATTAGTCCATCTGGCCACATCCCTCTGCCTGGAACCAGTCACTACATCAAGATATCAGCACCAATACAACCAAGATATGCAAATCACTCACATTGAGAAAACCCAGAAGTTGCATCAGGGGTAGGCTCCTCAAGAATTGGGAATTCCTGCCCATAAGGCCCATCTTTCCTGTTCCATAAGTGCCTCCTGACCTGGGACAAAGTTGATCTGGTACGGTGGCATGGCTTCTTCCCAACAAAGCAAAAATGGCATTTTGAAGATCAAGGATTGTAGTGTTGAAAGCAATCCTTTCCCTTGGCCAAACACTCAGTACAGGCAGGATCAAGAACTTCAACTGCTCTGAACCCATCATAGGTTTGGGAGGGATCAAAATGGCCAGAAGATGCCATGGAAAGGGAGGACAATCGACTGAAGACGCCAGAACCATGAAGAACAGACGGTGGCGGTGCAGAAGGGGAAGATTCAGTGAGTTCAGTCAGTTTGGAACTCATAACTGAAGAATATGCAAGCAGAAGATTCAAGACTTCAGAATCAATCCACTCCATATCAAGAAAAAAAAGAATTTGACCTCAAGGAAATGGGGCCATAACTCAATTATGCCCCCCCCTCAAAGCCTCTAGGGTGAAGGTTCATACCCCTTTGGGGCTGAACTCATCACCCAGGGCCTCCCCTGCAACTTTGGGGAGGCCAGGATCTTGATGGTCCAGGACATGCATGGTGAATTTTATGCAAGGGCCATTTCTGGGCGCTTGGGTCACCCTGGGTCCCCAGCAAATTTGGGCCCAGGGGCTCCATTTTGGTCCTGGGGGCCTCCATTAACCCCCACGGACCGCGGCGTACGGACCGTAGGACCCTAAAGACATCAAAGGGCTAATTATGGCCAAAAAATCATATAAAGACCTGAGTTCCCCAAAACATCCAAAAGGCCCAAAAGGCCATAAAAATCAAGAGATGTCAAGAATCATCAGGGTAAAGGCCACAGCCCAAAAACACTTTGGAGGGCTGTTGAGGCCATTTCCATGGGTAATGGGGACAAGACCCCTTGGAGGAAGTTTTTCAATTTTTCCATTGAATTCAGCCTTGCCCAATGAGTACACTTCATATACTCATTGGGTACCATTTTTTGAGCACAAGAGCTCAGTGGTCCTTATTCTGGGATATATCCCAAGGCCACATCTCAAGGGCATGGTTGATTGAATCAGAAGACAAGAAATGCATAATTTTGAAGTGGAATACTTACTCAAACTTGGAAAAGGGGGAATCAATTGAATTTGACAGGGAAGGAGGAATGAAAGATTTTCAGGATAATGGCCAAGAGGAAATGAAAAATTAAAAGAAAGTTTTTTTTAAAACAAAATGTGGGGATAATGAGATGCCACTCAACAGTGGCAGGGTATTATGGTGTTCAGGAGCCCACCAGTTTCCAGAGGGGGATACTGTCACAACCATCCATCAGGGGTAAGGGTATTCATTCATACACCCACTCAAACACCCCAAATCAGCAAATCCAGTATCTGCATCAGCATTCAGTTTCAGCAATCTTCATTCTGAAACATGCATACAGCTTGGTACATCCATACAGCCTGTCAACACCTGTACAGGTTGGATTCACCCAATACAGTTTCAATACACCAATATGGAACTGTATGATCACTCAAATACACCACACCTCTTGTACAGGTTCTGTACAGCTGTACAGGACCTGTATTGGCCAGACTCAATTCAATCATCAATTATTCTCATGAAAATTCTTCCTCTGAATCAGGGCTGGTGATTCTCACATATACCAGCCCCTCTTTCTCCCCCCTGGGGATTTTTCCCCAGTTAATTAATTTAGTTTATTTATTGTTTTATAATTATTCTTATCCTTATAATTGGGTATTATAACTATTTAATTTTAAGTTAGTCTTTGCCTTTTCTCTCTTTGCCTGTACAGTATGAGTTGGGTGGCCATATCCTTATTAACCCTACTCTTTCCATTCTGACAGGTTGAAACAGTGGACTTGGACTTGTTTGTGGTTGGCTCTTCTATTTCTTACTCTTTTCCTTGTTGCTTCTTTCTTATGTTAATTCTTTTAGCAATTTATCTTTAACACTCTTCAGTGTATTCCTTCTTACCATATCTTGAGCCCTCCATAAGTGAGTCCCAGTTTACTGAGTGCCAGGCCCTCTTCACTTCGAAGAGCCCCTGTGACAGAATTCCTTCTATAAACTCAATGAGGAGACAAAGAGTTCCAGAATGTGGTTATTGAATTCTTTGGTCTAGAAGCTTCTAATTCATATGAGAATACAGAATGCAAAATAGTACCACACATAACAAGACCTGAGGGGAGCTTTGTATTTGTTCCCCTCACAGACCGAAACCTAATGAGAGCTGTGATTAGACTGAAATTGTACACCTGTCACCAAATTCATCTTCTTGTTTGGAGTTGCCACATTGATCAAGGATCCATTTAGGAAATATATACAGCTATTTGAATACTTTGAAAATGTTTCAAGTGTATTTTGATGTGTTCAGCAATCTATCTTTGATTGTTCCGGGAAAGACTCAAACAAAAGCTCCCTTGGAATACACCTTTATCCCACAATCCATTCTAGTATGATTCTTTTTTGATATCCAGATGTTGGTTGATTTAATTGAAAAGACCCAATAACTCTTAATTCAAATCATGAATAATGAGAATTTTCTCAAAAATTCTATTGCAAAATCATTCTCACTCCAACCACAAGTTGCCAATATCAGTGTGAAAGAATTGGAAAGGTGTTCCTCTTTCACAAAAAATATAAATTCCATCATTATGACAAGCCTTTTAAGCTATTCATATCAATCTATATTCCACCAAAAATCACTTTTAGACCTCTATTTCTTAAACACATCAAATTTTTCTAATAGTTTCGTCATCTACCCCCTTATGTCCCCTATCTTTCACTTTGCGCCTGATTACTCCCAATTTGATACTCATCCAGTTCATTATAATGAATCAGAGTGCTCATATCCTTCTCAACATACTATATTAACACCTGGGACAACCTTGAAGCCCCACAACCTTCCACCACCTGAATGCTTGACCTCTAGAATGGAATCATTACAACCCATTGAAGCTCTGAATCTTTATGAATCTGAGACAACTCAGTTCAAAGGTGATATTGAGGAAATAAAATCATCTATACAGGCCACTACTCATTGCACACCTGCTTTTTTGGTCCCTAATGAACAATTCCCTCTCATTACCGACCCAGAGAAATATGATTACTCCACTGGATGTAAGCTTATATATATTTCCATTCATCCACTACACTTTTACTGATTTGAATAACTATATAGTGAAATTAGCACCACCTCCACTTGCAAGGTTCAATGATATAGATACCCTCATCCAGTTTGCACAAAAGTGGGCTAAAATTCATGGCTATGCATTAACAAAGAAAAATTCTCACCAAGGGAAGAATGTTTACTTGGCATGTGACCAATATGGTGAATATATAAACCTTAAAGGACCTACCCAGAGGCAGTCAACAACAAAACAATGTGGATGCAAGTTTAGGCTCAGAGGCTCTATTCCTGCTCTGAGTAAGTCATCAAATATAATGTACATATTTACTATGCTCTTACCATTAAGGTGATATCAATTCTGAGGAATTTCACACAATTCACCTCACCAGATCTGGCTATTGGGGTTTAGTACCACTAGAAATTATGCACAATCATCCACCCTCTACAACCCCATCAGTACATCCCATTTATTGTTGGCTTAATGAAAAAGAACTTGTGCAAGCTGAAAGATTGATGAAGGCAAATGTCCGTCCTAATAAGATTTTAAGCCCGGTTTATTCCCAAGGAAATACCTGTACCACTAGAAGAACTCTGTATAACTACAAAGGACATCTATCAATCAAGGAAAGGAATGGTCAATCTCAACTGGAATATCTATTACATCTTCTGAAAGAGAGCAATTGGATTCATTGTAATAAAATTAATATAAATTGAAAGATTACCAACCTATTCCTTGCACACCCAGCCTCCATTTATTTGGGTCATATAAACCACCATGTGGTATTGATTGATGCCACTTTTCCACATGGTTGGCCAAACTGCAACTGCGCACACCTTGTCATTAGCCTTTTGCTACATGGAACGGGAAAATGATGATGGATACATATGGGCCCTTCAATAACTCAAAATGTTATTTCAGCCACCCAGAAGTCCCAAGGTTATTATCACGGATCGTGAGCCAGCTCTGAAGATGGCCATTGAACTGGTCTTTCCTAGCTCAATCCATAATTATTGCACATGGAACATCAGCAAAAACCTTATCCAAAATTGTTGAAAATATTTTCAAGAGGATGATTGAAAGGATTATCAGACATCCTGGAACCTACTGGTCAGTTCCAAGTCCACTGAGGAATATGAGAACAATCTTGAAAAAATGAAAGAGAACTCAAAAGATTACTCAGGAGCATGGGCATATATCTCAAACAACCTACTCCCATTCAAGAAAAAGTTTGTCACTGCTTGGGCAAGCCAGCATCCTCACCTAGGAAATCAAGCCAGCTCTTGTGTTGAATCTGCGCACTCCTACATAAAATCATTTATTAATAATTCTAATGGAGATCTTTCTACAGTATTTCAAAATCTCAAAACATCAATTGATATTCAATTGAAACATATCTGCCATACTATGGGAAAACAAAGAGTTCAAAAATTGACTGATGTTTCCCCACCTTTTGAGCAGCTACTTGGCACTATATCAATCAAAGCAATAAAAATTATTGAAGACCAATTTCAAAAGCTCAAACACCAACCAACTCTTCAGCCATGCTCCAAAACACTAACTAATGGCATGGGGATTCCTTGCTCACATGAAATTTAGAAACTTCTTAATACTAAAGGCTACATTGGAAGTGAAGATTTTTATCCACAATGGAATCTACTTTATAATCCTCTTGAGGTAGGTGGCATATTATTTCTGATATGTGTGATTGTAGTAATGCTAAAATCATGTTTAACAGGACCATGATTCTAATTTACAATGGAATTTGAAATAACAAATGGAAAATATTGAAAAGGAAGTTGATGAACATGAAATACCATTACAAAAAAAATTGATTAAGCATGTTCAGGAGCTCCTTAGCTTTCAATACACAACCATTAAGCTTTGTCACCCCAAAAAGGCTTTAATTTCACATGGTAGGCCATCACTAAAAAGGAAAAGGGTAAAGTTTACCAAAAGGCTTCCATCCAAATTTGAAATTGAGCAGGATATCCTGAATCATCACAAAAGATTTCTTAAAAAGATGCACAGAGCTACTATTGGTCCTGAAGCTCAATTTATGAGGGGGGAAAAGTTCTATTTGATGCAAAAAGAGGCAAGCCAAGATGATGAAACTACCACAAAAAGAAAAAGAAAATTATTAAATGATATAGGAAAATTGGAAAAAAACTTGGGACCCTGAAATAACTCAAATTGTTTGGAAGAACCAGTGAGTGGATAAAATTTGATATGAAAATGAATAACTGAAAAATAACCTTCTTTTCAAAGACTCTCTATATTGATCAGATACAGCCACCTTTCATGCAGAAGTTCATTGAGAAAATTTTTAATCCTCCTTCAGATGGTAATTGTGGATTCCATGCAGTGGCAAAAGGATTGTCACTTTCAAGCCCACAAAAGAAAAAGAGCTGGAGAGAAGTGAGACAATATTTGATAGAAGAAATTGATAGGAATTGCAATTATTACAACCAAATATTGGGAGGAGCAGTGGAGATGGATAAGATAAGAGATAATCTGATGGCTACAGCTATTACAAGAATGGATAACTGGTTAAGTAAATGGGATCATGGACCAATATTGACAAATACATATAAGCCTCCATTAGTATTTTTCCATCCAGATTGGCAGAACTTCCCACCACAGACATTCCTTCCAACCCTATGCAGTCCATGTGGAGTTTCAATTATGCATCCAATCTCCCTAGGTCACATAAATGGTAATCATTGGATACTCATCATTTTTAATGAACATGTGATAGGCAAATTACCTCTTCCCAAATTACCACCACAGTGGCCCGGGGCACATTCACATCAATCAGCTTCAAATTGGAGAAGAGTATATTCCTCATCAATAAAATTATTCCAAAAATTTAGACAGATCACTTTTATATAGCATTTTTTCATTTTAGAGTTTTTTGTCAAATTTTTGAGATAAACATCTTATCAACATCTTATTTGGCATGGATTTAGTAATTGCTTGGATGCATGGATTTAGCAGACTACATCCATGAAAAGCATGAAGGCGTATCTGAATCCACAATTTTATGCGTAGGTGTAGGTGTAAATTTTAGGCTAAGGCATGGAAATATCACTGCCCATTATTTATTATTATTTTATTTCTCATTAAGAAATATTATTTTATTGATTATTGAGTTAGTCTTTGCCTTCCCTCACCTGTTCAGTAGAGTCCTGGTGGCCATATCCTTTATTAATCCTTTTCTCTGTTCTGAACAGGTTGAAACAGTGATACAGGATTATTTGTGGTTGGCTCTTTATTATTGCTTTTGTTTTTTCTCTCATATCTTTAATGCTTATTATTTTATGACTAGGAATTTATTATCTTATTTCATTACTCTTATCAATTGAGTATTTATTCTGAGCCCTCCATAAGTCTTTTCAATGAGTGCCAGGCCCTCTTCATTTAGAAGAGCCCCTGCGACAGTATAGAGCCACATATCATCCCATAGTAGTAAAGAATTTTACCCTGTGGAAATGTGCAGAGGTAAGCAACCTCCCACTACCCCAGAAAAAGATAAAAGGAGCTTTTTTCTCACCAAAAGAAAAATTCATCATCTTTTCCTTAGTATTATTAAATGGTATAGCTTCTTAAAGAAGTGGTACCCTCAGAATATAACAGGTATATTTAAAATCTTTAATAAATTTAGGTTTTATAATTGTAAACCAACAGATAAACACTGCACCCAGGGATTACAAAAGAACTCACCATCTCCAATACTCATCAGTAAAGGCCCAACACCCAATTAATCACTTTTTAAGCATCTTAGCACCTAGTTATCATCATTATTTTTTGTGTAACACCCGGATTCATGGCATTTTATCATAACTGTAAGGCTATATTTTTAACTAAAAATAATAATATAAAAAAATAGTAAAAAAGTTATTAAAAATACAGTATACTTAGAATTTCAGGATAAATGATTTTTCCCCTCTCTTAATGATTTTGAAGAGCTATGAATATATAATTTCTATTTATTAAACCCTCTATTAAAAAAATATATTAATATTTTTTTATTTTTGTACTCCTATTTATAATACACACAAAAATATATATTATTGAATTTTTTCTTTGAGGAAACATTGATAGTTCATTTCTTCACCCAAATTGGTGTGAAAGATTGATTATAGTCATTATCACTGATAATTTCAATAATAATTGAGTTTTCAAGAAGTATATCCTAATATATACATTTCTTTTCATAATAATATATACAGACTATATAGTATTTGAATTTTTATGTAAAAAAAAGTTCTATAGCTAATTTGTTCACTCAAATTGCCATAGAAAATGTACTCTAATAATTATTGTTGATAATTTCAGCAATAATTTCCAAAAAAGTACATAATCACATATTTTTGATTTTTCACATAATGATATATACAGAGTATATAATGTGTGCGTTTTGTTTAAGAAAAACTCTTATCATTCAATTTTTTACCCATATTGGTGTAAAATTGATTATTGTCATTATTATGTATATTTTCAATAATTATATTCCATCTAAAGATATATATAATCATATTTTCCTAATTTTTTTGATATATATTGTTAGAATTTTGATTTGAGAAAGATCATTAAAATTCATCTTTTTACCCAAATTGGAATGAAAAATTCATCATTATTAGTATTATTGATCATTTATGTCAGCCTGTGACTCAAAACCAGAGCACAAGCATGGCAGCCAAATACCATAAATCAATGGTATAACCAAGATACCACCAAAACATGGAGCTGAGCCCAATCAGCTCAAAAGGTATCAAAAGTAAGAGAAAACTCACCCCTTTTCGAATGTACAAGTCCCATCACCATAGGACAAAGAATAACAAAGTTATTCCTGCCAAAGTTGTTGCTGAGCATAAACCTTAATTTTCACCTCTAATCTGAAATACAGAGTGAGAGGATTAACCCCATCAAATGGGTATTCAAAATGAAGCTCTAAGTCAGGGCTATCTAATGGTACCAGCCAAGCTGAGCTAGCACCAGTATTACAGAATTATGGCCAAATTCAGGTCAAATAAGGGTGAATAAAATATTCACCTCTAATCTAACTTCTACAGTTTTGGTGTGAGATACCTAAAGTTGTGTTTTTTGGAAAGAAAAGAATCAGGGCTACCTGATGGTGCCATTCATTTCCCCATATCCAATCTAGAACAAAAGTTATGAGGCAAAAAATCCAAATACCGCTTTTTTGCCTAAAACACGCATATGTACAAAAATCTTGTACATGGCATTACTTTGCCATATTCAATGATAAACATATTAAATGAGGTACAATTGTGTAGAACACATACAGGGCTATCCACTGAACCAATTTTGAGGTTGATATCTCCAAAACTGACAAAGGTATGGCTGCTTTGAGGTCAAAATCCCACAGTTTGGCAAATACAGCTTTACCATGAGATAATATCCCATAACCATAATTATGAGGTGTCAAAAAGACAAAGAAGCTTGTTTTTAATTCAATACGTCATAGTTAATTCAATACTGGGGTCCCATACAGGTTCTGTACAGCATTCTACACATCATACATGTCAGAATCAGGCTGTGTGGTCCCCAGATGAAAATTTTCACCCTGTATTGGTGAAAACTTCCCAGTTGTGGTTTTGAAGCCACATCTGAGCCCAATACAGGCAATACAGGCCTTTTGAAAACCACAAGCCTGTCCTTGAGAGTGAAAAATCTTCACTTCCTCTATGTGAAAAGGTCTAGCAGCCTTTTCACCCCATTTCAGGATAAAAGGAGGCCTTGTCACTGCCAGAAAAGGAATACCCATTCTTCTCTTGAATTCCTACGTAGTGAAACTGTCAAAAACCGTTATCCTCTTGGAAAATAATCAGGTTATACTATAAACCTTAGTATTGTAGACTTTATTATTGTAACCCAGCAGGTAAAGTTGGACCCAGGGCCTTCAACAGCACTCACCACCAGTAATAATCATTAGTAAAGCCCTTTAATCTTATTAAAACCCATTTTTTAACCATCATCATCCATGTAACAGTCATAGTTTAGGTTGTAAATACTCTTTATTATCAACTCTTCATAGACTCAGCCTGACAATTTAAATAATAATAGATATTCAAAATGAAATACAATCATATTTATTTTTCTGAAATTATTTTGATAATATATTAAAAGTATATATTGTTTGAATTTTTATCTAAGAAAAACTTTCAAAATCATTTTTAGACCCAAATTGGTGTGAAAAAATTGATTATAAGACTTATTGATAAGCTCAATAATAATAATTACTCAAAAAGAGAGATAGTCATATTTATTTTACTGAAATTACTTTTCAAATATATATGTATATAAAGTATGTATTATTTGTATTTTTTCTTTAAGAAAAACACCTATAATTAAGTTTTTCACCCAAATTGGTGTGGAAAATTTACTATTCTTCTTATTGAGGATTTGAAATATAATACTTATTTAAAAAAAATATAGTCATCTTTCTTTGACTTAAGCTTTTGTAATATATCAAAAGTATATATTGTGTTTATTTTTGTAAAAAAATGCCTATCATTAAGCCATTCACCCCTCTTTGTGTAGAAGCTTGATTATCATTATCATGGATAATTTAACTAATAACGTGTAAAAATATATATATAGCTATATTCCTCTTTTGGTTAAGAAAAGTATATAAAGATATATAGCTTTTTAACTGACAAAAATCAGAGTAATACATGTATACATCATTATATTTTTGTAATAAGATAAACCCATTATTCTAAAAATAAGAGATTATACCACCTCATCCCAGATACATTGAATTTTAAAGAAATACTCCAATGAAAAGGCCATCAACCATCAGCAGGAACAGAGACTTACAAGGGAGAGAAGTTGAAGTTGATCAAAGTCATAGGATATGGAAAAATGAACCTTCCTCCACCTTTCAAGATGGTTTTTGACAGGAACCCTCCAGGAGAGGCTTGCATAGAATAAGAAGAACCTAGTCTGACCCATCAAATTGACAAAGACATTATACAATTGAGAATGGAAGACAGGGAATTCAACATAGAGCTCAACTCAAAAGAGCTTGTAGAAAGTATTCACAAGAGTTTCCTCAAAGAACTCATGAAAATAACCAAAGAGTGAAATCTCAACAAAAAGTTAAAAATTCTGAAAGAAAGGGAAGCCAAGATTATAGACAATAAAGGGACTATCTGAGCTACAAAGGAGTAATGGAACCAGAGAGAGAATAATCTGGCTCCTTCAGGCTCACAAGGAATGGTAAACCAACCATACAACCCAGTGGATTCACACCACTCAGGCACAAGCAGATCAACGACCAAGAGTCACCATTATTCCCAATCCCAGGTAGTATCCAGGAGAGGGAGAGGATCATAGGGCAAGACCCAGAATTTTTTTACCGTGAGCAAGAAGAAGTCAGACCCTATGATCCTGAAATTTTTGGAACTGGTGAAAGATGTACAAGAAAACAAGTATTTGTGAATACTTGTGATGAAGCTAGCAGACCTAGAATGAGGAATGAAATCCCTCTCAGAGTAAAAATAGTGTTGTTACAGGTGAGAGTAGTATCAAAATCAATGAACTGCGGCTACAAATGTCCCAATTGGCTGAAAAAACTCAAAATAAATCTGAAAGTCTCCTTGATAAAAGCTCAAGGTTACAAGAGGTTAATATCTTACAAGACAAAACAATTAATACTATTCGTGAGGACTAAGCTAAATTAAGTCAAGCCACAGAAGAGACCAACAGAATAATAAATAAAGTATTGGAGGAGCAATATAACTGAAAAAAAGGACAGGGAATACCAGGATAAAGACATGAATAAATTTCTCAATGTCTGCCAAACAATAAAACCACAAACACAAGGCTATGTTTCTGGGAACACTCCATACCACCAAGAGGACATCAAGCCAGATTTTCCAATGGAGGATAAGAAAAGATCCCCATAAAAAATGCCAGGATGGATATGATATTACTCATTTACAGAAGGAAGGACTGAATCAATTTCCAGAAGCCACAAGCGGGCCAAAATTCTCTGAAGTGGGAGAATATAATCACATGGAGCCCATTGATTATATTTATGGACTCTTTAATTATGTACCAAGTATACCAGATGACTGGATACAAGCCAGACTGAATAAAAAATTCAGCAACAATGCTGGTATATGGTACACTGAAACAAAAGAAATCCATAGTAGAAGGAATTGTCTATGGTGGAGAAGCCAAATAATCCAAAAGTAAAGTAATGGCACATGGATATGGCACAAAAATAAGTCATTGACCCTCACATAAAAATAGAAATGAGAAATAAAAAACTGCTGACAAAACTACCAGGAGACTTAGAGCTTGCAGTAAAATGCAGATTATCCAAATAATGCACCTTGGATCAAATATAAAATACCTTACAATAAGTGAGAATCAGGACCACCATTGGTAGATATTATACTCATAGAGCTTGTGATAAAAGGGATAATCCAGCCCTGGAAGCCAAAAAAGCTCATTAACAAGAAGTTGAAATGAAAAACGCATATCAGTGCTGTGGATAACCTAATAACTATGCAAATGGATGTCCCAGAGACAGGGAAGAAGTGGTTTTAATAGAGTAAGAGTAAGTAAAAGAACAGGAGTTTTATGAATCTGAATCTAATAGTGTGGTAAGATCCTATCAAGATCATTCATATAGTAAAGCATATGTAATTGAGAGAAATAAAGTGGAAGATAAGGACCATGAGAAAAAGGGGATTGGATCAATCCACTTATCAAGAAATCTCACTAAATCCAACTCCCTGAAGCCAGAATGTGATGAAACCGCAGATGACCAGATATTCTTGGATAAGTCTGAAATAGGAAAGGGGGGTAAACAAATGAAAGACCCAAAAAGCTGGAGGTATAAACTGAAAATACAAAGCATTCCATGATCATTGAAACAGGATTTACCTTCTCAGTGGTGGCAAAGAAATACTTGGACAAACAAGTTTTATGTGGCATTAAGGATTGCTACCTAAAGAAGTCAGAGACCTCAGGAATACTACAGGAAGAGTGAATTAACTTGGTATCATTCAAACTAAGATTGAGATACCTCACAAAAATGTGAATATTTACCCTGAACTTACAGTACTTAAGAATACTGGTATAAATGGATTTTTTCTGGGTACAGATTACCAAAGAATGTATGGAATAAGGATAGATAACAGAAAGAGTACCCACATGACACAAGGGGATTCTAAAGACAGAAAATTTCCTATTTCTTCCAATAGAAGGAGGAAGTTAACTACCAAACATTTAGATGAATTGAAACATAAACCATCAGACCGGGAGAGTATGTCAACAAGCAATTTGTTGGGAAAAGGTCACATAGACCACACTAGAGCCATTACCTCACAGAGGAAAGGAAATTCTCATAAATGATTGGCCTTTTTTTGGAGGGAGGGTATTTCAGCCTGTGACTCAAACCCAGGACACAAGCAAGAAACAAAAATACCATAAACCAATTGTAGGGCAAAAATTCCCACTAAGAGTGACCTGAGTCAAAAATACTCATGAAGGGAGCCAAATTAAATTTTGAAGTCAACTCTTTTCAAAGATAAAACACCCATAAACATAGGATGATGAATTACAGGGTTATTCCAGATCAAAACAAGAACTGAACATACAGCCATAGCTTTGACCTCTTCTCTAAAATCAAGAGGAAAAGGCAGAAACTCATACAATGGGTGCTCAAATTGAATCTCTCAAACAGGGCTATTTAATGGTACAAGAAAAATTGAGCTCTCATCAAAACTACAGAAGGTATGGCTAACAATAATCCAAAAAAAGGTGAAAAAAATATTTACCTCCCATATAACTTCTACAGTTTAAGTATGAGATAGCTAAAGTAGGGTCTCTTTGGAAAGAGCAAAATTGGATCTTTCTTATGGCATAATTCATCTATTCATAGCACATATAGAGCAAACCTCATGGATCAAACAAGCTCATTACACAATTCATAATAAATTGACAAATTGATAATTGAATTTGGTATTGTTATAGCTTTTCCATATTAAATGCTACCTATGCTAAATGAGTAAAAATTGTTTAAAAATAATCAAGGGATACAAAATGAGCCACTATAGAGCTCTCTATCTTAAAAATGAACAAAAATATTCAGGCTTTTAGATTACAATCCCACATTAGCCAGAATGAGACCTTACTGTGGGACAGCTGTTCATATAATTCAATAAACAGCTAATAAATTGAATTAAATGCTTTTGTAGTCTTTAATTTGTATAAACTGAAAGATAAAAGTCATACAGAAATGTTCTGTACAGTTTCTGATGCGTCGAAATCACCATAACAAACCTGTAAGCTCCATTGGTGAATATATTAACCCTTTATAGGGTAGAAATGACAACTTATGTTTCTAAAGAAAAATTTACACCCAATAGAGGTCTGTATTGAGTGTAAAAAATCACAGACAGGCCCAATGTAGTGAAAGCTTTCACTTTGTGGTCATCTGCATACGTAAGCAGCCTTCCACTATCCTATAACAAGATAAAAGAAGCCTTTTCCTTACAAAAAGGCAAATACATCATCCTTCTCTTAGTATTCTTACATCTCAAAGGTTCTTAAAGAAGTGGTACTCTTAAAATATAACAGGTATCATTCCAATATCCAATTATTGTTGGGTTTATTATTGTGAACCAAAAGATGAACACTGCACCAAGGGCTTTAAGAAGAACTAACCATTACTAATACTCATTAGAAAAGACCTACAACCCTTAGTAATAAAATTTCAATCATCTTACCACCTAGTTATCACCATTATTTTTTGTTTTGCACTCAGAGCTATAGCATGCCACTATCTTTGCAAAGCTATATCATAGAGTCACCCTGACAATATCAATCTCCTTACGGAACTATCTTTCAATTAGACATGGGTTTACTTAATGTATACAAGTGGCTTTCTTAGAGAAAGAGAAAGGAAATACAACATTGGAGCAATGAAGATATACCTCTATGTTTGAAATTAAATATATGCAGGAATTCTTTTGAGAACTCTCAATGTTCTCAAAATAAAGGGGATCACAATGATAAGAAAATAAGATTCAAAATCATGCATTATTTCATCAAAAATCATAAGTATGAATTGCAAAAGAAAATATTTGAAATTATTTTATCAATGAAACAGCAACAAAAATGGAAGCAAAAAGTACAGAGTCTGAGGTTAGACTATAATTTGAAAGAGAAATTATTAGGGAACATCATGATCTGATTACTAAAATGGCATAAAATGGGATTTCTGATGTGTTGATAGGAAGCCAAAGGAATGATATCATGAGGGTTAGTCAAAGTATCAGTAGTCTAATTGATTCTAACCACAAACAGGATAAAAAGGGTAATATATGAGACTGTTTTACCAGGGGCATACCAAGGAAAAGGGGAGATATTTGTCATTGGGTGAAATAAAACTCCATATGAGCTCCTCATTTTTCCAAAAGCCTGTAGCTTTCCTTGACAATTTCATGTTTGTATGTGGTGTTGAGCTTTCAAATGATCACATCCCTTGATGATCTTATTGAAAAATGGCCATTGGGACCATTTTAAATGCACAATCCAATGATTTGCACCATACTACTCAAAATCCAAGATCCCACTGGGTGGGAAAACCTTTCAAAACAACATACAATTTTTCCCTTTTTCTCCAATAATTTCAACGTATGTGAATACACCTCCCCTGATACCTGGCTCAAATTCCTCCCCATTCCCTTTCTTACACCAATATCTCTCTCAATTACATAGAATAATTTTGAATTAACCTTATGAGAGTTTTCCTTCTGCTCTTTCTCATGATTCTCAAAGGAATTTTGTGTATCCACAAGGTCAGAATTAGTTCTGTTAATCAATTTTTTGCAAGAAATTTCGCAAATAGGCAAATTTACCTCTTATCTGATTTATTGAAAATTTTTGTAAGCTCTAAATTGTTCTTTTCATTGAAGAAATGGCCACTCCCACCAACAAATTCTCAGGTATGTGGAGGGAATAGCGGTGATTTGATTTGATCTTTGTTTTCTTGAACATATCTTTTGATGGAGAGCTGTACCCAATATATGCATGATGAAAAGGACCTTCTTGGCCTTTAAAAAAACAATTTTAACAAGAAATACTGATAAATTTGATGAAATCCCGTTTCTTTCCGAAAAATCTCCCTATTAAATTTCAAATCAACCCCTTCTCTATTAATGATGTACATTTTGAGTATGAGAGGGGAATGACCAAGGTGAACATACCAAGCCACTGTGTTTTTTTAAACTGGCAATGCTTTGTAGAACCCATATTAACTTCCAATTTGGCTACACCATATGGAATTTTGATCTCTTCAATAATATTGTGCAATTTTTTCATTTCTGCTGTGGGATACTCCACTGTGTGGGATAAATGAGGAAGTACCAGGAAGGGGAGATTAAAATAAAAAGGTTTTGAATATTGGTCTATCCGGTAAACATTGATCTATCTGGGTGCTAGAATTAACTAGACTGCCATTCCCAGTAATTCGAAATTATCTTTACTTGAGCTCCAAAAGAGATTATTTATTTGATGGTGTCTGGGTCAGAAAAGTCTATTTGACAGATTCCGATAAGACTTCTCTTGGCTTTGGAACAATGGTTCATTCAATCCTTCAAAAATCAAATGTTATAAAATTCACAAACCTTGGTGAATTTCATCAATAAGTACTATGGAACTTTTTGGAATACGAAATAATCCTCAAACCAACAAAAACTTATAAGACTACTTCAAATCTAATATGATACATGTTTAGTAAATAAACCTATTTTTCATTATGACTATAAGATATTAAAGCTAATTTCTTAGGATAACACTACTTTAATTATGATATAACTGAAATAAATCTCTATAAAATGGAAGGAATCCTGATATCTTGTAAGTAAGATGTAACCTTGACATGATGGATGAATAACACTCAGTGATAAAGTGCTTTTACTACTTATACTATTGTTTATAAGGGCTTCTTTCATAAAATGATAATAGTAATACACTTTTTGAAAGGCAGCTGTAATACTCAATTAAAATGAAGTTTGACAATTCAATAATAATTGAATTAATTCATAATATAATGTAGACTACTCTCAGCTACAAGCTATATATAAACAAATAAAGATATTTATCAAACTAAAGAAGGAATTATAAGTTAAGGAAGACTAATTGTCACCATTACTTACTTTAGAAAACATAAGAATGTATTAACTACAAATACTAATTTGATTTCCCCTCTCACAATGGAAAGTCTCTTTTAGACCTAAACGTTCAGCAAAAAATATTAGGAAGTTGAGTTTTGTTCATTAAACAAACTTTGGGAAATGAGGAAAAAAGAACTAGATGGGGGGAGAGGGCCTCTATCTATAGTTTTTGGGCTCTCCGTGGGAGTGTAAAAACAAGGGAACTTGGATTTCTTCAAGTCTCAAATTTTGGGTTAGAAATCACATGATTTGTGGAATTACGGTTTGGTGGTAATTGAATCAGGAGGTCTGTACCTTTGTCCAGGTGACCTTTCTTTTTAATCAAGGTCTTGAGATTGTGGGGAAATGATGTAATGTGTTGATATTTGAATGGAGTTCTTTTGAAAAAGTTGGGAAGCCCTGTGCCCTTATCTCCTTGATTACTAAGCACACTGGTAATTGATGAGTAATAAATTATAACTTTAATCTCCCCTGAACCATTATTTAGATTTAGAACAGTCTTGAAATTCAGCCTATTTTTTTAAGCTTTCAACACTTCGAAATATCCCTGTAAGTAAATAATATTACGCCCCTCCAAGCTGTATGTGATTGAAAAATCCCTCATGATTTAAATTTTTATATGAAATAATACTATTCTTTTCATTAATCCAAACCAAAAATAGGGTATGGCATACCACATCCCCCTTGAAATTTAATTCTATTCCAACAATTTCTATTGAGGATTAAGGGAAAAATACTTTTCCATCCTTGCTATTTTTTTCTTTTTTTTCTGTAATATTGAGGTAAAATTTCCTCCAAAAGAAATGGAAAATTCAATCAACAAGGAAGTTTTTTGTGGTTCCTTATTGCAATAATTTATACTGGTTTTCTTAATCTCTTATTTATTGGTTCTGACCTCTAAGATCCTCCCTTTTCCTTTTTATGATATCTTTTTTCCTTAACCTGACTGTTCCTTCTGATTTCTTTTCTTTTCTTCTTATTTATTTGTAAAACCTAGATCGAATAAAATGACCTAAATTGCTTCCTTGAAGTATTTTATTGAGGCTAAAAATCTTGATGATACAGTTTAAGATCATTCTCAGGACCATTTCTTGAGCTTTTGTAAGATTTTGATAACACAAAGTAATCATTTTCTTTATATATGATGAGGAAGTTTAAGGTCATACTAAGGACCATATCTTGAGTTCTTGGGTTATTAAATGTAATTATTTATGAAAATAAAAATGAAATATGATTTGGCAATCTTAAGCTCTTGTCTAGGACCAATGCTTGAGGTAGACGTTTTGAGCAATTATGAAAAACAATTATTTGGAAAGCTTAAGGTCGTGTCTAGGCCCATTTGAGGTATAAAAATTTTGCTTCTAATAAATAACCAGGAAAAACTAAGCATCTATATATATTCAAAAATAAAAACCCAATGAAATTAAAACTTCCAAGATCTTATGGTATCATAAAAAATATCTTCCATACCACAGAGATAAGAGTCTGAATTCCAATTTCCTCAAAGAAACAGTAACTAATAAGTTACTAATAATAATAATCCACCAGATTTTATCCCCTTTTTTTAGATATAAATGTATATATAATAATCATTTTTTTATTTTTTAAGCTCGGTTAAGGGTCACCCCCCTCTCTTTTTGATTAAAAATGCTTGCTTCTATAGTCCTAAGCTAGCCTAACTATTCCCATGTGAAATGCACAATTAATTAATAAAAAAATTAAAAAATAAATGGATAAAAATAAGAGGAAAACTCACCTCTCCATCTAATTTTTCAATTTTTCTTTATTTTTCAATTTTGATTTTGATTTTGAATATCAATCTTAGAAAAAAATATGTAGACAGTTTTCAATTGTTTATTTTATGATTATTTATTTCAAATAGTATAAAAGTTATGTTCAAAGTTGGGATCAAAGATTATAATATATAAAACAATATTTATTTTAATATTATTATCACTTTGTTCAATTTTTTTAGGATTAAGTTTAAAATAGTTTAATCAGTTTTATGTTAAGAAATTAATTGAAAAATATATAGATTTATAAATTCAATATCCTTCATGTAGCTCTACTTTATTAAGAACTAATCAAGTTTTAATACTAAGCTTTTGGATAGTGAATTAATAAGGATTAAGTTTATAATTATCTGAGCTTTGATAAGGCTTAAGTACCTTCTCCTAGGTTGTGGGTTAAAGATTTTATGGTATTGGTGATCTCTTTCAATATATTAAAAGCTTTAATATGAAAAAACTTAAATAAAATTAATCTAATAATTAATAAATAAATTTAGAATTTAAATAATACATTTTTGATTAGTTTTTGAAAAGAAAGCTTTAAATTAATGATTACTCATTCATTTTGTTTTAATTATGATTTTGCGGCTTCTGTGCTTGAAGAGAAGATATCTTTCTTCTTCATTTAGACAGTGGTGTTCTGCTTTTTCTCACCAAAATGCACCATCTAATCTTTTTATTTTTATTTTTATTTTTATTTTTATTTTTATTTTTATTTTTATTTTTATTTTTATTTTTATTTTTATTTTTATTTTTATTTTTATTTTTATTTTTATTTTTATTTTTATTTTTATTTTTATTTTTATTTTTATTTTTATTTTTATTTTTATTTTTATTTTTATTTTTATTTTTATTTTTATTTTTATTTTTATTTTTATTTTTATTTTTATGTTTATTTTTATTTTTATCTTTATTTTTAATTTTTATTTTTATTTTTATTATTTTAATTTTTTCAACTCAATTAAAAGTTTCAATGATGATTTGATTCATTCATTAGTATTTATTGCTATTGCTATTGTGTTTTTAGTTCAATCATTGACAATGTTGTTCATCCCAGTTGGTGATCTACATTCCTTGGATATTATAAGTATCATTTCTTATATTTCAAAAAAAAGTTGATTAATTTGATCTATTATCATATTTTATAGAATTTTGACCATTATCCTTCAATTCTTTACTCCAATGGTATCGGAGTAGTCTCTTTTGATTTACATGCTGAATTATTCCTTCTTCTTTTTTATTTACCTTTGTTGCTAACCAAGATTTTCTTTTTCTTTATTTATTATTACAAGAGGCAGAGTTTCTCATCTCCCCATCCCCCCTTTTTTATCAATTCACTTTTTGTCCTCTGTCATTTATAAATTAGTAGCCTTAAAATATGTGGTTTTCTATCTAAATTAAACCATCTCCCTCGGTCTGTCAATATGTCACAATCATGAATAGAAATATATTCTATGATTTTACTATTTTGTAAATTGGTGATCCTTTTCTAATAGATTGACAATCTATTCTAACATCATGGAGGATTATACTCCTAGAAAAATCATTAACAAGTTTTTTGGGCTAGTATTGCTCCAACTACTCCTTCTTCTAATCTCCCTATCCCATTCTTTGCCACTACTCTGACAATATTGGCTTCTCCCACTAACTCCAATGGTTCTGTCCTCTCCAAACATCAGCTAGTGAATGATTTTGTAATTTTTATGATGAGCTCAATAATACCATAACTGATTTAGGCCATTTTATGGAATTCACCTACATCCCTGGTCATCCTCCCTACATGACCAATCATAAGCTGGAAACTGTTTGTCATGTATTTGATTTTATTGTCTATTTATACCAGCGCCTTGAAGAGTAATTAATTTTTATATTAATTATTATAAATTTCATTTTTATTGATTTCTTTCTTTAGAGTTGCCATAGTACTTTCTGAAGTTTGTAGGAACGCAAATTATGGGTATCATCCCACCTGACTTATTATCTTCTAAAGTAAGTTCTATTTATTTAAATTATAATATATTCCATTTAATTTATATTTATATATATATATATATTATATTTATAGTCATTGTTTGTCAATGAACTAAGATTTCCTTGAATTTTCACTTTCAATTGTGGTTTGAACAGAATTTAATACTTAAAAAACTTGAAAAAAAATAAAATAACATATACTGTGTACTAATACTTAAAAAACTTTACAATGTTCCAATTTCTTGGTTTTATCAAGGAGTATATTGTTTTTTGGGTTTTTATTACTATATGAATAGTAAATTCAAAAAGAGATACTTTCTGATTAGAGTTTTATGAACGTTTGGGCTCATAAGTCTTTTCTTAGTTATCGTACTTGCTTCATGGCTATGGGTTTGCTGACAGAAATACAATGATACAATAATCAACATCATTTTTTTTCTTCCTGAATTCTTCAAGTGACTCAATTTTCTATATTGAGATTGGGAATAAACATAATTAAAAAAATAAAACCAATGAAAAACTAAATTAAGGTGCAACACAAGAAATAAACAAAACAATTCAGTAATAAGAAAAAATTCTTACTAATATAAATTTATATATAAAAAATGCTACAAGTAGAGAGAAATTTTGGATATTTTAATTTTCTGAAAGTATAAGCTCTATAAACAATAATACCAATTATATTTATATCTATTATTAGATTTATAATTTTTCATTTTGTATTTTTTTGACATATCATATTTATGTAGAAATTTTCATTATATATATTTTTCTTGAACAAAGCTGATACTATGATAATTGAGTCTTTTTAGAAATCGTCAGAGTGGGTCTATTTAGGAGAAATCAAACAGTAATTACAAGCTTTAGTTATGACTGTGACATGGATAATTTGTTTAATCATTAATTAAAAGGGCTCTACTATTAATAAATAGGGTTAATGAGCCTTTTGAAAGCCCTGTCTACAATGATTATCAATTGGCTTATTATAATAAGAACTAAAATAATTATTATTATAATTATATCCAAGGTACTATAAGGGTTACTTCTGAGTAAGACGTTGTAACCACATAATAGGAGCAGGATAAGATGATGGGGGTTTTTTCCTGCGGGGGGAAGCCTCCTTTGATTTCAAATAAGGTTGTAAAGAGGGTGAAAACCTCTTACCACATTGATAGAGTGAAAATATTAACTCAGGAGGTAGGTTTGTGGTTCAATATAACCAGAAACACCTGTATGAGTGCCCAGATGTGGGCTCAGAGCCACAAATCAGCCTTTTGCACCCACAAGAGGTGAACCGTTTAGTAATGGAAGGTTCAGTAGTGTTCTACAATTCAGGAAGCGTCTCATGAGGTAATAATCAACTCTGTGTGACCCATATTACACAGGTTATTAGGGGTGAATGCAAAAACATCAATTGGAGGGTTTTGACACCTCATAATTCAATTTTATGTAATAAATTCCCACAGTAACACTAAATACAACTTAGTGTGAAGCTTCACAACCTTCATTATCAGAAATAAACTGATAAAAAGCCTTTGGACGGCTTTGACATCTCATAATTCAACTTCAGGGGATAGTATGCCACAGTAACACTAGGTGTGGGATTATAGCCTTGAATACTGAATAACGTTGTCAGTTTTGAGGATACAGGGCTCAAACGTACCTCCAATTCTAGCCAAAATTAATCTCTACAACAATTGTTAAGCTTTTTTCCCCCTTTGAATTAAGTATGCCAAATTTATACAGGCTCAAAAGATTTCTTAAATTTTTTTAAAACAGTATTTATCTTCAGTTCGGGAGAAAAATGGCAATAGCTTTTTTATCTATGTAGGATACAGTGAAAGGCTTACATCTTTAGGTAACCTTACTCTAGCCCTCCTGAAAAGATTTCATTTCACAAGTCTCTCATAAAAACTGTGAAAGTTAGATTAGAGGTTAAAAAGTAGTATTATACTTTGAAATCACCCAAAAATCGTTTGTCATATGATTTATGATCCATAGGTGCTAAACTCTTGAAGGGGGTATCATTGGATAGCCCTTTTTGAGATATCCAATAAAATTACCATTTGGTTGGTCTTCTTGCTGATCCTTAGATTTTAGATGAGAGGTTGATATTGAGGTTTATGCTTGGTATGATTTTTTAACCTTAAGAAGCTGGTTGGTTCTTATTGTTTGGTAATAAGAATGGTATTTTCTGAAAAGGATAGGTTTCTCTCCGAGATGGTTAAATTTACAGGTTACCTCTTTTGTTCTTAATTTTGTGTTTGTGGACTTATAATACCTTTATTAGATTTGGTAAAGGTGGAAAGGAGAGTGTGTTGCTTTTTCTGTGGTCCATGTTTGTGGTATTTATGGATGTCATGCTTGTGCTTCAGCTCTTAGTCACAGCCTGAAATACCCTCTTTTTACACAAAGCTCATCATTGATGAGACTCCCCTGTACTTGTGGAGGCTTTGAACTTCCTGAGGTTGAGCTTTACCTCAGGTATATCTTGTTCAGGAAACCACTTTTCTTGGTCTTCTTCCTACTTCTTGAACCTCACTAGGTATTGTATATGGTCCTTCCCATTGATCTTAATTTTGCTAGCTCCCAGTCTCCTTTTCACTGGGCTAGGGGAATCTTCTTCCACTACTTTCCCTAGTGAAGGACTTTCTTTCCTTTTTGGAAATTTGTCTCCTTCTGTTTGATGGTAGGGTTTGACCAGAATGACTGGGAAAACTGGGTGTTTCATTAAGAATTCCTCTGAAAGTTTCACCTCTACTCTATTATTTATTACTAGTTTGATTATGGTAAATGGCTCAAAAGAGGATTCTCTCATATTCTTGGGGCCTGTAAGGCTGTTAAAGTTAAGTTTTGAGGCTAAAGATTTGTCTCCTTCTTAAAAGTGTGGTTCATTATAAATCTTTTCATATCTCCATTCATTACATTCCTTGGCCTCTGGAATGCATATTGCTGAAGTATAACAGGCATTTATCCACATAGAATAGAAGTCTATGTCTGTGGGGTGTACATTCAGTAGGTTCTTTTCAGGTTGTCTACTGGTAACATAGGGTTCCATCCTTTGTCAAGATTGAATGGGGCCTGTCCTGTTTCTGAGTGATCTCTTAGTTTGTAGGCCAGTTGGCTACATTTATTTCAGTATTCTATACCTTTTATTTGGTTTCAAGCCTACATTAACAATTTTATTTTACCTTGAAAAGGTGCAAATTAAGCAAATAAATAAGAGAAGGCCTTTCAAATAAACATTAAAAACCTTTAATGTGCCACTATAGTCAAGTAACTGGAAAACAACTGGATGATAGTAACCTGAAGCCCAAAGGTACACAAAATGGAAATCATATTATCAGAATATAATTTAAATCACAAAATGTGCAATACAAAAACCAGAAATATGCCAAAAAAGAAGTATTATCTCCCCCTTAACTCCCTCAAAAACCTTTTGGCCCCATTACAGTATAAAATGAGAAACAATTACTGAAAAAGGAAAAGGGAATTGGATTTATAAAAACCCAACCAATTCAAACTTTGAACCTCCATCATTACTTTTATTATGCACAGGAAGTACCTCTTTCATAAAAACAACAGTCTACCAACAGTCACATTGTCAGCCTGTGACTAAAAACCAGAGCACAAGCATGACAGCCAAATACCATAAATCAATGGTATAGCCAAGATACCACCAAAACATGGAGCTGATCCAAATCAGCTCAAAATTTATCAAAAAAAAGAGGAAAACCACCACTTCCCAAACAAAAAAAGTCCCACCATTATAGGACAAATAATAACAAAGTTATTCCTGCTCAAAGTTGTGGCTGAGAATAAACCTTAATTTTCACCTCTCATCTGAAATCCAGAGGAAGAGGCTTAAACCCATAAAATGGGTATTTAAAATGAAGCCCTAAGTCAAGGCTATCCAATGGTACTAGCCAAATTGAGCTAGCATCAGAATCTCAGGAGTTGTGGCTAAAATAAGGTCAATTAAGGGGGAATAAAACATTCACCTCTAATGTAACTTCTACAGTTTTAGTCTGAGATACCCAAAGTGGGGTCTTTTTGGAAAGCAAACAATCAGGGCTATCCAATAGTGCCATTCACTTTCCCATAACTCATCTAGAACAAAGTTTATGTGGCCAACAAGCTCAATACAAATTTTAAGCAAATCATACATATGTACAAAGAATCTTGTACATGGCATAACTTTGCCATATTTCATGGTAGCCCTATAAAGTAAGGTACCATTGCGTAGAAAGCATTCAAAGCTACACAATGAACCAACATTGAGCTTTATATCTCAAAAACTGACAAAGGTATGGCAGTTTCAAGGTTAAACTCTCACAGCCTGACCAATACAGCCTTACCAGGGGATAATATCCCATAATTATGATTATGAGGTGTCAAACAGACAAAGAAGCATGCTTATAATTCAGTACCTCATAATTCATTTAATAATTGGGTCCCATACAGGTTCTGTACAGCATTCTACACATCATACACCTCAGAAGAGGGCTATGTGGTCCCCAGATAAAGGTTTTCACCCAGTTTGGTGAAAACTTCCCAAATGTGGTTTCAAAACCACATCTGAGCCCAATAAAGGTTATAAAGGATTTTTGAAAACCACAAGCCAGTACTGAGAAGTGAAAAATCTTCACTTCCTCTATGTGAAAAGGTCTAACAGCCTTTTCACCTCATTTTAGGTTAAAAAGGGCCCTTTTCCTCACCAGAAAAGGTTTCCTTATCCTGCTCTTGAATTCCTATGTATTAAAACTGTCAAAAAAAGTTACACTCTTAAAGAATAATCAGTTAGAATCATAACTTTCATTATTGTAGTCCTTATTATTGTAACCCAACAGGTAAAGCTGCACCCAGGGATTTCAACAGTCCTCAGCACCACTATTCCTCAATAGCAAAGCCTTGAATATTCTTTTATCAACCATTATTATTATACATCAACCTTTTTTATACTATTTTCACAGTGTCAAAGTCATAGTTGAAGCTTGTAAATATTCATTAATAAGCCTCATTATAGACTCAGCCTGACATTTTTGGGGCCTGGCCATGTTCATTGGATTTTTGGACCTTTTTTACGCATAAAAGTGAGTTTTTTCTTACTTTTCTTTTATTTTTGACATTTTGTTCAGTTTTTAGGCGTAATTTTATTAAACAAATGAAATAAAATAAATATATTATATTTATTTGTTGAGTGGTATATGTTATATACCACTGTTCTTTGATTTTATAACTGCCTTGTTGCGTAGTTGAGTATAATTTAATTACCACAAAACCTTTATTTTAGGCATCTTTGATATATCAAAATACTTTAAGTAATCCATACTGTTAATTTTTCAATTAAAAAGGACACCTATTACTGTAAAACCAACAGTATTAGAGGCATGGTTGGGTATATTGATAATTGCAATCACCTTTTACAGAACCACTTTTGGATTACACTTGCTAATTACAAGTTAATCTGTGAGATACTGGTATACAAACAGTGTACCAGATATTCATAAGCTGTATATTTGACGTGTAATTGTTAATTTCAATTGCACTGTCATGATACAAGGGCATAATGTGGAAATATATTTCCCAGAGCCCATTCTTAGATGTGAAAAAAGCCTTTTAAGAAGTATTAACTGACATTAAGCCCTCTTTATCCTGTTTGATTCAGTGGAAGAAAACTACATCACACTTGAGACCCAGTCACAGGCCAACACACCAGTGACACCCTCAGAACCAGAGGGAAGCAAGGGCAAAGGAAAGAGGCACAGTGAAGGCCTTATAACAGTTAAAAAGTGGACACCAATTGCCACTCAGAGGAATATAAAACCACAAAACTCTGCATCAAGACAAGGTCAATCAACCTTAACCACTTTTACAGGAAAGATTGCAATAATTAACCCAGTTGTAACCTCTAAAGTCAAATTGCCAAAAGCAGTAGACAATAAATTTGTACAAGGCACAGTCCAAGGTAAATACCCTAAGAACATTAAGTTGCTGACTGCTTGCAAACACTGATATGTCACCTGTACACCTCAGAAACCTTGGCTTACACAGAAATAAGCCAGAGGACAGAGAAGGCTTGTCTAGAACAAGAAGACCTGGAGGAGGAAACCTTGGACACAGTGGTGGATGGCAAGACATTGAGGGAAATCATACCCACTCTGCCATTCACTTTCCAATTAAACAGAAACCTCAAATCAGAGGACTGGAATGATATGGATCAACTTCTTCAGCTCCACCAACTCCTCAAAGATCTTTCCCAATGGAGCATGGACAACAAGAGGTTCAACCAAGCATCCCTGTTGGCCTGTGACTCAAAAACAGAGCACAAGCTTGACAGCCAAATACCATGAATAAATGGTATAGCCAAGATACCACCAAAACATGGAGCTGCTCCAAATCAGCTCAAAAGGTATAAAAGAAAAGAGGAAACCCATCACTTTCCAAATCCACAAGTACCACAATCATAGGACAAGTGATAACAAAGTTACTCCTGCTTAAAATTGTTGCTGAGCATAAAGCTTAATTTTCACCTCTCATCTGAAATCTAGAGAAAGAGGCTTAACCCAATCAAATAGCTGTTCAAAGTGAAGCCCTAAGTCAGGGATATTCAATGGAGCTAGCAAAACTGAGCTAGCATCAGAATTGCAGGAGTTATGGCCAAAATAAGGTTAAATAAGGGGCAATGAAATATTCACCTCACATCTAACTTCTACAGTTTTAGTGTGAGATACCTGAAGTGGGGTCTTTTTGGAAAGTGCACAATCAGGGCTATCTGAAGGTGCCATCAAATTCCCCATATCCCATCTAGAACAAAAGGTATGGAGCAAACATGATCCATACAAATTTTAAGCAAATCATACATATGTACAAAAAATCTTGTACATGGCATATCTTTACCATATTTAATGATAACCATATCAAATAAGGTACAATTGGGTAGGAAAAATTAAGGGGCGCACAATGAACCAACTTTGAGCTTTATATCTCAAAAACTGACAAAGGTATGGCAGCTTTAAGGTCAAAATCTCAAAGTCTAACCAATACAGCCTTACCATGGGATAATATCCCATAATTATGATTCTGAGGTGTGGAACAGACAAAGAAGCATGTTTCTACTTCAGTCCCACATATTTTATTCAAAACTGGGGTCCCATACAGGTTCTTTACAGCAGTCTATGCGTCATACACGTCAGAAGAGGGCTATGTGGTCCTCAGATGAAAGTTTGCACCCTGTATTGGTGAACACTGCCCAGATGTGGTTTCAAAACCACATCTGAGCCCAATACAGGCTATACAGGCTTTGTGAAAACCACAAGCCAGTCCTTGGAAGTGAAAAATCTTCACTTCCTTTACATGGAAATGTCTAACAGCCTTTTCACCCCATTTTAGGATAAAAAGGGGCCTTTTCCTCAACAAAAAGGTTTCCTCATCCTTCTCTGGAATTTCTATGTAGTAAAACTTTCAAAAACAGTTATTCTCTTGCATAATAATCAGGTATAATTATAACTTGAATTATTGTAGTCTTTATTATTGTAACCCAACAGGTAAAGCTGCACCCAGGGCTTTCAGCAGCACTCACCATCACTCTTCCTCAATAGTAAATTGCTGAATATTCTTTTATAAACCATTATCATTATACATAAACCTTTTTTTATACTATTTTAACTGTGTCACAGTCATAATTAAATCTTGTAAGTAGTCATTAATAAGCTTCATCATAGATTCAGCCTGACACACTTCAACTGAAAAGCTCCTTAATGAAATACAAAAAACCCCTCCATGAGCCCATCATTAAACAAGAATAAATGACCTTCATTAAACTACATAATCACCTGCATGAGATTTCATAATCTGTTTAAAAAACCCTCAACCCCTTTTAAGAATATTAACAGTAAAAGCAAAGCAACTATAGCAGTCAAAAACAGTCACATGAATTAATAAGGAATAATCTTGGAATCTAAACCACCTTGCATTAGCTCAACATTCAATTAAAAACAAAATTGCATGACATAATCAGCTAAGTTTCTCACCAAAAATAATAACTCAAAGCTGTGAAAGCTTACTAATCCAGCACTATACCTCAATCAAATGACATATTTTGGGAAATAATAAAATATTAAATTCCTTAAGGGGTGAAGTTAAGGTTTAAAGTGAAACATAAGGTCCCCATGGAGAACAAGGGGTACCCCGACAGCATAAATAGTGACTTCTCTCTCATCCAAATTCTTTCTCCCTTCATCATGGTAGCTAATAATATTTAATTATTATTTATAGATAAATATATCAGATAGAACCATTCATAAAGCTAGCAGGTAGTCTAGCTCTTATTATATTATCTTGGTTTATGCTCATTAACTAAGCCCAGTAGCAGGAAAAATAAAGCTTATGATATTTAATACTATTAAATGATCACTTACAGATAAATATGTCAGATACAACCATAACTGAAACTATCAGGTAGTATACCATTATTATTCTATTTAGTTCTATGCTCAGTAGCCAAGCTCAGTATCAGAAAGAATAAAATTGATTGTAGTTCGTACTATTAAATGATGATTTTCAGATAAATATATCAGATAGAGCCATGCTCAAAACTAGCATGTAGTCTAGCCCTTATTATATTGCTTTATTTTATGCTCATTATCTAAGCTAAGTAGGAGAAAGAAGCAAATTGATGGTAGTTAATACTATCAAATGATTATTTACAGATACGTATATCAGATAGAACCATCCCTGAAACCAGCCGGTATTCTAGACATTATTATAATATTTTATGCTCAGTAGCTGAAAAAGAAGAAGAAAAGTATCATTACTTATAATTGTCCTTGCAGATATCATTAGCTGATACTATCAATATATTCTACTAAATACCAACTATTGACATTAAATCCACATCAAAATCTAGATTATTTATTATTATTATTATTATTACTTACAAGTTAACCAATATTAAAGATAAACAATCACTTAAGAGATATTATTCCCACTAAATTAAATTTATTTTATCAGTTCTATTTATTTTATTTACCTATAAAAGATATTTTTCAAAAATAGTCTTATTGTAATATCGAGAACAACTCAAACCTTTCACACCACCTAAAGCTTAATCTTTTTGAATTTGGTCTGATCCTTGATTAAGTCTAATAGAGGACTGCCAAATTAGTATTCTCTAGCTGTGAAGCCCAAATCTTTATTTTTGATTCTTGAGCTCAGTAGCAATATTTCTTTGGTATATTCATAGGGGAAGCTAGATCACCATCAGCACCCTTGGTTACAGGAATGTTCAAAAATTGAAAATTGATTACCTGTGATTTCCCCCTCAAGTACTTCCTTATCCAGTTCCACACAAAATGGAGCTCCACATCTTGTCTCCCAAAAGTGGCCTACAACCTTCAATAATCAAGAATAAGTCATCCTAGAAACTGGATACATAAAGAAGTTTCAAAATCAAGCCTCAATAAAATAAGAAGTCAATTACCAATAATCGCCAAACCTTGAATTAAACACTGAAAATCAGAAAACCTTCCAAACAAAATCTCAAGAATCCAAATAATAGTAACTACAATGTATCAGAAGAACCAAAACCGCCAGAAGAAATATGATCCAGGAATCTCCAGTGGTCAAATCCAAACTCACCTCTTCAAGGTAGGGAGTTCCAAACCCTTATATACTTTTTTGAAAAGATACATAAGAAACAGCCCTATCAGAAAGAAAACATTTTCAAACCCAAAATGGATCAACCCTCATCAAGATTTCCAAGAAGTATTGGGGATATTCAAGAAGAAATTATTAATTAAAATAGTGTTCAAGGCCAGGAAAACTTGTCACCAGAAATACTTCAAGTGAAATTTTCTGCAATAAAACAGGAATTAAAGGCATTAAGAAAAAAGCTTTCAAAGAGGAAATATCTCACCTTTAATTCACAAGAGAGCCCTCTGGAGGACAATACTTCTAATCAAATATTGAGGCCTCAAGAGTCACCTTCACAATATTACAGGCCATATGCCTCATCAAAACAATCTACATGAAAGAGAAATACTATCCCACCAATAAGACTTAAAATTTCTAGTCAAATTCCAACCCCATTTCTGAAATAAGCACCAAAAAAGAAAACCCCAATCACAAAGATCAGTAAAAAGAAGCTTACTAGCCAAATCAAAAATGCATAAATGTAATAAATTAAAGGAACCAATGAATAAGCTATTGTACCAGATTGAAGAGCTAACCAATTATTATAATAATTAAGACAAGGCCTCCCAACCATTAATCATGAGAAAAATGGCCACACCTGACAGCAGGTGTTTCATTTGGAAATCAGCTTGGACCCATCCTAGACTGTTCTTGGAACCTTCCTGTGAATTGGTTTAGACCCAGGATTTCAATGTTTGTTATTATTTAAAGTTATTCGAAGCCACTGGAATATCACAGAATTACAAAGATTTTATTTCCTTTGTTAATTGGATATAGTAAATATATAGTATCTTATATGAAATTAATTTAAATTTGTAATTTAATATTAAAAACAATTTTCTTCATGATAAAAGAATTAGGATTTACCAATGAATTTCAAATTTAGACAATTCTATCCTTTCGATGGCCAAAAATAAATAAATACGATCTTAAAAAGGAATAAATCCTTATATTGTTCTTTATTTTTTACTTCTTATTACTTTAAAGCAGTATTATTTCCTATTTTGTCTCTAAAGTTTTGGTCCAAATATCAGCTTCAATTGTTTACCACTGAATCCTTCTCTGAAGAAACTGGATTGTGGATATTGTTCATTTTGACCGGTTAAACTCCTGGAACCTCAGAAGGAACAAATATGTTCTTTCAAATTAATTTCAGAAACTTTTTGCCCATAAGCTAAAATCCTTGTCTTATTCATTTATTCAAGCTTATGAAGCTCATTTATTATTTTTATTTTTTCATTTTCTGATGACATTGGCTCATAAATAAATCTTTTCAATTTTTATTCTTAAGGCTTAATTTTTTTTAGTTCTCAAAAGTAAAGTACTTACTCTTTCTTGTTGTAGAGTATTAGTAATTAGTGAGGAAGAGAAGTACTATGATGTATATAGTACATCCCTTGCCACTGGAGAAAATTTGGAATTTAAATAGGAAATTAAATTAAAGGCCCTCTGATGGCCTCTACTGTAAATTTGTCAACAATTGTCGACAAATTTACAGTACTGGATATTACAAGTCCTGCACTGTAACACACTTTACATGTGTGAATAAATTAACATTTTTGGGCCTTACAAGGATTCTCACTGTGATTTAATTACAAAAAAAACATCAAACTAAGGTGGAGGCCATTAATAATATAAAGAAGAAACTTAGTAAAAATTAAATAAAAACACAAAAAACAAAAAATTAACAAAGTACTAAAAATAATACATCATCATGAAGGAGACTAACAGAACACAAAAAATGAAACAGAAGCATTTTAAGAGAAGGTTTTTGAGTAGCAGAAAGAATTATTTTGCTACTTATTTTCGTTAAAAAATACAAACAAAATCTTCATTTTAATAATAAAAAAGAAGTGCAGCACATTTTCAATTATTTCTCCTATCCCTTACTTTCTTGAATGAGCTCCATAATTTTATTCAAAAGCTTTCTTCAAAAAATATTTTTGAGATATTTTTTGCAGTTTTTGTGTTTCTATTTGCATATCAAACATCAAAATTAAGGGATATATATGCTACAAAAAAATGTAGTAAAACCACTAGGGGTATATGAGCTCAATATACTTCTTATGAAACAAATTAAATATTAAAGTATTTTGCTTTATTCAAAGCAAGAAGGATTAGTTAATTGAAGCTTCAAGTACTATCTCTCCATACCAAAGAGGATTTTTTAAAAAAAGTCCCAAAAAGCTTTCTTTCCATGTAATATTGCCCAAATATTCTCAATATTATAATTAAAAATATTTTTCTTATTTTGAAACATCCAAGAAAAGTTTCTTCAATTATAAAAAAAAGTAATTTTAAAGATTTTTATAATATTTCCATGGATCAAAGCACATGATTAATGATTTACTTAAATAATTGATCCATTTATGTTCAAAATAAATGTCCCTGTGGTCGTAAAAATCTCTTAAAATAAACTCTCCACAAATATTCATAAAAAGTATTATAGAATCATTCAATCCCTTGGGAAGCCTTTGATAATAAAAATTCAATACTCCGAAAATTATTAAGACCATCTTTTTATTTTAATTGGACATGGCTCTGAAGTGCTATTTGTGCCAGTTACAGCTTACTTCCCAAACTTTTCCAGCTTATCTCTGTGGCTTTCCTCTTCACAATTTTACTTTGATCAATACTTTAAGCCTTCAATCAAAAAACAAATCCAAAGAAAAAAGAAATATGCTCCTATTATCTGGAGAAAGAAATTGAAAGAACTTCATATATGGCATTTTCAACTAAACTTTAGCAGCCACTGATCATTAAAGATTTACTATTATTTTAGGCTGCATAGATATATCAAGCTAATTCAAGCCTCGCAAAGCTTTCAAAAGATATACAAATAAGTTTTGAGAAAGAAATTTGTTGAAAGAACCTATTTATACAAGCTATTTTGCCTTGTTATCATCTTCCTAATATCTCAAAACAGCTCAATTAAGTATTCAATTTACTTATTCATATGCAGTTTTTGATTCTTGTTGATGGATGTGGAGTTTTTAATTGAGCTGAAATAAAAGTCTTAATAAGAGCTTGTAAAAGGGTCCCCTGTAGCTATGAGGAAAGTTCAATGTAGAGAAACTGAAAAATTATATTCTAAATTGTTTCCAAAATCTGATTTTCTTATTTTTTATTGATGATATATTAAGAAGGATATTTTGATTTAATTGCTTTTATCAACTCATAAAGTTCAGATAAAATCTTTGATTTCGTAGTGCATGGAAAGATCGCAATATATCCAAATAATTAAAAATTACATTTAAGAGTAAGAATTCTAAAGTTAAAATGTAAAACTCTCATAAAATACAGCAAAAATAATCAAATAAATGAATTCTATGGAAAGATATCTCAATAAAATGTTTTAAAATATTTAGATAATTTTTGAAAATACTTGCTAGCCACATTCATAGATGAATATTGCCTTTCCAGAAATTTCACACAAAGTTTTTCATCATTTCAGATTTATTTTATATCCTGATACAGCACCTATCCTTTTTTAATCGAAATAAGATCTTGAATGATCTTGCTTCACATATTCAAAGAATACACTAGATCAAGATAATTAAATAAAAGTTAGTAATTTCACCACAATAATATGGAAAGAAAAGCTGAATTGGTATCAAGAAAGAGAAACATTTACTTTCCCAAAAAATTAAATAATCTTATGTTTTTTATGATTATTTATGTTGAAAATACTATTGTTAATTCATGTTTTTATATGAAGATCACAACAATTTTTAGCTCACACCATGGAATTTTTTAATTAAAGGTCCCCTATTTTAAGAGTAAAGCTAATATTTCAATTCCAATATTTATATTATCTTATTATAAGTGTAACAGCCTCCTCCAAATCAGTTTATGTGCTGAAATAGGGGTGATATTGTTTCAATAAATAGTAAATTTGTGTGGGCCTCTCCTTAAAATGACACTGTCCCATAAATATTTACATATTTTCTCAATTTTAATCATAACCCAACTAAAAAAGTAGAGCAAAAAAAAGCATATAATTTCTCACAAAATAAAGACTTAATAAGAGCAGGAATTTTAATGGTAGGGTATAACTATGTATCTTTTTAGAAATTCTCTAAGCCATTTTATCATTTAGGAGAAATTCAATTCAAATCCAAAGGATTGCAATTCCAATATTACTCCTCTATGGCTTCCCATAAGTGATCTTGATAATCAGTTCATATTGAAGCTGTATAATATATGTAAAATTACATAAGAAATACCCTAAAGGTTAAATTTTTCAAATCAAATTATAAAAAATAACAAATAAGATTAGAACAAGGGGAAAATCAAGATAATTATGTTCATAATCTATTGTTTAACTTGAGCTTTGACAACCTGAACCAAACACTGATATTGATCAAACTGAACTCAGAATTTGTGGCTTGAAGATGTGCCTTGAATTCCTTCCAAGAACTTCTATTTATAAATTGAACTTTTGTTCTATGTTCAAACTGCCTCCAGTCTATCTTCAATTTTAAATTCCAAATGCAACACCTGCTGTCAGGTGTAGCCAATTCGCTCATGGTCATTTGATCAACAAAGAAGACCAAGGGATAATATTTCACCATTTCCTGGAGGCCAATTTTCAAGGTAGCCTGTTAGAGTTCTTAGGTGTCCATCATTAAAATTCTTTTATTTCTTTAAAAAAACTCAAATTAATCAACAATGTCCTCATCTTAAAAGATATATAGGGAAAGTAAGGATCAAAAATCAAGTAAATTATTTCCTTTTTCCAAATTTTCAAATTATACCCTATGAAGCACAAATTTGTGCCAGGGATCTAGTTAGGGACTTTGAAAAAGAACAGTGAAAGCTCACAAAAGAATATATGGACAAAGAAAACCCTTCAGCCCCTCCAAAAGAAGAAGAATCAAGGGAAATACAACAAAAAGAGATAGGATATAACATCAGAAATATCCAAAGCTGATAATTGGAGAAGCTGACGTAAATCTAGAATTTCTTATTCCAATTAACCCTTTATGAGGAAATATGGACTCAGAAACACCAAAGAAAGGATTTCAAGGCAAGTGAATACAGTGGAAGAAGCTGTCACTTTGTATTATTCCAGAAATTTTTGATTGTTGATGTGGTAATAGCATCGTAAGAGAGACAAAAAAGCCTCATTGCAATTCACTAATCAATGTTGTAAATATGATTCAAGTTGATATTATTATTCAAGTAAAGAATTTCCAAAGAAATGAAGCACCATCAATATTGCACTTTGAATGCATTTATTATGCCTGCATCAAGTGGCTGACAGTGAGAAGTGAGGCTGAGGCTAAAGAAAATAAGGATAATATTTGAAAGGCTTTGAGGTGGGGCTTGATTTCCTTTAAATTTGTCAAGCAAGAGGTCTATGTGTTGGTTACTGTTATGCAGTTTAGTGTTCCATGCAGAAATACATTTCTGAAAAATGGTTGTTGTCATCCATGATTTGGTGTTGAAATAATATTCGTAGCCTAATTGAAAGCCATATTTCTTGTTGGAAAACCATGGTCTTTCATATTTTCCGATGAATAAGATAGGTAAGAACTTGGTTCCAGTTGCATTGCATGTTAATGCAGCTGTAATTCTGGTTTTTTTTCTTTTCATTCCTTTTGGAGGTGAGTATGCAAGGCCTTTGTTGGGGGCATCCTCTGAAAAAAAAGGAAAAGATTAATTGAAATGAGAACAGTTAAAACAAAAAAGGCTTAATGTATGCATAAAATAGCCAGGTTTCATCCTTGTTGAAGATGTCAGCTGAGCTATATTTGTCTAAATATTTCTGAAAGAAAGTTATTTATTGAGTGACAATGACTGGATCAGTTGCAACCAATCCACCATGCTTATTATAATTCCTCAATTCATTACAATTCCTGAAGGATTGCAACCATCCATTGGATAAATGGAGCCATTTATCACTTGGGATTTGTGAAACCGAGAAAACTCCTTCCACTTCTGATGTATGACCTCTCCAGTTATTGCAATGTTACTTTCAAGTTCCTGATTGATCCATTCTTCAACCATTGAGTTGATGTTCTGGTGTTTGACAGGGGCAACTTGCTTGATCTTTTATGATCCAGTGACTTGATGTTCTTGTTGGATCTTATCTTCTTCCTTCAGACAAGCTGATAATTGTGGGTTTTTTAAAACAAGGTTAGGAAAGATTTTTTGAAACATTTTTGTTGTAACACATTGGCTTTTGCGATTTGCATAGTAACAAATCAAAACTTCAACCTTTTCAACAAGTGTTGTAGCTTGCGTTCTTCCTGTTATACTTCTTTTTCTTTTTTGGGGAGTGGTTGTGGCTGATTTTGTTTCACTTGGTTCTGTTCCACAATGCGTTTGAGTGCTTGAAATTCTTATTTAGACAGTCTGATTGACTCTTGTTCATGATGGTTTATCTCAAGGAATTTTTGAAATGAGCATATTTTCTTCAATAATATTTCCTTGGTTGTAAAGAGAGTCTTCTTTTTCATTCGTAAGTGCTTCCATTTGTTGTTTTCGAAGTAGTTATTGTTTTTTTCTTCAACTGATGAATCCAACTCTTTGAGGCCGGATTTGAACTGATCAATTTTTTATTTATCTTCAATTGCAGTTTTTTGGAAACAATGAGAAGAAAATAGTGTTTCCAATACAAATAGCAAATACTAGTGGAGATGGTGGGCCTTTTAAGGCTAGAAGATTCATTTTGATAAAAAAAATGGGGATATGGGTTATGGGAGTAAGGATTGGGATTTTGTGGACAAGAACCCCATGGGTTAACGAGTTGAACGGGTTATGGGTTGTCCATTTGGGAAACAACACGGTGGAACCCTTAACCCATAAGTATTGGGAGGTTATGGGATTAGACATGCATGAGGTATGTCACTTTTGATTGTACCTGGAGCTTACATTGTGAAAGGATCGGAAACTAAAGAAAACATCATTATCCAGCAAAGTACAAAAACCCTCAGGAATCTCAAAAAAAGGTAAAACACCTTCAAAAGTCAGCCAGAAGGAATAACCCTCAATGAAAATAAAGGAGAAAAAACTCCTATAAGACCAGCTGAAATTTTCAAAGAAGGCTCAGAAGAAGAAATTGAAGATAAAGAAAAGCCAGATAGTCAGAAAATTATATCTCAAATTGTAAAAAGGGCTCTTAAACAGAAGATAAATTTTACCGCAGAGAAATGTTTTTCCATATCACTGAAATTCTTCCACCAAATTCATAATTTATCTGATGAAGAAAGATAATATCTCAATTCAATTTATCCAAGACAAACTAATCCACCACCATCTGCAATAGTACAGAAAACCTAAAATACACTATAAATGTCCTTTGGGATTAATGAAAGTTTTTTTTGTGGAATAAGGATATGAAATTATGGCTTTACTTGTAATAAGCTCAGAACTCAATTCTATACCCAGAAGATTTATAAACCAAGGAAGGAATTAACAAAAAGACCCTCGATATTAATCTCAGGGGAATCGGAGGCCATGCTACATCCTTTTTTGTCCTAGAAAAGGTTACACCAATTAACTTAATCACAGGAGAAGAAAGGAATATTAAAATTTTTGTTTCCAGAGGTGCACTCCACGCAGTTTTGAGAATTCCTTTTATAGTAGATAAAAACATAATATTAGATTTCTCACAATAAAGGGGAGATATATTCAGATAACTAGAGCCAGAGGAAAGAATATTATGCTTACCAATTTGTTCACCACATCAAATTGGATCTACAGAAGATCCCTCAGAAGGTATGGAATCCTGTGCATCTGAAACATTGAAAGAATAAAAAATAAAGAAGATCAAGAAAATTGATTTAATTTGGTAAATTTGAGTAAAGCCTTCAAGGGTGAAGAGTCAAATAAAGAAATGTAAACTTTGACCAACTTACCTGTTTAAAATAAGAAATCAGCTCAAAATCCAATGGGAATTTTGGATTTAGAGAAGAAAAATTCAAGAAAAAGGGAAATCTTAATCAGAAACAGCCATCAAGAATTCATAATAATAGAGAAAAAGGGTTTCATAAATGAAGAATTTAAGAAAACTATGCAAGGGAAAGTCATTTTGGGAGAAATATTTGGAATCACATAGAAGAACCCTAAGTCCACTTTGGTCATAAAAAAGAAATATCTCAAAAGAGGAGTATCACCTAAAAAATTAGTTAAATCAATATCCAAAGGAATCAAGAAGGAAAGAGAACTACTTACCCATAGACCAAAACAAAACTCAGTCCCTGAAAAAATTTATCCCAGAGCACCAACTTCAGAAATAATCAGTGGTATCAAAAAGATAGAGACACTTAAGAGAATGAAGTACCCACCATATCTGAATACAGAAGAATTACATAGAGAAATATTTCAATATAAAGAAATAAAAGAAACAAATGGAGAACTATTTGTCCCTCCTGTAGCACAAATTGAAAGAAATGTAGAGTATTCAGAACGTACCAAGATTTTAAAGGAAAAAAGACCTTAATAGCAAACTGAAAATCCTAGCTTCAACCAACAAGAGAAAATGGCAACTAACCTGAAGGAATCACCCTTGCAAACTTCAAAAGCCATCAAATAACAGAACTTAAAAAAAAGAAATAATTCTGACATGTTTATTCAAGACCCAGATCCAGAGGAAATAAGAATTCATGAAGAATTCACCTACCCAATACACACAGTGTATTTTGTGGAAAATAACCCCCAGAAAAATGTTATTTGTGATCCAAGTTCTATAAGATTTTCAGAAAATTCACAAGAAGATGACTCTCCTACACCAGCCCATCACTCTTATGAAAAAAACACCAAGAAAAACCTGGGAAAAAATTATTTTTCCTTGGAAAAAGCCAAATAAAGCCAAACAAAGATAAATGAAGAAATAATTAACAGAAACAAAAAACAAGACCAAGAAGCTTTATCAATACCAATAAGTATGGAAGAAATTGAATCAGATGTAATTTTACTTAAAGAAGACCAATTTCCCTGGGAAGGCTATACCAATTGGTGGTTTTTAAAAAATGAAAATTGAAACCTGGAACATCATAAAGTATCGGAATTGGAATATCAATATTAAGTCCATAATTCAAATTGGCTGGAACGAATAAAGAAAGTACCAAATAAAAAACAGCAAGTAACCAAAAAAAATCTGAGGAATGAGGAAAACGAAGAAAAACTCACCAAGGAAGAAAGGGAAATTCTTTTTATCAGAAAGAATAAAAAGTTATAGGTCACATTCCAAGAGCAAGGACTTGGACAATACCAGACCTTAAATAAATTTATGAAATGGGTAAAAAAATAAAACCAAAATTATAAGGGACCAGAATTTTAATATAAAAAAGGGTACAACCAGAACCAAAATAAAAAAGAAAGCCCAAATAATCATGAAGAATTTGCTATCAATTTTGATCCTACAAGGAAGGTCAAATTCAAGTATGAGGCTGGAAAATCTTCCCAGAAATATTTTTAAAACAACTAAAAAAACCCCAATTAACATTTGATTTTGAATGAACCATTATCAAAAGAATAAATAAGATAAAATAGAAAATAAAAATAGAAGAAAAGAAAAATACATAAAAAATGGAGGGGGGAGTAACCTCTTCCAATTTCAATATATATATATATATATATGTAAAACATGATGAAAACGAAATAAATATATATTTATGTTTTTTTTCAGAGAAGTAATATCAGGTTTCTTTCTCTCTTCATCTTTTTGAAATAATCTTTTTTTTTTAGATTTCCATTTCCTACCAACTCTTTATTTTTCTCTTTTTTTTGATGTAATGATAATAAAAATGATAGTAATAATATATACAAATACAAAAAAATGGAGAAGGATGATAGCCTCTCATAATTAAAATATACATAAATATATATGTTAGAAATTCAACAAAAAAATATTAAAAAAATTAACAAATTAATAAAAATTATATTCATATTTATTTTATTTTATTCATTGGATTTTACTTTTATTATTTATTTTCTTTACTTATTAATAAGCAATGGTGTCCTTCAAAAAAAATTGCGGGGTTCACTCATGTTTCACTTATTAATTTTCCTTTTTTTCTTTCACTTGAGACAGAAAGCAGATTTAATCTGGGATTTCGTTAAATAATACCTAATGCAAGACAAAAAAAAACTAAAAAACATTTTTTTGTATGTCTGATTTTTTAATTTTTTTCAGGTTTTCTATCTCAACTCAGTTAGATTGTAGTAAGTTCTCCCTAAAGAATTCAATTACTAAAAAAAGAGAACAGTAGCTTATAAAAAATAGAAGGAACATACTATAAGGATTTTTTCAAAAAGCCATCCATTACTTTTTTAATTTGTTGGCTTCATCAATTATCCCATATAAAAATAAATAGAAAATAATAGTAATTTGAAGTCATAGAACATATAAGAAGGAAATACAAAGCAAATAACCTCCCTTGGCCATTTTATTACAAAGATTTATTACCTGAAGCAGTGACAATACGAAGGCAACAAAATTCTGTTGGATTAGCTGACAAAGTTATTGTTCAGAAAGTTAATGGTTAAAATTTTCAAAATCATGATGGAATATTTGGTCAAAGGTCTGGTAGATTTGATTGAACTAGTGTTGGCGTTGAATTGAGGATAAAGTGATTGATTTGGGGGTTGAAATTCCATAGGATGGTAGGCGTTTGGAACAGTTTTCAGAAGATGTAGTTTTGCAAAATATTGATGCTATCTCAAAGGAAGTTGCTCCAGGAGGACCTTCAACTCAATGGCCAGGAGAGGGTTCATGAAATAGGGAATCAACGGCTTCCTCGACCGAGTTTTTTGGGGGAAGGGAGGTTGGGGGGACTCTCAGATTTGATGAAATATTGGGGGGTTCAGAAGGCATTATTAAAGAAATTCTGTAGCAAATTCCATTGTAAAAAACAAAAATACGCATGTTATTGTTCATGGTGGGCAGTATAAAAATGGAGATATACATAAAAAAAAGGGAAAGTAAATTAATAAACTAGAATAATAGGATGAGAAAAAGGATAAAGATGTAAAAAAGAGGGCTTTATATCTTGATGGGAATCCAGGTACGCACCCACAAATATTGTAAACGAACACATAACCTTGTGCACCATGCACTCATCCAACTTCCAAACTTTTTTTTGGGCCGATGACATACTAAGTGAGAAACTTCTTCAATAAAGTGAATAAATATAAGAATAACATGTAAAATAAAACAAAAGAAAATAGAAGGACTCATAAATGCTAGCGTCCGAAAAAGAAATGTCATTCCAGGTTTCTTTCCAACAAACCAGCAAACAGCATATCAAGGAATCGCAACAGAAGTGATGAAGTAATTTTTTTACTCAATTAGAAAAATATGAAAATAAAAAAAAGTAGACAGTAAAATTAAATTAGGCTGGATTCAGGAGCCACAGTCAGCTTATAAAGCTGACCTTGCACAGCCTGAGCCAGTCTGTACAACCCAGTTAGCCAGCTAGAACTGAACCAATAATTCCTACGGTAAGATGATAATAATAAAAAAGATATAATTATATGAATTAATTCAAAAAAAAATGAAGTTATATATATATTGAATATATATAATAGATATGTATAACAATAAAAATGTGAAAGAAGTAGTAAGGATAATTTTACTGCTGATTTTTCGATTCTGGGCTGTAGGACTCAAAAATTACAGGTGCTGTCCTCAGCAAGACATAAAAATTCTGAAACCTTTTCACTTTCTCTTTAATATTAAAATAAGCTGACATGTTTCTTTTTAATGTTACAGGTATTCATCACCAAGAAAATATTTCTCCTATTTTATAAGCTTTAGAATGATTGTAAAATGAAAATAAGTCCTCAATAAGACTATAAGCTTTTAAGTTCAAATCTTACAACTTGTCTTTGAAGATAATTCAAAAACCATCAAGTACAATTGAATAAAAAAGAAGATCCTGGACACAATACATGGATTAACTCCTGGGCAATACTATAAACTGAAAAGGTTTCATTTCATATACTTGTATCAGTTTCAATCTCTTGTTTTCATTATATTTTCACTATATCTTTCCTCCTTTCAATTTTCATCAATTTCTTTTTTCTTAGCCCATTCATCATAATAAACAAAAAACAAAAGCAAAAAGTATGAAAGTGAAAAAAAGTCAAAACAAGGATTTTGGTTTAAAAGATCAAATAAAAGCAAAAGCGTTTTGTGGGTATAAACAAGGGACTAAAATATTTTTAAAATGAATATTTATTTATGACATTAATGCATTAATCGAACTCTGAATGAGTTATAAATCTTCAAATGCACTGGCCTATTCCATAATTTTCAGAATTTACATAACAGTGACACCTAAATTTGCTGTTTCATTACAGAAAGGAACAAAGCAAGCCCCCTAAACGCAAAAAAAGAGTTTTTTTAAGAAGAAACTGTGGAAACTTTTATTTTCTCAGTTTCTTTTTTCCCTTAACAAATAAAATGAATTTATGGGTAACAGAAAATCTGAACCATAAATGGGAAGGACTTTGAATAAATTCCAAGTCACAGTGATGATGCTCCAAAGGCAGAGTTGGGTCATCATAAGTGTCATTATATGAACAAAAGACTCAAATTATATTCATAATAGTTTCACTTGAATTATGAATACTTCCGATAGCACCAATTTTGCTTGTTTTTAATGAAAAACACCTTTAAACAAACTTTTCAATGATCTTAATTTACTTCTAGTTATATTTTAATTTGGTTTGTGAAGTTTGATCAAAAAATATAAAGTCTAAAAATAAATAACTTATTTGTTTATGTATTGTTATTTTTCTAAGAGTATCTCTGATAAGAAAATATCAGAGGTGAGAAAACCTTTATCTTAAACTACCACTTAATAGTGGAAGCTTTGGGGCATGAGAATATATCCTTGTTTAATATTTAAAAACCAACACATAATCTTTGAATGCAGAGGGGGGCTCTCATCCAAATTATTCAACAAAACGACTCAAATATACTCATGGAAGTATGAATAATCGTGATACAGTAGATATGACAGAAATGAAGAAAACTGGTCTTATCAAGACTTCAAGAAGAAATAACTATGGAAAAAATTTCAGAAACCAAAATAAATGACCTTTAAACTGAAATTCTGGGGAAAGAACTAAATGGAGAGGGGGATGTGGTAATCCATACCTTTTTTTGGTTTCAAGCCCACATCAAAAATCTTCTTTTACCTCAAAAAGGTTCAAATTCACTATATGAATCAAAGAATATTGTCCAAATAAACATTACAAACCTTTAATCAGCCACTATAGTCAAGTAAGTTAGCTCAAGCGATTGGAAAGAAATTTTATTAAAGTCACCTGAAGCCAACAGATAAACTAAATGGCAATCATATCATCAAAAATACACTTCAAAACAACCAGCAAGATCCTAAAAAAGGAATATTATCTCCCCCTTAACTCCCTCAGAAACCCTCCAACCCCCAATACAGTATTCAATGGAAAAATACTAAAAAAGGAAAATGGAATTGTATTCAAACAAACACGACCAATACAAACTTTTAAATTTACTCATTACTTCTATTATGCACAGGAAATACACCTTTCATAAGCACAATAGTCTACCAACAGTTAAATCAACTGAAAATCTCCTTCATGAAACACAAAAAAATCCTGCATGAGCTCATCGTTGAATCAGAAGAAATCACCTGCATGAAAGGATATAATCACCTGAATGAGAGTGAATAACCTCCTTCAAAAAGCCTCAACCCCCTTGAAAAAAGTTGACTTGTAAAGCCACAGACACTTTAGCAGTGAAAAAAAATCACATGACTTCATAAGGAACACTCTTGGAAGCTCAGCCAACTTGCGTTAGCTCAACATTCAACTGAAAACAACATCATCTGACATAATAAGCTAAATATTTCACCACCAATAATTACTCAAAGATGTGAAAGCTTACTAATCTAGCACCAAACCTCATTAACATGACCTATTTTGGGAAACAACACAATCTGGAATTCCTGAAGGGGTGAAATGAAGGTTTAAAGTAAAGAATAAGGGCCCATGGAGAACAAGGGGTAACCCAACAACATAAATAGAGCCTCTCTCTCACCCAAATTCTTTCTTCCTTCCTCATGGTAGTGAATACTAATAAATTATTACTCACAGAGAAATATATAAGATAGAACCATCCCTGAAACGAGCAGGTAATCTAGCCCTTATCATTTTATTTTATTTTATTCTAAGTAGATAATCTCAATAGCAGAAACAAGAAAATTGATGGTAGTATAGTATTCCATACCTTATTCCCAGTTTCAAGCAATTTTTTGAAAACTGAAAGTTGTAACAATTAATAAAACAATGACCAATTGAGAAATTCACCATTCAAAAGACATTATTAAAATAAAAAACCATAGTAATAACAGAAATAGCATTGAGGAAAGGAAGAATTTAGCATTCAGCATATAAACAGCTAAAATATATCTATAATTAAATGAATAATAGGGGAATTAAATCTTATGGAGTGATACAAAAAGCCTTGAATATAAGCCTCACATAATCAAAAATATAGGCTTAATACATATAGAAAACTCAAAAAACTACATGGAAAAAGAAAAATTGTAGCATTATATCCACCCTAAATCCATCAAGAAGATTATATTACCAAGACTTACAGTAACAACAATACAGCTTATGTGACACAAGGATCATATAAAAGTATCAGATTAATATCAAAGCTAAAAACCTGATATTAAATAGCAATACAGTCACCCAAAGAAGGTTTATGCAATCCACATGCAAGAAATCTGTAAATGAAACAGCCACAGATCAATTAATAAAAACTCAAATTAAATTTCAACTAGCTTCATGCAAGGGAAATACACTAAACTCTAAACTACACAGAAATTACAGTACTCAGTATCATAACTCAAAATAAATCTATCCCAAAATTACACAGCCTCATCACTTTTGAATACAAAATATTCATGTTTTAACTCACCAGCATTAATCAATAAGGGCTGTGCAAGCTGACTAAAGCAGTGTAAAGGAGGAGTTGCCTGATATTTTTTATCAAGATCCCCACCATGCAAAAACATCTCAATCTTCAATTTGGCCAAACAAATTGTGAAAATATCTCAATCATATCACACCATTCTCAATTTTACCTACCAGCATCAATTCCTTAAGGCTGTACAGGCTTACTAATTTAGTATAACATATGAGTAATCTGACTTTTTATACAAAAATCACCACCAGCAAAGTTTTCTCAAGGGCAAGAATGAATATTTACATGGAGAGCCCGTGGATACTTCTCACAACATAAAAGGAGGAATCTCTCTCACATTTCCTCCTCTTCTCCCCATGAATGAATCCAATTCATTATATATCAAGAAGGAGAATAATTATTTCATCCCTTACCAGTAGGTAAATCTAGAAAGTATTATTATTCATATTATATTAAACTAAAAAGTGATTTATAAGTAGATGTAGTTAACAGTAGAACTTCCTATATCATAAGTTTATTTATTAGTCAAATACTCATACCCAACAAGCTAAAAGTATTTATACTATACTCTTCTCACCAGAAGAAAAGTCATATTATTACCATTAGTATCAAATTAAAAACACAAAGTACAAATTAGTATTTTCATAACTCTTACTATTACTTTTTTAACAATTAACCAAATTATCACACATAGTCACTATATATTCTTATTTTAAACTATTATTCATTAAAATAAAATTACTTTTAGAATACGAAAAAAACTCAAATCACCACTAATTACTACTATATCTACCATTTATGTACTCAATTATCATTTAATTATCTTGAAACCTCCTACAAATTTATATTTTAGAATTACTTTGTTTAAATTAGTATTATTTTATCATTAGACTGATTATTAATCAGGTCTGATAGAAACTTCTGATGAGTTTTCTCTAGTTGTAAAAGCCACAATCTTAAAAATTTATTTGTAAGCTCTGTAGGTAGATTGTTCAGTATATTCAGAGGGGAAGCTAAAATACCATTGGCCCCCTTGGTTACAAGATTATTTCAGAAATTCAAAACTCTTTACCTGTTATTTCCCCCTCAAGGACTGCCTTATCCAATCCCACACTAAAAGGAGTTCCACAGTATTTAATGATATTAAATTATTATTTACAGATACATATATCAGATAGAACCATTTCTGAAACTAGAAGGTTGTCTAGAAATAATTATATTATTTTATGCTCAGTAGCAAAGCTCAGTAGCTAAAATATAAGAAGAGAAAAATTATCATTACTTATTATTATTCTTGCTGCCATTATTAGGTTACAATAGTAGTATTCATCAAGAATATTCTATCAAAGTCATACTAACATATATTCTAGTCAATACCAACTATTTATATTTTAAACCCACAGTAAACACCAGCTTATTTATTATTATTATTATTATTATTATTATTCCTTACAAATTACACAATATTAAGGCCCAAAAATCACTTAAAAGATATTATCCCTACTAAATTAACTTTATTTTATAAAGTTTATTTATTTTATTTATCTATAAAAAATATTTAGCAAACCAAAATAGTCTTATTTTAATATCAAAACCAACTCAAAATTCTTACATCACTCAAAGCTTACTATATTTATATTTAGTATGATTCTTGATTAGGTCTAATGAGAGACACCTAAATTAGTCTTCTTTCCTTTTAAAGCCACAATCTTAATTTTTGATTAATGAGCTCAGTAGAAAGATTGCTTTGTTATATTCAGAGGGGCAGCTAAAAAACCATTAGCACCCTTGGTTACAACAACTTTCAGAAATTCAAAACTGGTTACCTGTTATTTCCCCAACAAGGACTGCCTTATCCAATCCCACACTAAAAGAAGTTCCACAGAAGGAGTTATACCCAATTGTGGTCCTTTTATTGTGTTGTATTTGCACAGAATATTCTGAAAATGCCTTCCATGTTCTGAATCATTCTTCCTGCTAGGTCATTTCTCTGTAGATGGTAGGCTTTAGAGAAGACCAGTTTGGTTCCTAGAATATCATTGATTTTAGTCCAAAATTCTGATGTTAATTTGGAATCCCTACCACTGATGATGATCCTAGGTACTCCACAGTGTGCAACTATGGTATTCCAGAAAAGTATTTTTGTGTTCATTTCAGTATATTCCTTATGGAAGGGAAGGTATCTGACACCCTTACTGAACCTTTCTATTATTACAAGGCATGTATTAAAGTTGTCTTTCCCTCTGCAACAATTCCTGTAACCTAGTCCATGTTGATAGTTTCCCATGGGCTTCTAGGGTCTTCAATGTGCTTGAGAAATACATATATTTTTCAATGGCTCTTGTTATCTTTCTTTAATCTTTCACAGTTTCTGATTTATTCACTCAACTCTTCTTCCCATTTTGGCCACCAAGTTCTATAAACTCTTTTTTGATCCTTTTCTCACTAATTTTTCCCATGTATGGACAGGCATGGCATTCTTTTAGGATCATTGATATGTAGTCTCTATCTATTATCACTAGAGCACTGGCTTCTTTCTATCTATGATATAGTAGCTCATCAATAATAAATAATTTGGTATACTTAAAATGGCTAGCACATGGCTCTTCCAGTTGGCTTTCAATCTCTGGGTTCTTGTACCTCTCTTGGAGTAAGTGTACTATTATGCTTCATTGTTTATTATTTGCATAATTTTGCTGTAATTATTTGAAAAAATCTTTTTGAAGCTCTGATGAGCTTATTCCTAAGATGTTTGTCTCTTTTTCTGAGTTAACCACTCTGCTTGGGTTAGTCTCATCATCTTTTAAGACCCAGTTTTATAATTTGAAGTGTCTCCTTCTATTAAATTGCATATACTGGATGGGAATGTTTTCCCCTTTATCTATATCATAAGCTGGGTTAGCTCTATCATTATTCAGTGGCCATCTTCATAGTCAATCTACATTTTTGGGTATTTTCCCTTCTTTGTATATTATAGTCATTTTTCCTCTGTGATCTTAAATGGCCATCTTCCATCTCAACATATGTTTGTTAGTTTCTCTCATCTTTGTAGGGATTTGAGTGTGGTACTGTTGTGAGATACACCTCTGTGTGGCATAAATGAGGCAGTACCTGGAAGGGTAAACTACAAGAAAACAGTTTTGAATTGCTTTTCAAGCTTGTAACCCTTTCTCTGCTTGTGTGCTAGAATACTCTAGACTGCCCTTTCTAAAAATTCTGAATTATCTTTACTTGAGTTCCACAATCAATTTAATCTATTTGATGGTGGCTGGGTCAGAAAGTTCTATTCAACAGACTCTGATCAGACTTTGATTTATTTTGAAACAACAGTTATTTAAATAAAAATTGATAACACTAATATAATAATTTGATAAGTAATAAGATATATGTTTTAGTTGGTTTCTTTTGTAAAGGTTGTTCTTATGATGATTTGGGATAACACATATTTTAATTTTTGATAACTATGGTGAAGCTTTTGGAAAACAGGGATAAGTATTGTTAGATTTTCAATAAAGATAAAGGTAACTGAATTTGGTATGAGTGTTTATTTATAGACTTATTCTGATAGTACAACTAATAATTTTCTATGATTGCTGAGGTTGATGTTTTTCAATTTAGAAACTAATTTGTTTCACCGTTTAATAATACTTGATTATAAATCACTAAGACTGTACTAATGATAAAAGATACTTTTTGATGGAGGGGCATTTTCCCCAAAACTAAATATGATGATTATGAAATATTTTTTAATGATAAGGGGCCTTTTCCCCTTATTATATATTATTATGATAAAAGCTATTCTTTTTTCTTAATAAAGGGGCCTTTTCCCCAATAGTAAATATTTTTATTTTCTGGATTACCTTACTAGTAAGGGATGAACTCTGGAAAAAAATAAATTAAAATTACATTTCCAGAAGAAGCATGAGGTTTGAAAAGTGAAAAATTTGAATTATTTATACTCTCCAGGTCTAGGGTTGGTGTGAAAAGAGTCCATCTTGAATTACGGCTAACTTGTGGCTTCATATTGATTCAATTTTCTAGAATGTTCCTGGGTAATAATAAATTTGTTCTTTCTTTTTTTTTAAAGTACAACCTTGTAAAACTTCTTTAATACTACTGTGACACTTTTACTGTCTAATTTCTTCTTCCCAACCTATTTTCACTCCATCTTTCACACTATTCTACCACCTTCTTATTGTATGTAATTAAAATCCCTTCTAACTTCAATCTTGTAAATAGAAGACTACTTGTCATAATTTTTATTTTTCTTTATTAATTCAAACTGACAATATGGTATGGAATACCACATCCCCCTCTCCATTTAATGCTGTCCTCAGCATTTCCAGTGAGGATTAATGGAAAAAAATAAGCTTATCTTGTTTGCTGGTTGAAGTGAATAATATTGTTTTTATTGAGTATCTTTTATTTATTTATTTATGTTTGTTTTTTATCTTGAGGTACAAGCTTCTTCAAAAGAAAAAAAACTTCATTTAACATGAGAGTTTGTTGTGATTCCTGATTGCAATTCTTTATACTGGTTTTCTTTGTTTCTTCTTCCTGTATTTTTTGAGCTCAAAGACCCTCCTCTTTCTTTTTCATAAGATCATTTTTCCTTGATTTTTTTCTTTGTTTTGCTGCCTTCTTTTTTCATTAATTGGTACCAAATTGATTTCTTAAGGTGATTAATGAATTTGAAAAATCTTGATGCTGCAGTTTAAGGTCATAATCAGGACCATTTCCTTGGCTTTTGATGAGTTTTTTTTTAGATAATCAAAAATAATAAAATAATAATAATGATTTTTTTATGGATAATGAGGCAGTTTAAGGTCATACTCAGGACCATATTTTGAATCTTGAGGGGCTTTATAGAATTATTTATAAATATCATTTAGAGAGTTTAAGGTCATATCAAGGACCATTTCTTGGTTATTGATATATTTTATGTAATTCTTTGATTAAAATAATAAAATATAATTTGGACAGTTTAAGGTCTTGTCTAGGACCATTGCTTGAAATTTCGAAATTAAATAATGAAATAAGATAAAAGTAATTCAGACAGTTTAATGTCATATCAAGGACCATTTCTTCAGCTTTTGATGAGTTTCTTTTTTTTCATAATCAAAAATAATAAAATAATAATAATAGTTTTTTTTATGGATAATGAGGCATTTTAAGGTCATAATCAGGACCATATCTTGGTTATTTATTTGTTTCATGTAATTCTTGATGAAATAATCATATATAATTTGGACAGTTTAAGGTCTTGTCTAGGACCATTGCTTTATTATTGTTTTTTGTTTTGTTTTTATTTAATTAAGGAAAATAAATGTTTTAGACAGTTTAAGGTCTTATCAAGGACCATATTTTGAGTTTTTGATGAGTTTTTGCTTTTTATTGTATTATTTTATTCTTGAAGTGTTGAGAGCTAGAAGGCTTCAACCCCTCTCCATTTAATGAAAAACATATTTTTTTTATTAAATTGTCCAGCAAGAGAGTTTTTTTTTGTTTTTTTTGATGAAAATTAATAGAATTGAAATTGTATATTTCTATATTTAATTATTTAATTATTTTGTTATGTATATTTGAGAATTTTGTATTATATATTTTGAAAGAGTAAAATGGAAATAACAAAACATAAAAGTTAACTGCAAGTGCTGCGCAGCGCTGCAAACACTTCAATTTTGAAGGTCGCGCGTTTGTTAAACTTAACTTAAATTTTAATTTTAAATTACTCTTATTTATCAATTATTATTTTTATTATTTTTTGTTTTTTTTTAACTTTATACTATTTAAGCTAATTATCTCAATTGCAAAAGCTAATCCATTGTTGTGGTTAGAAACTACCCCACGTTGGTGATATCTTTGAAATTCATTCATTTTTCTCAATTAAATCTTCTTGTTTGTTGATATTCATCATTTGGTTATATAGCTTATCTTAAAAACATCAATTTAATTTAATTTATTTATTTATTAACCTTTCTTCTGATTGTGGCTGCTTCTTCATTCCATAGAACTGTTATTTTCATTTTCATTTGTGGTGCTCTTCTTTCCTTTTTCAAAGCTCAACATAAACGTTTTATTTATTTATGTATCCAACAAAATTCCTTGTGACTGTATTCATATTGATATGTAAATTTAACTTATTGTTGATTGTTGGTTTGGTTGGTGATATACATGGTTGATTCTTCTCATGAGTAGTTTTCTTCTTTTTCTTTTCAACTAATATTTATTATTATTTACTGATTGGTTTTTTTTATATATTAACTGTTTTAGAATTCTCTAGAGATTTTGTGTAATATTTTATTAATTTTCATTGAGTCATATTCTTTATCCAGTGGGTTGGTAGTTGTATTATTGTTATATTGAAGGTAAGTCCATTTACTATTTCTTCTAATTCTTTTTCATCATCCTTCTTCTCTCTTTTCTTAACTAAAGCTAATCCTAAATTTCATTTATTATAGTTTTGTTGTTGTTTTGATCACGTTTGACTGGCTCTTATCTGCCCTTGCTAATGAGAAAAACGTTCCACGTATCCAGTAGTCAGAACCTTAATCCTTTTATTGTGAGTTTCAATTTTTGTTCTTCTGTGACTGTTAATGGTAAGACTTTTTTTTATATTCATTTTCTTATTTATACCCCTGCTGATTACTACTCCATAATTTCTTTAAACCCTTCATTGGTTAATCTTCCGACTAATATTTCAAATTTTAACCTTATTTTGCTACTCAATCCCTTCACATCTGCTGTAGTTGCTGTAGTATGTCTTTTTCAATTGAAATTAAGCCTACCCATTACGGTTCTCAATCCGTAATGTTTATAGTTTGAAATATATGTTATAACTTTACAATTCCCTCAATGGGTGATCCTTTTTTTAACTTATTTACTGTTTTGTCTAGTGTTTCTGGAGAATCTACTCCATTAGCAGCAGCTTCCCCTGCTTCTCCCGTCTTTTTGATGTGTACCACTCCTACTTCTCCATCTATATGTCCTCCTGGCTCTCCACTTGCCAATTTTGCAACTGCTCTTACAATATCCCCTCAATCCATGAATTTGGATGGGTCTGTTCCCACTGAAGAGGAGCTAAAATACAATTTTGGCTTAGTTTTTTCCGATTTTGATTCCGCTGCTGCTGACATAGGACGCTTGATGGAATTAACATTTGTCCACAGTCGTCCTCCACACTCCCACAAACACACACTTGAAAGTATTTGCGCCGGTGTAATCCATCTTGTGCATTTATATAGACAACTCAAAGAGTAAGTCTTTCTTTCTTTTTTTTTGATTGATTATTTATTTATTTTTCAATAACTAGGATTGCTATAGTATTAGCTGAGACCCATGGAAATTTCAATAATGGGTATTACCCAAATCAAATTAGTAGTGTCTGTCAATTGGATCATAAATGAAACCTTCTGATTACATGGTTTTTTTTATTCTTGCATCTGAATTGTATACTACTACTGGTCTCTCTTTAGAAGTATAGCTTAAACCAATTAGTTGTACAATTATCCTCTCTTCCAAAAAATAGCCACAAATATGGCTGATAGTCTTGTATTGTGTGGGCTTGGTGACTGATTTGAGTTATTTTACTCTGAAAAAAATTGAGTGTGTTGCTTTTTTTTACTTATTATGTGTTTTCTGGTTATGTAGGCCTTGATTGATTGAAATGGATAATAACAGCCATTTACACAATTGGTTGTTATTAAAAAAATTTATTTGTCCCTTTGTTGAGGAAATCTAACAATGGATGAGAAATGTACAATATATATATCATATATGTTAAACTAAGAATGTTTCTTTTGGCGTAAGAAATTAGTAAGAGTCCCAATTATAAAGATAACATGATTTATTCATTCTTTTATTATTTTATTTTATTTTGTTTGAAATGATAATTGGTAAAAAATGATTCATAGTAAGATATTTAATTAACACTCATGGATTTGATTTGGCCACTTTGTTAATTTTTTAATAAATTGTTTCTTGGTATAAGTTTTGAGAGAAATTCAGTATATATTGGACTTTATCTTTGTCCTTTTATATGTGTACCTTCGTGCAAAGCTATTTTGAGAATTGAATAAGAAGTTTTGTTATTATAATCTCCTTCATATGTCCCATATGTATAAAAAATAAAATAGATTGAATTATTTTTCATTTTTGAAAGAATTGGTGCTTTAAATAGAAAATCAATTTCATTTTTAATAGTTATTTCTCCTTTAAAAGATTTATTGATTCTAAGACTTGATGGAGGTTCATTTTTATGATTTTAAGGTGATTGCTTTGATGATAATGACATTATTTGATCTTTAAGGTGTATACTAATTAATTTTGGTAATGTAGGAGAGTGATCCAAAGAATTTTTTATTTCTAATTCTTTTAATGGACTTTCTTCCAATGAATGTTATGCTTTATACTTTTATCTAGATTGAGGTAAGGAAATTTCTCCTTCAATTTCATTTTCATGTTTCAATATTACTTCTTCATTTGTAATTAAACTTCTATTATTCCCCAAGGAATTAATTTCTTTACTATAATTAAAATAATTTTCTTCAAGGCTTCCTTTTAATAATTTTTGATTAGAAAGGATAATATCTTGAGATTTTGAGGGGTCAACACTTACTGGTCGTCTGGAAGATAATCTTGATGATTATTTTGGAGGTTGAATTTCCTTATTTCTTTGACATTGTCTGATAGGAGTTGATTTTTTTAATAATTTTTTAAGCTTCTTCTCTTTTTCTATTTCCTCTTTGGTATAATCTGAGATTCTGATTTTGATTGAGTCAAGGAATTCTTCTCGTGATTCTTCTCCAATTTCTTCAAATTCCTTTAATATTCCTTTGAAATGCTTGAGATTTTTCCTGGGTACCAGGTGTAAAATTTGAGTAGCAAAGCTCCAAAGATTTTCAATGGTTCTTTCCTTCTTTTCCTTCTTTTGGATATATTTATTTATCTTTTGAATCTTTAGAAAAATGAGCACAATTTGATCCCCTCTTCCTTCTGATTTGTCTTCTTGGATAGTTTCTGTGAGTCCTTTGGGATATTTCTTGGGTACTAGATGCAAGGTTTTGGAAAATATTTCTCATGCTTCTTTCATATTTTCTTCATCTATATCTTCAGGAATTTGTTCTTCTTCTTTATGATAATAAGCTTGATGATAATTTTCTTCATAAAATGGAGGTTGATGTTCATTGTAGAGATGGATTTTGGAGGAAATATATGACTCCATTTTTTTTGTTTTTTGAGTATAGAATATCTAATTGATTCAAATAACTAATTTCTGAATTATCAATCTCAAAAAATCTGGACAATATCCTTTTTGGCTGCCACTGTTGGGACACCAGATGTGGGGTAAATGAGGCAGTACCTGGAAGGGGAAATTACAAGAAAACAGTTTTGAATTTCTGTTCAAGCTCTTAACCCTTGCTCTGCTTGTGTGCTAGAATACTCTAGACTGCCCTTCCTAATAATTCTAAATTATCTTGACTTGAGTTCCGCAATCAATTCAATCTATTTGATGGTGGCTGGGTCAGAAAAGTCTATTCAACAGACTCTGATCAGACTTTGATTTATTTTGAAACAACAGTTATTTAAAGACAACTTGATAACACTAATCTCATAATTTGATAAGTAATAAGATATATTTTTTAGTTGGTTTCTTTTGTAAAGGTTTTTTTATGATGATTTGGGATAACACATATTTTAATTTTGGATAACTATGGTGAATCTTTTGGAAAACAGGGATAAGTATTGATAGCTTTTTAATAAAGATAAAGGTAACTGAATTTGGTATGAGTGTTTTTTATAGACTGATTCTAATAGTAAAACTAATAATTTTTATATGATTGCAGAGGTTGATATTTTTCAATTTGGAAACTAATTTGTTTCACTGTTTAATAATACTTGATTATAAATCACTAAGACTGTACTAATAATAAAAGATATTTTTTAATGGAGGGGCATTTTCCCCAAAACTAAATATGATGATTATGAAACTATTGTTTAATAATAAGGGGCCTTTTCCCCTTATTATATATTATTATGATAAAATCTACCCTTTTTTCTTAATAAAGGGGCCTTTTCCCCAATATTAAATATTTTTATTTTCTAGATTAACCTACAAGTAAGGGATGAACTCTGGAAAAAGAAAATTCAAATTACATTTTCAGAAGAAGCATGAGGTTTGAAAAGTGAAAATTTGAAGTATTTATACTATCCAAGTCTAGGGTTGGTGTTAAAAGAGTTCATCTTGAATTAAGGCTAACTTGTGGCTTCATATTGATTAAATCTTCCAGAATGTTCCTGGATAATAATAATTTTGTTCTTTCTTTTTATTTTATTTTTTTTTAGAGTACACCCTTGTGAAACTTCTGTAAACACTTTCTGTAATACTACTGTGACACTTGTACTGTCTAATTTCTTCTTCCCAACCTATTTTCTTGCCATCTTTCACACTATTCTACCACCTTCTTATTGTATGTGATCAAAATCCCTTCTAACTTCAATCTTTTAAATAAAATACTACTTTTAATCATTTTTATTTTATTTTATTTTTATTTTTTTTTATATTAATCCAAACTGACAATATGAAATGGAATACCACACTGTCTGTGTAGACTTCAAATAATTACCCTTCCAGATAGTAGTGGAGCTTCTCCAGTGCCCATACTAAGCAGAGGCACTCTTTTTGTGTATATCCCTACCTAGCTTCTGAGTCTTTCAGTTGTTTAGAGATTCAAAATATGACTCCTTCTTTGTCTTTATCATCCACTAGCTGTCTCTGGTGAAGATCCTCTCCCAGTCCCTGGATGAATGCTGAATCAATATACAGTTTCAATCGAAGTTCAAAATCTGGCATCATCAGGACTGGTGCATTTGTGATTTCATATTTAATTCTCTCATATGCATCTTTTATCTCCTTGGTGATTTCAAAAACAAGATCTTTTAAGCACACTTTGTAGAGGCTACTGGGTATGTGAGAAAAATTCTTGATATGATTCCTGTAGTAGCTAGCAAGCCTTAAGAAGGATTTCATTTCTTTGATGTTATTAGGTACTGGTTTCTGCAATACTTCTGCTACTTTTTTTGGTTGATTTTGAGGCTCAAGCCTGAAACCTTGTGTCCAAATTCAAGTAGTTCCTCCTGGCCAATTTTGCAATTATTCAGTGAAATTTTCATATTTATTTGTGTAAATTCCCCCAATACTCTGTACAAGTACTTTACATTGTCTTTGTATGTCTCTGGGTAAATTGTCATATCATTAGTGTACACTACTGTCCATCCTTCCAATATCTCTTGCTCAAATATATTTTCTATCATCCCCTGAAAATGGGCTTGTGAATTTTTGATTCCAAATGGCATTATAATGTACTCATATATCCCCATGTGACATATAGCTATAAGCACTTTGATAGAGTTTGTCTTAACTTCATTTTGGTGGAAGCCTTTCATGAAATCCATCTTAGTCAGGAGCTTATCTTTAGCTAACATATCCAGTGCATGTGGTATCCTAGGTATGGGGTACCTAATTGCATTTGTGCTGTTAGTAAGTGCCCTGAAGTCTCCAAAAGGTCAGGTTTTCCCATCCTGCATTTGATTAAGAATGGAGTGGTAGCATCCACTTTTTCATTATTTCACATTTTTTTAATGACCTCCATGTCCAGGATCTCCTTGATATGTTTCTCAATTTCTCTCCTGTTTTCCAGGCTTGCTGGATAGGGGGGTCTCCTAAGCATTTATGGGTAAATTGTTTTCACATTGAAGAATATATCTATGCCATGGCCTTTTATCCTCCATAGGGGTCCATCTCAAAAAGCAAATGCAATCCTATGGCTTTGAAGAACTTTGAGTAACTTCATTTTCTGCTTTAGTGCAAGAAATATGCTATAATGTGCTTCCTTTAACTCCTCTAACAGAGTTTCCAAGGTAAGTCCAGTTGGGATTTGAATCATACAAAAATCAAAGGAGAATCTCTTCTCTTTATCTGTCCCAAACATTAGCTTCCTGTTCTTACTATTACAGATGTCTATACCATGAATTCTCTGTTATTCTGTCTCTATTATAAATCCCCTGACTTATGCATTATTCAGGACTACAAATTCTGGTACAAGTCTAACATTCCCTTTCTTGTGGGGTGTGATGAGATTCTTGGTGATTGACCCATGTTAATTCATTTTTCCTTATGCACTTGTAGAATTATTGGCTTTAGTCGGTAGTACTTCTGTACTCCACTGAGGAAAGTTTTTGTCCAGGTAGTGTGGTATTCCATACCATTTTTTGCACCAGGCTCAAGCTCATAGTACCCCATAACAGCAGTAAATAAAGCCTACAGGCAGACTTACACTCAAATTTTACACCAAAAGGTCAATTTTACAGCAAGAAGCTGGATTTAACTCATAAAACCATGACACAGGCACCAAAGGGAAATGTATGTGTTTAAATAAATTATTCAAGTGAATTATGCATATGTAAAAAATCAAGCTACATATAGAAAACTAGTTACAACAAATAAGGTACCACCCTTTAAATTACACACCTCACCCAGCCTTACACCCCCTTTTAGCCACAGGACTCATGCAGAAGTAAAAGGACACCTGCATGAATTACACAGCAACCTAGCACTCAAAATAGAAAAGTCACATGATTCAAAGCTAAAACCCATGCAATTCCTGCAATTCATTTGCAACACAGCCACAGGAGTGCCTTATCTTATATCCACAATAACCCCACTTGAAACCTTAAAACATGAATCAAAATTATTTACACCACTCATCACCTCATGCAAACCAAAGCTAGTTACAACAAGCTGCATGCAGTACACAATTTTAATTAAAACTCAACCAAATGACCATGCACAGTATGTGTCAAACTCAAAAGTCACATCATCTCATAAAAACAGTTAATTCATCAGTGAAAAAAATTATCACCTGACCTCATTTTAAAGCTCAAGAGAATAAAAACAGCCAGGAAACCTGCATTAATTACACAGCCACTTCTATCAAGCCTAAAAGTGACATATGCAAAGGAAATACAAGGTCATCATGTGATACTGCACCCACCAACAGCATATCATGTGACAGAAAAAAGGCTGTGCACAAGAAAAAATCCTCATACAAAATTAAATCACCTCATTCATGCAAGGAAAATCCAAGAAAATCACATCATAATTAGCTCACCAAGAGACCATCATGTGATGAATGGAGGCTGTGCATTGAAAAATTATCACCAAACCTTAAATCACCTGACCCATGCAAGAAAGGGCCTCACCAAAAATGGAGTCACATGATGAAATCAAGAGGAATTAAAGTGGAAAAATACAGCTCCCATGGAGGGACCCCTGGGCTCCCAAAAGGTATAAATAGAGGGGCTCTCTCCCCCATGTACATTATATCCCCTACACAGTAGGAGCATAGGAATAATTCATCCCTCACCTGGGAGGTAGTCCAGTATATTATAGTAAGTTTACTTTCCCAGTAGCTAAGCTCAGTGTAAGTATATTGTTGAAGATTACCCAGTAGCTAAGCTCAGTGGAATCCTATTATTATTAAAATACAAATAAAAATTATCCAGTACCCAAGATTAGGGTGACTACTCTATTAAAAAACATTTTCACCTAGTAAAATTAACACCGTTTATCAAGATTTAAAATTAACATACCCCTTTAAAAATCAAATATCAAAGAATCTTACCTCTTAAACTTAACAAGTGAAATTTTATCTTATTATTAACCACTCTTAAAAAAATATAACAGACCTTTAAAAATTATTTTACTATATTATAACTTTAACTTAACAAAATTACCTTTATCAAACTCATCAAATCTTCCAGAAAGCCTTAAATAACCTATCTTACCAAGGATTTATTGCCAAGAAGAAACAACTCACCTCAATTTAACCAAAAAAAAATAAACAGACAAGTATTTCATTAAAATCTCAAATTACCAAAATTACTGACATTATTTTTCATATTATTTATTGAATAGGTCCGATCTGAGACTGCTGAATTTTGTCTTCTGCAGTTGTAAAGCCACTTACCAATTTTATTTTGGTTTGTGAGCTCCAAGGAAGATTTTTTTCAGTATTTTAGGAGGGGCAGGCAATATACCCTTGCCACCCTTGGTTACAGGAGTTATTAGCAATTCAAAACTAGTTACCTGTGATTTTCCCCTCCAGGTACTCCCTCATTTTAATCCCACACAAGAGGAGTTCCCACATCTGGTGTCCCAACAGTGGCAGACAACCTCAACTTCAATAAATCTGACCATTACTATTATCCACCAAAGCAAGAAACAGAACTAGGGGAGTAACCAAATAAATATTCAAATTTCCCAAATGCAACACCAAGAACCAATAAAAGGGACTTGAAGGCTGTGGAGAAATTTTTCCTTGATCTCCTTGAAAGAAATAAACTCAATAAATCAATCTCAAAAGAGGAAATTAACCAATCAAAAATGGATAAACCTTCATCATCAAAATTACCTGGTAGTATTGAAGAAATCCAGGAAAGAAACCTTAATGAGGAAACTGTTGAAGGAAAGGAAGAAGTGTCTTCAACAGAGAGACTTCAGCAGAAGATGCTAGAAATGCAAGCAGAATTACTAGCACTAATCAAAAATGAAGGAAAAAATACATCATCAAGTTATACTCCACAAAATAGTCCACTTGAGGAACAGACCACCCTTCCAAGATCATTCAGGCCACATGGATCACCTTCACCTTATCCAAGACCCATGGCCACATCAACACCTTATACAGAACAAAGACAAAGCACTTTACCAAGAAGGGTCAACATTTCTTCCCAAATGCCAACTCCATTAAATCAAGAAATTCCAAGAAATACTACTCCAATAGTGAAGATCAGAGCTAAGGACTATAATCTGTGGTTTGATTGAAAGGATGTTGAAAGATTCATCAAGAAAGTTGAAAATATTGCAGAAATTGAAGGAGCAAGTGGAAGAGACATTGCAAGACAAATAGCATTTTGGACAAAAGATGAAGAAATCAGTTATCATATTGAAGGAATGCCAGGATATGAAACAGCTGATTGGGATCAATTGAAAGTGGATATGAAAAGAAGATTGGGAACAGTCTCACCAGAAAGAAGATACAGATTATCCTCAATCACTGATTTATTCACAAAACCTCACCAAGAAGGTGGAATAAGAAACATGACTCAATACAGAAAATTCATTGGGGAATATGAAGCAATCATCACTTGCCTCAAAAGAAACCAATATATCCAAGTTGATATCAATTATATCCAGGAAATATTGCCCATCCTTTCCACTAGTGTTCAAGAATCAATTTACAAAGAAATGATTAAAGACAGAGCTATGGTTCAAGCCTTGGATGGAGGTTACATCATTCTAAGATTGGATATTTTGAAATTATACATTGAACAGGACTTGGAGGCCAAGGTACTGATTCAACAAAAGGAATTTTCTAAACCAAAACCTCCAGAAAATAAAACAAGATTTGAGGAGGAAAGCTGGGATGAAGTTTTAAAAAAAGTAAAAGAACTCACCCAAAAGATCAAAAATCCTCCACAACCAGAGCCTCAACCAAGAAATGAGGGAAAAGAATCAGTTAAATAAGCTTTAAATCAACTCAAAACACTTTCAGAGGCAGTTAATCCACCAAGAAGGAATTGGAACAATAATCAAGAGCAAAGATTCCCTCAAAATAATCAGCCATACAGGCCAAGGAATTCCTTACCACCCTTTTCATCCAGTTATCAACCTTACATACCAGCTCAAATGGCTCCAAGACCACCATTGAAGTGTGCTTACTGCAAAGAAGAAGGCCATTCAGAAACTAGATGCACTCACCTTGCTGAAGATTTGGACAAAAGAATTGTCAGAACTCAAGGAGCATCTTACTTATTTCCCAACTATCAGAGAGTACCTATAGAAGGGAATGAAAGTGTCAAAGACATAGTCAGGGATTTTGCAAAAGAACAAGAAGAGCTCAACAAGAAGTTTATGGAGAAACCTGTGGTAAAACAAAAACAAGAAGAAGATATTAAGCCCACTGAAAAGAAATCAGAGGATAAATCAACCTCAATTGCACATGTTGAAGATTGGACAAATTGGAAACCACCTACCATTTCCTCAGCCAATGATCCCTTTGTATCCCACATTGGATCAAAGCATACTAAACAAACGATGGAAAGGCAAGCCCAAAATCAAGAGCCAAAGAAGAAAGCAACAATTCCAGGAACCTACATTGAAGAAGACAAAGAAGAGGAAAGAGTCATAATTCCCACCAAATTTCAAAATTCAATTATTCCAAAACCAGACCAACCTGAGGAGTAAATTGAGAATATTGCCAATAAGAATGAAGATGAGGAAATTCTTAAAGAAGAAAAGAAGTTCAGAAAACCTCCAAAGAAACCAGTTGAAACCAAATTGGAAATTGACAAAATTATCAAGAAAATTATGCAACAAAAGATCAACCTTAACATTGAAGAAATCTTTAGGATGTCACCCAATTTTGTCCATAAATTACAGGAATTATCAGAAAAAGACAAAAAAAATCAAATCACTCAACTCAATGGATCTTCAAGAAAGATTGTTAACATTTTGATTCAAAGAAATACCCAAGCCCAAGATTCATTATGCCTGTCCTTTGGGATTTATGGAAATCTTCATTGGAAAGGAAGAATATCCTATCAGAGCATTAGTGGACACTGGGGCAGAACTCAACATTATACCAGAAGAAATAGCAATCAAATCCTCACTCACAACAAGAAAACTAAACATGAACCTTAGGGGAATTGGAGGCCACACCACTTCATTGGTTGAACTTCCAGAATTTACTCCAATCATTTTGGCTTCAGGTGAATAAACTCTAATTCACTTCTTCATTGAAAAAGGATCTGTCCATACAGTACTGGGAACACCTTTCTTGGCAGACAACAATATCAGACTAGAATTCTTCCATAAACAAGGTGAGATACTCAGTTATCAAGAACCTGATGGAAGAAGGTTATGCATGCCAATCTGCAAACCTCAAGCTCTTGGATGGTAAACTGGTCCACATAGAGGAATGGATTTATGCAATATGGCAACATTGGTCAGAAATGACCCAGGAAAGAATTTTCAAAATGTAAAAAAGGACAATACCATGAAAAATTTGACCCAGAAGACCCAAGATTTATCCATATCTCCAAAAAGTGATAAGTTTGGTCAAGATGTACAAAATACCAAATGGCCAAGCAATCTCAAAAGAAAACTTGAAGACTCAACCTCTGAAGATGAATTACCCAACATAAGTTACAAGCCAATTAACAATAATAAAGAAACATTCCAAATTTTGGTGGATAGAAATGAGAAAATACATGGAAACCCTTTCAAACCTAAACCCAAAAAGAAGAAAGTCAGATTTAGTGAGTATCATGAGCTCTCAGATGAAGAAATTATAAATGAAATTGAAAAGGACCTCAGAATTATGGAAGAAAGAGTCAAAATTTCAAAGACATATACCATATCAACTTCTTGGACAGACCATTGAACAACCAAGAAGAACCTTATGAATGGCAACTGGAAAACCCTGAATTTATCCAGCAACCTCCTAATGAAGAGGATGGAACAGAATCCATTTTAGAAAATGAATACAATTACATTTACCTGCCATAAATCACCTTTGAAGACATTTATGGGCATGAATCTCAAGAAATTTTATGTGAATATAAATACTTATGTCACCTTCCAGGAGCGAGCTTGAACAATATCCAATTCTTAGATTTATTAACTGAAGAAGGAATTAAAGGAAACCTCTCAAATCAATTCTGGGATAAAACATTTTCAATGGGAGTTTTACCAATAAGAGGGCTCTACTTCAATCAAATTTGGGCCTAATGGCACCTTGGATTGAATGGATCAACATACCAGACTGGAAGACTGAAATGGGTTGGAGATGTATATATATTCATTGATGAAGACTTATGGTGGTCAGAATTTCCATCAGAGCCAGAAATTAAAGAAAGAAATGCCTTTGTGCAAGCCCTCAAAGACCTTATTTTGGCCAGGTTACTCAACAGACGCTCACCTTTCCCACTTGGGGGAGCTCAACTTTGAATAAAACCATCAAAATCAAGATTTTTTCTCTAAAATGTATCAGTATCATCCATAAAATGTATAATTAGTTTCTTTCTTTACATTTTCTCTCTAAGGAAGTGACTTCCTTCCTTAACAAAGAAGGAAATCATCATCAAATTATTTCTCAAAAAAAAAAAAAAACTTACAAAAAAATATCAATGACCTTCACCATGGCCAACTCACCAACTTTTGGATCCTATGGGGGAAAGATTAATGAAAGAAGACTAAATTATCACTAAAAATTCAATTTTGCAACCATAATATAAAGATATCAATAAAGAAACCCTTTGGCACTTTAAGGATACTCCATCACTATCAAAAACCCCAAGCATTGCTAGGCAGTGACCTCCTGCCTTATCAAAGAGGAAAATCATTTTTTAACAACCAAAATCACCATTTTCCTTCAGCAAAACTCAATAATCACTAGGCAGTGATCTCCTGCCTTATCAAAGAGGAATATCCAAATTCTTACCCAAATTTATCATCCAAAATCCATTCAACCTACCCTCAAACTATTTTGATAAATAAACTTGTTAATATTTTTTTAATACATATTACCTTCAACACTTCAAAATACACCAAATCCTTCAAAATGGAATCATTGCCATTAATTGAAGAAGATCCCTGGTCATTTGACACAGATATCAGCTGGCTAGAAGAAAAAGAAGTCTGGGCCAATTACATCAATCCACAAGAGTTAATTGAAAATCCTGACTGGTTCTTGAAAATAAAACCAGAAACCTGTCCTGATATTTCCACCATAGTCCTTCCATACATTGAGTTTGAGGACATCTTTAAAAAAGAAAGCTCACCATCAGAAAATGTCATATCTCATCCATGGAAAGAATTACCTGGATTCAACCTTACAAAGTATGAATTCTTAGAGTTACTGACCTGGGATGTAATTGAAGGAAACCTTGGAAGCCAATACTGGAATGAAATATTCCACATGGATGAACACCTCAGAAAATCACTTTTTTGGAGGACCTGGGAATGCCAATACTGGTTCAACCTCCAGGATTTTAAAATTTAGAATGGTAAAATAAGCAAGATCTCAAGAGGGTATATTATTAATAATTCCACCTGGGATTGCCACTTGGAAGAAACACTTATACCAGCAATCTTCAGTCTCAAAGGTGGTTCAACTCAATTAAATATAGAGGATTGGAGCTCTTTCTGTCAAGAATGCCTTTTCAAAAGTCTGAAAAGAGAAAAATGCAAGGAAGGAAATTTCATCAAGAATGAATTAGTAAATAAAATTCTTTGTCAAAGGAATTAACCAAAAGAAATCTCACCTGCTAAGTCCCTATTTCTTTGTTTTTTTTTAATCCATCCTAATTCCATTAATATCATGATTATTTATTTCTTATATTTATTATTTTATTCTTATTTCATTTCATTTCTTATTATCTAATTTTTTTTTAAGAACCACCCAAAAGTAATAATAATATATATATATATAATATATATATATGAAAATATAATAAATAAAAATAAAATAAAATAAACAAAAAACCAAAACAAAAATAGCTTCAGATTGTATAAGCTTAGAAGGAAAAGATAAAGTATAAGCTTACTTCATATTGAAGATCTTTCTTATAAATGTACTTTTTTCTTTTATTTGTTTATCTTTCTTTCAAGATCAAACAGAACAAAAAATGATTCCAATTAATTCTAGAATATAACAAAACAGAATTGATAAAATCACAATCAGTTTCAATTCACTTCATTTCAGTAGATGATAACTAAAAAAAACCCCTACATGATTTTGAAGAGTTATTCATTTAATTATTTGACTTCTTTCTTATTTCACTATTTTGTATTATCTTACCTTTTTTGTTTTTATTCATAAAAAATAAATGAATAAATAGCTCTAAAAATTGAACTTCAAAATTAGTCTTCACTTTATTCACACTCAGTAAATCATAATCAAAAAATATTAAATGTAAAATTCAAAAAAAACTTACATTATCTTTAGTTTTTTAAAAACTATAAAGAATTTACTACACAGATAGTCATCTAGATATTCTAAAAAGATAAAATCACTGATGGAAATATCACCAAGAGTCAATTACAGAATATAAATTCAGCTATTATATTATTTCATCTTATTGTTTTTCTTATTTTATCATCTTATCCTTTATCATTATTTTATTATTTTATTATTTTATTATTTTATTATTTTATGATTTTATTATCTTATTATTAGTATTATTCTATTATTATTATTCTTTTATTATTTTATTATTATTATTATTATTATTATTTACTATTATTTTTATTTTTTTTATTATTACTTTATTACTTTTGCTTATTTTTATTTTTATTTACTTTTATTTTATTTTATTTCTGTTTTTATTTTTATTCTATTTATTTTTATTTTTATTTTTTATTTACTTTGTTTTATCATAAAAAAAAAGAGAAATTAACTGTCTTGGTTGCTGAATTTAACCTAGATAATCAGCTTCTCCTCTCAACTACCATCTCAATGATGTTCTCTTTGGGTCTCAAAGCCTCAATCAATAACACTCCTTAAAAAAAGCAGGGGCTTTTGGCAACTAACAATAACATCAGGATTAAAATGAAGAATCACGCAACAAAATATTAAACCAAACAAAAAAATGCAACCTGAACATGAACTCAACATGACTGAAGTAGCTGTGGACTAAAAGTTTCTTTCCAGAGACGACATAGTATATCAAATTTAAATTAATATTCCAAACTGGCTCAACAGCTAAATTTTCATTTCCGATTGCACCAAGTTTCTCTTAGAAGGGACTTGGGCTGTACCGCTTAAGCTCAATCAATTTTATTTAATTTATTGTCTAACTTAAATAGCAGGTACAACCTATCAACACTCTAACTCCACTCTGGAGATACCAGTGCACAGAGTCATAGCTCAAGTGGTCAATGTAACTAAGATAGCCAATATGCATAGTGATTACAGCAGATAATAGACGAGGACATAATTAAATTAAACTAAAGGTGGTTCTCTCTTAAAATCCACCTTGTGGGCACTGGTTGACACACTTCTCTTCACTAAGAAGATTATAACACCAAATAAAAATGAACAAATTAGCTTTATGCCAGCTCAGTCTCTACTTATTCTCTACAATACAACAATAAAACAAACAAATTGTTGGCTTACTTATTTTTTGGAATGAGAAGTTATTGCACGACCATCATGACCACAAGGTCACAGTTCATACGTATGGGTACCTGGGTTCTTGGAACTTTGAGGGTTGGAAGTAGGTCCGATTGAAAAGAATGTCTCTGGATCATTCACAAAAAGCCAAGGATTGTAATCCCCATTTATGGAGGTGTAAAATGCCAATGCTGAAGATGGAGGCTCCTCCTCAGGCAACAAGGCTCTGGTAGAGCTGAATGAGTAACTAGCAAAAGCCGGGGGTGAAGGAGGAGTCATTAAGGTAACCCAATCCCACATGGATTGTTTAACGGGTGTGGATGGAGTACCAAAAATGATCTTCTCAAATTCCTCAATGGTAAAAGGCTTGATTGCCTTTAAAAAAGTGGAATGATATATTGGGCTATTGGAGCCCATCTTAAATATATATATAAATAGAAGTTTGTCAATCTCAATGAGAGCTACTCAACACCAGCCAATCACATTAATTAAGTACAAGATTGTACCCCAAGTTTGAGTCAACATGGCAGTCCAATAAAATCCAATGGAAGACTGGGGGGAATAGGGAAAGTAGGACCTTTGGAGCCCTATTTATATTGATTTCAAAAGAACCTAAACTAGACTGCTATGACGATACCGGGGTTCACATCATTGAAGCAGTCAAAAACCTCACATCAGCTGATATTATCCAAAGAAGTTAAATAATGCATAATCAATAAATTAAATTAAAAATTAAATAAATAAATAGAAAGTCAGCTTATCAGGCGCTTTAGGAGGCAGTGTTGCTACCTTACAAGATATCTGGCGGTGCCAGTCACATCACAACCCAGATCTGACCGTCAAGCTATGCAAACATTAAAACACTTTACTACCAATCAAATACTGTCAGCACTGGTATAGCAGAAGAAAGGTATTGAGGGCTGAATGGAGAAAGCCATTTACCTGGTCCAGAAAAGGAAAATATATAATGAAATAATAATCTGACAAATAAAACCATCTTTTGGATCCGAGAAAGGGTGCTAATGCAAGACATTTACAAGAAAGAAGAAATTTATATAATTTTATAAGGATTACAATGGGAGCGGTTTTTGGAAGAAAACATAGATATAGCAAAATATAGGAAGTACAAAGACATAAGAGAAGGGTGGATTTAGCTTTCTTGGCTCAGTGTTACCTTGGAAGGATAAGATCACTGGATTTGTAAGAAGCAAGATTTATTAGTGTCACATCTTCACAAGTTAAATTAATAAATGGAAGCAGCTGAGCAAATGACAGCTGTACTATCATCAAGAACAAGCCACACTCCGAGAGCAGAATTAACTAGGGAAACAATCTTACACTGCTTGTCACTACCTGACTTGGCTCGCTAACCACTTCCTGAAATACGTTGAGGGGTGAATACTACCCCAACAAGTGGTGTTTGAGGTGCTCACAAGGCCAGTAGTCATCTCCAGGGACCTGTTCTTGAAGGAAAAGATTGTTTGAAAAGTTTTGCATTGTAAAAGATTCATAATGCGAAGATAAATCACCTAAAAAAAAGTGGTTTAAACCACAAGGAAGTGTCTTTTCAAAGAGAAAAATAATAAATAAAAAAGAAAAAAAAATAAAAAAATAATAATAATAATGATAATAAATATAAAGAAGGTAGAATGAATAATTCGGGATGCAGGGGTTGCAGCAAGGTTATAGGAAGCTGACCTTCCACAGCCAGTACCGGGCTGTATGACCCAATTAGTTATCTATGACTAAATAAATAAGTCCCCATATAAAATAAAATAAATATATGTATTTAATAATAAATTAATTATGAATTAATATATATATTCAAGATTTATAAAAAAAACAAAAAACAAAAAGAAAGCCCTCAGTATGGCTATAAACTGCTTGTTTATTCTTTATTTTATCTTTTTGACTGTTTAATTAATTAAAAATAATGATTTACTTTTTACAGGGCTTTAAAAAAAATAAATTATAAAAAAATGCCCTCAGCATGGCTTAAAACTGCTTATTTCTTTTTTTGAACTGATTGATTTATTATTTCTGTTACTGACTTGTTTTATTCTACTTCTTATCTTATTTAAAAGTTTTGTTATTTTCTGCTTTAGATATAAAAAGGGGGGATTTCAAGAATAATTTAAATAAAAAAATGTCCTCAGCAAAACATTAAACTGCTGGTTTCTGCTTTCATTTTTTATCTTCTAGCTGTTTATTTTTACTTAAAATGATTTTCTAATATTTTTTTTACAGGGCTTTACAATAAATCAATTGAAAAGAAAAGAGTCCCCAGCAAGACATTAAACTGCTGACTTTTTTGTTCATTGAATTTTTATTTTTTATCTTTATTTTTCTTTTTTTTTTATATTTCTCTGACAATTAAATAATACTGAACTATGTTACTTTAATTCCTACAGGTTCAATAGACAAAAAAGTCCTGGAAAGAAATGATATATATATATATGGCTGAAAAGGATATAAGCCCTCAGTATTGCTATAAACTTCTGGTTTTCTTTTGCTAACTTTTTTATTTATTTTTAGGATAATTGAAAACTGATAAAAATTACAGTTATTTATTTTTTTATGAACTGATATATACATGTATATATAAGAAAGAAGAAAAAAAATCAATATATATAACAGAATGAGGGATTGAAAAAAGGAAACAGCCCTCAGGATACAAAAAAAAAGTCCTCAGAAAGACATTAAACTGCTGGATTGTTTTTCATTTTCACCTTGATATTGCATGAAGCTGACATATTTTATTTTTATGTGCTACAGGGCTATAAATAAAAGAATGCCCTGAGCAAGGCATTAAACTGCTCAAATTTTATTTTTTATGTTTTCTTTTACTGATTTTCCCTTTAGTTTAATAATTAGAGGAAATAATGAATAAAAAAGCCCTCAGAATGGCTTAAAACTGAATATTTTAAAACAAAACAAAATTAGTATATATATATATATATATATATATAAAATGACTTAAGAAGGTTGAAATAAACAATAAAAATTCCTCAGCAAGACTTAAAACTGCTTATTTCTATTTTGTTTCACTGGACAATATAATAACTGATCTTGTTTTATTTCACTATAGTTTCATTGACAACTATTTTCAGCTTTGACTATAGGGGATAAAAGCAACAAGGCTATAAAGGACAATGCAGAGCCCTCAGTATGGCTATAAACTGCTTATTTCATTTTATTTTATTTTCTTTTCTTTTCTTTTATTTTATTTTATTTTCTTTTTTATTCTTAATTTACTTTTTGGATATTAAATTCAACTGATATATTTCATTTTTGATAGGCTAAAGGGCTATGAATAATAAGAGCCCTCAGCATGGCTTGAAACTGCTGGGTTTGCTTATTTTAATTAAATTATTTTTTATTAATTTTTTCGTGCTACAGGTCTATAAATTAAAGAAAATAATAAATGCTCTGAGAAAGGCATTTAAAACTTCTCAATTTCATTTATAACTATTAAATATTGAGCTTACTGATATTATTATACAGGGCTTCAAATACACAAAACAGATTATAACTCCAAATTTGGGGAAGTGTTTGGAAGTAAAACAATGAAACAACAAAAAAGCCCTCATCAAGGCTTAAAACTGATGGTTTATTTTTTAGAATTATATTGGGTTGACATTAAGAGCCCTCAGCATGGCTTGAAACTGCTGGGTTTGCTTATTTTAATTAAATTCTTTTTTATTAATTTTTTATGCTACAGGGCTACAAATAACAAAAAAGCCCTAAGCAAGGCTTTAAACTGCTGTTTTTTTATATGCTTGTTTTTTTATGTTTACAATAAATTATACTTACATATTTGATTTTGAATTATACAGGTATTTGTCATTAAAAAAACAATTATCTGATTTTATGAGTTTTAAAAAAAAGAAAGAAAAAAGAAAAAAAATTTGAACATGAGTCCTAAATAAGACTATAAACTGTTTAATTAAATTCACAACTTGGCATTGAAGATAAATAAAAACCAAAATTATCATCAAGGAATCAAGTAATTATCAAGAAAAATGTGGTCCTTGGCAAGACCATAAACTGCCCACCATTAGAATTATCCACAAGGACTCAAAGCTAGAACACAATCAACCAATGGTCCCTGGCAAGACCATAAACTTCCTATTTGAAGTATTCAAAAAAAAAGGTTGAACAAGGAATATAAAAAACAGGATGAGTCCTAGGCAACACTATAAGCTACCTAAGGTTTCATTTCTTATTTCTTATTCTTTTCTAATTTTCTTTCATTATAAACAAGAATTAGAGAGATTTACTGACTTGAACCTTTTGAGCATATTTCTAATTTACTTCAAAATCAATTATTTTTTTTACCTAAGAATTAGGGGAATATCCCATACATTATCTCAAGAATATTCTATTTATTTATTATCCTTATTATACTTTTCATACTATTACAACAAAAGCCATTAAGTTGGCTTAATTTTTTAACTTAAAAAAAAAAACTCTACATCAAGTAATTTTTTGAAATGGTCAATTTATTTGAAATATTTCTTGAGTTACAAGAAAGTGATTTGAACTTGTTTGAAAATAAGAATTATTTGTGACATTAAGGCATGAATTGAACTCTGAAGGAGCTATTTATATTAAAAACTTATAAATTGATGACATAATTTGGGGAATTTACATATTAATAACACCTCAATGTGCTGTTTATTCCAAAAGGAATTTTAAGAGCCCCCCAAAATCAAACAAGAGTTTTTTAAAAAACTGTACAAATTCTTATTTTTCACTGTTTATATTTTTTCAACAACTCAAATGCATTTATGGGTAACAGAAAATCTGAACCATACAGGGGATGGACTTGAAAAAAAAGTTTGAGTCACAATGATGATTCCAAAAGGAAGATTTGTGGCATCATAAGGGCCATTATATGATTAAAGGACTCAAACTATGATCATTCAAGTATGTGATATTACTTATAAATACTCCCAAGAGCACCAATTTCTACTTATTGGCACAAATTACCACCTTTAACAAAACAGCTCCATGATCTTGATTGTGATTCAGGATTATTTCCTTTGAAGTGTCATTTTTACTCAGATATATCAATTTTTAGGTTATTTTATACTTAAAATCAAACAAAGAAATACTGTTCAGTTTGATTTATAAAAGGAATTATGTGGCTTTACTGTATTATTATTTATTCTTATCAAAATCACTATAAGAAATAAGGGGTGGGAAAAACTTATTTCTTACACCATCCCTTATAGTGGAAGTTTTGGTGGAATGAGAACATATCCTCTTCAAAGTTCAAAAAACAACTCAAGATTTTTAAATGGAGAGGGGGGCCCTTATCCAAAACAAATATTATTAAGAAAAATATCAATAAATTAATATTAAAATAAATTTTAAATCACCCTATTATTACAATTTTTTTATTTTTTATTTCTTTATAACAGGTATAATGCAGGAATACAAAAGAACAAAAGGAAATAAATTATTTTGAAGAAATAGCAAGAGAATTGGGAAACAAATCATTTTAGGAAAATTATTCAGAATACTGAAACAGAAGAAGATTATTTATGAAAAAAGCAGGAGTTCCTTATGGATTGACCTTTGGACAACACCAGACCTTGGATATTTCTTTGATTTTGGATTGAAACTCATTTGGAATTCAAGAATAACTGGCCAGGCTTTATGGACTGAAGGATGACTCACTGGATTAATTATTGACTCAGGACTCACTCAACATGATGGACCAACAAGATGATGTAAAACACTCAACTCAAATTGCGCTTGGGATTTTAAAGAAGATTGAAGAATCAAGAGGTCCTCAGAATGACACTAAACTGCTTCCTCTGTAGACTTGGGCAGGGAAACCTATGAAAAATAACAGCCAAAATGCTGTAGGGGATTGTCCTACTCAGGAGAAGTTCTGAAGGACCATTTTTGTCCTCAGCATGACAATAAACTGCTCCCTTTTTGTAACAGGAACAAGGTGTTTCACAGGTTTTTAGCATTATCAAAGTGGCCAAAATGAACAAAGTGAAGTCCCAAGATATCAATTAAGACAAGAAAATTCCTTGTCAAGAAATAAAACAACCAAAAGAACCTTGCATCAAAATGGGAATAATGAAGATTGAAGAATAAAACAAGAGTCAAGTGGAATCCAAAAGCAAGCCCAAAGGAGCTCAAGAATCAAGATAAGCCCTTGGATTAGTTGTAGGTCCTGTATGACCTTAAACTATATTTTTTATGGAAGAAAGAAGAAAGAGGAACTGTGAAGACCTCAATATTTCAGGACACTAGCAAATCCTTTGAAATAATTAAAAATCACTAATTGAAGATGGATCACCAAATTTTAGCAGCCAAATACAAATCAGTCCTGAAGAAGGTGAGACCAGTCAATGAGCCAATTCCTCAAGACCTTAACCCACCTTTGTCAAGAAATCCTTATGAAACACCCTTATCACCCAACCCACCTATATTTCAAAAAACTTTGAAGGTCACCAATGAAAGACTGCAAGCAGTAAATTTTGGCCCACCAGGATGGTTATCAAATGAAGAAATCAATTTACTCAAAAATGTTATTACCTTAAGGGAAAAAGCAATAGCCTTCTGTGAAGAAGAAAGAGGATTACTCAAGCACTCATATGGAAAACCTTACAAAATACCAGTAATACCTCATGAATCTTGGCAGAAGAAACCAATTCCCATTCCCAAATCAATTTTACCCCAGTTTACTGAATTAATCAGAGAAAGAATCAGGACTGGATTCTATGAGAAATCCACCTCAAGCTATACAAGCCCAATCTTTTGTGTGTCCAAATCAAATGGGAAACTCAGAATTGTCCATGATCTTTGAGAACTCAACAAAGCCACCATCAAGGATGCTGGCTTACCACCTCACATTGAGGAATTTGTAGATGCATTTGCAGGAAGAGCATTCTATGGACTAGGAGACATCATGGGAGGATATGATGAAATATAATTAGATGTCACTACAAGACCCCTCACCACTTTTGAAGCACCCCTTGGAAGGATGAAACTCACAAGACTACCCCAAGGAGCCAATAACTCAGTAGCAGTATACCAAGCCCAAATCACCTGGATACTCCAAGAAGAAATACCAGAAAGTGTAGAAATGTTTATTGATGATTGAGGAATAAAAGGACCAAGATCACTTTACAACCAAGAAACACTACCAGAAAACCCCTCAATCAGAAGATTTATATGGGAATATGCCATAACCTTAGAAAGAGTTTTATTCAGGATTGAAGAAGCAGGACTTACTATCTCAGGATCAAAGTTTGCATGCTGTGTTCCAGCTTTGGACATAGTAGGGCATGTTGTATCATGTAAAGGAAGAACAATTTCAAAACAAAAGATCAACAAAATTCAAAATTGGCCAACACCTCTTAACAAGAAGGAAATAAGGGGATTTCTTGGACTCTGTTCCTATGTAAGGATGTTCATTGAAAACTTCTCACAAGTTGCATCACCACCCAGAAAGCTCACCAGAGAAGATATTGACTGGGATTGGGATCAAAAATGTGAAGAAGCTTTCCATAAGCTCAGAAGAATAGTTTGAGAAGAAATAACCCTCAAGAAATTGGATTATGACAAAGGAGCAGGAAAAATCAAGCTAGCAGTAGATTCAAGCTACATTGCTGCAGGAGAAGGACTCACTCAAGAAGATAAAGAAGGAAAAGACAGACCAGTATTATATGAATCAACAACTTTTTCAAAATTAGAATCAAAATACTCACAACCCAAATTGGAACTCTGTGGAGTTGCAATAATTCTCAAGAAGCTTCAGGAAATACTTTGGGGGCAACATTTTGAATTACAAGTTGATGCCAAGGCTTTAATTGAAATATTCAACACCCCTTGCTTACCCAATGCCCCCATGACAAGATGGGTGGCTTTCATTCAGCTATTTTCCTTTGATTTGGTACACAAACCAGGGAGGACTTTCACTATGCCAGATGAGCTATCCAGAAGACCAAAAAACTCAGAAGAAGAAGATGAAGATGCACCAGAATTTGATGAAGAAGAAGATTGGATCAAGCCACACCCTGGGTTTGGGGCTAAGAATGTAAATTCACTCCATTTTTCAGGAGTACAAGTACCAACCAAACAAGAAGGATTTTGGAAGAGAATGCAATAATACTTAAGTACAATGAAAAAACCACAACCAAGTAAGGATGAAGAATTTAGAAGGATAAAAAGAAGGTCATCCAGCTTTTTCTTGGAAGATGGCCAGCTCAAAAGAAGAAATAGCCCAAACCCTCAATTGGTGATATCAAGTCAAGAAGTTCAAAGCTACATTTTAAATTTACTTCATGAAGACATGGGCTACAGAGGGGAAAATGAAGCTTATAGAAGAATTAAAGCAAGATTTTGGTGGGAAGGAATGAAGAAATCAGTCAAGAAATGGGTTCAATCTTGCCTTGCCTGCCAAAAGACAAGTCAAAACTTACAAAGGGAACAAGAAAAATCTACAGCAACATCCACAATCTTTGAAAGGGTCAGTATGGATGCAGTCCATATAAAATCTGGAAGATGGAATTATATGGTTGTGGGCAGAGATGATTTTTCAGGATGGCCAGAAACAGTTGGACTAGTCAAATTAACAGCAAAAGCAGTTGCAGAATGGTTCACCTCAGAATGGATATGCAGGTATGGCTCACCAAAAGAAGTAACTGTTGATGGGGGGCCAGAGCTTGAAAAAGAATTGTAAGATGCAGTAAAGAAAGCGGGATCAAGGATCAGAGTCACCGCACCCTATTACCCAGAGTCTCAAGGAATGGTGGAAAGGGGCCATAAACAACTCAAAGATACACTAGTCAAAATGTGTGGGGAAAGTGGAAGAAAATGGAAGAAATATCTACCACTAGTGACATTGGCTGACAGAATTTCCACTAAAAGAACAACTGGTTTCTCACCATTTGAACTCAAATTTGGACAACTACCAGTATTACCAATTGACATTAAAACAAAAACCTTTTTAGCAGTAGAATGACACAAAATATCCACAACTGAGGAATTATTGGAAGCCAGTGCTAAACAATTAGAAGGAAAAGAAGAAATGAGAAGGAAAGCAGCATAAAAACTCAAAAAATCAAGGGAGGACTCAATAAAATATTGGGATAGAAGAATGGAACACCAACTAAGATCACCACTTAATCCAGGAGATTTGGTCCTGGCTTACAACAAAGCAATATAAACTAATTGGGGACTACTTTTCAAAAACAAATGAAATGGACCCTACAGAGTAATAAGACAAAAAAACAATGGACCATATGAACTTGAGGAACTGGATGGAACAGAACTAGCAAGAAGAGTTGCAGCATCTCAAGTCAAGAGGTTTTACCCAAGAGGAAAGTTGATGGACACAAAAGAAGACACAGAAGAAGAAAAACCAATAAATGAGGAAGAGGTATTGGAGGAAACCACAGAATCAGATGATTAATAGGGAGCTCTCACCTGGAATGCTGGGGACAGCATTAAATGGAGAGGGGGATGTGGTATTCCATACCATTTTTTTCCCCAGGCTCAAGCTCATAGTACCCTATAACAGCAGTAAATAAAGCCTACAGGCAGACTTACACTCAAATTTTACACCAAAAGTTCAATTTTACAGCAAGAAGCTGGATTTAACTCATAAAACCATGACACAGGCACCAAAGGGAAATGTATGTGTTTAAATAAATTATTCAAGTTCATTATGCATATGTAAAAAATCAAGTTACATATAGCAAACTAGCTACAACAAATAAGGTACCACCCTTTAAATTACACACCTCACCCAGCCTTACACCCCCTTATAGCCACAGGACTTGTGCAGCAATAAAAGAACACCTGCATGGATTACACAGCAACCTAGCACTCAACATAGAAAAGCTACATGATTCAAAGCCAAAACCCATGGAGTTCCTGCAATTCATTTGCAACACAGCCACAGGAGTGCCTTATCTTATATCCACAATAACCCCACTTGAAACCCTAAAACAAGAATCAAAATTATTTACACCACTCATCACCTCATGCAAACCAAATCTAGTTACAACAAGCTGCATGCAGTACACAATTTTAATTAAAACTCAACCAAATGACCATTCACAGAATGTGTCAAACTCAAAAGTCACATCATCTCATAAAAACAGTTAATTCATCAGTGAAGAAAACTATCACCTGACCTCATTTTAAAGTTCAAAAGAAGAAACACAGCCAGGAAACCTGCATTAATTACACAGCCACTTCTACCAAGCCTAAAAGTGACATATGCAAAGGAAATACAAGGTCATCATGTGATACTGCACCCACCAACAGAATATCATGTGACAGAAAAAAGGCTGTGCACAAGAAAAATCCTCAGCCAAAATGAAATCACCTCATTCATGCAAGGAAAATCCCAGAAAATCACATCATAATCAGCTCACCAAGAGACCATCATGTGATGAATGGAGGCTGTGCAGAGAAAAATTATAACCAAACCTTAAATCACCTGACCCATGCAAGAAAGGGCCTCACCAAAAATGGAGTCACATGATGAAATCAAGAGGAATTAAAGTGGAAAAAGATAGCTCCCATGGAGGGCCCCCTGGGCACCCAAAAGGTATAAATAGAGGGGCTCTCTCCCCCAAATTTCAAAATCCCCCCCCCATGTGCTATATATCCCCTACACAGTAGGAGCATAGGAATAATTCATCCCTCACCTGGGAGGTAGTCCAGTATATTATAGTAAATTTACTTTCCCAGTAGCTAAGCTCAGTGGAAGTATATTGTTGAAGATTACCAAGTAGCTAAGCTCAGTGGAATCCTATTATTATTAAAATACAAATAAAAATTATCCAGTACCCAAGATTAGGGTTACTACTCTATTAGAAAACATTTTCACCTAGTAAAATTAACACCTTTTATCAAGATTTAAAATTAACTTACCCCTTTAAAAATCAAATATCAAAGAATCTTACCTCTTAAACTTAACAAGTTAAATTTTATCTTATTATTAAACACTCTTCAAAAAAATATAACAAACCTTCAAAAATTATTTTACTATATTATAACTTTAACTTAACAAAATTACCTTTATCAAACTCATCAAATTTTCCAGAAAACCTTAAATAACCAATCTTACCAAGGATTTATCACCAAGAAGAAACCACTCACCTCAATTTAACCAAAAAAAAATATTAAAATTAAATAGACAAGTATTTAATTAAAATCTCAAATTACCAAAATTACTGACATTATTTTTCATATTATTTATTGAATAGGTCTGATCTGAGACTTCTGAATTTTGTCTTCTGCGGTTGTAAAGCCACTTTCTAATTTCATTTTGGTTTGTGAGCTCCAACAAAGATTTTGTTCAGTATTTTAGGAGGGGCAGGCAATACACCCTTGCCACCCTTGGTTACAGGAGTTATTAGCAATTCAAAACTAGTTACCTGTGATTTCCCCCTCCAGGTACTGCCTGATTTTAATCCCACACAAGAGGAGTTCCCACAGTAGTTCCTGGTTACTAAAGAGAATATTGCCCCTGTTTCAATGATCAAAGGATTTTTCTTCTCATCAATGAAGACCAATAGCTTAGTTGGGGTTTCATGTATGTACCTCATCCCTTTAATAGGTTTTACTAGGAGTTTCTAGGCATTCTTGGTTTGGCTAATTAGTGTTTCATTAGTGGCTCTTTGGGGAATTCCAGATTCACACTGGATTTATTGTATTTCCAAGGACGCTTCCTCCTCATACTCTACTATTTATTCTTCCAACGGTTCATCTTCACTATGTGATTAATATCTTTGGCCATTTCCAATGCTGTCAGAATCAGACTTTCCTTCTCCTTATGAACCCTCTTCATCTACAGCATAGATCTCTTTTAGGTCTGAGGAAGTTGTTTTCATGGTGGTCTGATGAGCCACATTTGTATAATGCATCACATTTCTTTAAACTTTCTACCCCTTCTTCTCTAGGTCAATATTTAGACTCTGGTACAAAATTGAGCTTATTTCTGAAGGTATTTATTTTATATTCTGGGTACCTACCTGTAGATGTCCTTTTTCTGACATCTTTTAGGGTATTTTCAATGCCATCCAGGTTACATTATTTGTTGCACCTACACTTCACTTCATGCTCTAATTATCCTGGCAATTTTGCTAGTAGTTTGTGATTCCTCATATCTGTAGAAATGTGGGAAAATATGGCCTTCAGTCTCTTAGACATTCTCAGGAGCCACTCAAATGGATCTTTCTCTACTGTGTATTTGCTGTTATCAAACAAAAAAGTCTTCTGAAATACCCAGGAACCATTCCTGTACCTTTGGATCATCTGATTCTTCCACCAAACCCACAGATTTCCTTCATCTCATTATACCATATGTTGGAATGATGATTTAAGGATATTTTCAACCTGTCAGTAATCCAATAATCATAGATTTTAGGCACATCAATCAGTAGACTATTAATGTAGTCAATAAGCTCCATATGGTCATATCCTCCTTTTCCTGAGAATTTGGTCCAGTTGGCCACTTATGGGAGTTTCTTGAGGGCTTCTCTATCATAGTAGTTCATTCCTTCTCCTTCTTAGCACACATTATCTGGTTTTATTTCATATTCATGTATCCCAAGGATTATTTTGTCTTGGTTGTGTCCAAGGGGTGTACTAGTCTTGGAGATTCCTCCAAATATAGGCTATTGTTGAGATTGTGGTTCATTTAATTCTATGTCCTCAAACAGTTTATTCACATATTTATCTGTAGCATTCAGTTGGTTCTGGATATTCCTTATGTCTCTCTTGGCTTGGAGTTGTCCATCAATATTCTGGCTGAGTCTCCTTTTTGTCAAGCCAAACTCTTACCAACTCCTGTCAAATTTTATTTCTAGTCTACTGTACTCTTTGGCTCTGATAGCATTCTCTTCATCTAATGGTTTGAAATCCCTTTTACTCATTTCCATGTTGTTATATTTCTCTTCCATGAACTTAGCAATATTCAACCATACGTTTTTACTACTGATATCACTTTTTTTCTGGCTCTGGAGTTAGCTTACTCTGAGTGGGGATTTCAGTATTACTTTCAAGAAACAAGGGATTAATATTATCTGCACTATTTACTACATTTGTAGGTACAATTACTCCTTATTCTTGGATACCTCTTGTACTAATTCCATCAGATTCTGATTGAGTTGGTTATTTTTCTTTTTCCTTTGGTTGAAGGGGGTCATTTTCTTCTCTTCTTCTCCTTGCCTCTTTTTGGAAGTTACCTGGGATTGTGAATATTAGGGAGTTTTGGAGGAAGCTGACACTGGTTTGTGGGCTCCTGATTGGTGCGTGGCTGGTGGTTTCTGGTGTTCCTTTGACACAAGATTTCCTTCCTGAATTAGGTTGGGCTATTTCCACTGTTATTCTATTTCTTGGATTGTTTCTTGATTCTCTTTGATTCTGGCTTCCCTCTCTTCCAGAAATTTGTGCTGTCTGTTGGAGTTCCAACTATGCATTCTCTGAATAAATTACACCCAATTCAAGTCTCAAAGACATATTTTCTTGGTGGTGGTTCCAACTTCTGCCAATTGGGTTTCTAAGTTGAATATTTTCCTGTCTATTCTCCATTGGAGAATGCTCTTGAGGTGTTAATGGGTCGGAAGAGCTCAGTCCAGGTCTATCAAGTATTCTGGTTGAAGACCTCTGTTGAAAATAAGGTGTAATTGCATAGTCTAGAGTATTTCTCTTATTTTTTTTCCATCTTTTATCACTGTGTCTATTTCTAGATCTTCTTCCTCTCCCAGCTCTGTTTTTTTCTTCTGGCTGGTTCCTTGGGATTGCAAGTTATCTGAGGTGTGAAGGGGACATCTTAATCAGTTGTTTGGGCTTCTAAATTCAAAAACATCAATTTTCAAGGATATTTAGCTTTTAATGTGCCTTATGCAAATTTATGGTCTACTTCTTTGGGAAATTTTCCTTTAGAGGTTACAACAGGATTAATAAGAATCACTTTTCTGTCACAAACAACCAAAGCTGGTTTACCTGTGGTTATTTCCCTGGATCTTTTGGCACTTGGTGTGGCTATGGGCTCCCACTTCTTGTTGGAAATGAGAACCTCAATTTCCATTTTTCACTTGTTCTTCTGCACATGGTCTGTTGTATCAGAAGGGGTCAAACAGGGGTTCTTCTGTGACTGGGTTTTCAGTATAATATAATTCTCTCCACTGCAAGAAAAAAGGTTTCAACAAGTCAGTCTTAATTACTTTCCTATAAGTTCCATTTCAAAAAAAGTTGAATAAGGTATAAGTGATAACTTCAAATTATATATAAAAATAAATTTTCTAAGTAGAAAAATTCTATAGAAAGGTTTTAACATCAAAAATAAGATAAAATATTTTCAAGGTATAACTTATAGCTTAAATTATAGTTTTGATTTTCGAAAATGATTTTCAGTAAAAAAAATGATGTAAAAATCTAAAATTATTAATCCAAATGTAAAAAAATAAGATAAAAATGTATTTTAAGCTATAATTTGATGCTTTTAAAATAAATTTTTAAATGTAAAAATGGTGTAAAAAACTGACATTATTATTTTCTAAATTAAAGACAAGATTAAAATATGTTCAAGTTATAATTCATAGCTTTAATGATAATTTCAATATTTAAAAATGAATTGTCAATATAAAAAATGATATAAAAATTAGAATTATCAATTTTGTATGTCAAAAATAAGACAAAAATATATTTTGAGCTATGTTATTAATATTTAAGAGTTAAATTTTAAATATACAAAATGATGTAAAAATTAAAATTATTAATTTTTACATCAAAAATAAGATAGAAACTTTTTCAAGTTAGAATTTAAATATTCATAAAAAGGTGAAAAAATTCAAATTATGAATTTTTACGCCGGAAATAAGATTGAAAATATATCTTAAGTTATAATTTATAACTTGATATTCATTCTAGTATCTGAATTTGAGATTTAAAACTTGAAATTTCCAATTTTCACTTCAAGGAATAAAATACAATAAATTTTGTTATCATTCATAGCAAAAAATCAACTAGTGTATATAAAATTGAATTTTGAATAAAAAAGGGATATAAAAATTCAAATTATCAATTTTTACATTGAAAAAAATAATAAAATAAAAACAGTAACTCTGTCAGCCTGCAACTCAAAACCAGAGCACAAGCATGACAGCCAAACACCATAAACCAATGGTAGAGCCAAGATACCACCAAAACATGGAGCTGAGCGAAATCAGCTCAAAAGATATAAAACAAAAGAGGAAACCCATCACTTTCCAAATACACAAGTCCCACAATCATCAGACAAGTAATAACAAAGTTGTTGCTGAGCATAAACCTTAATTTTCACCTCTCATCTGAGATCCAGAGGAAGAGGCTTAACCCCATCAAATGAGTATTCAAAATGAAGCTCTAAGTCAGCACTATCCAATGGTACTAGCCAAATTAAGCTAGCATCAGAATTACCAAAGCTATGACCAAAATAAGGTCAAATAAGGGGGAATGAAATATTCACCTCTCATATAACTTCCACAGTTTTAGTGTCAGCTACCTAAAGTGGGGTCTTTTTGGAAAAAGAACAATCAGGGCCATCTGATGGTGCCATCCATTTCCCCATATCTCATCTATAATAAAGGCTACGGGGCAAACAAGTTCCATACAGATTTTCAGCTAATCATACATATGTACAAGAAATCTTGTACATGGCATAATTCTGCCATATTTAATGAGAGCCATACCAAATGAGGTACAATTGTGTAGAAAACATTCAGGGCTACACAATGAACCAACTTTGAGCTTGATATCTCAAAAACTGACAAATTTATGGCAGCTTTAAGGTCAAAATCCCACAATTAGACCAACACAGCCTTACTGCAGGATATTCTCTCATAATTATGATTATGAGGTGTCAAACGGACACAGAAGCCTGTTTATACTTTGATACCTCATAGTTTGGTCAATACTGGGGTCCTGTACAGGTTTGGTAAAGCATTCTACATGTCATACACATCAGACAAGGGCTATGTGGTTCCCAGATAATAATTTTCATCCTGTATTGATGAAAACTGCCCAGATGTGGTTTCAAAACCACATCTTAGCCCAATACAGGCTATAAAGTCCTTGTTAAAACCACAAGCCAGTCATTGGAAGTGAAAAATCTTCACTTCCTCTACGTGAAAAGATCTATAAGCCTTTTTAACCCAATTTTAGGATAAAAAGGGACCTTTTCTCCACCAAAAAAGGTTTCCTCATCCTTCTCTTTAATTCCTATGTAGTACAATTGTCAAAAACAGTTATACTCTTGGAAAATAATCAGGTTATACTATGAATTTTAGTATTTTAGTTCTTATTATAGTAACTGAACTGGTAATATGGCACCCAGGGCTTTCAACAGTGCTCACCACCACTATTTTATAATAGTAAAGCCCTTATTACTCTATTTTATGATTTCATTATCTATAATTCAACCACTTTTCAATTGATTTTACCATGTCACAGTCATAGTTTAAGTTGTAAATAGCCTTATTGCACCTTCATCATAGACTCAGCCTGACAAACACCCCACTGGATATTACTGAAAATCATATTTATATATATAGCTATTATTTTTTATATATAAAGAAAAATATGATGCTAAAAATAATAATACTAAAGAAAACTTACTTTTATCTTTCACTAAATGCAGAAAAGCTCCAAAAACAAAAAATAAACTTTTCTCAGGAATATTATCCTTCAATCTGCAGTAATTGAATCCAAAATAAGCTCAAAACAATGGAAAGACCCCTGAATTTTTAGATTAAGTCTATGTATAAGCTATCAAACATTAATCACAAGTTTCGAATATTACTTTGACACAGATAATAAGCTTCATAGGTAATTAAAAGGGCTTTACTATTAATAAAAAGTGGTGATGAGTCTGTTGAAATCCCTGGTTTCAATGATTATCAATTGGGTTATTATAATAAGCACTACAATAGTTATTATGAGAATTATATCTAAGGTACTCTGAGGGCTATTTCTGTGTAAGAAAGTGTAACCACATAAGAATAAGATGAAAAAGTTATTGGGGGTTTTTCCTAGGATGGAAAACCTCCTTTTATATCAAATCAGGATGGAACAAAGGTTATAGCCTCTTACAAAGCTAATATAGTGAAAAATATCACCGGTGGAAGGTTCAGGCATTTTCTCAAATCCGGGAAGCTTCTGAAAAGGTAATAATCATTTCTGGGTGACCCATATTATCCATGTTATGAGGTGTCAATGTAAAAGCATCAATTTGAGTGTTTTGAAACCTCATGATTCAATTTCATGTAATAAATTCCAACAGCGCCACTAAATGCAGCTTAGTGTGAAGCTTTGCAGCCTTTATTACAATTAATCACGTAACAAACAGCTTTTGGACGACTTTGAAACCTCATAATTCAACTGCATGGGATAGTGTCCCACAGTAACACTACGTGTGAGATTATAGCCTTGAATACCAAATACCTTTGTCAGCTCCTAAGGTATAGGGCTCAAAAGTAGCTCAGATTTTAGCCACAAGTGACCTCTACAGGATGGTTAAACGTTTGACCCACTCTGGATTAAGTGTGCCAGAGCTATTCAAGCTCAAAGGCTTTTTTACATTTTTCTAAAATAGTATTTCTCTTTTGTTGGGGAGAAGAATGCTAATAACTTCTGATCTATGTAGGATACAGGGTCAAGGTTTAAATCTTTAAATAGCCCTACTATAGCCCTTCTAAGAATACTATATTGAAACATTTGAAATTAAAAAATTGGAAGCGAGATGAGAGGTTAAAAAATAGTATTATTATTTCAAGTTAACCAAAAATCATTTTTTAGGTAATTTCTGATCCATAGGTGCTACAGTCTTGAAAGTAGTACCAATGGATAAACCTTGTTTAGAGCTCAAATAAATGATCCCATTTGGTGGGTCCTTTTTTCCAATCTCTAGATTTTTAATGAGAGGTGAATATTAAGGTTAATTCTCAATAAGAATTTGTAATCTTAATAAACTGGTTAATTCTTATTGTTTGGTAATAGGAATGGTACTTTACAAAAGGGAATAATTTATGCTTCAAAATGATCACAGTTAAATGCTACCTTTGTTTGGTTATTTATTCTTTTTTGTGGTCTTATTATATCTTTATTAGTTTTGGTAAAGGTGGAAAGGAGTGTGTTTCACTTTTTCTTCAGTACCATGTTTGTGGTATATGTGGATTCCATGTTTGTGCCCTATTTTGAGTAAAAGGATGACAAAAATATTTTAGCCAATCTTTTTTCATTCATTTTGGTAAAATTAAAGAAGAAAAAACAGTATAAAGCAAAAATCAAAAAATTAAAAGTAAAAAATGTATAGAGGTGAGAGTTTTTAGAATAAAATCAAATCTCTTTTTGAATGTATTTTCCCCTTTTGAAAATAAACTTTGCACCTTTACTTTTATTTGAAATTTTGCAATTGGTTATATTTTCATTTCTATTTTAAGATTCATGTCTTTTAATTTTTTTCCCATAATATTTCACCCTTTCTATTTAAATCTATCATTCTGTCTAGTTTATTCTTATTGCAATATTCTAGATATTTTAAAAGCTGAGTTGTTGGGGTCATTTCCTTTTCTTGGAATTCTCTTTCCTTTATAAGCTCTTATATCTGATTTATTGTCTATTCACCTGAAAAGCCTATTCCATGACCTTTTGATATTAATTCAAAGGAAATTTACCACCTCTTTTTAGTTGAAAGTCTTTTTAAGACTTGGATTTAAGCTCTTTTCTCATTTTCCTTCTCAATATAATCTGATATACCCAAATTAAAAATTTGAAAATCACTTAAAATATCCTCATACTCCTGATTCTATTTAGGTTACATTTTTTCTTTTTTTGATGACCTACCTCTTCAGTAATATCTTCACTGAATGGAAATTAATCACATGCTTTCTGTTAACTCAAATTACTCACAGAAATATTTTCCAAAAATTAGCTAATTTATTTTTAACTCCAATGGTTTCCATTACTATTTCTTCAGCTATCTTGAATGGTATAGTACTAAGCTGAAGTTCTGAATCCATAAGCTCCATGAAAGCTAGTTTCTTCCATCCTAATCTGACATAAACTTTTGATCATATTCCAAAATCAGAATTGATTTCATAATATGATATTTTTTACCATATTTTGTGATGCTTAACTGACTTCCACTATCATCTACTATGCTTATGTAATTAACATTTCTTGAGCTTAAAGGTGTATTCTTTCTATCCTCCCCAAATACTTTCATGTACTCATCTTATTCCTATTTTAGTTCTCGATTTAAAAGAATTTCTTGCTGGTATGTTTGAGGATTAGTTGTAGTTATTTCTTTAGGTACACTTCTCCCCTTGGTTCCTGATCAATATTGTTTGTTCTTGCTCTTTAATTATACATGAATATCATCAACAAAATCCGCGTGTATGATTAACTGTGGCTCAAAATGCTTGGTGCACACTTGAGCCACCTTTGTTGTAATTTTGATAGGAATAATTAAGAGCTTTCTCAATAAATTCATTGGGGGGAGGAATGTACTTTGGTTTTAAAATTACAGCCCTAAAAGTTGGATTTCTCATTTTCAAATAATTAATTTATCCTTTATAAATATTTCTTTTAAGAGAGGCCTGTGGATCTTTGAGAAGTCAAGCTCTTCCTCTTTCTGACTACTTACCTTTCTTCTTTATTTGTATTCCTTAAATCTTATTCTTTTCTCACAAGATTATTTGATGGTATATTTTGGACCTTTACTTTAAAGAGATTGATATTTATAATTAATTGATGTTTGTCCACATCAACTTCTTCAATCTCAGTTATCTTAGCCATGTTACAAAATCAATACCTATTGGTGGGTCAAGTTTCCAACCTTCTGCTTCTGGGGAGCATATTGGTATGAAAAATCTTCTTCAATCAGGTTCCTTGAAGCTCAAAGTTTCTCCTTCATTCTGTGAATTATCAAGTCTTATTCCATAATCATCCAGCACAGGTCTTCCACCAAAAGTATGTACTTCTCTGCTGGAAACAAAAAATTGAATTCTTCTTTCATCTCCAGATGGTAATGTAAGCAAAGTATTTTCAACTAGTCCAAAAATTGCAGCATTAAGGCCTTTTGTTTGTTTTAATCTAATATTTAAGGCTACCATACACCATGAGGAAATTTTCAATGCCTGACAGCAGGTGTTGCATTTGGAAATTAGCTTGGACCCATGCTAGAAGGAGCTGGGACTCTCCTTGCTAACTAGGTTTGACCCAGGATTTTAATTTTTGTTAGGATTCTAAATTCTTCCAAGCCACTGGAATATTACAGAATTTCCAATATTTTATTCCTTTTTTCAACTGAATGGAGTAGGTATATAATATAGTATATTAAAGCTGTTTCCATTTATATCTTAATATTCAAAATAATATTCTTCAAGATGAGAAATCGGATCTAAAACTTCATCTCTAATCTCAACAATTCTAGTTTTCTTTAAGGCCAAAACAATTGTAAACAAGTTTTAACAATGAATCAAAAAAATCCCTGTCTTGATTTTTAAATTATTACTAATTTGTAGCAATAATAACTCTTATTCATTCTTCAAAAACTGGCTCAAAAATTCTAAAATCACCTTTTTTAACTGGAGAGTCTTTCAAAGAAACTTGATTAACAAAAATGTTTTTTTTCTTATATTTTTAAATCTCTAAAACCTCATAAGGCCCAGTTAAAAAGGCTTTGAATCTTTTTTGAAAAAACTCTTTTCCCCAAAAATACAAAAAACCTATCTGTTTTTCATTTATTGATTATAATTCCTAGAAATTGGATTTTACTCTTATTCTTTTGAATCTCTCATTCCTTTTTCATTATTAGGAAAATTTGTCAATCTTTATTACTAACACCAAAATTGAACTTTCTCAAAGATTAAATATCTTATTATGTCTTTTTTGAAGGTTTCATTTCTCAAATCAATAGACAAATAGTGGCCTCTATGCAATACAGCCCCCTCTACTGGAATTAATCTAGAAATTACAACAAAATTACAGTACAGGGCCTTTAATACCAGGTACTGTAAGAATTGTCAAAGATTGTTGACAATATTAAATAAGCAGCCCTTACAGGTCCTGTACTGTAAGAAACTTGACACATGTAATTAATTTTACAGTAGAACGGCTTGTAAAAGGCCTTTCCCTTGAATTTTAATTGAAAAACATAGCATAAAATTGAATCAAAACATGTTTACAAATATAAAAATAAACTCAGTGAGATTCCTAGTAAAGAAAAATCAAAAAGTAATGAAAAATAAGATTCCACCATAAAAAATGGATAATAAAACTCAAATTAAAATAAAAGAAATATAAAATATTTTAGGTTATTAAAAAGGAAGTTCTTTACACTTCTTTTCTCAAAAAGATATAAAAAAAATTATTTGAATAATGAGATAAAATTCAGAACACCTCTCATAAATATTTCATCCTTCATTTTTTTGAGGTAGCTCTGTCATTCATGTGAATTATTTGTTGAAAAAACACTTTTCAAAATTTTCTTTTTGGTTTTTGTGTTTCTGTTTCCTCTTTCAACAATATTGTTAAACAATATTCATTTTTAAACAAAACTTAGTAAAGACCAATAAGAGTATATGGGCCCAATATATCTCCAATAATAATAATCAAGAATCAATATATTCTTGTTTATTTTAATATGTCAGGATGAACTTACTGAGTCTATAAACTCTATCAGCCTGTAAAGCGTAGTTTCATGTGAATCAAATCCCAAAAACGTTGATTTCCCTTAAATCTTGTTCAAATATTTTTAAGATTAATATTAGTTATATTGTTTCAATTTTGAGATTTTGAACAGTATTTTATTCAATTTTCAAATCTTTATCATAGTCTCATAAATCAAATAATATAGTTCATGCTTAATTTTCTGAAGTACTCCATTTCTATGAAGGACATTAATTCATGGATTTGAAAATTGCTGAACAGACACTCTTCACAGGTTCCCATGAAAAATACTGAAAGTGTCAATTCCTTGATAATTTCTTAATAATGAAGATTGAATAATTGAAACATGGTTGAGACCATATTTTGTTTCTGAGTGGACATGGTTCTGAAGTTATATTTTTCCCACTTCAAGCTCAAGTCCCAAAAGGGTCCATCTTATTTATGTGACCTTCCTTTAATGAATGATACTTTAATAAATTCTCTTACCCTTTTGTTAAGCACAAATACCAAATTAAAACAAGACGTTTTCTCATATTATCTTTCAAAAACATTTGAAATAGATTATTATATAATCTCTTGAGCTAAGCTTGATAAACAGATTCTTCATATCAATTTATCATTTTTTTAGGCTTTAAAAATGTATCAAGGTAACACCAAATTAACAAAACTCCAATCAGATTTATAGATATTCTTTGAAAAATAAAAATATATAAAGAAACAACTTATACAAGCTATTCTTTCTTAATATGTCAAAATAACTAATTGGCTTGATTCATCTGTTCATAAATATGAAGTTTTCAATTACTTTGAATGTCTTTTGGAATTTTCTATTAGCTTAAATTCAATTATTGATAGAATTATATGAAGGCGTGACCCAATAATTTGACAAAATCTCATTGTAGAGAAGCTAGCAAGTTATTTTCTGAATATTTTTTATGATACTTTATTTCTATTTTTTACTGTTGATAAAGCCAAAAATACAATTTTCAATACTTAAGTTATTAACCCACCAATTTCAGATACAATTTCAATTTGTTCAGTGAATAGAGGGCTCTCAGTATATTCTAAAAATTTCTAAATGGGCTTCATATTCAGCAAATTTAAGCTGGGATGTAGGGACCCTATAGAATACTTCAAAAATAAACCAAAAATCTATTAAATAACAGTTTATATTTATAAAGCTTTCTGAAAAGATCAAATAATTGATCAAATTAATTTTAAGCCATGTTGATACCTCAAGATTGAATTTATTCAAATTTCAAACCAAAAGTTTCATTATTTCAGATTTATTCCATTTCTTGATACAGCTCCTACCCTGATTTTCTTCAAATAACAGCCCAAATTATCTCGATTTCTCAAATATTCAAGCAATTGACTATATAAAGATGGTGAAATCCAAATTTATTATTTTCCCACAATAATATAGAAAGTAAATCTAAGTTGATATCAATAAAGAAACAGATTAAATTCTCAAAAAATTAAATAAATGCATTTTTTTAATTGCTATGAATATTTAATATTCTTTCATTAACAATTTTTTGATTGTTAATATTGGAATAATTATTAGTTTTAACCATGAAGCTGTATAATAAAAATCTTCTCAATTCCAAAACTTAAATCCAATATTCCACTTTTAATATTTTTATCATCTATCTATAAGTGCAAAGGCCTTCTCTCAATAATTACAGGGGCTGAAATAGGGGCTATTATTTTTCAATATATACTAAATATTTAGAGGCTTCCCCTCAAAGATAGTTTGTCCCATAAAGTGTAACATCTTGCTTACATCTCAATAAGAATCTTACTTAGAAGAGAAAGCCAAGATAAGTATTATAATGTCTCACAAAATACACCTTTTAATGAGAAAAAACAGTTAGATGATAGGTTATATTTCTATATAATGTAAAATTTGAATAAAGTACCAAAATTACCGAGATATTTTAGCATTAATGAGAATCTTCTTTGAAGATTGGAAGGCTCTGATTTCAATATTATTCATCTATGAGTTCTCATAAGTGATCTTGAAAGAATATTCATATTTAAGCTGAGATATATATGTAGAAATTTATAAGACTCCAAAGGTAGAATCTTTTGTAAATTAAATATTAAAAGTTAATAAACAATATTCACACAAAGGGGATATTGAAATAAGGCTTTTAAACATGTACTGTTAAGCTATGAAGGCTTAACAGGTCCAAAGAAGCATTTATACTGAATCAACTAAATTTATATTTTGTGGCTTGCATATGTGGCTAGAATTTCTTCCAAAACTTCTATTTTTAAATTTAATTTCTGTCCTATCTCCAACCTGAATCCATTCTAATTCCCATGTCAAATTCCAAATGCAATAACTGCTGTCAGTTGTAGCCACTTTGCTCATGGTGATACCTAATACTTCTTTAATTGATTTATTTTCTGCAATGAATCATGATTTATCTCAAGTATCTACTAATTCCTTCATTTTATACTTATTATGACCAATTAGAACCTCTATTATACCTAATGGACAAGAAAAATGGATTTTATCCACGACTATGACTTTCTCTAAAGGTGACTCCTGTTCTTGAGAGCTATGAGACTTGAGGAAAATTAAATATCTTTTCTCCTTATCAGAAAGGATTTTAGTTCCTCTACAGATTTTGCTTCTATTGTAAGGATTACCTCTAAGATAAAATTGCTCTTCTGATCCAATACCTTAATAATCATTTTATCGATAATTGAATATGCTTCATTTTCCTTTTTCAATTTCTTCTTTACTAATTCATCTTCCTTTGGTTTTGGATAGCCCTTCTGTCATCTATTGCTATTTTTACAGGGACTTTGTTCTTTGATACAAACTGTTCTGTTTTTTTAGTTGTGTATTAATTTTAAAATTAATGGGTTTCAATTACTTTATTTAATCCTTTTGCTTTGATGAATTATACTTTGTGGGTATAATAACTCTTTTTTCTTGCAAATCTGAATCTTAAATAAATCCTCCAGGAATCATAGTTTTATTCCTTTTTATGATATCTGGGGGCTGAATGGTGGCTTTTGACCATAAGTTTTGTGCATGAGCATTGGATTTCTCTTCATTTTCAATCCTTTTCTTGATATTCCTGTGACTATAAGAAAGCTCATAATATTCCTCTAGCCCAGATGAAATAAATGGTGGCTTCCAATCTCCCCAGTCATCCATTGAAATGAATACTTATTATTTCTCCTTCTTTTTTTATTTTTCCTTGGATTTCACTTCCATTTTATTCTACAGCGCTTCTTGCCGTTCTGAAAATTCTTTTACCAAATTTCTTGTAGATAATTTTTTATCACTAGGAGCGCTTTTCCAGTTTGTGAATTAAAATCTGCTTCCTTGCCTACTGACTAATTTTTATTTCAATCTTCTATTAAATAATTGCATTTCTTGACTGTATGACCTTCCTCCAATAAATAGCATCATTTAAGATATGGCCTTGGTGCATAAGGGAAATTCCTTAATCATTTTTAAGGTGAAAAATCTCTTTGAAATCATTCCTAATTTCTGTACTGATTTTTTTATGGAGCTTCAGAGTTTGATATACCTTTTAATTTTTCAATCTGCTCCATTGATTACTTTAAATCTTTGTTTTCCACTTGGGCTTCTCTTCTCCTTTCCAGTTTTTTGTTTTTTGAGAATTTCAGTCATAACCTCCATTTTATTGACAGCTTCATTCATTCCTTGAAAGTATTTTTTTAATTTTCACTTTATTTGGATTAATATATGCCTGGGGATTACCTCTGTTTCTTTATGGTGAAAGTTTCTTGGATAATAATATTTTCTCTTCCAATTCTTGCTCAATTAAAATCTTCAAAATCCTCATAGGTGATATATGATATCCTCGATATTCAGCTCTGACCATGATATCATTTTTGACAATTTCCTTTGTGATGGCACCTTTGACATAAGAAGAAAGACAATGAAAAAAACCTTCATGTAAGCTATTATCTTGAGGAATTTATTTGTATCTCAGTAAATAAGTAGGATTTTTTTCATATTCCCCCATAAATGCTTTAACATTGGAGAGAGTTCTGATTCCTCCATCTTCTTAAGTATCATGAAAAATCTTTATTATTTCTTTCTTTCTGTATCTTCTTTCAGTATATACTCTTCCTCATTTAGCTATAAGATCTTTCTTGGATTAAGTCCAGTTTCCTTCTTCACAACCTGGAAGTACTTCCATGGAATCACTTATTCTTGATTCTGTTGTCCAAAGGCCATTTTCATTTCCAAATATTCATTTGTTTCTCCTTTAACTTGAGCTATTAACTCTAATTTCTTGATAAAAATTTCTACCTCTTCTGAATTGAAATTTTATTTTCAGTCTTTGGCTTTGATCTTAATAACAGGTCTATTTTGTCATGGATTCTGTTGTAATGAACTTGGATGGGTTTGTGTTGAGAAAAAACCTTTCTTTGGGTTATTTTATTTTCTGATCTCTATTTCTGGATTATACTTAGGTCTAGGCCCAGGTTTTTGTGATGATGGTGACTTTTCAGTTCTAACATGTCTTGGAAGAGTAGGCTCACTACACATAGCTCCAGATTTATATGATGTTGATTCTCTTCTTTTCACCTGTCAATATAATCTGAATTTGACTCAAAAACCTTTTAAAGTGTTCATATTTATCTTCTTTACTCTCTTAATAATACTTTTTTCAAACAATATGTTCAATTAATGGTGGTAATCTTGATTTTGAATTATCATCCATTTTTTCTAATTTATAAAATTCTCTTTTAAATCGTTTTTCTTGATGTTATCCTTTTTTAAATTTTTTGATTAGTTTAAAAAAGAACTCCCTAATTCTTTCCTTTTCCTTCAATTATTTTCTTGGTGTTGGCATAAGATCATGGTACTCTTTTTGTGATTCTTTTCCTGGGGGTCTTGAACGTTAAGGAGGGTAATAATAATGATATGGTCCATATGATGATGTTGAATAATATTAAAGTGGTGATTAACTATTTCATGAAGCTTTTGATTAATCATTGATTTTCAGATTTAATTTAATTGTCAATATTCAATTCTTTTTAAATGGTTTTTCAAGATCAAGCTGAAATACTATGAATAAAACCCTATCTGCATATCCACTGTTGGTACACCAGATGTGGGATACTCCTCTGTGTGGGATAAATTAGAAATTACCAGAAAGGGGAGATTACAAGAAAACAGTTTTGAATTTCTGTTGAGCCTGTAACCCTTTTTCTCCTTTTGTGCTAAAACTATCTAGACTGCCGTTCCTAATAATTCTAAATTATGTTTAATTGAGCTTCATAATCAATTTATTTATTTGATGGTGGCTGGGTCAGGGAAGTCTATTCAACAGACTCTTATAAGACTTCTTTTGGCCTTGGAACAATGTTTGATTGAAAACTTCAAGCTTAAATAAAACTTGGGTGAATTTCACTAATAAGTACTACAAAAGGTTTGAAAATATGAGATAATCCTAAAAACAAAACATATTCATAAGACTAATTCAGTAATACCATGATAAATATTTACTAAATAAACCTATTTTGTAGAATTATCTGAATATTTCAAAACTCTTTTCTTAGGATAAAAGTACTTTAACTATGATATAACTTAAATAACTCTTTCTTAAACAAAACAAACACTTATATCTTGTAAATTAAATGTAACCTTAATGTGATGGATGAATAACACTCAGTGATAAAGTGCATTTACTACTTATAATATAATTGATAAGGGCTTCTTTTCTCAAATGATAATAATAATATATTTTCAAACACATAGCTTTAATACAAACTTAAAATAAACTGTGATTATTCAATAATACCTGGATAAGTTTATGATATAATTTAGACTTCTCTTAGCTACAAGTTTCATATACATCAATAAAGATATTTATCAAATTACAGAATTAATCAAAAATTAGGGTAGACTACAGTTCACTACCACTTACTTGAGAAAACATAAGACTGCAATAGCTACAGCTACTAATTTGATTTCTTATCTCACAATGTAATCTCTCTTTTAGACCTAAATGCTTAGAAAAAATATTAAGAAGTTGATTTTTGTGGAGGAAACACATTTTTCAAAATGGGGGAAAAAAGAATCAGAAGTTTAGAGGTCCTCTATTTATAATTCCGGGGCTCTCAATGGGACTTCAAATTTATCAAGTCTCTAATTTTGGGTTTTGAATCATATGATTTGTCAAATTAAGGTTTGGTGGTAATCTAATTAGGAGGTCTGTGCTTTTTTTCAAGTGACCTTGATTTCAATTAAGCTGTTGAGATTTTTTGGATATTGTGAGGAAATCATTTCATTTGTTCATATTTTAATTGAATTATTCTAAAAACTTTGGGAAGGCTTGTTCCCTTATCTTTTTAATTACTAAACACAATTTGAATTTATGACTAATAAATTCTAAGTTTAATTTTCCATGAACCCTTGTTTTGGATTTAACACAGTCTTTGAATTCAGCCTATTTTGTTTTAAGTTTGCCACACTTTAAAATATCTGTGCAAATCAATAATTTTACTCCACTCCTGATTGTATGTGATTAAAAAATCCCTCCTGATTTGAATTTGTAAATAAAATACTACTAATATTTTTCTTTTGTTCATCCAAACTGACAATTTGCTATTGGATACCACACCACCTTTGTAATAAATTTCCCCACAACTCCTTCATTCAATTTGATATCATCATCTTCCACCTCTTATTATTACATGATCATCTCATATTCATTTACCCCCTCAAAATTTTCTTGTATTTCACCTCTTTTCTGTCTTTTTGCATACTTTGTTTCCAACCCTCTTTGTATTTTCTTATATTGAAAGTTTTCCTAAAATCCCCACTAGTTTCAAAAATAATCCAATAATACCCCTTCTAACCAGTTGTGCAGTAACCCTAGGGAAATTTGCATATTAGGCACACACGTTGTTAGGAAATTCAACTTAGACCAGAAGATGCAATTCAGCTTTTTAAGGGCTTCCTGGGCTTCAACTAATGAAGTATCCATCCTTTTATTTCCACTATTATATTTTGGGTTCTTACCTTTAGCTTCTGAAGCCCTTTAACTCTGAGTCACACCAAGCTCAAAATTTGTTTTCTGAATTATTTCCAAAGCCCATGGTCTTGTTAATCATGAAATGGTCATCAAAAAAAAGGAGTAACTGAGCATAAACATAATTGGCCTTGTGGATACATGGCAGTATATGTGAGCATTGAAGTATATCTTACATACCCAAATAGGCCACAATTATCTTGAAAATAAATTCTGAACTATGCATAACCCATAAATCATGCATATATTAAAAATTCATCATTTTTAATTTCAGAAAAGATGAATACCTTATTATTGAGTAAGTAAATCCATGGATTTAAGGCTGAGCTTAGATTCTCCACAAAATTCTACCTAGGGTAGCTCCATAGAGTGAATAAGCTCAAATCAACTCTTTGAGGTGGTAATATGGAAAATACTTCAATACCACATAAAAGATCTGTGAAAATTTTTGTTTTTCTCAATTTCACACCAAAATAATGGAAATGTGAGAAATCCCATGTTACATATACACTAATAATAGTGTTATTCATGTTTGTGGCACTTAATATTATGGTATTCTTACATACACTTTTGGTACACCCATACTGGATATCTCACTTGAATCCTGAATTTCTATTTTGATGTAAAAAATAGTCAAGGGGGACAAAAGACATCAAAGAGAGCCAGGGTACCCAACTTCTGAGGCCTCTGAGGCATGGACAGCTCCAAATCTTGGATCCATGGCTGATCTTGGCCCAATTAGTAAGCTAAAACATTTTGGGAACTTGGTTACCAAGTCAAAACTTCATTATATCATAATAAAATAGCAAATAAGCTGCTATTTTGATGTGCCAAGGAGGTAAAGAGCAACTTAGACTCCTGTAACCATGTCAATTCTTAATTTCTTTCCATGGATAAGTCCTAAAAGATTAATTAAAACCCTTTTTGGACTAGTATCCATTGAGTTACCTCATAGCAACCAGCCATATAGTGCTATTTGCAATTCTACATAGAAATGAGGTAAAAAGTTCAAAAATTCATTAAAAATGCAGTTCTCAATGTATCTTTGTGAAACTTTCAGGACAAATTGCAAACTTTCTAATTCATATAAAAATTAAAAAGAATTATACTTTTATAAATAAAACTACAAGTTCTACTTACAGTCTATTTTTGATGATTCCACGTGAAATACTGAATCTTTAAAAATTCACAGAAAATACAATCTGTGATTAAATTTCCAATAAGATTGATAACTTTGAGAAATAAATGATTATTTTGGAATAAAAGAAGATTTAAAGTTGTTCCTCACTTTATTCTTAACCATCAATGGGTTGGTAGTCACATAAAAGCATCAATTAAGTAATTATGATAATCTTACGTGACAACAGATGATGCAATCAATAAACCAAAAAAGGTTTATTGTTTTCTCACTCACTGTTTTTTCAGTTTGCTCCATGGAAGGCCTCTGTAAGCTGTCTTAGACTCAAAAGAGGCCTCCTCTTGCTGTTTTTTTAAAAAATCATCACATTATTCTATTATACCTTTATTACTAATAAGTAAGTATTAGTTACAGCTTCTCTTAAGTTTTTGAATCTTTCAGAATTAATCAGAAAGACGTGAAATTATAGAAATTAACTATATATTGTTGTAATACTGTTAAATATCCATTTTTGATCTTTTAAATCCACAATTATCCATAAAATCTCTCTACTTTTATCTTTAATAAGTTCTTTGGAGTATTAGTGAATCATTCATCTTAATTCTTAAAGTTTTTCTCTAGTAATTGTTTTCTTCAAGAATTATATTTATAATTATTCTTGCAAAAGATATTATTATATATTAAAATAATTTTATTATTTTAATAAGAATTTTTATTATTAAATACTTCTTGTAATTGATTCTAGTAGACAATTACTGCTTACTGTTATAGTCACTAGTAGTGTAAAATAAGTAAAAGAAATAATTAATTCTTTAACTATTTAATTGTGGTTATAATAATTTTTATTATCATATTTCATAAGAACAGTCATAGTACTGTTGATTAATAGTAATATTATCAGAAGTTTCATAGACACATCTTACAGTATAAATCTTGTGACCTTTTGGAAGAGCTAAAAGATTGTCAACAATTGGTTTGAGAACATTCAAAATTTTCACTGAATTTGGAGCATTGGGTCCAGGAATTATTGAATAAAGTAATTTGAAATCTGGTTTGTTATGGTACTTAGCTAGAAGGCCCAAACATGTTAATACTTAACACCCCAAGCTTTCCCTCATTCCAGAAAGCTTTTTTCCATGGGGATTGAGCCAGTTGATGAAAAGGCATAAAATTATTTTGGCCACTGACAACAGTTCCAGGTTATACTTTTCTCGATTTCCTGAGTATGGAAACTGTTTTTAAGTTCATTCTTCCAATCATCTATCTCCTGTTCAACAATTTTGAGGCCTATGACTGATTTAATCCAGGTGGAAATATAATTAAAATGAAACAGTTGCTTTGGTGTGTTAATAGAGTTGACCTCATTGGATAGTTGATGGAAAGGGAGAAAATTATTCTGGCCACTGACAACTTTTCCAGGTTATACTTTATTAGATCTCTTTAGTATGGCAACTGTCTGTAAGCTCATTATTTCAATCATTGATCTCCTGTTCAATACTTTTGAGTCCTATTAGCCATTTGATTCAGGTAGAAATATAATTCAAAATAAATGGTAGATTTGGGGTGTTGATAGAATTGACCTCAGTTTATCTCAAACTAAATCCAATTCCTTTGTTGTGTAAGGCATTGATTGTTTTTGTTTCCTTGAAAAGTAGGTTGTTTAGAATTAAATTTCTGATTTTCTGGTAGTTACAATCCATAGTAATGATCTTCCCTTCATACATTGTGTATTATTTTTAACAGAAGACATATTATTTCATTTTGGGTGAGATTTGAAAAATATTAATAATTTTTTGTATGTTGCTTTACTCATTGAGCTGAAGTGAGAACTTATTTTGAGATGTGGTAAGTATTTCTTGAAGGAATTTGTAGATGATTTGACAGTTTTTTGAGCTCAATTCACAAAAAGAATGGATACAAAATATGGCTATAGATACCACCACTGTAAAAAAATAATACAGGTTAGTGTATCTGTATTAGGTGAGAGAAGTGAAACTAAAAACTTGGAAGGTTGTAATCATTATTAAACACAATTGAATCATCAGAGCTTGAGAAATCATGGATAGCAGATGTTTTTGATTCAACACCTGTTTTCTCTTTGATGCTAAGAGAATAAGAAATATAATCCTCTAGCTGAAGTAATTCCTCATACTTATACTTGTGTTTTCTCCTTGAGTAAATGAAATAGCCACTTTTTGGACAATCGGGATGATTGGATACTTGTGAAAAACATTTAGTGCAGGTACAGAGCTGCATGGTACATGGAGGAAATTTGATTGTTATAAGGTTTAAGTGTGAGAATATGGAAAAGAAATAACATTATCAGGGGTTTCTAAAGTGAAAGATATTATAAATGAAACTATTTTACTATCAGAGCTCAATGGAAGTAGACTAAATGAGAAAAGGGGGGAGAGAAGAGGGTCCATGATGAAGGTGGTTGTCTGAGGAGTCTGAGAAAGATCTGTTTCTGCAGCTGTTGATTCTGATGGGGGTTTTGTTACATCTGTCGCAGAATATAATTAGGTTTTTTCTTATTTAATTTCTGGTTGACATTTTATATACAAAATAACTACAATGTGACCTGTGAGAAAAGGCCTTCTTTTATATATTCAAAATTGCCTCTATATTCAGAAAACTTGCATGTTCATTAATTCCTCTGAAAATATTTTAAGCTAACTTTACTTAAAATTCGGTTTCAAATGTGACTTGGGGTTACTTTCATTGTAGATTCCATTTCTCAAACAATAATACCTTGACTTATTGATGTATTTATTGATACTCTGATATTTTCCTCTAGAAATCTTTTTTTATGTCTTTTCTCCATTCAATGTGTGTTTATTCTTATATATATAATTGGGGCTAAATGGGATTGTAATATTTCTTTTTAATCCTTGAATTCTTTCTGATATAGGGTTTTTTTCCTGAGTTTGAAATCTGAGGTAAAGACTGGGCTTGAGTATGGCCAAAAATGGTATGGAATACCATAACAGACTTTTAAATAGTACCCCTGAATAGATTACTTTGAGTCATAAAATGAAAAAAAAAACATTCTTTGGTTGTTATCAAAACTAATACTTATATCAAAGGTAAAAATTAAGGCCCATGCTTGGTAACAGTTGAAAATCTTGATAAATTTGTGAATTCTTCTATTTTGGGGATAAGAATAGTATTCTATGGAAAAATTAGTTTTTGTCTTTCAGATGACAAAGTCACAGTATATAGTACCAAATTATTCCTTTTAATTTTTATGATGTCATTGATCCTTCATTTGGTTTAATAAAGGAGAAATATGTGTGTTTCACTCTTTTGATTAAATGCCATATTTCATGGTATTTTGTGTGTCATTCTTGTTCTCTAGTTTAGAGTAACAGGCTGAAAATATGTGTATAATCCACAAGGAATTAAAAGAAACAGATATTAGTTCTATTAGAAATCATTTTGACTAACTATAAATTCATTTTTTATTTAATTAAAGCTTTGATTAATATATGGAGATGACTTCATCCAAAAATAAAAATAAATGAAATATTCAAGTCTTTATGGCTATGAGAGGGAGGGAAACAATTTCAAATAATTAAATAATGTATCAAAGTCATTATTCATACATCAAAACAATATTCAAGGATTATTTAAATTATCATTTATCAATTCGGATAATTTCAGCTTCTATTCCTTCTCCAAGCATTCTGACATTTTCTGTTTTGTTGTATAACATTAGTCTCTTTGTATTATGGGGAATGAATACTTATTATAAATTTTCATCAATATATCAATCATTCCTATTATATTGGTATACGTATTTAATTTATATAAATTCTGATAATTAATGAATAATAAAAAACATTCTTAGTTTTTTTATCTTAAATTATTCATTAAAAAGGAACATATAAAATTACTAACAGGCACGTTTATTTTCATCTTGAATTTTGAGAAAAAGTACCATGAAAATATTCCGGAAACTTTATTTTTAATTTCTAAATAATTAAATCAAGATAAAATAAATTTAGGTTTGAAAAAAAAACATATATAAAAAAAACCTTAAATTTTTATGTATTCATCTTCATTTATTAAAATAAAACTCTAAGATTAAATAAATATGTACGCTAATTTAAAGAGGACTTTTCATATCTAAAATTATTTGTAAGAATCAATTGAATAATTGATATTGATAGGATCTTTGTGATGATATCTATGCAAATAAAGATAAGAGAACTCCTGTCATTTATATTAGAGAAAAAAAATTATTAAGGGGAAGGAGAATTTAATAAGTATCACCTTTTAGAAATAACTGAATCATTGTGTGTAAATTAAACAATTGTTTCCACAAATATTTCCAAGATTTATGAGAAATAGAAATATTGGGTAATTTCAAATATAGGAAATTAAAAAATATAAATAAATTTTAGGTTCATAATTTGAATTCAATTAAAAAAATTAAACTTATTATTTTTTCAGAAAATCTTAGAGCTTGTAGGTTTTGGAATATTTATCATTCCAACAATATTTTAATTTTGTTTTTGATCAAATCCACAAATAAGAACTCATGGATTCAATTTAATAAAAACATTCTGTTATTTATACCAAATTTATTTCTTGAAGATTATGAGTAGAGAAAAGATAAGCTTTTTTCCAAGGGTAAACTGAGTATGAGATTATCAAAAGAATAATATGAGCTCTTGATATCCATAGTAAAATAAAAATAGTGGAAATTATATATGATTAGCTTTATATAATACTTCTTAATAAACAGGAAATACATGAGAAAACATAATCTATACCTCTGTTATGTACATGATTGATTTTGAAGATTTGTTTGAGTATTTTCAAAAATCAAAAAACTATAATGAATATAAAACTAAACCTTTATGAAAAAAAAAGTATTGATTTATATTTAATGATAACATATCATATAGAGCGAGTAGATAGTTAAATGAAGAATTTTATAGAGTTGTGAGAATATTTCCATTATCAATTAACAATTTGATGAATAAATTTGGAATTTCAAATTAAAAATCAATTCAAATGAAATATATTTTTAGGATTAATGGCCAATAAAGAAATCTTATATATAGATATTGGGAAGATGAGATTTAAAATTAATAAAAATAATAATAAATAGAGTCATTAGATTAGCTTTCAAAGTAATCAAATATGAACTAATTTGATTCTCAATCTCATTTAATTAAGTAATTGAAGAACTAAAGGAAGTTAGTAAGGGATATATGAGTAAATAATATATATACCCTCTCACAAATAAAATGCATTCTTAATATAGATTTGGTATTTAAAAAGGTGAAAAATACTCATATTCTAAAATCTAAAGTATTTTTTTGATATATTTCGATTTTGGATATTGGATATTCTTCATTCATTAAAGTTAATCACTTTCCAAATCTAAAAGAAAGAATCATTTGCAATATTAAAAGCCAAGGTATATAACTTTCAAGAAATATGAAATAAATTTGTATATTTTAATAAAAGGGGCTCTTTTCAATTAAATTATTAGCACATATCTATATTGAATGAAATATATTCATTGGGTAAATTTAGGAACAGAAATCAATAAGTTTTTCAATTGATACAGATGAAATGAAATAATTTTCATTCAAGTAAAGTACCTTTGTGGTATTAATCAACAGTAAAACATACCAGCTGTAGAAGAGATTTCAATAGGAATATTATTATATATTTTTTCTATCCTATCTTTGAATTAATTGTTTTCTTAACATATTTACTAGATCTGAAACTATTTGAGTAGGTTCCTTATAGTATTATTCCACCTTCTTATAGCCGGTGTCATGAATTTTTTTGACTAAAAGTCAAAAAAAGTAATCTAAGCTACAAAATATAATAAAGGCCACTTTAAAAACTCGGCAAAGTGCTTTTGTCTCATATTGGTATTAGAAACTAGCAAGAGTATAAAAAACAGATTTAAAAATTTGGTTCACTTTGAATATTTTATAGAATACCAGGTTTCCTATTTGTAATCTTTTTTGGTGATTACTTCATAATTAGTTTCTAATTTAAAAATCTCATAGATTGAATGATCTTATTCAAAAGAAATTTTAGGGAATATACCGAAAAAGCTTCATGACTCAGTAGTAAAATTGGTTAAAGAAGTTGGCAAAATCTTCTTAGCTATTAAGGAATCTATATTTTGATAATTTGATAGATAACAATACTCTGATAATATTTCATTTCAAATTTGTAACTTTTATTAATGAATGACACAAAAAATTAATGTTCTCACATCTCAGAAGAAAATCCAAAGAGAAATAATACAGAAGATTATCAAATATCAATATTTGATTTGTTCAATTAACTTCCTTAATTGAATAAATTTGAGAATTCTTTTATAAGGTTAAAAGCAAACCATTCAACATGAAATATATAATTCCTTCATAAAAGATAAAAATTGATAGAAAAATGGGATTTGTTATGAGTGGGATTCAGAGTAGATGTGAGAAGATTAACCAAGTATAACCTTCTAAAAAGCTATTCTTTTGAAATTCAATCTTATTTATGTGGTTTTTTTTATAAGCACTGTAAGCTTAATATTTTTTCAGAAAGCACACACTGAAAATTAAGCTTCCATTTTCTGAGAAAAGGATTTTATCATAATTTTATATCTCCTTGTGCATGAAAAATTTCCCACATTTTAGAAGTAATTCAAAATAATAAATAACTATTATATTTCTATCAATTTCATTTTTCTTAATTTTTGTTTAGAAAGCTTCATATTTTGTGTTTTTGAGCTGTAAGATCTCATTTTTGTGTCAAACACTTAGTATATTTTTAGAGAGACACCTTCCTCATTCCCCATAGTGATATGATGCTATTATTAAGAACCTCTTGTTACTACAGAATTGGACATTCGTAGGACTCCTTTTGAGGAAACGTTTATGACTTACTGAAATAATATTATTTGCGATTTTTCTTTATTTTGTTCAAGAAGACTATGTATCTTGAGGCTTTTCCAAAGCTGAATGCGATTTTCCAAGGGAAAATATTTTTATATTTTCATATGCTTCGTTCTAAGAAGCTCTAGGCCTATGAGTTGAATTTATACACTGGGGCTGTGTCTTGAAAAAACACAAAAAATAAAATATGCCTCCTGGACCAAAAAAATATATAATAAAATCGATAAATTAACAAAGTTCACATTAAAATTACAAATTGTAAATGAAATTATCTATTATAACTCATCTGTATATTTCTCAAGTAATTCATTTAATGAAGGGAGATGAAACTTTGATTTTGTAGATAGGGGTACTCCAAATAGAATGGATGTAATTTTACAAGATGAATATTCTTTCCCATACAAGGAATAAAAATTATATGTTTTGTTCATTCAATTACGAAACTTATTTTTTTTTTATTCCTCCCAATTAAATTTTTCATAAGTGAAATTTCGGGTTATCTTAACAGATCAATTGGATCTAGTATTCAAAGAAGTGAACATGAATTTATGAGATATGTAGTATTAAACCAATCTTGGAAATGTGTCATGAGATTGCTGTAGGGTACTTTCAAAGTTTCAATGTGATCTAGAAGACAAAGAAGAGGAAAGAAAGAAGTTTTGAGAACTGGGGTACTCCACGAATTTCGAAGTGGCTAAGAAAGAGATAATTATTTATCAAAAGAGAAAGAATTCCCAGCTTTCTTTAGAGCTGAAGAAAAGTTAATTCTCAAAAGAAGAATATGTCACGCTATTGGAATCAATCTTTGCAATTTGACGATTTTGTATTGTTGCAAAATCTGAATGGTTTATATTAAATCATCTCCAAATTCAAGGAAAGAAAGCTATTAAAAAGCTGTTGCCAAAAAAAAACCAAAATATTATCCTAGTTATTCAATGGCTTTGATAAGAGTATTTATTTAAAAGGAATTAGAATAATTCTAACAGAACTCATCCCGTTTCTCTATAGGACATTCCTCATGGCTAAATCAATATAAGTTTAAACTTCTTTCCTTACAGGAAGAAAGTATTGTTTTTGAATTCTAAAGAGACAAACCTTGTTTTTTGCACCCATTGACTTTTATTCTAAAAATTCCTTTAAAAAATAGCCGCTCAGTTTATTTCAAGCTGGATCTTTGAACACAATAAATCTCTAGGTGATATTGGAGGCAATTTTTCTTCAGATTCTGGTATTGTCTAGGCGTTATTAGGATAAGGGGAAACTCGCTAAAAGGGTGATTATTTGGAATGGAAGAAGTCTGATATACAAATTATAAAACAAAAGTCTCATAATAAAGTCTATGATTTCAAAGAAGAAAATATTAACAATAATGAGACTACAACAGATATGAGTTAGATCTAACGGTCTTAACAAAACACCTTATCATACTTAAAACTAGGCCAAATTAATATTGTGCTGACCAGCCGTCCTAGATGCGCATTGTACAGCTGCAGCACCTCTAGGTCAGGATCTTTAGTTCATCATCAAATTCAGTCCCAGTCTAACGTCACGTTTTTTATGCAGAAAGGGGTTAAGCCACTCTAACGATTTTTTTTGTTGAAACCGTAGGTGGCAAAAGATCCAGCCTGCACCGTTGCACCACTGAAACGGCCCTAATCAGTCACAGACTGATTAACACACTGCACTCGGGGTCTTTGCATTTTTCCAAAAAAGAACTTCCAGAAATGTGAGTTAACTCCGTTGAAATACACAATTTTTTTTCTTAAAATAAACAAATAAAACATGGGTGCAGCGCAATGGAGGGATTAATTTAGCCCTCAGACTTCAAATCATTGTAATATTTTATGAATCAAGAAAGGAACCTTTGCTTTCTTGTTCGAGTACCACGACAGCACCAGAGGAAAGCTTTAACCAAGACTTGTTCGAAATTACTACCATCAAGTCATGGAGTCCTAAAGGGTTGCCGCATGAACCCCGATGGCAGCTCCGCAGGCATAACTTCGTCGCAAGCCCTAGGGCAATCATGCAAGGAGGCTTCCCTAGCAAAGGATCAACTTTGAGGGGGGCGGAAGGCGATGGCGCTGGCCGCAATTGCGGGAGCTGTATTGGAGCAGCGGCGCAATGCGGGGGGGGTGTAATTCTAAAAGGAGAATTCAAGGGCGCCCAATGGGGGGCTCGAACCGCCGACATTTCGGTCTCATAGGGGAATCCCCGTAAAAGCCGAACGCTCTACCGACTGAGCTAACCGGGCTGTGCGGAGCAAACGGTACATGCGCATCCGAAACTCCAAGCCTTCCTGGGCCAAGGTAGTATTGGCCCGATGATTGACCCAACATGTCTGGTGTTTCTGGGAGATGTCAACCCTGGTGTATATGTTTTCTAATTCAAAGAGATTATTGAAAAATTTTTAAAGAAAAGGATTCATAAAAAATAATCCACTAGTCTTAGGACTTTTGAAACCAGAAAGTTATCTTCTATTTATACAGATCTTTTCATTCCCTTTTTGTTTTGATTAATAACAAAAAGGTTTTTGTATAAATATTTATATCAGGAGAGAAGCTATAGTTATTTTGAGAGAGTTTTCTTTCAAATATTATTATTTGAAAGGTAAAAACCAAATTTATCAAGCTAAAAGATATATTGAAAACAAGACTTTACCTGGCTTGATATCAAGAAATCTGGCTCAATAATTTAGAATATTAATATATAAGTAAGAAATAATTACTTATTGAATAAGTATGAAGATTCATTGTAAGAGTATGTAAAAGACATGAACTTGGATAAAGTTCATGAAAAAAGCTCTTAGAGAAATCTATAAATTTAGCTCCTTTTACTACTTACTACTTGAATAAGCTCTTCATAAAAATAATAAATCTTCATTTTTTGATTAGGTTTTGGAAACATTGAATATAGGAAGATTTTATTTTATCAAGTCTAAATTATAATTCTATTAATTTTAGATTCAGTTATTTTTCCAAAAGTACTTCTAATCCTGTTCACAAATGATCTTTCCAGTTCTGATCTAGCTTTTTCTTCTAGGTGGAACTCAAAAATGCAAGGGAATCTTTTCATTATTGATTCAATCTTGTGTATTATTGAAATATCTGGCTAGTAATAGTATATTTTCTCCTTACTTATCAAATTTTTATAATAAGTATTGATTTTCGAAAGATATGTCAAGATCTAAAGTATTAAAACACTTCTATTTCAACTTGGATCTCAGTCATCAATTTGTATCTTGGATGTAAAGCATGAATATTTTTGACTATCAAAAACAATAAAGTAATTGAAATAGTCAGAAATTTTTCAATGGGATATGTATTGTAAAATATGAAAGCTTATAATTAAAGTACCATCTATCTTATTTCAATAATCTTAAAAAAATAATTCAATAATAACTCTTTAATACAGTAAAAGCTTGATGATACTAAGTCTGATCAATAGTTTAAAATTGACTTATAAAATGAGTCTCTTTTAGGTTATTTTTTTATCCTTCAAAGAGATATATAAGTTAATAAACAAGTATACCAAACTTAATCGGTAATATTCTAAAAATAATTTATATCCAAGATTCACTTTTTGACCAAAACTTTTAACTCTAGATTTAGATATATGTGAAAATCAAAAAATGACTTAATAAATTAAAGTAGATAAAGTTAAATAAATATATATATATAATATCTTAAAAAAATCTGCATTGAATCAAAAAGATATATTAAGAAATAATGTTGATGGTGAGACTTAGAATTTGAATCAAAAATATGTAAAAATCTGGTTATTTTTTCAAAAATAATCATTCAATGACCAAATTTTTGATGATATTCTCATTATTACAAATATTTCCAATTGAGTGGCTTATTTGGTAGGCTTCTGATAATCGACGATTTCCATGGTAAATCTTCAATCATATACATACCATGTATATGATTAATCCTAAATTTTGCGTCTGAATATCGAATGAGTTTAGTTTTCTATTTGACAAATAGTTTGTCTTTTTGTTTCATTATGGGAATAAATTTATAATTATGCATATGAAGAAATTGAAAATATTCCAAGGTAAGTTTTGGGATTATTAATATATGAGAATTAGATTTTTTTATCTAAGATTATCAATTTGGGTTTTCAAGAAAATAAGATAGTGAATAATAAATTATAAATTCAAAACAAATAGAGTTCAAATTAATCCCCCTGAAAAATTATTATAATGGCATAATAAAACAATAAATTTTCAATAAATTGATGCTAGTAAAGCTTTATATTAATTAATTTTTTGAGAAATAACAAAAATAGTGGAAGCACTTTTAAAAAACTTATCAAAGTATTTTTTCACCATAAAATCTTCAAAGAATCTTTATTTACCATTTATATTTTAAAAAAGTTAAGACATAGGTGTATTAAAGAACAATCTAGAATATGGTTACTTGAATTTAATCTTGAAATGATGAGATAAACCTTTCTGTTTCTTAATTTTATTATGGTTAAAATATTAGTCCTGTCTAAATCTTGAATCAAATTCTTCCCAAAATCAATACATGCATTGTTAGCGTTAAGAAGACAGTGGTGGTGTACATATGACCACAGAATCGCATTAATAATTAGATCCCTTTATATAGGTTAATAAAACAAGGTGTTTTGGACAAGATTATAAATCCAAACATTCCAAAGTGATTGCTGGTAAAAAAAGACAGATGGAAAAAATGTGTTTTACAGATCAGATAGCTCAAAATAGATAACTCGGTAGATAGGCCTCAAAGATTCTTGCTCAATACAATTATAGGGGAAGAATTTGTGGCCTCTTTTTAAGGAGCTCTTTGTGTCTTCTTTTAAAAACAATAGATATTAAATCCATAATGAATCATTTTAGATAATTATACAAAGAATTTGTATTTAAATATTGTCTTTTGTTAGATTTTACAAAACAACAAGCTATTATTAAATGAATTATTTAAAAAAACTGTATCTCAATTATTTGAAAATTCACTTTAATAATTAGTAAAACAAGAAATAAGATTTTTATATATGGTTCAAGGGATTTTATTCAAGTTTAATAGGATTTGAACTAAGGAAATAGATTAAGCTTTGATGGAGATAATTTGATTATATTTTGTTATTTTTGAATATTTATATCTTTTTTACTATAAAGAGATACTATACTAAAAAATCATCCTTGTATTTGTATCAGAATCAAAGTTATCCAAATTTATCAATTAAAATAAGATAAGAGGGATGGAAAGGATTTCATAAAAAAAGGGTATGATAATAAATATGAGAATAGATGAATCAAAAAGAGTGAATTGAATTTACTTCCTTTAAAATTCAACTTATTGAATAAAAATACGGAAAATCATAAAAATGTGATGATTAAAGGAACCATACAAATATTTATAAAAAACCTCAGAATTTTGGTTAAATGTTTGAGAAATCAAATTTCTATTTTATCCAAAGTTAATAAATTTATGAAAACCTTTGTTTGGGAAATTTTCCTATTTATCAAATTTTGTCAAATTAGACATGAAAATATATTCCCATCAATATTTAATTTATTCATAGAAAAATATCTTGCGCTAAATCTAGTGGAAATACTTCAGTGCAATTCCTATCCCAAGCAAGGTCAAAAGTTTTAATTCAAAAAGAATAACCATTTGAAAAGTGGAAAAGCCTTAAATTATGTTTTAATTTTGGAATTTCATGTAGGGGATAGAACATAAATAAAATTAAAAAATAGAGGTTTAAATTCAATAATTTATGGTAAATCTCTCTGAGTATCAGGAGAACTCTTTGTGTGTATCAGCAATCAGTGTAAGATGTAAATTAGAAATATACTTGTGAAAGGGTTAGTGAGATTCATACTGAATCATAAATTTAACAGAAATATTGAATATGTAAAGGGAATGGATGTTGTTTCCTATTAAAAATAACCGGGGTCTATATCAGGTTTCATTTTTCAAATAAGGTAATTTTAATTCACTTTTGATATTACAAATGAATAAATTATCTGGAAAGATGTTATTTAAAATGAAATTTATTTAATCCAGTAAAACAATTCATATTTTTGTTGGTTGAAATAAAAAAAGGAAATTAAATCAACAAGTTTAGCGATTACTACGATTTCTCAGAGTTCTATTGATCTTTGAAAAAAAAACCAAAACAAATAAACCATTGATATTAAGGTAGCAGCTACTGATTTATGAAGATAAAAACCAAGGAAAATAACTGAACCCATTGTGGTATTCCCCATATTTTGTGGAAAGGCTCAATTCCACTTTGGGAAAAAATAGAAAGAATAATAGCTATTTCTAAGGATTGAGTACAAAAATAAATATATACTTATATAAAGAAGAGGTTAAAGAATAAAAAACGAAAATATAACAAAAAATATGAAGATGATATGAGAAGAATATAACAATAATACAAAAAATAACATAGAAATATAATAGGAATAATATAAAATTAATAAAAACTTTATGCTAAGATAGATATTTGAAAATGAATTCTTAAATTAAATCATAAAGAATTTCTATATGATTTGATACCAGAGAAAACTTTACCTAGGGTCAAATATTGGCTCAAGCCCATATAAAAACAACTGGTCAAGGTATAATCGACTTGGAGTAAGTATAAGCTCCTAAATTCATAGCTAACAAGCTTACCATAAGAATATCCTTTGGATATAATTACTAGACTCAGATATTTACTTTACACAAATAGTAGCTACAGAATGATCTCCTAAAAATCCACAAGTCACATTAATGATCACCGTTTATTGATAATTTCATAAGTACCATAGGGACTCAAGATGGGGTTTTAATGAGTTTTGTTTAATATCAAATTTTAAATTGAGAATTAATACACAACAGAAGGGACGTATTTGTCATATTTTAAATACGGAAATGATACTTAACCCCTGAATAGTTACAATAAAGATACCAGTCTTCCTACAAAATACGCAATAAAGGAGACTATTTAGATATATCTAGTTACATTCCACAATAAAATTATTAAGAAAATACTAGTTCTTGATTGGTAAGAATGCAAAAAATGTAAGTATTGCTATTATTTTTCATTATTGAATTGAGATTTGAAACAAATAGCATAATATACAAGGCTGTGGCTAAAAGAACAGTCTGTACTTGATAATAATACATAACATGTAAGATATTTGATTTTTTTTAAGTCTCACTATGACCTGTAGGAACATGGATGGACATTTCACATTCCTACATGTAGCCTATTTATTTGGAATCCTCAAAAATAATAAGCAGCTTTTTTGAGCCCTCATGAAATTCCCCAAGAGTAATAGATAGATTTATCTTCTCTTTTTCCACAAGATTTGTACCTATTTATAAATAGATTGTTGTAAACAGCCCAAATTTTTTGGTATGTTCCCCATCCTGATATTAGTAAATTACTTATCATTTTCTCAGAAGTTGCTCTCTGAGGTTCTGTTTGACTGTTTTATAGATAAGAGAAGCTAATCTTTTGTCTTTATTATCTCATAGGCTATACCAAAACTGATGATTTATCAGTAGAATTTTATAAATTGGTTACTTTAATTAGAGTCACTAATTTTTAGTCTAAATTAATTTGTAAGATATTTTAATTGACTACCTCCATCTATGTACAATTAATAGAGTTTTTTTTGGAAATTTCAAAATATTTAGAATTACTTCTTTTTAGTAAAGCTTGGAAACATTTTACATGTATTGTATTTTCATTGTAGTTAAAACAAGGAGATCTTAATTATTTTTAAAAGAATTTTATTGACCATCAACAGATTTTATAGTACCTATAGGGCTTTATTATTGAGATGAGTGTTATACCTGGATGATAGTCACAATAATTGATTTTTTTAAAACTCAACAGAAGTATGATCAGAGTCTTTTTAACATATTTTTCTGATAAATAGAAAATTAAAGAATTCAAACTGATCTCAGAGATCAACTCAACATAGCTCAGAGCTATAAAAAGGTTTGTCTATATTTTTATAACACAAAATAAGATATAATTTTTTAATTCTTAAAAAAATTGAAACTTTTTCTGGTGATTTCTCTTTCTAGGTGGTTTGTCATCTATTCCACAGAGAGGAGTGCATCATAATTTTTCAATAAATAAAATTTGTGAAAATTGTATAGTTTTGAAAAATTTTCTTCTTATTATTTGGAAATCCTAGAGAATCTGGATTTTCAGGGTGAGTGTATGTAGTAACTTGAAGGTAGTAAACAAAAGCTAGCACTAGAGCTCTTATACTGTAGAGATTATTACAAATAAATGGAAATGGATCTACTGATATTGATAATAGAAGAAATATACATGTGTAGAGCTCTCCTTTCAAGGATTAATTACCAATTTTAAATTCAAACAATAAAAGAATTATTGATTATAATTATATAGCTTTAATTTAAAAGTAATAGTTTTTTGAGGAAGCTTCACTATGTAGGAATACCACATTAGGATGATGATGGGGTTTTCCAGTGAGAAAATATCTTTTTTCATCCCTTCTTGGGAAGCTGACATAAAAATAAGCTCTTTAAACACCTTCAGATCAAAACTTATCATTTTGGGGGCTATTTTATGGTTTTATGAGCTCTATAGAGTTGTTTTAATGGTAACAACTGTGGCTTTTAGACAACAAAATGATTATTATAGACCAATAAAGGGTGTAAAACCCTTCAAGTTTCATTTGATAACTTTTATGAAATTTGAAGAGTGCTACAGGGATAATCATTAGTCACAATTGATCATTTTAATATATGAAATACCAATCTCTTAGGTATAAAGGCAGAATGATATGGTACAGACAATTATTAGTGGGAGAACTTCGAATCCAATAATCTCAGTCAGTTTATTGATGTATCAAGAAGCCAATTATAAATCACTCAAGGTTTGAGATAAATTTTAAACTCGGGAGAAACTATAATAGCCCTTTGAATAAGATTTGCAAGCCATAATAATATTAACCTTTTTTATGTATTTGAGGACATCGGCATGTGGCTTTAAAAACATCTGAGCCAGATATCTCAGTAATTTTTCATAACATTAATATTTAAAGTGTCCATAATTGTAACTCTTGAGGGGCTCCAAATTAGACATATTACTAAATACAACTGATCTTGTATATGTCAAAGATACAGGGATTTTATTCAATATCAAATTTCAGAAAAATTTGCTCTGGCTATATGTACTTGAAAGAAGATTTATCAATAGATTTTGGAGGTAAAATAAGCTCAAGTATCTCTCAAATTAAAAGATCTTGTATGTGTCTGTACTTATGTACAGTCTCCTACTGTGGAATTCAATGAGGCAGTACCTGGAGGGGTAAATCACAGGTAACTAGATTTAAATTTTGAATAACTACTGTAACAAAGGGTTATAAGTTGTTTTTCCTTCCCCTCCTAATATACTCAAAAAAGATTCTTGAAGCCCAAAAATAAGAAGAATAGAGTATGTGGCTTTATAAACAGAGAATAATGAACTCATAAGTCTCTGCAAAACTTATAAACTACCACTAATATTCAAAATATCAATAATTGGGTAATGAGGGAGTGATAAAATATACTTCAAGGAGATTATTGATTTACATTAGAAGGACTGAAAGTGTATGGTAAGCTTATCTTGAATGAAATAATATAGAAGAGAAGCTGAATTTGATATTTTTGTGAAAAAATATTCTCTAATTGTTTTGCAGTTCAATAAGGATAGTTTAAATATGATAGAAGATTGAAACTGAGTCAAAGGTTAGTCCAAGGTAATAAGACTACAACTTTTAATGAAAAAATAATCATTTAAATTACCCTCAATGTCCCATAGAGTCCATTAAGTGGCTTCAAGACCTCAAATAAATTCTAAAGCTATCACTGGTAGATAGTAAAGTCATTAAAAATAGACTATAAAGTGAGCTAATATTGAATAATTTTGGTGATGAGTCAATCTAAATACCAACTTTATATAATTAAAAATTGAGTTACTATAATGATTGATGAAATTATTAATACTGTAATTATATCATGCAAGCCTAAGGGTCAATTCTGTGTGGGACATTATAGCCACATAAGATCAAGATGATATGATGGGGGTGTTTTTGCAGGGGGAAAGCCTACTTTTATCTCAAATCAGGATGGAAGGAGGTGTATAACCTCTTGCCATGCTTGTAGGGTAGAATTTTCCACTTTTATTGTTAAAGTATGGGTCAAAACAACAATTAACACCTTTTTTGTTCTGAGATGTGGTTTTAAAACCACATCTTACCATTTTCACCAATAGAATTTTTGGAAATTTTCTACAAGCCAGGATGTGTCTTATTCTGTACAGATAAAATATAGAGTACACTGATTGGTCAATCTATGAGTACTCAATTTATAAACATCATTAAAATTACTTTGACTCCACATGATTTAGCTTTAGGGAAAAGTATAACACAATACCACACTATAAAGACAGGTGTGTTATTATAGCTCAAGAACTATGAGTAAGCAATTGATAAAAACTCTTCTAATGTTTTTTATACCTCTAATCTGAGATATGTGGGAAAATATCCCACAATATGGCTTAATGTGGGATTGTAACCTGAAATTATTTGATTTTTTCCATTATTCAGTATATAGGGATCAAATTCTAGCCATAAGTCAGATCTAAAAGATGGCTACATCTAAGATATACCTTGTTAAATATGGAAAATCTATGCAGGCTAATGGTAATTTTTCACTTCCTGTCAACTAGTATTTTTCTTTTTTCAAGAAAAAAGTCCTAAATTTTCATGATCTATGTGAGATAAATGGCTATGAGTTGCATCATTGTGTATACCTCCTGTATCCCTTCCATAAGATATTCTATGCCCTAGGTCTCTATTCAAAAATGCAGAAGCTAGATGTGTGAGCCTTGAGGTAAGTTTTAGATACCCAAGTAGGCCTCAATTTGTTTAAAAAATAACTTCTGTAATATAAATAACTCATAAGTCATGTATATATCCAAAATTCAGTATTTTCATATAGAAAAATATGAATAATTTTTTGTGACTGAGTAAATCCATGGATTTGAGGCCAGGTTTGGATTCTAAACACAACATTCACCTAGGGTAGCTCCATGAACTTGATAAGCTTAAATTAACTCTATGAGGTAACACCTCATCATCAATACCACACAAAATAATTGTGAAAATTTCTGATTTTTTGCATTTTCATGGAAAAATAATGGTATTGTGAGAAATCCCATGTGACATATACACTAAAAATATTGTTATTGAATTTCATTCCACTTAGAATTACTGTATTCCTACATATATTTTTGGTACACCCATAGTGTATATCAGTCTTGAAGGCTGAAATAATATTTGGACATGAAAATAGCTAAGGGAGACAAAAGACATCAAAGAGAGCCAGGATACCCAGCTTCTGAGGCCTCTGAGGCATTATCAGATCCAAAAATTTAACCTATGGGTTTCATTAGCCTAATTGTTCTATTAAAACCTCTTTGTAAGCTTGTTACCAAGTTAAGATCCCATTAAATCATGATAAAATAGCAAATTACCTGCTATTTTGATGTGATCAAGATTTAATGAGTGAATCCAAATCCTGTAACCACGTTTATTCTTAATTATTTTCCTTTTCTGAATTCAAAAAGATTAATTAAAGATATTTAGATACTAGTATCCATGAGACTACCTCATGGCAACTGTAAGGTGTGGATATGAAACTTTGATTAAAAATCAAGTACTTTTCCTGTCCTCAAAATTTGTATAAGGTAAAAATCAATTAGAAATAGTAAGAAATATCATTCTTAAGAGAAAACACTCCAATTTTATTTTTTATAACTTTATTAGTATAAAACAATAATATTATAAAGATTTATTGTTTTACTAACAATAAAAATTTATCCAAAAATACTCTACAAGAGATATTTAAGGCTACAAAAGAAATTTCTTCAAGAGCAATTTCAATTGGAATTAATTGAGAAAATAACTGCAAGAAATTAATTAAAGGAAAAAGTTCTTAAAAAGATCCTTAAATAGAAAACATGCCCAAAAGCAACCAGAGTGAATTTGGAAACAAAGTGACAAAGTTAACAGTGATGAAAGATGCTTTAATTCACTTTTGGGGTGGTTCAGGGGTAAAAATGATTATAAGAGTTACAAACAATGATTATAATGATTTTTTCACGTGGTTAAAAGGCTTAAAATTATTTAAAAAAGGTGGTTGGAATCATTTATTGATTGGTTTAACAGTGTTTAAACTAATTATAAAAGGGAAAGATTCTAACATGAAGAGAAAAGTGGGGCAAAGAAGACATTCTTTTATAGCCCTCAATTTTCTTACTCCAAAAGTAAAATTTACTCTTGTCAGTCGTGAAGAACATTATGACAACAGAAAAGCCAATTATGGCATCATTGAACCCTGGTTTAGACCAAAAAAGGGCTGGTTTAAGCCATTTTTAGCCATTTTAGACCCTTAAATCAGCCATTACTATAGCAATACCTGGTCTAGAGCCTTCAAAACACGTCAGAATGTGTGTAAAAGGTGTAGAAATCAGTTAAAGCTGTTTTACTAACATTTTTTTAACTTAAGGGTAGTTTTACCTTCTTGGCAGCAGTTTAAACTACCCTGGTTGGTATCAAAACCTCATCATCAATTGAGTCACAGACCCTGTGACTCAATTCCAGGCCAAAAGTGATGAACCTTTGCATGAATTTTGACATCTCAGGCCTGTAAGCAAGGATTTTGGGCGTCTGGCTCCCCCTTAGAGCTAGAGTTCCTTTTCCCCCCAATTTCAATCTTTCAAATTTATTTTTTCCTTTAATTTCTCATCATGTATTATACTTGTAATTTACATATGTAATTCAATTGAATTGTAAAGTACAATACAGTAATAATTGATACCTCATATGTAAATCAAAGTTCACTTATGTAATACACGCACACATTTTGACATTTCAATTGAATTCAATTGAAAATACTTCAATTCCTCATAACTTCTAAACTAAACACAACACCTCAATTTTAATGCAAAAATTGATGGTTAACACCACATGTGGTGTGAATTAAATTAAAGTTCTGAGGATTTTCAATCTTTGTATTGAAAATACTGAAAACTTAATTTAAGCTTATTTAGAGTTGAGTTACAAAAATTTCACTCAGAGGTGACCCCACCTAATTTTTTATAAGGAATCAAATGGTGAAATGAATTTCATATGCTTATTTATTGGATAAAAAGTTATAATATATTTTATATAAATTTTTACCAAAAATATCTTAATTTAATAATTTTTATTAAAAGTTCATTTTTACTTAATTTTTACAAGTAAAAATGAATTTTCATAATTTTAAATTTTATTGTAATTTTATTTTTAAATTATAATTAAATTTTGATTTTTAAATATAAAGTTGTATTTATATTTCAATTTTCATTTTTATAATATAATTAAATTTATTTTATTTATATTTGTATTTTAATTTATCATTTGTGGTCTTTTGGGTATATAAAAATACCTCTAAGGCTCACAGCAACTGGCTGTCACTATGATATTTGCTTATGCCATGTAGAAAAAAAGGTAAAAATTCAAAAATTCATCAAAAATACAATTACAAATTAATCATTCTAAAACATTCAGGACCAATGTGTAAAGGGATAATTGAATCCAAAATCAAAAAGAATTAAGATTTTATAATTCAGATTAAAATTTTTCCTTATAGTTAATTTTTAATGATTTCAAATTAAACACTAAATCTTCAAAAAATATACAGAAAATACAACTTGTCATGAAATTTCCAATAAAATTAATAACTTTGATAAAAATAAATTTCTATTGAGATAAGATAATTTTCAAATTAGTAAATAATTTATTTGCTGACCATGAATGGGTTGGTAGATACCAAAAATGACTTAAGTGATCATGATACTCTTACATGACAATAAGTGATTTAATCACTAAAACACTCAATTTAAATGGTTTTTTTGGTTTTCTACAAGAAACTCCTATTTGATATTTTGTAGACTTAAAAGAAGCCTACTATTTTTATTTTTTCCAGAAATCATCTTATCATTCAGTTAAATAATTAATTCAATGATACCATCAATATGTATTAACTAAATAACTCTTAAAGTATTTTAATATTTGAAAGAGAATAATAAAACTATTTCTAATAGTATTCTAAATATAATTGTTGTATGACTTTTTTAAATACACAAATAATCTGTCAAAGCACTCTACCAGATCTTTTCAAGGTATTTTTGAAGTAATAGTGAGTTATTTATTAAATTCTTAGATTTTTTTTCCCTAATTTTTGTAGTTCCCTTCAAAAATTTATAATAATTATTCTTTCAAAAGATAATTATTAATTAAAACGGCTTGATGTTATCTCAACAAGTTTTATCATTAATTCTTCTTGTAATTGGTTTTAGTAGACAATTACTGATTACTTTTATAATCACTAGTAGTGTATAAAAATTAAAACAGATAATTAAGGAATTGGTTGTTTTTGTGGCTATAATAGATTAATTTATTCTATTTAATAAGAGAAGTCATATTACTATCAATCAATAGTTTCATAGACAGATCTTACAGAAAAACCTAAGAGTTATCCAAGCTATTTCTACCCTTCTTGAAAGCTAAAAAATTATTATTCCTTCTATAAGCAGGGTATGCATCAATTAACATTATGTTTCTATTACAGAAGGGCATTGAGTATCTCTTTGAACATTTTACATAAATCATGAAAGTTTTTCTATTGTCTATAAGTATTTTTTTTTGTTACTATTTAGATCATTGTTGATTCAGATTCTTTGTTTGAAATTTTAGCCTGTATAGAGTTTTTGTATTTATCTTTTCATTTTAGTATTTCAAAAGGTTAAATGATCAAATGAATAATTGCATGTGGTATACCTCACTTTTTAAACTCAATGACATGGGTAAATCCCATAACCCATCCAAATATATTCTTTTTTAGCAAATAATTGCACATAACTTTTAATTTTTTATGGAATACTCTTGTAAAAATGTCAGGAAAGTCTGAAACACTTTTATTATTAAGTAACTGTTTTTTGGTTTGAGTCCATTCTGAGTTTCAAGTGATTTTAATAAAAAAATTTGGTATTTCCAAAGTTTTGAACCAGGAAAAGAGCATCCTTAAAGAACTCCTTAATATCCCCAAGGGACACATTTAATGAAGAAGTAATGAATAATTTCCTCCCTAAATCTCTTAATTTAATTCTCCTATCATCAATAGAATCCAAAAAACTTCTTGAAATTGATTTTATCTAGTTCCTTTTTTATTCAATTGGATGTATTAAAGATTATCTGCTTCAATTTTATATATTTATCTACAATTTATTTCTGAAATAAAGGTTCACCCCAATGTAGAAGATAGTGACTCTCATTTTGAACTCCAAATAGATAAGAATAATAAATTTAACATTTAATTTTTTTATTTTTTTTCTTCAAATGAATACTTCATTCAAATTCCCCACATGGATTCAATAGGTCATAATTTAGTAGATAATAAGCTTCATTTGTCTCTGATATTGTTTTGAGTGGACGATTAATTGGATTTATAAAAAGCTTTTGTGACCTGATATCTTCACCATCATTACCTAAATAACTTAATATTAAATATATTTATATATATATATCTTTATATCCAATTTTGAATATATATAATTACCAACAATCCAAACTCCAGTGCCTTAGTCTGAAACAGGCTTATCATAAACCCTTTTTTCAACATTAAAAGCACAAGGATTTATTGAGAAAGCTGTTGTTTCAAACTGAAACATTTTTAATAAATTCTTGAAAAGGTGTTGTGTTTATGAATTATATATTGAAAATGTTTCATTATACTTAAATTCAAATTTTTTACCCCAAAAGTTCTTGTTTTTGAGTATCATATATATAAATATGAGGTAATTTGGGCTAATGATTACATTGAAACATCCCACTAGTTCTAATATGGAAAACTAAATTCCTTTTGAAAGTATAAATCCACATTTCTAAATCTTATAAAGAATGATTATAGTTTAATTTCACTTAATTAAAAGAAAATTTTCTATTGAATAGCCTTATATTATTAATAAGATTAATTCCTTTTTTTATTTTTCCTAAATTTTAATCTTTAAAAAATTCAATAAAGTAACAAAGGGATTCATAACTTAAAGTATTCTTTCTACAGGAGAACAAGAAAGATTATTGGTTTCACCTTCAAAAATCAATTTCTCACACTTTTTGAAGATATTGGGATCAATTTGTTTCAGTGAAACAAATCCCCTTGTTTATTTATAATTTCAAATTTCAGGAACATTATACCAATTTATCACATCTCTTTGATTTGGAATTCTGTGTGGAAATTTTAAATCAATCCATCTCTCAACTATTGATTGATTGTATTATTCTGTTATGAATATTTCAAAAATATATAATTAGAAATACAATTAAATTAAAGCTAAAATATAAATAAATACTAACTGTTTTGGTTTAATTCTTTCTCTATACCTTTTCTGTCTAACCTCATTAAAGAAACACCTTTTTTCTGTTAAATTTTTATTTCTAATTTAAATTTAAGAGGATCTTAATTTAAAAAAAAAAAAAAAAAAAATCAATGAGGTGTTTCTTTAAAATCAATAACAAATTAATTCCAAAAATAGTCAAATTTTTTTTTTAAAAAATTATTTGAGTTAAAAAATTTTTTAAAAAAATACTCAATTGTTTTAATTTAATTAATCATTTAAATCAAATAAATTTAAATCTTAATTCTTTAATGATGTTTTTAAGTCTTTAAAATCACTATCCCTTAATTCTTCAATTATTTTCTTTTTTTTTTTATAAAAACACAGCTATTAAACTCAATTTTTTTTTTTTTTTTGGAGATTTAAATAGTTTGTTTTTTTTTTTTTTTATTAAAAAAAAAAAAAAATGAAAATTGGTTTTTCAAAATTTGATTTTTTTTTTTTTTTTAAATCACTTAAATTTAGAATATTTCCCATATATTATAACAAAAAAAAAAAAAAAAAAGAATAATTATTATTATTATTTTTATCAACTTTAGGTTAAAAATACTTTAGATTGGTCTATTTTAATTAATTCAAAGAGTAAATTAAAGAATTGAATTTTCTTTAAATATTGTTTTTTTTTTTTTTTTTAAAAAAAAAAAAAAAAATCTTTTATTAAAATAAATAATTCTTTATAGTAAGTTTAATTAATTTTTAAAAAAAGAAAAAACTAGAAAGGAGAAATAAAAAAAAATAATTATTTTAATTAAAAAAAAAAAAAAAAAAAAAAAAAAAAAGAGAGAAATAAAATTTAATTACCTTAATTATAAAAAATAAAAAAAGAGAAATAAAATTCAATTCTTTAAAATTAAAAAAAAAAAAAAAAATAGAAATAGAAATAGAAATAGAAATAAAATTTAATTAAGGGATTTTTTAAGGATTAAATATTTTTTTGATCTTTTGAGGTATATATTAAATACCCATAAATAACCATAAATAATTATATATATATAAAGTTGATTTAGTCTTGAAAAAAACTTTTCAATTTCAATTAAAATAAAAAAAAATAACATAAAAAAAATAATTATAACTTTTGTTTTTATAAACAAATTTATAATTATTATTTCCTTTTTTTTTTTTTTTTTGGATTTTACACCAAAAAATAACTTAAGGTACACTAATAAGGTGTTATACCCAGAAAAAAGGCTTATATCTTAAGTTATTGAAAGATTTAAGAATTTCACAATACAATTTCAACTTTTTTTTAACATTTTTTTTAAAATTGTTAAATTTAAGCTTAAATAAGCTTAAATTTAAAGTTTCATAAGGTTTATTGCAAACTTATCAAAATTTTAATTAAAATTGAGGTGTTGTGTATATTTACTGAATTGGATAATGATTTGCCATAAAGGATGTAAATCCTGTGTGAGTTCAATTTAAAAGTGTTTAAGGCCATAGTATGGCTTTGTAACAACCACTCACCAGGGTTAAGGGTCCTCATTAATATACCCACTCAAACACCTCAAATCAGCAGATCCACTATTTGCATCAGCATTCAGTTTCAGCAATCTTCCTTTCTGAAACATGTATACAGTCTGGTTCATCAATACAGCCTTTCAATACTTGTACAGGTTGGAATTACCCAATACAGTTTGGATACACCATTTCCAAACTGTATGATCACCCAATAACACCACCCCTCTTGTACAGGCCCTGTACAGCTGTACAGGACCTGTATTGGTCAGACTCAATTCAATCATCAAATCCTCTCATGGAAATTCTTTCTCTGGATCAGGGCTGGTGATTCTCACATATACCAGCCCCTCTTGCTCCCCCCTGGGGACTTTTCCCCAATTAATTGATTTAGTTTATTTATTATTTTATGAATATTCTTATCCTTATTTTGGTTATTATATTTATTTAATATTAAGTTAATCTTTTCCTTTTCTTTCTTTTCCTGTACAATATGAGTTGGGTGGCCATATCCTTATTAACCCTTCTCTTTTCATTCTGACAGGTTGAAACAGTGGACTTTGGACTTGTTTGTGGTTGACTCTTTGATTTCTTACTCTTATTCTTTTGTTACTGCTTTTCTTATATTTCTTTCATTAGTAATTCATCTCTTAACACTATTAAGTGTATTCCTCTTTATCATAACCCTGATCCCTCCATAAGTGAGTCCTCATTTAATGAGTTCCAAGCCCTCTCTTCACTTAGAAGATCCCCTATGACAGGCTTTAAATAAATAAAAGGGTAAAATTCATGAAAAAAAAAAGTGGGACAAAGGAAAAAAAGACTAAATAGATCTGTGGTACTCAACTTTTTTTGGATCTTCAAGAATTCAATTAAGGTTTTTCATATGTATTGAAGGATTTTCAACTTTATTTAAAATTTAAAATTAGATTTTGATCCCAAAACTTAAATTTTAAAATTGTTTTATTCCAATTTGAACAAGAATTTTAAGCTTTCAAAAGGTTAAATGCTAATATAAAAGCTTGAAATTAAAGTTTTTAAGAACTTTTAAAGCTTAAATAAGATTAAAAACTTTAAGTTTACAAATATTAAAAACTTTATCAAAAGTTAAGTTTTAGTTTATATTAATATTTTAAATGAAAAAAATAATAATAACTTTAAAAAAATTTATTAAAAATCTAAATCTTAATGAATTTTCTTGAAATTTTCATAAAGCTTACAATTTAATATTATCTGTATATAAATCAAATTTTAAGTATCTTTTATAAATAGATTTTTTGGGTAATTTACCTTTAAAATTTATTCTTTTAATTCTAATTAAAGAAAATTATAGATTTCTTTAAAAAAAATTAATTAAAAAAAATTTTTTTTTTTGATTTTAAGAGATTTTTTTTACTTAAAAAAAAAAAAAAAAAAAACTTTATTTTTAAAAAATTTTTTTTTTTTTATAATTTAATAAAATTTTAATATAAATAAATTTATTTTAAATTAAAAATTAAAAATAATTAACTTAAATTAGGATTAAATTTACTTAAAGTTAAAAATAACACCAGTAACTTTAAATTGGAATTCAAAATAAGTTACATTAAGCTAAGAACTTTATTTTTAAGCATTGTTTTTTTTTCATTTTTTGACCTTAGAATGACCTCTATATTCATTATTAATAATGAGGAATTTTTATTCAGACATAAAAATAGTTTATTCATCACTGTTTTTTTTTCCATCAATTCAATTCAATTATATATTAAAAATTTAAATAGGTTAAGTTTTTATTTTAAATAAAATCTTATTATTAAATTAATTTTTAAATTATTTTATTTTTTTTATTAATTTTTTTTTAAATTAAAAAAAAATTCATATTTATTTATTTTTTTTTTTTTTGTAATCACCAAAAAAAATAATTTATTTTATTTTTTTTTTTTTTTAAAAAAAAAATATCTTTTTTTTAAAAAAAAAAATTCATAAATTCTTATTTAAAAACTTTTTTTTTAATAATATTATAATTTTTTAATTATAAAAAAAAAAATTTTGTTTTATATTTTAAAAAATATTTATTTTTTTATTTTTTTAAAATTATAATAATTATTTAATATAATAACTTTTTTTTTTTTTTTTTTTTTTTTTGTTTAACTTATTTTTTATTAATTATATATTATAATTAAGTTTTTTTTTTCTTTAAAATTCTATTAATTTTTTTTTTATCTATTATTAGTTTTTTTTTTTTAAATAAAATTTTTCTATAAGAATTATATTTAAACAATGTGTGTTATAATTTTTTTTTATATAAATAAATATTTATATTTTCCAAATTTAATTTTCTCATTAAGATTTTTACACTTCTTGTTGTTATAAATGTCAGTGACTATAACAATAATAGAATAATTATAATTATTAATATTTTTTTTGTTATTATATTATATAATAATAATTAAATTTAATTTTTGGTTATAATATTTTATTATATTATATTTTTCTACTGAGGATAGTCATAGTAATCTTGATATTGTTACAATTTTTAAGAGTTTAATAGATAAACCTTAAAATATTTCTATTCTCATTTAAATTAAAATATTTTTTTTTTCAGGTAAGTTTTCTTAATAATAAAATATTAAACTCATAAAAAGATTTTATTAGCTACCCATTTTTTTTTTTTTTTTTTTTTTTTTAGTTTTCTCATTAATTTCTTAAACCTCTCCTCAGAAATCAAGAAATTTATTAATAAAGATTGTTTTTAAAAAAATTTCCAATTGATTCAAATTAGCCAAAGATACAAGAAAATTAAAGATTTTAATTCAATTAAAAAGATAATTTATTATTATTATTTTTTGTTTATCATTTAATCACATAATCCATCACTCAAGATTGATTTAAAATTTCTTTTATCTTTAATTCAATTTTAGATAAAATTATCTTTCTCAAGATTTCAAATAAGATTATAAAATAGATAATTTTAATATTACACTATCTCATAAATCATCATTTTTTCACCCTTATTCTGAATTCTGAATTAGATTAAGAATCTTAAATAAAAATGAATGAATTTATTAATCTTAATCTAAAAGATCTATTTGATCACCAATCCCAGTGTTATATTTAAATAAGTATTAATATCAACAACATCATCATTATTAGACATCAGGATACTATGGAATAAATTTTCAATAAAATCTTGTTCAGGATACCTCTTTGTTTTCATCAAGTCAAGATGAACAAAAAAATTCATCTAGCTCACATTTGAATGAAAGTTTATAATTTGGAAATGAGTAAAAATTTTAATTCATAACCTTCATTGGTTAGTCTTTAGAGATTAAATTTTTTTATTTTTATTTTGAAACTTCTTCTTAATTAATCCTTCTTCATAAAATTTCTTAATCACCTATCACAAAAACTTCACCCTCTTTTATACCCTAATTGTTTACATATTAAATTATGAACTAAAATTATCACTTGAACTTTTTTCTTTAAAATTAATAATTAAAGTACTTTTTTTAATTTTATTTTATTTTTAATAAATCTCAAACTATTTATATTTTTTTGATGTTTTGATTATATTCTCATATATAATATCTATTATAAATTTCATATTTATTTTTTCTTTAATTAAATTAAAAAGATTCATTTAAATCTTAAAAATCAAATCAATTTAAATACTTGTAAATAATTAGATTTCTTTTTCTTCACTTAAATTTAAATTTAATTTCAAAATAAAAATAAATATTTCCAAAAATTAAAAATTAAAAATTTGATTAATTATCTTTTTAAATCAAGATATTTTAAATAATCTTATTAATTTCAAATTTATAATTTCTATAATAAAACTAAAATATCATTTTCTAAAAATAAAAAATTCAAATAAAATCTAATCATCTCGCCTTTTTGTGACGACAACTGCTCAATATGGCCAAACTAGGCTCGATCTTCTACTGCTGGTGCTCTTTTTGATATCATAAATTGGATTATTCTCTCAAAACTTGAACTGAGAAATTTAATAAAAATTTATTTATTTCTTTATTTCTTTCTACCTTGATGGCCATGGCCATCGTCTTGATCTTGAACTGGATCCATTAATCTCAAAACATCCATCAAAATTATTTCTCAATCGAATCAATCATTTCAATTGGTTGGTTTGGTTTGGTTTTCGATTTTAAATTAATTAAAAATTTATTTAATAAAATTTCAAAAGTTTCCTTTTTATCATCTTTTTCAATTTTTAATATCTTTTGACTTGTTTTCAAATTTTTTTTAGAAAAATGAATAGAAAATTCTTAAATTTCTCAATTTTAACTCCTTTAAATCAAAATTTTAAATTAAAAAATTTCTCAACTCTTCATTCTATTAAAAAATTTAAAAATTTAAAAATTTCTTCAATCAAAAAATTTAAATCAAATCATCAAAATTTAAATCAAATCAATCTAAATAATTCATATCTAACTCAATCGGAATCAGAATCAGAATCAAAATCAGAATCAAAATCAAAATCAGAATACGAATACGAACACGAAGATCAAGATCAATCAAACTCAAATCAATCGTTTTCTGTCGATTCAAATAACTTCTTACTAGATCCAACTTATATTAAACGTTATCGTGATCCAGAACGTCATGATGATTATATCATTCCAGATCATCATCATCCTTATGAATTTAGAACAAGACCTAATTCAACTCAATTTAATTCATCAAATCATCAGCCAAGAAACGCTAGAATTAAAATGGAAAATTCTTGGTTATCAACTTGTATCTCATCAAATCATTCATCAAATTCAAATTTAATCAAACCAAAATTAGGCCTTTGCTTCCCCGGTTCAAGTTGTCAATATTTAGGAATGGGTTCATTCTTAAAAAAATTTAAGACTTTTAATTCAATTTGGCTTGAAGCTGAAGAAGCTTTAATAAATTTCGAAACTTGGAGAAATTCTTTAAATTTAATTCAAAAATTTAAAGATTTAGGTTATAATGATTCTCAAGCTAATCTTTTAGGTGGTCCAATGAAAAAAGGCGCTTTATTATCAAATCTTAATCATTCAATCAATCTTGGATTAAAACATGTAGTCTTTAATGGTCCTCAAAATGAATTAACTAGATCTTCAAATGCTCAACCAGCAATCTTAATCTCAAGTTTAGCTTATCTTAAAACTTTAGAGGTATCTCTTCAAATTTTAATACAAAAAATTAAATTAAATCATTCTTGAAATTAATTTCTTGTTTTTTTATTAAATTTAGATCGATGGTCAATTTCCTATACAATCATTAACAAATCTTTACGCTGGTCATTCTTCTGGTGAATATACGGCTTGCGTGGCTTCAAATGTCATCAAATTCTCAACTGGCGTTCAATTAACTAGATTATTAGGTTTATTAACTACTAGAGCTTTACAACTTTATCAAATTCTACCTTCAACTTTCTCTCATGCTTCAGATCATTCTAGAGCTCAAATGTCAGCTTTATTAATCAATTCACCTAATCATTCAATTCATGATCTCATCTTTGTCATCAAAAACTTAAAATCTTCAGATCCCGCCTTAAAAGTCCAAATCGCTAGTATAAATTCAAATCAACAAGTCGTCTTAACTGGTACTCGTTTCGGTGTATTAGCTGCTAGTTCAAAATTACATGATTTAGATATTGCTCATCGTGCTGCTGATTTACCTTGCTCGTTAGTTTAAAAATTCATTTCAATTTAGAATTCTCCTTTTTGATTTATTTTTTTTTAATCCTTTTAGATCTCCTTTTCATAGCTCATTCATGAAACCTGCAGCTCAAGGTATGAAAATCGCTTTAGATTCAATTCAATTCTCACCTCCTACAAAACCAATCGTCATCACATCTCCTTTTAAAGATTCTTCTTACTCATCAAATTTTAATCATCAAAATTTAGAAATTGATCCTTTTCAATCTTATCAAACTAGATTAATCAACTCAAAAGAAGATTTAGATTATCTTAAACTACATTTATCTCAATCTATTCATCAACCTGTCTATTGGACAAAAACCATTCAAAGACTTTTATCCAAAAAATCACAACTTTCAAATCATCATGATCATCATCTTTTAAATAAATTAATATTTATTGGCCCTGGTAAAGCACTAAATAATTTATGTAAAAAAGAAATCTTGTACAATAAAAAAATCTCTAATCAATCAGCAAATCAACCTCAGCAAGATGATCAAGAGATAGAAATTAGTAGTTTAGCTACTTTGGACGATTTTGATAAACTTAGACTCCTCAAAGTTTGATTTCATAACTTTGGAGCTTGTATATTAGTGGCCATTTGTTTTAGTAAACCTTTTTATTATTTTCTTTTTTGGATCGAATTCAACTCATTATTTATAACGCAATTCAATTATGTAATTTACTGTACTATTTTAGGTCTTATAAACCTACAAACTCAAAAATCGTGATCGAGTGCTCATAAGCTCATTTCTAGCTACCAAATTTCAAAATTTAGATTTGGGCTTGGAATAATTCTTTAAATTACATAATAATCAAAAAAACATTGCAGAACTAATTAAGAACAGAAAAATATTCTAATTTATTTATTTAGTTTCAAAATGAAATTAAAAATTCAAATATTAATTCATTAACTAAATCAATCAATGAAAAAAAATAAAGTAAAAAACATCAAAAGGGATTTAAATATTTATTTTAAGTTTCTTTATTAAAAAAAAGAATTATTTTGTTTTATTTTAATAAAAAAAAACTAAAATAAAATGTAATAAAAAAAAAATAATCTAAAATTTTCGTTTTTTTTGATATCCTTTTTTAAAAAATTTAAAGCCTTAAAAATTCATAATTAAGAGAGTTTTTTAAAAAAAAAAAAAAAATTAAAAAAAAAAAAAATTAAAAATTAAAAAAAATTGAATTTATTTTATTTTAATTTATTTAAATATTTCATATTTTTTTTTTTTTTTTAATATATTATATTATAATATACTCTAATCAATTTTTTTTTTTTTTTTTTTTTTTTTTTTTTTTTTTTTTTTTTTTTTTAATAAAGAAAGAAAGAAAGAAAAAAAAAAAAAAAAAAAATATTGTTGAAAAAAAAAATATTTTAAAAAAAAAAAAATTTTTTAAAAAAAAAAAAATATTAAAAAAAAAAAAAATATAAATATAAATAAATTATTTTTTTTTTTTTTTTTTTTATATATATATATTTTAAAAAAAAAAAAAATTATTTATTTATTTATTTATTATTATTATTATTATTATTATTATTTTTAAATTAAAAAAAAAAAAAAAAAAAATTATTTTATAAAATATATATTTTTAAAAAAGAAAAAAAAAAAAAAAAAAAAAATTGAATTTAATTAATTAATTAATTAATTATTTATTTTTATATATATATATAAATAAATTTTTTTTTATTATTTTTTATTTTATTTTTTATTTTTTATTTATTTTTTAAATATGATTTTAAATATGATTTTTTAAAAAAATTAAATTAAATTTATTTATTTTTTTTAAAAAAAAAAAAAAAAAAAAAAGGGATGTTAAAAAAAAATTTTTTTTTTTTTTGTTTTTTTTTAATTTTATTTTTTAAAAATTTAAAATTTAAAATTTAAATGTAATTTTTTTTTTTTTTTTTTTTTATTTTTTTTTAATTATTTAATTAATGTTTTTTAAAGTTTTAAAATTTTATTATTAAATTAATAATAAAAATTTTTCTATTCTTATTTATAAAAATAAATAAAAAAAAAAATTTTTTTTTTTTTTTTTTTTTTTTTGTAATTAGTTTTTTTTTTTAAAAAAATTTTATAATTTAATAATTAATAATAAATTTTTTTTTATTTTTTAATAAATTATTTTTAAAAACAAAATAAAAAAAAAGAAACTTTTTTTTTTTTTATTGAAAATTTGAAAAAAAAACAAAACAAAACAATTGAAAAAAAAATTAAAATAGGGTGTTGGTAAACCCATATAAGCCCTTATGTGTTTTTGACATAAATTGGTAAAAACACATAAAGGGTTCCCTGTGGTCATTTTAAATTAAAATGAATCAAAAAAAAAACCATGTATTGGTTCACAAATACCTAAAACCCACCAAAAAAAAAAGGTTTTTTTCCCCACAAAACCCCTCTAACCCAATTATTTCAGTTTTTCTTTGCATACCCCCCTAAAAAAATCAACCAAAAACCCAAATAATACATATTACCCCCCTCAAACAATTTCTTCTGTTTTTAAAAAACAGAATTACTAAAGAAATTTTAAAAATCTTTTCGCACTTTTTTTTCCTTTTTTTTCTCACAAAAGATTGAATTTTCCCCCAAAACAACTTGCTTCTAAGAATCTAATTAAAATTCCCTTTTTTTTTTTTTTATCTTCAATCTTCTTTTATTATTAAATTCAAAACCTCTTAATTTATCTTTTTTCCCCAACTTTATTTGAATTTTCATACCTTTTATGAATTCTTTCTCAAATTTTGAAAGGTTCTTTCCTTATTCCAAATCCTCTAATTTCCCCCTTTTTTTTTAAAAAATTTATACATATTTTTCACTAAATCATGCTTCAACCCCCCACTTAAGGTGAATTTCAGACCCTTGAGCTTCTTTAGCAGAATGTGCATAATGTTTCCAGGGTACAGGGGTATACTGTGTCTACTTTGAGGTCCAATATGACCCATAACCAAATTGAATTAGTTTATTACAGGTCTGAGACCCCAAATCCTAACAAAAACTCCTCCAAAACAGTCACTTCAAGAAAGCTTGAATTTCCATTTAAAGTTTATTCCATAAAATATGCAAAGATTCCCACTTGAACTCTTAAAGTCAAAAATCTTGAAGATAGTCATGATGCCACTGAAAATTTTATGACACATCCTGCTTTTAAAGAATTTAATGAGAAAGAAATATCCCAAATAGCTCAAATTTCTGAATCTCTCTACTCATTAAAAGGAAAATTAAGGTCCAATTATGCAGCTAGAGGGAATCTTAAAGGTTTAAAATTATTCAAGAAATTTACAACCAAATCAAAAAAAATAAAGAAATACAAACTTCAATTCAAAAATCCCATTTATTATCTTATTGAAATCATAAAAGAAGAAAAATTTTGTTTTGTCTTCTGAAAGGGATTTTGAGTGAAAAATTATTTACTTGTTTTTTTTTTCACTCAACCCCTTTTTTCCATAAAAACTCTTTCAAGAATTTCATCATGTGATTCTTATGGATTTTAATTATAAAACCAATAAGTACAAAATTCCCCTTTTTAATATTTTTGTAATCAATTCAAGAAATAAGAACTTCTCTTGAACCTTTTTTTTTTGATGAAGAATTAAACTAAACACTAATATACTTTTTTGAATTAAATAAATAAATAAATAGAAAAAAAGTTTTTTTTAAAAAAAAAATATATAAAATATTTTTCTCCTTCAATTAATTTTTATTTTAAAAGGGATTTGAACTTAAAAAAAAAAAAAAAAAAAAAAAAAAAAAAAAAAAAAAAAAAAAAAAATTTTTTTTTTTTTTCTTCTTCTTTTGGAAGATATTAAAAGAATTAAAAATCATTTTTATTTACTTTTTTTTTTTTGAAAACATAAATAAAAAAAAAAAAATTTAATCTTTCAATTTTATAAAGAAAAAAATTGATTTTGAAAATTGATTTTAAAAATTTTTTTATGAACCTTTTTTGAAATAAATTAAATATAATTTTCAATTTTCAATTTTCAATTTTAATTTTATTATTATTGTTTTTTATTAATTAATTAATTTGAGATTAATTTTTTTTTCAAGTTTATTTATTAATCTAATGAAAATTATTTCAAAAAAGATAACTAAAAGAATCTTTAAAAGAAATTTAAAAATCCTAAAGTCTTGAAATATTTTTAAAAATTATTGGCTTACTCTAAAAGAGTATTATTTACCATCCTGAACCAACCACTATTTCTACCTGGGTTTGGGCTTTACCTCCAGAGTTGAAGGTTCCCATGACATGGTTAAAATTAGGATCCAAAAAGTCTACTGGTACTCTCCTGGAGGTAGTTAAGGCTCTTCACATTACTTTTAGAAAACAATTTATTGAAATTATCAAAAGAATCTTCAAATAAAATTATTTTTCATGTCAAGAATTTTCCTTCACAAATCTGTACTATTTAATGAAAAGGTGTTTAATTATTCTTTTCAGATTGCCTTTAAAAATTTCAAAAAACAAAATTTCCTTAAAATGAAAAAATTCATCAATAAAATATAACAATTATAAAGTAATTCATTTTTAAGAATAAAACACAAAAGGAATTTTCAAATTTTCAAAGGTTTGAAATATTAAACTTTCATCCTAAATTGGAATTTTAATTTTGCCTTTGAGGGAGGTTTTTTTTTTTTAATTTCTTATTCTTATTAACTGATTTTATTTTTTAATATTCTTTTCAAGATGGTTTTCAAGTTGATAATCAAAGTTTTGACAAAAGAAAGAATGAATTAAGTCAAAAAAAAAAAAATATTTTAAGATATTGAGGAAGACCTTTTTTAAAGACCAATTTCAGAAATAATCCCAATTCTTAAACATTTTCAACATGTTTTGATTGGAAAAGTCCCATTTGATTTAATTTCCAATTACTCAAGAGGATTAATGATCAATATTATTAAGACTCATTAGAATGAAAGAATATATTTTGAAAACTTTAAGGATCAAAGAATAAAAAAAAAAATACAAAAAAAAAAAAAAGAGAGAGAGAACCTTAAAGATTTTAAATTATTGAAATTCAATTCAAGAGAAGAGGAAGATCCCCATCAAAAGTGATCAGTAAAACAACATAAAGATCACATTCAAATTTCCCCTCTCCAATTACAGAAGTGGACTCATAATTCTAAAGATTCTGAGGACTCATTATATAAATAAATCAGTTCATCTGATTCACTACCCTCAGAAACTGAATTGAATAAATCAGAAGTCACCCTTAGAAGGTTCATAAGATTGGAAATTGGAAGAAAAACCTCAAAAAGAAAATCACATAAGCCTGCAACTAGTTTGAAGATATATTATGAAATTGATTTGACCTGTGAGCATTGTAAAAGCAATTATTACACAAGTGATGAATTCTCCAAGCTTTTTTTGAGTTTCTGATTCTTTTTAATGTATATTTCTTTTGTTTATTTTGATATTTATTCATCTTTTGACTTTATTTTTATCAGATACCTGGCTCAGAAGACTTTCCCAAGTTTATATTGAAATACGCTTTCAAGGCCATCAATGTCCAGGGTGATGGAAACTGTGACTACAGAACAGTATCCTACTACATTTACAAGACTCAAGATCAATGAGCTGATGTCAGAGGTGACTTGGATGAAGAAATTTAACAAAATCAAGAACTTAATGAATCCATGAACACTTTAATTCCCTCAGTATCCTCTTATTTGGAAAGAATTGTATGGTATAAAGATGTTGGCCAGGCTCCAAAAAAAGCAATTGGATGTACATTCCTGACATGGGGGATCCAATTTCAAATAATTATAAATGACCAGTTTTCTTTTATTCCAAAATACAATATTTTTCTTTTTTTTCCCTTATTTCTATCCTCCAAATGATAATCCCCCCATTTTTTATCTGATTCTTGAATAGTTGTGCTCATTTTGTTCCTTTGGATATAATCATTTATAAATTTTATCAAGTCCCCCCCGTTAATGTCAATTGGGAACTTCATGCTCAACCACAAGCCCTGGAGTGGGCTGATAAATTTAAGAAACACCCGATATTATATTTTTCCAATCTTCCTCCCCCCCTCTCAGAAAATACCAACTATTTTTGAAGTTGATTCAGATTGATTGATTTTTTTTTATATAAAATTTATACCAATTAACACCTTCCTCAATCATATTTATTACTTATAAATCCCACCTTAGAATCTTTTTTTTTTTTTTTTTTTTTTTTTTTTTTATTCAAAAATTTGAAACTTTTTATACTCAAAAAAAAAAAAAAAAAAACAAGTTATATTACAAAACAAGAAAAAAAAAAAAAAAAAAAAAAAAAAAAAAAACACTTTTTTTTTTTGTTACTTCATTTATTATCCTAACCAAAAAAAAAAAAAAAAAAAAAAAAAAAAAAATTTCCCCAAAAAATTTATAGGTTTCTAGTTCTTTATTTTTTTTTTTTTTAAAAAAAAATTAAACCTTTAATTTTTGTAAAAAAAAAAAAAAAAAAAAAAAAAAAATTGAAGGAAAATTAATAATTGAGAAGATTTTAAATTAATTTTTTTTTAAAAAATAGTCATATTATTATAAACACAGAAAAAAAAAAAAAAAAAAACACTTTTTGAACCTTTGCTTTTCACACTTGAAAAAAAAAAAATTTTTTTTTTTTCCAAAATTATATACTTTTTTTAGCTATTAATTTTTAAGATTAAAATCTTCATTTTAAGAAAAAAAAAAAAAAAAAAAAATTAATTAAATTAATAAATGGGAAAATTATATATTAATTTTTTTTTTTAAAAAAAAAATATATTCCATTTTTTTCAAATTGGTAAAAAAAAAATTGAAAAAAAATTGAAAAAAAAAATTGAGGATATTGAAATCCCATTTCAAAAAAAAAACTTCAAAATTGAGTCTGAGGATTTTTTTTTTTTTCAAAAAAAAAATAAGGTCATTTATGTGTGTTTACCAACATCCTAAAAATAAAATAAAAATAAAAATAAAAAATAAAAATAAAATAAAAATAAAATGAACATAAAAATAAAATAAACATAAAAATAACAATACAAATACAAATAAAAATAAAATAAAAAAACAGTAAAAAAAATAAACATAAAAATAAAATAAAAATAAAAATAAAAGAAAAAAAAATAAAACAAATAAAAGAAAAAAAAATAAAAAAAATAAAAGAAAAATAAAATGAAATAAAAATAAAAAAAAACAGTAAAACAAAATAAACATAAAAATAACAATACAAATACAAATAAAAAAGAAAATAAAAACAACAATAAAAAATCAAAATAAAAGGCGCATCAAAAAAAACTTTACTATATTCTTAATTTCAATTTTGATTCCTAATTTCAAATCTTATCATAGCATGTTCTTTCTTTCAATTATATAAAAGAAATAAATACAATAATATTGAAAAAACTTAAATATCTCTTCTTCTTCCTCAAAAAAAGATAAATTTCTATTTATATTTCAAATATTTAAAAGAAGAAAAATGAATAGCAATTCAAAAAAATTCAAAAAAATGTAATTTCAGTAAATTTAATTTGATTTGAATTGTTATTTTTTTGTTATTTTCTATTTCAGCTTATTTTAATAATAACAATAATAAATAAAGAAAGGGGATTGGTAGACTCACATAAGATTTTGGTAAATCCATCTAAGATCCGTTATGTGAATTTATCAAAAAGGACCAAATCCATGTAAGTAAAGCCCCTAGCCCTATTTTCAATTGAAAATATTAAAGCCTCCAAAACGTCACATATTCCACACAAAATACAAAAAACAAACAAACCCAATTTTACCCACACCCCATTAAAAAAATATAAAATAAATATTACCCTCAAGTTCATTTACAGCTTCTCTTCATAACACTATGGACATTACCTTTTTGCTTATTTTTATCTCATTTTCACCTCATTAAATACTTTCATTTTATTTTTTGGCTCTCAAAACTTCCACTTAAATTCTTTTCTCTTCTCAAATTTTACCCTTTTCTTTTCTTTTTTCAATCCACTTTTTTCTGGTTTTTTTCCCATTTTCTTTAATTTCTTTTTTTGTCTATTTTATTTAAAACACTTGAAATCAATGGAAATATGTCAGTAAGAGGGGATCTGGCTAGCAAAAAATATAAGATAATGAAAGCTCTTATTAATCTATAAATACTTTATTTTAATGCAATTGAAAAGTAACTGGGATCTACTGGCCAAAAAGTATAAAAGACAAGTTCAATTTTGGTATTTTGAAAATTCTATCACTTTTTTCCCCCAAATCACAAATCCTCTATTTTTTTTTGGATGGATATAAAAATCTTCCTTTTTGTAAATTTAACATAATTAATTCTTCATGTTTTCCTATTCCACCCAAAAAAAATCATTTGAGAAATTTATGATAATCTTAATAATACTTTAGCTTTTTGGGAAGAAAAAAAAAGCTATAACTAGAATAGAAATATTTTTATTAATCTGAATTTTCACAAAACAACCATTCATCCAAAGAAAATTCCAATCCAATACAATCCAAAATTTATTAAAAGTTAAAAAACTCAAAAAAAAAAAATTACTTGAAATTTTGATTAAAAATTAATTATTCTCTATTTCTTTGATTTCTTTTTTGTTTGAATTTCTCATTTAAATATATTATTTTAATTATAAATTCCATTAATAGATCTTTGTTTTTTGTTTTTAAATAATTAGTTTAAAAAATAAATACTTAAATTGAAATTGTAATAAAATTCCAAAAATTCCTCTTTTGAGATTATCAAAAAAATAAGTGGTTTTTTTAAAAAAAAGAACTTAAGATTAAATTCAAAAAAAATCTTCTTTATTTATTTTATTTTATTTCATTTATGAATATGATTAGTAAAAATTCTTTAATATATTTTTTTTTCAAAAAAAAAATTTTTATTCAAATTCACAAATTTGAATAAATTTTTCATATAATATTTTTTATTTTATTTTTTGAGTAGTATCATGAATCTTAAAAAACAATTTCTTGTAATTGAGAGATGGCCTAAAGAAGGAAAGAAGGCTTTCTCCCCCCCCAAAAAAGTGCTTTATGGTAAAGGAGGGTGGGGGGGGGGGGGGTGAGAATTTCTTTTTAACTTTAATATCACCACTCCTTTCATGAAATTTGATCCTTATTTTGGAGAATTTTAATATAAGTGGTTATGTGAATTTACAAAAAAAAACTTATGTTATTAGCCTACTAATTTTATCTAAACAATTTAAGAATTCTTTTTTTTAAAGAAAAATAAGAAAATAAATTCATGACCAATTATCACTAATAAAGTGGACCGAATTCTCAAGAAGGCCCATGATAGGGAAGAAAGATTGAGGATAAAATAGATTATAATTTAGCTCAAGATACTTTTAGGTAGTTAAAAGTTATCAAAATTGAAAGAATTTATATCTGAGATATAGGCTAAGGAGCCCTTCTTTTAGAAGAAACCAAATAAGCTTACAGAAACTACCTTCATTTGAAAATCTTAGTATTTTGAACGTTTCGAATATGTAAATATATATAAAATTGAATACATAGTATATCCAGCATTCATGAGACTTCCATATTGACAATATGCAAAGATTCTACAAATTCATATATTTTCATAATAATTTTTAACAAATTTAGATATTTATTTTACATATATCCTCATATATCTATAATATTTTCTTCTCAAGCTTAACTCTAAAGCAAAGAAAATAAAAAAAGAACTTCCCTAAGCTTAAAATATAATTATAAACTTGAGCTTTTAATGCGTTTTATTAGTTAAAACTCTTTTTTATATCTATTATGAGCTCTGAATATATATATATAATCTAGATTTAAATATCTAAATATCACTATAGAGATATAAAATAGATATTTCTCTAGTTATCTAAATATTTTTCTCATAATGAAAAAATAAAAAATAATTTCGTTTCCCATTTCTATTGGTAAGGAATAAAAAAAAGGCTTACTCTATGCTCTTGGAGATATATTTTCACGTAATATTATAGAAATAGAATAAAGATATTTTATGAGAAATTTTTCCTTTAAACAGCTTTTGATGTATTGAATTAAGTTTGATTTATGATTGATATCGCATAACAATCACTGATTAATATTATAATGTAATTAGAAACTCACAAATATTTGATATAGGACTCAATAATACCTACTGGTCTTTTCATAAAATAATAGTTATAATCTTAAGATTATTGAAATTAATCATAACTCTGATTAGGTCTTAATTTGAGAGGTATTTTCCCTAAATACTTATGAGACCATCTTTTAGGGTCTGTTGGAGGATTATGAAGATGTGGGGTTACATTGTCCCCTCAAAATCTTGGAGGGCTATTGAAAGTTGTGGCTTAGGTCACTTTCCATAAATATCACTATTAGGTCAAAAATGGTTAAAAGAAGTTTTAATATACTTTAATATATATTCGAAAGTGCTTTTCTCCTAAATTTTCAAGCATAAAAGTCTGATAGAGAAAGGTGAAGATATGATACGGTGAAGAATAAGTGAAAGCATATATATTGAAGAGATTTTTAATAAAATTATTGAGAAAAGTCCAATCACTAAGAATATTCATTAAATCTAGGTTATATCATATTTCTTATTCTTATTGAAAAGTTATTCATTCACAAAAAAAGTGAATAGAGGTAGAATCCCCATGTTTGTGAATTGGCAGATTCTCAGAAGCTCTATTTAGTCATAATAATAAGGGATAAATAGTTTGAGACTTTATCCTTATAAATTAGTTAATAGTCCCTATTTTTTGAATGTTCCATTGAATTTATATAAGATTAAGATTATTAATTAAACTCCTTGTTTATTTATATCTTGTGATATCTTATTTTCATCATTATTATTCAAATTGATATATATTTGATCCCAACATAGCTTCCTGAAAGAAGACGGTATTTATCTTAAATTTCTTGGCTCTGTTATTGAAGATCTTTGATCTGATAGGATATTTTGAATATTTAAGGGGATAATTAAAATTATTATTTATTTATTCAGTCCGACATTATTGAGAAGATATAAATTATTTGTTTTCTTGTCAGTATGTTTCTCTTCAAAAGCTTATTCATAGAAATTTATCTGAAAAATACAATTATTAAATAATTAAAGTTTTTTTTTTGAAATATTTACGCTTTATTTCAAAGATAGATTCTTATTCCTGACACTTAACCTAAAAAAGAAATATCTCAATCGCCCAAAGCTTAATATAACTTCTTAAAAGTGGATGTCATTATCCACATTCATTCGCTAAGGATAAGGAAAATCATTAGTAATCAAATATTCAAATAACACAAAGAGCTTAATCAAACATGAAGAGAGTATTTTCGTATTTTTGGGCTAAACCTAGAGACTCAAGCTGCATATGACAATAAAGTACCTACAGAGAATAGATGTGGTTTCATTTTAAAAAAGAACATAATTATTTCTTAAAAAAATACAGCTCAGGATTGGATATAGAATATGTGTGCAGTATTAGATACACTTTTGAGACAATGATTCATGTCTCTCATCATAGCATTATAATTTTAACTTGGAATAATAAAAGATTACTACATTTAATCTTGTCAAAATTCACTCAAAGAACAAAAATGTAGCCACGTTGTACTACTTTTATGAAGAGCTTATTCAAGTGGTAAATAGTAAAGCTACCTAGATTGATAGATTGCTCTGACTTTTTTTTCATAAATTGAATTTGACTTTATATATATGAGATAAATTATATAAGTTCCTGTCAAAATATATGGTTAGAACTTGAAAAAAAGACATCCCTTTTACTTTAATGAATTTCCCAACTGATTGAGCCAAGCTTCTTTATATCAATCCAAATGAAGTCTTGTTCTAAATATATTTTTCAGCTTGATATATTCAATGTATATTATTTCAATAAGTTTTCAAACAGAAATCTTTTACATAGCATATTTTGTATCCTTATTGAGAAAACTTGTATTAAAAAACCTTGAATCATGTTTCTTTGATTCTTATCTCAGAAAAAAATATCAACCCCGCCTTTACTTTACAAAAACTGTATACCAGGATTGACATATCTCCAAGAAAAACCAGACTTGTTTGGTCAACCATTGAGCCAATACTACCTTGTCTGCCCAGGAGATCTTGCGATTACTGGATCGGGGCTGCGCCCTCCGCAGATATAGCCCGGTTAGCTCAGTCGGTAGAGCGTTCGGCTTTTACCACAGCGCACAAAAATGTGACGTTGCATATGCAACGTCACCTAGACGTTGCACGCGCAAGTCTCAGTTTACCCGGGGTGACAGTTGCTAAGACAGCTGTAAGAAATGTAACGACAGCTGCCTCACTTCTCTCACCAGCAACGACACCACCCTCTCAACAACATCGGAACATCTATCCCTTTTCGTCATGGACTGTGTTTTTTTCTTTTCGTCATCGACTGATCAACAACTCATTCAAATGTCTCACATCTGGCCCAATTCCACAATTTCTGAATTTTTTTCTTCGCCTACTGTTTTCTTAAGACTACAATTAGTCTCAATCATCAACCAATCGTCATCTTATATCACTCTCATGGAGCTGTGTACCTGCAGTAAATGTGTTTTGCACACATTTAATCGTCCCAATGGTCCAGCACATGGACGCTTCCTCTCCACCCGGAACAAGCAAAAACATCAGCATAATGATTGGCTACAGCTGCAAACTCTTCCAATCCGTCAGGCTAGCAGTGAATCAAACTCAAGTAATCTCTCTTCATCATCGTTGGCTTCCCAATCATCAAGTAGTGAAGATTCCTTTGTTTTGGATGATGATCAAAGTCTTTCAGGTCAGAAGGGTTTCTCTTTTGCTTGTTATTTCTTTATTAACTTTGCTTAAATGTTTCATCCATAGTTCTTGTAGCAATCTTTATTTGTTGGCTCCACCTTTTCTGTGCATTGAGCTTGCAAAACTGCCATATCGTTTATAAATTCCTCCAAGAGATCCTTATCGAAGCCCATAAGAAGCACACACCTGTACTCAGACAAACATGGGACCTACGCACAATGAAAAAAAGCCTCAAAATATCCCCCAAGATGAAGCCCTTTGTATGCTGCTCAACATGTTATTCATTGTATGATGGCAAGAACATCCCAATGACCTGTACCTACCAGCCCAGTCGGAATCATATTTGCAAAAACAACCTTTTCAAACCAACAACAACATTTAATGCTCTACGAGACAAAGGAATTGCCCCACGTATGAGATCCAACATGAGCTTAAATGAAGTAGGTGTAATAAACACACCAAAATTAATGTACTACACTCGTGACCTTATGGAATGGATCGAATGGCTCTTAAACCTGGAAGCAATTGAAGCAGAAATTGATATTTGGAAGAATGAACTCACACAAACCTACCATACCTGCGACATACAACAAAGCTTGGCGTGGAAGACCTTCTCATGGCCAGAATCCAGTAAAAATGACCCCAATTCACCTTGTATGGCTTTCTCTCTGTTCATAGACTGGTTTAATCCACGAGGAAACAAGATTGCTGGTAAGCAGGAGAGCTTAGGCTGCCTGGTATTGACCTGTCTTAATCTGCCACCAAAATACCGTAATAAACCAGCTTTCAGTTTACTTTATTCCATCATCCCAGGACCAAGCTCACCAGATGTCATCACCATATCGAACATACTCAAACCTCTAGTTGACGAATTATTAGTGATTCAAAATGGCTACACTGTGAAGACACCATTATATCCAGAAGGTCGGGATGTTTATGCGCAACTCCTCCCTCTAGTTGGTGATCATGTGGCCATTCACAAAACAGTTGGTTTTGGAAGTCATTCAGCACAGCAATTATGTGCATGGTGCACGGCTGAATTGAGTAACCTTCAGGGGATGCAAGTGGGTACCAAACGAACAGGGTTTGACATCAGTGATGCAGCAAAGAAATGGAAGGAGGCCCCAAGCCTGGCAGCACAGGAAGCCCTTCGAAAGAAAACTGGTGTTCGTTGGTCTGAACTGAATCGCCTGCCATACCGTGTACCCCATATGCACATTGCACTAGGGGTTATGCATAATTGGCTTGAAGGTGTCCTTGCCGAGCATTTTCGACACCGTTGGGGATTTCAAGATGAAGTTCAAGAAAGAAAGCGAGCAATAAAGTTGGCCACACAGAACACCAAAAGAGCTCGAATAATGGGTCAAGAAGGGGTATTTGTCAGAGAACCTAGTGTTGAAAGTGAAAACTCAGTTGACAACAATGAAGAGGATGCCTTTGAGCTCAATGGAGGAACTGCTGGCGGTTTCTTTACGAAAAGGAAGGCACAAGAGTTTCGGGAACTTATGCAGGATGTGACAATGCCAACAGGAGCAACTAGGCTCCCACTAAATCTTGGCGCAGCAAGGCATGGACGTCTCAAGGCTTCGCAATGGCTCAGTCTCTTCACTTTGGTAATCCCACTTATCATACCAAGAATGTACATTACTAAGAGGTCTATTGATATGAAGTCAAATCAAGCGAAGTTTTTGCAAAACACTGGTGACTTGATTCAATGCACAAGAATAGTTTTTTCCAAGGTATGCCGAGAAGGCCATGCGGGTCGTTTTTTTCATGCATACAACCGGTACACTTCGTCTGCAAGGGAGGTGTTCAATAATCCAAATGTGAAGCCGAATCATCACTATGCCCTTCACATCCCTGAACAGATGAAACTATGGGGGCCGTTAATGGGGGTGGCCGAGTTTGCAGGTGAAAGGACAATTGGCCTGTTACAAAAAGTGCAGACCAATCAGAAGATTGGTAAGTCAATCGTGTGGGAAATTTGAGTTTGGATATGTTTTGGATGCTGATTTGCATTGGGGTGAACTTTATAGATGAGATGCATGTGACAATTATGAAAAAAAGTGCTGAAGGTCAGATGTTGTTAGGGGGACAACCAAGGTTGACAAAGGTGTTGGAGAGCAAAAAAAAAAAAGAAAATGCTGGGTGCACAAACTCCATTGAAGTGTCCGACACTGTTTATGTGGCAATGTTGAAGATGCTTTGGGAGGGAGGGGTGAAGGTTCGTGATTTGAAAAACTTCCCCCATCCAGAAGGGGCTTGGGTCCTGAGTAGGCGGGCAAAGACTATTTGGTCATGTGAACTCAATGATCAAGAGGATCATCTTTCTGTCTCAAGCCCAAATAACGTCGTGATTTACAAGGCTCGAAACGGTTATGCACATGGCCTAGTCCAACATATCTACCAATTTTCCGGGTCAAATAACGAACCAGTTTTGGGTGTTTATATAAATCCCATTTCCAACCTTTATGTACGGCCCAAGTATCCCCCTGGATCTATTGGGTACTTCTTAAGTCTATTTGGTGTTTTTGTCGGTAGTATTAACTATAATGCCACTGTGATGATTGAACCAAATAAGGTTGTGTCTTTGGGTGCCTATTGTTTTTCCCCCAATTCCATTGTCTCACCTGCCGATAATAGCATTTTCATATGCCCTTATAATCGTTCATTGCCTTTCTAACTTGACTTTGTACTTACAGAATAACCAACAATTGAAATATACCCCCTGTCATTTTGAGACTTAAAATTTCCATTATGGGAGAATTTACAATCACCACCCTCAAAGCCAATGTTTTGGTTTACAATTGAGAGACGTAAAATTTTTATTTTGAGGAATGCAAGAACACAAAACTTTGATTTAATTAAGAGAAACACCACACAGTTATGTACATCCTAAAAAACACAAACCCCACCCATAACATCAAAACGAACCCATTGTGTACATGCTAACATGCAAGCCCCTGTCCATCATATTCCTTCTTCCTCAACACCCTCCATTTTCTCCTCGATTAAAATATCCTCTTCTTCACCACTAACCTCACTCCCTGATCTTTCTCCCCCTTCTCTGGTGCCATTTGTGTCTATGTCAGTGCCACTCTCCTCATCATCTTCATAATCATATTCGCCTGGCTCAAAGAACCCATTTATTTCATCCCCTGATGCATCTGGACTTTCACCCTCCAAGTCAATACTATCCCCATTCTCCTCTTCATCTCCTTCCTCTACACTTTCGTCATCCTCCATTGGGTAAGATTTGAGCACAATCTCACTGTATTTCTTGTAGAATGCCTTATCGGAGATCTTCTCATCTGGGTGTTTTTGTGGACTTAATGCTTGCTCAGGATTTGGAAGGAATGCAATACTCTTCATGTCGACAGTGCTCTGTTTTTCAAAATTTGAAAGGTTCTTGAACCATTTGACATTGTAAAAGTCAACCGGTAAGCCCTTGGGTGGGCGAAGATTATTGGACGGAATGGGTATTTTTGGAAGGAGCCTGACTCTCCCCCGATGAGTCATCCCCATATTTGTTTGGTATTCCAACATAGCTTTGTCTAACCGGCGAAAAAACACATTGGCCTTCCTTGATCGATATCTCAAATTTCGTATGACATAAAGATCTTTTTTGTTATCATCTGCCTCATCATCACTATGTGCCCCGATATCCTCAATGATTTTGCGATACCTGCGGGGAAACTTTTGCAAAATTGCAAACTCAAGCCTGGCATCACGAAGCTGAAAGAAAAAGTCAGCTTGTGAATGTTTACTATGAAAAATGATGGCTAGAAAACATACCCGAGCACGGTTCTTGTTGGAAGAATCTTTGGAGACTCGTGCTTGATAGCTTCCTTGAGCTTTCATTTCTTTGTCGCAAAGCTCTTTCATTCGATAATGCACAAAGTGGTCATAAGACCTTTGCAAAAGTCCAGTCTTTGTAATGAAACTGAAATCCATGTTGTAGTTGTTGTATGCACCACCTGCAGCCAGTTGTTGAAAAGTTGAGATAGCTGCTATACGACAAGCCACATTGTAAAGCTCATCATGGTTTTGTGCAAGGTTTGGAGCCCATCGAGTGAACCCTAATCGTCCAAGTGTCCCTTGAACATAATCAATGTATGTTTGACTAAGTTTCTTAAGACCTCTGGCTAGATTGATGGGCTGGAGTTGCTGTCTTGCAAATTCTTGTACATCATCCTCGTTGGAAAGTTGAGAACTTCCACAATCTTGAATTACATCCTTGATTTGCTTGGCATTGGAAAACTTTCGATAAAAGTTTGCAAGGGATTCTTGTGTTGGTGGCAGGGGGAGGGCTCGTTTCTCCTTAATATCCCAAAGAGCTTTGATGTGAATATAAAATGTCTCCTACAAAACATAGATATGAGCAAGCCACTTCTTAAGGTAATTTTTAGTATGAAGAATTGGTCACCTTGACACCCTTGAAGCCTGGTGGATAGTCTGTCTCCTGCATTTGCAAAGGGTTGCGTTTGGGGGTTTTTATTGTTGGTGTATTGGGCTTGCTGGTAATTTGTTTTTTTTGGGATGAATAAATTTTCGATGGCTTCTTTGGTGGGGGCTCAGATTGAGCACGTTGCAATGTGTTTTTATGAGTTGTCAGTTTCTTTTGGGGAGTTTTTTGGTATTTCATTTCCTTGTAAACTTCATTCTTCGTGTGCTTTGGAGAATCAGAACTTAACTTCAAGCTATCAACATCTTCCTTGAGAGTACCAATAGATGAAGTTATTACTTCTTGAGCCTTCATGATAGAAATCAGCATCTGCTGAAATTCTTGACTTGGTGGTATTTGAGAGTCCATGTGAAATGTAATTTGCTTCAAGTAAAAAATATTTAATGAAAATAGCCTGAATAAAATTGGCAAGCACTTTCAAAATGAGTGAAAGTGTAGAAAGGAAAAGGCAGGGAGATATGGTTGACATCACCTGATGGAGTAAAGCTTATAAGCTAGATCCAAGCGGAAGGAGAAATGATGAAAAAGGGATACAAAAACCGTCCATGACGAAAAGGAAAAAAAAACAGTCGATGACAAAAAGAAAAAAACACAGTCCATGACGAAAAGGGATAGATGTTCCGATGTTGTTGAGAGGGTGGTGTCGTTGCTGGTGAGAGAAGTGAGGCAGCTGTCGTTACATTTCTTACAGCTGTCTTAGCAACTGTCACCCCGGGTAAACTGAGACTTGCGCGTGCAACGTCTAGGTGACGTTGCATATGCAACGTCACATTTTTGTGCGCTGTGTACGGGTTCCCCGCATGAGACCGAAATGTCGGGGGTTCGAGCCCCCCATTGGGCGCAGCCAGTGTCCTGTCTTTCAATTCGCGTCTTTGCTGGGCTAATTCCGCTTTTCCCTTCCTGCCGCTCACCCTGCCGGCCTTCCGCACGATTTGCCTGCTTTGTTTGCAGAAGAGGCCTGACACATTCCCCCATGCCTCTCAATAAAGCGCCCTCTCCATGTGCGGCTGAAAGAGTTCCGGCCTTTTTGGGAGGACAGCACTTGAATAGTTTCAAAGATAATCTATCAAAAAAAGTCTTCATCAGTTTTACTAGTAAGAAGAAAATAACTAACTGCTTAAATATTAATTGCCCTCCTGATCGCCTTGAGCACTTTTCTAAACTTTGATGAAGTCTTCTTTGACATTGTATATACTGTTAGTTTTCCGAGTAAAAAACTAATTTTTTTCAATGCGGGAGTCTGTGTTATATGAGTTGCATTTCATTCTACTGAAAAAAACAATAATTTTGAGTTTTGACAAATAAAAGAAATCAAAGAATCGTTTTTGGTTCTTCAAATGTCACAATAATTTGGAGTTTCAATGCTAAGTAATTACCTTATTGTTAAAAGATTTTGAGAAGGAGATTCATAGCTTTAAGCAACCTAACTCACATTTCTAGAGGTTTTTTTTTTTGAAAACAGGCTCCTTAGAGAGATACCTAACCTTTTTCTGTACAGTTTGAACTTGGATTGGGATCAAGGTGGACAGCATGGGGTTTTTCCCAGTGCATGCCTTTGGCAGGGCAAAGAAGGGTGCATGCTCCTGGTCACAGAAATTCTCATTAAGAAAATGAAGAATTTATTTTAAGCATAAAAAAATGAGAGCTAGAGCAGGCGATCAATGTCCCAATAGCTCTTGGCATTAATTACATCTGGTAGGGCTTCTGGTATAGAGTCCGCAGCTTATTTTGTAAAAAAATCAATGTCAAAAATTGTGTCCCTAAAAGCTTCTTCACATTTATTTTGGACCTCTGAAGTACGTTGAAAAACTCCTTACTCAAATCCTTCAAGCTCATCAGGAAGATTAACTGTCTCATAAGCCTCCATTAATTCATGCTCTGTATGGCTTATCTTTTTAATGACTTGACATTTTTGAGGTGCTTGATTTATTTTTTTACAGAATTTTGAGCGTGATGTACCTTACAATGGGAACTTTATTTGTACTCATATTGTTTTTTATTTCGTTTATAGCATACACCATGGAGAAAATACCTCCAATATCTTCTTTATGTAGGAAAATTCCTTAATAAATCTGATTGGATTTTGAAATCACAAGGAACTGGAGAGCTTTCTTCTCTTATTATAGGTGTAGGTGTAATTGATTCATCCGAAAATTAGGACTTGTAGAAGCTTAAAAATGTCATTTTATTCGACTTAGATACCAGAAAGACCATTTAGAGTTTTTTTTCTGTTTAATTATCAAGTTCTCATCGCGCGCCTTATAGATATAGGCCACGTATTTTTTCAATGAGTCTGCTAATTTTACATTTTAAACATAGATCCAAAGGATTTCTTAATATTTTTCTTGATGGATATGCTGAGTGCCAGGATCTAAACCACTTAATTCACAACCAATACCCACCCAAATTTCCTTCAGGTGCAGCCACCATCATTGGAAGCTCTTTTAGCCGATAAATTCCCTCTTCAATGAGAGTATTTTAAGCTTTGGTAATGTGATTAATTGAGGAATACATAAATACATGTGGTTGCCTACAAAAACTCTTATAATTGCCACTTTTATGTTGATTTTTTTGGTAATTGACTCGAGGTTGTACTGTAAAATAATATATGTAGTGCTCAAGATGCTCATGTTTGAGAAAAGGTATTATTTTAATTAATACCATAATTTTTTTTGAAACTCCCTGTTCACTAGAGTGTTTCTTAAGCTTTTTTTTGGAAAAGATTCATTTGGTACTAAGATTACTTCCTCGTGGCACCTCATTTAAATTATCGGTAAAATGATTCATTGTAAAGAAATATTAATTCTTCATAATCCTCACTTAATTCCCAATATGATCTATCCCATAAATTCTTTATTAGGATATAATGGCCTTTCTGAGAGACTTTGGTAATTATCTTGATGGGAGTTTCTGCCTTTATATGGAAAATATAATTTTACCTTATTGATTAGTTCCAGACATCATGAAATAATTGAATAATCTCTTAGTCATGTTGGACTCAATTATAAGTATTTAAACTGCATAAGCTATATAGAAAGTCATTTAATAATATTAAGCACTTTTATTTTGACCACCACCCTTTTCTTCTGGGTACAATTGATCTCATATTATAATCCTTTGGCTACTCCCGTATCCCAAAGTGACCCAGGAAGATAACTCTTTCCTCATGATATTAGAGTACAGGTACACCTCCGATCCTCACTACAAATTCCCATTGTTCACCTCATTTTGTTCTTGCTTTGATGTGATTTTATATTTTTGGGAAATTGGGCTCTCAATTTCCAACTCCATTCCATAAACAGAAGAGATTTCTTGAGCTGTAAGCTTTATTTTAACTACCACTAGGAAACTTTACTGCTTGGTTCTTGTTTTTACTAGAATGATGTTTATTTTTAGGCTGTTTGCCTCTTTTAAGAGGAAATTTATTAGAACCCTCAAGCATGGTTACTGCTTTAATATGATAAGCGCTAAGTTATTCTGTAGTACTTTGTTGAACAATGTCAAATATATCTCAGTTTGTAGTGTTATTCCAGGATTTTCTTAATTTTCTGTGTTAATTAAAATGTTTATATCTTTAAAGAATCTTTGTAACCAAGAGAAATCCCTAAGATGGTTTTTTTTTGGGCATCCAAAGGAGCCACCTGATCTTTAATAGTGTTGATTTCCTCATCAATTGGCAGGGATTGATTTAGAAGCTTTGATAAGGTATTTCAAGAGCTGTGTTAGTCTGATAAATTATGGATGACAAAGATGGCTTTATATCTCAATTGTTTGAGGATAAATACAAATCTTAAGCTATTGGTGCTATGAATTGAAAGCTAATTGACTAATATGAAGTGCTTTCAAAACTCTGTTGGATAAATGATAAGGAAATTTTATCTTTCTCATGGTTTATGTTCTTTTCAGATCCAGTTAAATGATTATAATTCTCCAAAAAGTAAGCTTACCAATCAAGGGTGATAACCCTTGAATAGGCGTTGAAATATTTATCCTCAATCTCTAATTGGGGCTGAAGTTTCTGGCTAAAAATGTAAAAAAATCTGAAATTTTGGCTTGTTTATGAGCCTTTAATACACTTTTTTTGACATATCAAGCTCATAGCTTTGATATATCCATGATATCAGTCATGTTGAATTGTTTAGAGAAGAGTTTACAGCACTGAATTGAATATATACATAATGAAGAATATATATATATTGAATAATAATGGTTAAACTGAGGTGTGTATTAATTTATTATGCTTTCAGATCTCCCATCACCTATTTTAAAATCAATATTTTTAGTCTTTCAACCAATATTTTTTTGAAAAATTATAAATGACATGATTTTTAATAACAATAGTCAATTTATCTCCCCTAAGATAAACTTACCTCATATATGAAAACTTGAAATTAGAAATTAGTACACAAAAGATAAGAAATGGAAAATTTCAATAGGAAGATTTACCTTAAGGGTTAGATCTTTTTGCGTTGATTCAAATATTGATAACAATGTGTTATTAATATGCACTGATGTATGAGACTTAGATTTATATTGTAATATATGTAATATTAAGAAATAGTTTCTCTTGCGCTTTTGATTTCAAATTTGGTAAGAGCTTCACATTATCTAATTACTTAAGTGAATTAGTCATTTTGAAAACACAGCCTATTGAATAATTATTATCTTTTATTTACAAAATTCAAAATTGATATTAAATCAAAATAATTCTTGCTCATTGATTTTATGTATTTAACTTTCAAGTCAGTTTCTCAAAAGAAAGGCTTCTGACCAACTATCTAAACAACTCAATTGATTTGAGTCACTTTTTATCAAGTTTTTTCTATATTTCTCACATTCTTACTTAAGAATAATGAGTTACTCCCAATTTTAATACATAAATGTTTTGGAAAATATCCAATAGGATATATAAACGGTAAAAGATATAGACTTGCGTAAAGCTTTGACAGTTTGAATAAGTTAAAAATTTAACTTTCATATTTTTGAATATTTTGGAGATCAATAAATGAACAAAACTTTCATATTCTGCTGATTTTATACCTTATATATATTTTTCAATTTGTCTTGAGGAATTTTATTTTGATGATAAAGTACTTATAGATTATAATATACAAGTGAAATATCATTTGAAAAACTCATAGAAATTATTCAAGACTTAGAGAATATATCATCAAACAATTTGATCTCAAGCTTTTGTTTTTGAATTAAGGTATTCCCTTGAGATATATAATTTGATGATTTATTCCTTTATTCATTCTGTCTAAGCTGAAATATCTGAAAACATCTTCATTATGTTTAATTAATATTCATAGTTATTTGAGATAGATCGTTTTTACTAACTTATGATTTTAATAGCTATCATACTCTTTTCTCTCATATTTAAATGATATATATCCTGGTCAATAAGATTGAACTCGCTGTCATTCTCAAGGGAAGGTTTGTCTTCTTATCATTGAAAGATTTTTGTTATGGATATACAGCAATATTTATGGTGAAATCAGAATACTTAATTCTATTAGTTAAAGAGGTCTTTGAAGTTGAAAGATTTTCTCTATGGCTAACTTTCCCCTATACCCAAGTGATATTTATCACTACTTTCACTCTTGAAGAGCTTAAGGTTTTTCTATGAATCAAACATCAAAAATTAAAATTGTGCTGTTAATTTTCTCAAAAATAAAGACATATAATTAAGGAACCATTTCAATCACAATATATGAATATTAAATCCATAAATGAAATATAATATAAAGCCATTGAATAGAAATTATAATTGCTTAACTCACTTTGTAGAAAGAATATTTTAGGAATTATATTAAATAATTATTCTATTATTAAAGAATTCCTTCAACTATATTAAGATAATAGTAATACTCATATACTGGATTGAATAACACTGAAAGCCATATATTTCATTTCAAAATGAAGATTTATAATCTAATACATGCTTGAACATATAAAGTTTAAAGAATAATATCAAGTTTTATTTCCTCGAAAATAATTTTGGGAGAAATCTTCATAATAAGATAAGAAACTTTCTGTTTTTCGAAGATTATATAATATGTTTTGTAAGTGGGAATTTAAAAGAGCTATTAAGAGAAATAAACCAACAGGATAATAATATTCTCAATTTTAAACACAACAAAGCTAAGGAATTATATGTTTTAAGTAGCCTTAAGGACAAAAGCTTGTATATTCCAAAAGAAAGATAATAAAAGATCCCTAGAATATAATATCTTCACAATCATAATAATATGAATAATTAAAATTGTATCAAATTGAAATTCTTTAAAAGATATGAATTATTCATAACTCTTAGGAATATTTCTATAATACTGGGAGGAACTACCTCAGGAGCTTTGGTTATAAGCTGAATTCTTCTAAGAAAAACTGCAAACTGGAGCCCGTTTTATTCCTTCCAGTGGCTATTAGTATTTCAGAGGTGTAGGAAGGGTTTAACTTAAACCAAATTTGCTTGGAAAATGTCGATAAAATTGTTAGTAATAGTCTCATTATTTTTGAGTAAACCCAACAACATTACCGATCAAGTTATTTTGAATAGTTAAGAACTCATTTATGGTTCAGAAATAATAAATTCCCTGAAATTTAAATTTCTTTATTGTTTAATTAAAAATAGGGTTTTGCAAATTTTTAGTCTTATTTATTGATGAAATAGAAATTTTATTCTCTGTAAAATTTTATATACTTTGATTCTATGCAATAATTTGTAAATCTTCCCAAGAATTAAAAGCCATAATATTATGAAAGAAATTGTAAGTATTATTAGCTTTATTTGAGTATTTGGAATTTATTATGTTCCTTAAAAAGCTCAAGGATGAAATATCAACTATTTTTTATCTTCATTTTAAAAGTTTTCCATTTTTTCAAATGATAATTATTATCCGAAATATTATTCCTGTTTCCTGAGACCTGTTTTGAGGATACTAGTCCAAGGAAATTCTAGTTTATATATTTCATATCGTTTAAGCTTAAGAATTGTCCTTTGCAATAGTAACAGCTGTCATTTTCAAATATTGAAAGATATGTAATGCATCAATTGGTTTTAAAAATACTATTATTAGGACTATTAACTTTCTAATGAATACTTAATAATTTTAAAAATATTTTTATTAATTTATTTGATAAATTTACGGTTTTTGTACAGATTATGTTCCCAAAATCTGGGCTATCCTGGAGCTTATTTCCTGTCTTCCATCTCCTTGAAAATCTTTCCATGGCCTCCTCTGATCATATTGCAAGATGGAATGCTGTTATATGGAACCTGATAAATTAATGATGAATAAATTATATTTAGCTATTTTCTTGGTGTGATGAGAAAAAAATTTCTATTTACTATTGGGAGATTTATGAAATCTGATAAAATCTCAAGAAAAATACAAAATACAAGAAATCCTGGATTTTTTTTGTATTGTTACTATGTGGGGTTAATTTATTTTTCAACTGAAAATATTCAAATTAAAATGGAAACCTCATAGATTAAAGATAATTTGATACAGCACATGGCTATATCCTGGTTAGACTTTGGTGTGGTATTGATAGCTGGACATAAATAGATAGATTTAATTCCTCTTATTTTTAAAGATGAGGAACTTTGTGTATTAATTGAGTTATGGCTTCTGCATAATTACTTAGTTATTATTTTTTGGAGTATAAAGTATTTTTGGCATATTTGGATATGTAAAGCATAACTCAAGGATCTTGAAGATATAGATAAAATATTCTGTTTTTAATCTAAAGCTACTCTAAAATATTTGATATTCAGAATAATAACACTATAGCTTATATATTTCTGGTAGGTATTTCAATTCAATGAATTGATAGCTACATTAATATACCTCTAATTTATTTTCAAAGCTCAAGAGCGTGAGAAATTACTGTTTTATTCTTTTTTGAATCTCAAAGTATATTTGTAAGGTATATATATGAAATATTGATTCAAACTCAAGTTTTTTTCTTTTACTTAAAATTTGTATAAGGTATAATTAATCCAAAATATAAATTTCAAGATTTTTGGAGTAAAGAATTCCAAATTTCTTTTTTTAGCTTATTTACTATAGAAAATCATATTATGAGGACCTATTGTCCTACCAACAGTAAACTTTTTTCCAAAAATACTTTACAAAAGATATTTATACAAGATGAATTTCAATTTGAATCAAGTGAGCATAGAAATGAAGGAAATCAATATCAGGACAGAGTATAAAATAAATTATTACAAGGAAAAATTCCCAAAAAACAACAGGGTCAAATTAATATCAATGTGACAAAGTTAACAGTGATAAAAGATACTTTGATTAACTTTTGGGGTGGCTCAAGGGTAAACTGATTATAAATGGTTACAAAAACTTCTTATAATGAATCTTAATGCTTTTATAAGGCTTTAATATATTTAAAAAAGGGGGTGGAATATCTTATTGATTTGTTAAGAAGTGTTTAAACCAATATGAAAGGAAAGGATTCTAAAATAAACAATTATGGGGCAAAGAAAAATACTCATACAGACCTGATTTTTCTACCTTTAAAAGTAAAAAAAGTAAGATTTTCTCTCAAAAGTCTTTAGAGACAAATTCATAACAGAAAATCCAACTATGGTATTAGTTAGACCTTGTTTTGACCAAAAAAGGTGGGCTTTATACATTTTAATCCTATAAGTCAGCTCTTACCATAGTGATAGTTTGCTTTGAGTCTTAAAGGAATGTAATAATGTGATTATAGAGACTTGAGAACATTTAAAGCTTCTTTCCTAAAGTTTTTTAGCTTTATGGTAGTCTTACTCACTTGTAAACATCAAAACAGAACTGGTTGGTATCAAAAACTCATAATAAACCAATTACAGACCCTGTGATTCCATTCCAGGCCAAATGTGATCAATTATTCTGGTTATTCAAACATACAATGCCTCTAAGAAAGGAATTGAGGTATTATGGAACCCTTGGTGCAAAGATTTATTTTCCCCCAAGGCTCAATCTTTAAAATTCATTTTTAGTTGATTCCCCCAAATGTACTCTACTTAAAGCTTTGAATATTTAATTAAGTTACAGAATTAAAGTAAAAATGTGTGATTCTTAATCTGGAATCTGTAAATTTTAATGTTCACTTATGTAATACATGCCCATATTTTGACCTTTCAATTTAAAATACTTCAGCTTTTCATAGCCTCTGAACTACACACCACACATAATTTTAAGCTCTAAAAATTATGGTTACCACCACATTTGGTGTTATGTAAGTCAAAGGTAAAGGAGCTTAATATTTTCATACTAAAATTACTTAAAAATTAACTTAAGATTATTTAGAGCTGAGTTACAAAAATTTCACTTGGAGGTGACCCAGCCTGAAAATTCAATGGGGAAACAAATGGTGAAATAAAATCCAAAGGTTTATTCAGTAGAGGAAAATAAATAAGGAATTCTATCAAATTGTTTCCAAAGAAAATATTATTTTTAAAATGTTTGGTGAAATTGAGGTTTTCCCTTAATATTTCAAGTCAAATAGTATTTTTGTGGTCCTTTAAGTATTCTCATATTAAATTTGATCTTATTACAAGCTTTATTCTGATATTTAAGAATTTGTTTTCATTCTCTTTCAATAATCAAACTATAATTTGAGGTATTTTTAGGAATATAAAAACATCTTTAAGGCTCACAATATTTGATCCCAGCCAGATTTTTATTGCAGGAAATATTCTGAATATTATATGTAATATCCTCTAATTTTTAACTTCTTATTGAGGAATTCTCAAGGATAGCAAAATACTTTTATTTATTTTGAGCCCTAAATAATTACATAGTTCCATTTTTTGTGTAGATTATTCTCCATCCTGCTCATTTATAACACTGATAAAAAATATTTCTAGACAATAAAAAAGAATTATCATATATATATAATTACAAAATATCAAATTAAATTACTTACTAGTTTTAGAATAATTTAAGATCCAATTCCCCTAAGATTGATATACTAAAGAAATATTGATATTTATGAGTTTTTCTTTAAGGATAGAGTTCTACTAGCAAACATAAAAATAATATTTGCAATATTTCTTCAAATATTCTTCTTTTGAATGAAAGGATTTTCATATCATAGTTTCAAAGAGAAATTATCATTACAGTATAATCTGATAGCTATAATTAATAACTGTCATTATTTTTCTCTTTATCTGATCATAAAATTACCAGAAGGAAGCTTAAGATTTTCTTTTATAATTATTTGAGAGAAGCTAATTTTTTGGGAATTTGAATATTTTTATTTCAATGAGAAATCTGTGAGTGTGGTTTAATCAGTTTTATAAATCCTTTTCATGGGAGAAGAATTTGAATAGAAGGGATAATAAGCCTTACAAAATCATACCTTAAAAATACCACATTTTTTTGCATAAATAATGGGTTTGAATTTACTTTCCTTATTCAGATGCAATATCCCTCTATATGACTTAAATTTTGACAAAAATTCTTTAAAAATTTCTGTAAATTATTGAAGGAAATATTGAATTTATCATATTTAATCTCATACTTTCTTAATTACCTGATATATTCTTTTCTGTTGATTTCCAAATTACATTTGGGGAATGTTCTGTAAGAATATAAATAAAAATAAGATATTCCTATTTGAAGGAAGTTGTCAGCCTGTGACTCAAAACCAAAGCACAAGCAGGAAAGCCAAGATACCCTAAGACAATGATAGAGTAAAACACCAACAAAAATGGAACTGAGCCAAAATAACTCATAAAAGGTCTTGAAAGAAGGAGTAAATACACTTATTTCCAAATATAAAACTCCCATAATAATAGGAAAAAGAATAACAAAGTCATTCAGGTTTCAAGCAATTTCTGAGATTAAGCCTTAATTTGCACTTCTTAGCTAAAAACCAGAGAAAGAGGCTGAACCCCATCAAATGGGTGCTCCAGCTGTAGCTCTCAGTAAGGGCTATCCAATAGTATTAGACAAATTGAGCTACACTAAAAACAATAAAAGGTTTGGAAAAAATGCAGCCAAATAAGAGTGAATAAACTCTCCAACTCTCATCTAACTTCTACAGCTTTAGTGTGAGAAACTTAAAGTTAGTGTTTTTTGGAAAGAAAACAATCAGGGATTTCTGATGGTACCATCCATCTCCTCATAGCTCAACTACAAAAACAGTTATGGAGCAAACAAGCTCTATAAAGGATTTGAGAAATATTGATATCTGAATCATAGGATTTAAAATAAGTATAGATTTTCCATATTAAATGATATCCAGAACACATAAGATACCATTGTGTAGAGCTAGCTTAGGGATACAAAGTCATCCAGCTTTGAGCTAATTATCTTGAAAAATGACAAAGGTATGGCAGTCTTAAGGTTAAAATCCCACAGTATAGTCAATAAAAATTTACTGTGAGATAATATCCCATATGCTTGCATATGAGGTGTAGATTCTATAAAAAAGCCTGTTTATTCTTCAATAAGTCATAGCTTGGCCTTGGGTCACCATACAAGTTCTGTATAGAATTCTACATGTCATACACATCAGAAGAGGGATATGTGGTTCTCAAATGAAAATTTTCACCCCGTATTGATGAAAACTGCCCAGATGTGGTTTCAAGAACCAAATATAAGTCCAATAAATAATGTAAAGGCTATGTGAAAGCCAAAATCCAGTTCCTGGAAGTGAAAATACTTTACTATCCCTATGTGAGATGGTCCAGAGGCCCTTTCTACCCAATTTCAGGATACAAAGGGGCCTTTTCTTTTTCAAAAAGAGAATTCCCATCCTGCTCTTGAGCTTTTATGTATTACAAAAGTCCACAACAGCTATACTCTTGGGAAATAATCAGGTTATACTCTAATATTAGTATTTCACTTCCTATATAGTTCATCAATTGATAATTAGTGCACCCAGTGATTTCAGCAGAACTCACCACCACTATATCTCTATATTAAGGCCCAAAATACTACTTAAAAAATCCTTTTTGATTATTTGAAACCATGTAACAGTAATAGTAAAAGCTTTATGTACTATTATGATAAGCTTTATCATAGACTCACCTGACATTTTTAGGGCCTGGCCATGTTTTTGCCTCCTTTTGGACCTTTTTTGGCATAAAAAGTGAGTTTTCCCCTCATATTTTCTATTTCTGCCTTAGCATAAAAATATTGAATCAAAAAAGAATAATATCTTAAATATCACATATTATTATTTTTTTGAGTGGTATATAATCATATAACATTGTTTTTCTCAATTTCCATGCATTTTTTGACATGGAACATTTAAATTCAAATACAACAGTCTTATTTTTAGGAATATCTCTTGATATAAAACAAAAAACCCTTATCATGCTTTTTATATACTTATAGAACCCTCTGAGCTGTAAATATCAGATTTAAAAGGCATGGTTGGGCATATTGGAAGTTTCAGTTTCTCATATTAAACCATTGTATAAAGTTACTTCTCCTAGTTACAGAATAACATTGTGAGATATCTGAATTACAGTAGTAACCAAACATCTGTCCAAATAGTATTATTGACATGGAAATTGGTATTACAAACCAAAAGTAACTGTAGCAAAGTGTAATACAGCCAGATATTACCACAAAGGGCCATTCTTTGACATGAAGAAGCATTGTTAAGATTCAAAACTGACATTAAGCCTTTTTATTTGCCTACTAGTGGATGAAAACTTCATACAACTAGAAGAAAAGTCACGGGACTATCCACCAGTGATGCCTTCAGACACAGAAAATTTGCAGAAAGGCAAAGGAAAGAGGAAAAGTGAAAGCCTCATATAAACCAAGAAGTGGACACTAATTTTTACTAAGAGTGTCAGAAATACACATAGTTCTGCCTAAATACAAGGTAAACCAACATTTTTAGCTTATAAAGGGAAGATAAAAATTATTAAACCAGTTGTAACATCCCAAGGCAAATTTCCCAAGCTGCAGAGAACAAGTTTGTACAAAGCACAGTAAAAGGTAAATAGCCTAAGAAGAAGATGTTTTTGACTGATTTCAGAATGATATCATGTCCCCTTCACACCTCAAAGACCTTGGAATCCAAAGAAACCAGCCAGAGGAAAGGGCACGACTGTTCAGATCTAGAATCTCAGGGCTTGGAAAGCATAATTAATGGCAAGACACTCAGGATCTCGTTTGCACACTCCCATTAACCCTCTAACTCAACATACATCTTAAACCAGAGGACTGGACAGACATAGATCAAGTACTTTAGATAGACCAACTACTTAAGGATCTGTTTCACTGAAGCATAGAAAGCAAGATGTTCAACCTGCCTTCACACCCGGAGGAACTTGGGGAAATATTCTAGAAGATATTTCTCAAAGAAAAATCTCCCAAAGACCTTATGGAAATCACCAAAGGTTGGATTCCCAACAACCAGTTCAAACTCTTAGGAGAGAGGGAAAACAAGAGAAGGAAGAACCAAGCCACAATCAAGGATATAGAAGAGCAATGGATCCAGAAAGAGAATACTCTGACTCCTTCAGGCTCACAAGGAGTAGACAAGCCCAACTATCCAGTGGATTCACACCACTCAGGTTCCAGAAAATAGTGGACAGGAAGTCACCATTCTTCAAAATTCCAGGGAGTTTCCAGGAGAAGAAAAGGATCAAAGGGCAACAAAGAGACTTATTTTAATCAGGGGATAAAAGAATCAGACCCAATTATCCAGAAGTTTTTGTACTTAGTGAAAGAAGTCCACATAAGCAAGAAATAATTGTAAATACATCTTATAGAATTAGTACACCTAAGATTAGAAATAATATTCCCACACAGAAGGAAAATAGTGATTTTACATCTGAGAATAACATAAACAGTAATTAACTATGTTTACAGATGTCCCAATTTGCAGAAAAAATGCAAAGAGAGCTTGGAAGACTCCATGAGAATAATTCAAGGCTAAAAAATCTAATTACCTTGCAAACCACAACCATCCATACTCTTCAAGAAGACTATAATAAGATAAGAAAATGTTTAGAAGAGAACAGAAAAAGACTGAATTAAGTCTTAGAGCAGCAGCACCACTGCAAGAGGGACAGGTAAGACCTTGATAAAGACACAAAAAAATTATTCAATATTTTCCACAACATAAAGCCTCAGAGAGAAGGAAATGTCTTTTGTAATAACCCATACCTCAAAGAGTAAATAAAACCAGATACCATAATGGAGAGTAAGCACAGATACCCATCACAATACCAAGATGGAGAAAATATAACTAACTCAGAGAAGGAAGCTTCAAAACAACTTCCATAAGGCACAAGCCGGCCAAATTTCTCTGGTGTAGGAGAATATGATCATATGGAACTCATTGATTATATCTATGGACTCTTGTTGATGTACAAATCATACCAGACTACTGGATAACAGCTAGACTGAACCCAGAATACAAAGGAAATGATAGTATATGGTACACAGAAATAAAACCAATCCATGGAAGAATAAACTAGAAATGGTGGAAGAATCAAATTATCCAGAAGTGCAATAATGGTACTTGGATATGGAAAAATACCATGTCATTTGAAAATGACAAATACTCAATGAAAAAAGGTCCATATGAGTGCTTTCTTAAAAAGTATAAAAGAGCTAAAGCCTTGGAACCTCATTTGAATAAGCAGATGAGGAATCATAAACTCCTAATACAACTGCAAGGAGAACTGGAGCATGCAGCAAAATGCAGATGCAACAAAGATTTCACTCCAGATGATATTTCCAATACCTTACAAGAAGTAAGGAAGAGGACAAATATAAGGAGCTATTCTTGATTTGAGGGAAAAATTTACAAATATAAACAGCCTTTAAGGGTTGAAAATAAAGACAAAACCAGAGACGAAGTGGCAGAAGTGACTAAGAAAATGAACTCTTGTCAAAATTGTGGGTACACAGAACACTAGACAAGCAAATGTCAAAAGGAAAAGAAGAAAATATATGCCATTGAGCAAGTCCCAGAGGAAGAAATACAAGCAGAATATTCGGAATCTGACTCTATGGGTGATGCCATCAGAGAAAATTTTGATGATGCCCAAGACCAAATGGAGGAACTACTGGTGGAGTACCAAGAGGTAACCCAGTTGGAAATCCAGGACATACAGTTGGAAGCAGGACTACTGCAAGACACTTCAAATATCAGCTTGTAAAAAAATACACAATATGCACAAAAATTCCTAGTCACACCAACTAAAGGAATGACATATATTGATGGAACAGAAACCAAATTTACTGTATGTGTTGACAATGCTCAACATTAATTGATCATTGAAAGTGGATCACACTGCTCAATAGTGGCCAAAAAATATTTGGAGAAGTACTTCCCAAATAAGGAAAACCAACTCTTTCCAACTAAGAAGAAAAATTTCAATAGTGCATCAGGAAAGATGAAATCCATTGGGACTATCATCAAAGAGATAATTATAACCCACAGGAAAGGTAATATCAGACTAAACCCAGAGTTTGTGGTGCTTGAGGATTCTCAAATCTAAGGGTTCCTTCTGCAAACAGATTACAAGAGGATGTATGGGATTGAAATTCAAAATAGTAAAAATAGGAATATTACAATAGGTACCAACAAGGAAAATAAATTTTCACTTGATATGTACCAGTTGTATAGCCAATACCCCTTAGAAGAATTACTAAATGAATTCAAAGAGGGATAATTTATATCTAACCTCACTAGTAAACAAAAACTTAGTTTACTAAAAAACTTTGAGGAAGAACAGACCAGAATTTGCTATAGGGGAAGAACCCTTAGGGAAAATAAGAGGCCTCGATATAGACTTATATCTGGATATGGAAAGACCTTATCCCCCAATGCTCAGAAGACCTCCATATTCAAAAAACCTGGAGACTAGGATAGAAATTGAAAAACATGCAAATTAACTCCTAGACATGTATGTCATCAGAAAGATTGGACATAATGAAATAGTGGAAGTAACAACACTTGTTCTAATAGCCTAGCATGATGGCAAATATAGATTGTGTGGAGACTTCAGCGCACTGAGAAGCCATAAAAAGGCTGACAGGTACCCTATATCAAGGATACCACATGCCCTGGATAAACAAGCAAAAGCCAAATACATTACCAAGATGAATTGTATGAAATGATTTCACCAAAATTTAGTCAAACCAAATTCCATGAAGTTACTCAGAATATTATGCCACATGGGGATATATGGATACACCAGGATGCCATTTGGCATAAAAAATGAGCCAGACCACTTCCAAAGGATGATGGATAAAATATTTAAAGAAGAAATATTGGAAGGCTGGATGGTATCTTATATTGGTGATATACTTATATAATCAGAAACACTGGAAGATCATGTGAAATACATAGAGAGAGTCTTTAGTAAATGTGAACTCATAAATATGAGAACTTCAATTAAGAAGTGTAATGTTGGCCAACAGGAACTATTGGAACTGGGACATAAAGTATCAGGCCTTAGACTGGCCATAGATCAGAACAAAGTAGCAGCAGTACTTTAAAAGCTAGTACCAAAGAAAATCAAAGAAATGCAATTTTTCCTTGGGGTTTCTAGCTACTACAGAAATCACATCAAAGAATTTTCCCAAATAACTAGCAGCTTATACAAGTTATGTTCAAAAGATGTAGCTTTTGAGATTAGCAAGGAAAGAAGGGATGAATATGTAAGGATCAAAAATGAACTCAACAATGCACCTGTCCTCATGCTACCAGAATTTGAAATACCATTCAAGTTGTGTATAAATGCAGCTTGCAGTCAAGGTTTGAGAGCAGCTCTTTACCAAAGAAAAATTGGAGATGGTGAACCCATTGAAGGAGTAATATGTTATATCTCCAGGATGCTGAAAGATTCAGAAGCCAGATATGGAGAAATACAGATAGAATGTTTATTTCTTTTATGGGCTCTGGAGAAATTCATTACTATTTGGAGGGGTCAGTATCTAAAGCATACACAGAATGTACTTCACTCAAGTCTTTTCTCAACATGAAGACTACTAATAGGCACATGTTGAGGTGGCAAATAGTAATACAATAGTATAGGGGAAATATGAACATCATATACAAGGAAGAAAAGATAAACACCAATGCAGATGGCCTTAGCAGATGGCCATTAGAAAATGTCAAAGGCAAACTGGATTATGACCCTGAAGTAGTAGAGAAACTCCCAATCCATTTCATGGAAATGGATAGGAAGAGAAACTTCAGACTATAATAGTGGGAACCAGGAAGTGGTATGCTGTAAAATTAACATATTGGACCTGAAAAAACAGAAAAACCCATATTAGGGGTAAGCTCTTCTGAACTCCACAATGAATTTTTTAATTCAGTTAAAAAATACTATAAAAGACAAAAACAGTGTAGCATATTGATGTCACTCCTTCAACAAAATTATAAGGAAAAAAAATCTTTCCTTTTACATTGACTACTCTATTTCAGAGAAAAATACTCCAATTCACAAACAGTGATAAACAGAGACCATGTCTCACTAATCCTTCTGGAATGAAATGATTGCCCCTACATGGGACACATGAGTGAAGATAGGACCAAAGAGAGGGTAGCAAGAACAGCTTGGTGGACTCAGTGGGAACAACAGTTGAGTGAATACATCAACAATTGAAAAAGATACCAGAAAGAAAAAAGGAAAAATTGGATTAAGTATGGACTACTTCAACATATAGAAGAGCCCAAGAGCCCATGGAAAACCATTGACATGGACTGGGTAACAGGACTTGTCCCAGGAGGCAAAAAAAATTTCAATGCTTTTTTAGCTATAGCAGACAGGTTTAACAAAAGTCTCATATGCTTACCATGCCACAAGGAAGATACAGATATGGAAACCAAATTGTTATTCTTGAATAACAACATAGCCACATGTGGAGTCCCCAAGATCATCATCAGTAATAGGGACCAAAAATTCACATCAGTATTCTGGACTAACCTCTATCATATGCTTGGGACTAAACTTGCATTTTATACATCTTACCATACACAGACAGATGGACTAGCTGAAAGTATTATCCAAACAATGGAGTAAATCATCAGAATATTCTGTGCTTATGGAATAGAATACAAAGATCATGAAGGATATATCCATGACTGGGTCACACTTCTAACAGAAATAAAACTAGCTTACAGCACCAGCCAGCACTCTACCACAGGGAAATCACCCTTACTGGTAGAGAAAAGGTAGAACCCCTTATTCCCTGTGGATCACTTAAGAAAATACTTCTAGAAATCCATCCCACAGCAAAAGACTTCCATTATATGCGTAAGAGAGCATGTGACACAGCAGATAAATGCATAGCTGAGGCATGACAAGACCCCAAAAGAACCTGAATTCAGGGAAGGTGACCAAGTGCTGGTGTCTAACTTGAACTTCAATAATACTAAAGGCCCAAAGAAAATGAGAGACTCATTTGTGGGACCATTCATTATCATTAGTTTGATAGGTAAGAATGCAGTGGAATTCAGACTAACAGAGGAATTCTCCAGGAAACACCCAGTGTTCCCAGTGAGCTTCATTAAGCCTTACCACCAGAAAGGCAAGGTAAAGTTCCCCCCATGAACAAAGGCCACAACTCACAGGAAATAGTGGAAGTGGAAGACTCCCCTGTCCCAGTGAAGAAGATAATCAAGGACAGGGAGAGCAGACTTAATGGGAAAGACCATAGATGATATTTGGCTAGGTTCAAGAACCAGACAGCTGAAAAAAACAAATGGTTTTCCTAAGAGTATTCAGAGCACATAGGAGGGCTGAACACTCTCATAAATGATGAGAATTTTTTGGAGGGAGGGTATGTCAACCTGTGACTCAAACCCAGAGCACAAGCATGACAGCCAAGTTACCATAAAACAATGGTATAGTAAAATACCACCAGAGACAAAATAGAGCCAAAATAGCTCATGAAAGGTCTTAAAAGAAAGAGGAAAGCCACTACTTCTGAACTATAAAACTCCCATAATCATAGGACAAAAAATGAAAAAGTTATTCAAGCTCAAAGCAATTGCCAAGCATAAAACTTAATTTTCACCTCTTATATAAAAACCAGAGAAAGAGTCTGAAAACCATAAAATGGGTGTTCAATGTGAAGCTCTCAGTAAAGGCTATCAATTGGTACTAGAAAAATGGAGCTTGAATCAAGACCATAGAGGTTATGGCCAAAATAAATCCAAATAATCGTGAATGAAATATTAACCTCTAAACTAACTTCTACAGTTTTAGTGTGAGACACCTCAAGTGAGGTATTTTTGGAAATACCATAATCATTGTTTCCTCATAAATCAACTATAAACACAGCTATGGAGCACACAAAATATATACAGCATTTGAGAAATATCCATATCTGAATCATGAGATTTAAAATTAGTATAACTTTTCAATATTGAATGATACCCATACCAAATGAGATACCATTGTGTAGAGCTAGCTCAGGTATACAAAATGAACCAATTTTGATCTCATTATCTTGAAATCTGAAAAAATATGGAAGTTTTAAGGTAGAAATCCCACAGTATAGTCCATACACCTTTACTGTGAGAGAATGTCCCATATCCTTGGATATGAGATGTCAATTCTACAAAGGAGCCTGCTTGTCCTTCAAACCCCATAGTTTGGCCTGTATGGGGTTCCCATACAGGTTCTGTATAGAATTCTACATGTCATAAACATCAGAAGAGGCCTATGTGGTCCCCAAATAAAAATTTCTCCTTGTATTGATGTAAACTGCTCAGATGTGGTTTCAAAACCACATCTGAGCCCAATAAAGACTGTACAGGCTATGTGAAAGCTGCAAGTCAGTCCATGGAAGTGAAAGTTTCTCACTCTTCCTACATGAACAGGTCCAGAGGCCCTTTCCACCCAATTTCAGGATAAAAAAGGGCCTTTCCTCTGCAAAAAAGAGAATTATTATCCTTCTCTTGAGTTCCTACATAGTAAAACCTCCACCACAGTTTTACTATTGGAAAATAATCAGGTTATACTGCTTATATAGTTAATCAATTGATAATAAGTTCACCAAGGGCTTTCAGAAGCACTCACCACCACCATATCTTTATAGTAAAGCCCCAAATAATATCATAAACATCTCTTTTTTATTATCTTACACAATGTTGGAGTCATAGTAAAAGCTTTATATACTATTATTATGAGCTTTATTGTATACTCACATGACAAACATTTTTCAAAATTATCCTTTCCTTTTATTACCCAAGCTTTTTACATCCAAGGTAATAGAATATTGAATATCTCAATTTAAATAGAGGTTATCATGAGAAAATGGTCCAGATTTTCAAGAATTATATAGCACTCCTAGATACAAGAAACTACTTTGAAGCTCCTAGCTTCATAATTTATTTCCTCAAAGATCCAAGATTTAATAATAATTAATATGTGCCAGGGTGATTCTATTTGGTAGCTTAAATATAGAAGATAAAAGTTAGTACTGTGATTTTGACACAGTAAAAAATAGCTAAAAATAGATAATAAGGTTTTACTTCTATGTGATAACAGTGCTTATGAATCTACAGAGAGACTTGGTTGCAATAATCCAATATGAATTTACTATAAATATTACTACACTAGCTAATAATATTAATCATATCAATTATATGATAATAGTACTACAGCTATAAGTAATTTTTACTACATATAAATATTAGATAATTGATTTTGAGGTCCTTTTTCAGTGAGAAAAGACCTTCTTTTATCACTTTTTGGGATAATGAGGGGCTTGTAAGCTCTTCACACATCTTCAAAGTGAATATGTTCACTCTGGAGTCTAGATTGTGGTTCTGCTCCATCAATTCTGACATCAGTACAGTCGGAATAGTGGTTTTGGGAAAACAAATAATCATTCTTGTTCAATGAAAGGTGAAAAAAACTTTCAAATGGAACTTCAGAGCAGTTATTATGTGTCTAGAGTGTTTAAATAACTAATATTAGTCATTATTGGAGGGTTTAATATTTAAAAAACCCTTATTATAAGTATTAAGCCAGTATTTGTTGATACAGACCAGTATTGGCATAAAAGCTTCCACTTCAGATATCTCAGCCAATAATCAAAATATAAAGAGTTTAAGAGCACAGAATTGAAGGCCTTGATGAGCTCTTCAATTTTTTATTATCCATTTTCACCCTTCTAAAAGATAGCAACACCTATAAGGGTCTGACCTTTTTTTCTATATTTTTGTACATCAGTATGTTGCTTCAAAAACTTTCAATCCAGGTATCTCCGTTCGCTTGGAAGATATTGGAATTATGATGAGAAGGAATTGAAGGGCCTGGAAAATTTTAAAATTTATATAATATTCAATAAATTGGTATGAATATATGGCAAAGATACAGGGGCTTCTTACATATCACTATTTTCAGAAGACCTGAATTTTGATAAGAAATATTTGAAACCCAATTTCATTTCCAATTTTAAAGATAAAATTGTCTAGGGTATCTCAAATTAAAAATCTGATTTAGATCTTCAATTTAGTTAGTATTCTCTACAATTTTGTACAAGCTCTCTTAGATGTTTAGGGGGCTTCTTTGGCTTAAAAGTGTGAAGATAGTTCTTTTTTGAAGTAGAGGTGATACTGGGGAATATATAGCACCATCAGATAGCTCTCATTGACAGCTTCAATAAAAGTAAAACTTTTATAGTGTCTGAATTAAATATGCATAAGTTAAATGAGAGGTTAAAATGAGGTTTTCGGATTATTTTGTCTTAATCTGATCTGAAAATGGTTATGTCTTTTATAGTTATTATCCAGTTTGTATAAGAGTAGCTTATTATTAGCTTGTGAATTACCATAAAAAAACATTGAGTGTGCAGAATTTATCATTATTAACCTCATAAGGAAATTGATAGCAGAGATATAACATTATATTATTATTTCTGAGAATATGTCATAAAATTTAAATTTCTGATAAGAGCCCCATAAGGTTTTTTTTTATTAAAATTGTAGATGCGCTATATCTGATATTACTATTCTCAAGTCCATAGCATCAAACGAAAAGAAGCTACCCTCCCGATTTCACTAATAATAACTGCATAATCACATAGCTTCATTAAAATTCTGCACTGGAAGAAATATTTCAAAAAATTTATTCAAGAAGATGCTCACCCAATATAGGTATACCTGCTTGGATGTGGATTAAAAACCACATCTGATATTCAATACTGGGATTATTGAGACTATAAAGCCATGATAAAATGACCCATAGTGTAAAGATTTTCCCTACCAACATTAAAGGAGGATAATATCCTCATCTCACATTGAATTGAGATAAAATGAAATTTTACCTCATCATTCTATCAGAAATATGTTCAAAGTACTAAACTATCATGGAAAGTAAGAAAAAAATACTTTAAGCTATATATAAGTGATCATAATTATTGTAGTACTTATTTTGATAAATTAATTGATGATTAATTTATTCAGGGCTTTCAAAGGGCTCATCACAACCTTTCTCCCATCTTGAATCTGTTATAGAATTTTGTCAATAATTTATTACATGCCACACTCATGATTTAATTTATGAATAATCCTATCATAGCCTAAATATGAAGTAATAATAATGCTTACACATTTAAAGTTTTCATTTTATTTTTCTTCAGTAATGATCATTTTTATTAATTAATTAAATAATGAGTATTGACACAAAATTAAATTATTATTCAAGATAAAAGAATATGAATACTTATGTCTCAGTAAATATATATAGATTTTTATCATAGCTTATATATCTAGAAATTATCAAGGAGATCTTCATTAGCTTGAGGAATTAATTAAAATATTTTACTTTAAGGTCATTTGGATATCTGAAAGAAAATAAACTTATTCAATAAAAATAAATAGTTTATTTATTTTTCAGAGAACATATTATAACTAGATCTGTAAAATATAAGGAATATTCAATTATATCTTACTCCTAATAACAACTTATTAAGAAAAATTGATAATTAAGAATATAATTCTCTATTTGTTGAGGTAAAAATCAATCATAATTGATTACAAGAAATAATATCTTTTGTATTAGAGATATTATGTAAGTATCATATCAAAATGTAAGAATTAAGGAAGAAATTCTAGTTCTTCAAGGTGATATACCTTTCGAAACCTTACCCATCATGAGGTAGTATCTTATTCCCTGAA